>OY728148.1:1811322223-1812522223 GCA_963277665.1 Viscum album
AAATTAAAATTATAATGATTTATTGTTATCCTAACTAGTTTAAATACCCTGTTAGGGGGTGAATTAGGGTATGATAAATTAAAACTACTACCCCTTCAGATATTTTTTCTTTGATAAACAAAACACTCTTCTCTCCATTTCTCATAGCAATGTATGAAATTAAATGAAAGCACACATGAGACATAGAAATTTTACTTAGTTCACCTATGCTAGTCTATTTCCAAGTATAATACAAATTAAATGTTACTATGTACCAAATTCACAAAAGTGCACTATTGTTACAAGGTTCACAATGGGCTCATTATCCCTCATTTTTTACAACCAATCATGATTTGAAATCTCACTACTCTCTCAACTAAAGTGTTCTCTTTTATCATTCAGATGATTCTTCTTCTGATCACTTGAATAAATATTTTTTACACAACATTTTGAGAATCATTAAGTTTCAGTGTCATCCACTTTATAAAAACCACTTTACCATATATTTATTGGGAAATACCTTCTAGTTTGTATAAGATTTACTTTTAAAAAAAATCACTTTCCAACCTTCACAAAACTACCAATTCTTCACAATAATATCCAACTTTTGTGATGATCCCAACTTTTAAGAATCTCACTACTTTTGTAAATCTCAACACTTTCGCGAATCTCACTACTTTCATGATGATCACTTATTTTTATAAGCTTACATGGCCTTTAAAAAACTTACTTTCTCTGAAAAAAAATGATATTATGAAAACATTCATGCAAGAAAAATCTTTCACAAACCACCTCTGTGAATTTAGAAGCCTTTTTATTTTCATTCAGGATTGATTTTTGAAATTGGGGGGGGGGGGCGTGGAAGCCTATTTATAGATGTTTCCTCCCTTTTATGAAGCTTTAAATCTTACCGTCGTGTTTTTGTGAAACTCTCTATTATTTTTCGTGAATATCCCTACCATCATGAAACATTCAGGAAAATTTCCCATTCACTATGCTTCACGTAATCTTTGAACTTACCATATTTACTTCCCACTCAACCATATTTCACAAACCATCACACCTTTATGAAACAACAAACCTTCACAAAGCACTAGACCTTCAAAAAACACCCAACCTTCGTTAATTCTATGACTTTACCATGATTTCTATGTGGCATCCCTAGAAATCCAACTTTCACAAAGCTTGAGTCATCCTCCAAATTTTGGACCCCAAAAATTTGGAAAACACTAGGAAATGGTGCCACCTTTTATATGTAATTTTCTATACCACATCCAGTGCATACATTCCTTTGTATTAGATATTTGTCAACATGCCTTTTCAACAATGTGTCTAAAACTCCACAACTTGTCTTGAAAACCTACTCTGTCAACAAACACAATTAACCCAAATACACTGTAAAGTTACCTTGAGGGATTTTTTCCCAACAATATCCCCCTTTGGGTTTTTTGAAAACTCTTCACCTTTTTTTACCACTTTAAATATTATTATTTCTTTTATCATAATTCACTTCTTTAGGTTCTATATTATAATAAAATGTTTACTCTAGACACACTCTAAGCCCATATGATTTATGTTCATCATGAGAAACAAGAGTATCATGAAAAGTTAATCAATGAATCACTTCATTCCTAACGCAGTCAATTACTTTCACTATGAACCCCATATTTAATGATATATAATCATTGATAAAACATCTTTATCATTATCATATTTAAAACTCCCCCTAATTTATTTCTCCTCCTATCATCTTGTCCTCTATCTTGATCAATATATTTTCTCCCCCTTTTTCAATGACCTCAAAGGTCACTCCTTTGTGGATACAATATTGTAAAGAACATATATCAACACATAAGGGAAAATACACTATACCATAGGGAGAGGGGTCCCACATCCACACTTTTTCCAAGTGTGGGGAGTTGACTGAACTCCAAGAGCCAGTCAATAATGCTCAAACACCTCTTTGGGTAAGGACTTTTTCAAAATGTATACAACCTATAGTTTTGTATGCATATACTCTAACTTCACAATACCATGCTCCACCTTCTCCTTGATAAAATGATACTTGATTTTAATGTGTTTCAAACATGAGTGATGGACTTGATATTTGATAATATTTATAGAACATAAATTATCACAATGGATTTTGACCAGATACTTCACTTCAACTCTCATATCATTAAGTTGTTTCTTTATTCACAATAATTGTGTGCAAGCTTGAGTAACCGCAATATATTCATCTTCTTCGGTGCTCAATGAAATGTAGTGTTGTTTCTTTCTTATACAATAAATAAATAATCCACTAAGATAGAATGAACCACCATGTGTTAATTTTATATCATCTACTGAACCGGACTAATATACATTAGTATAACCTAATAACTCTTTTTGAGATTTTTTATTGTATAGAAAATCGAAATCCAACATGTCCTTGGTATACCAGAGTATTATTTTTATTGTAAATAAGTGTCTTTATTTGGGATTTCTTTGATATTGTGATACTTGGAATGTAGAAAAAACAATATCACGTCTTTTCACTATCAAGTATAGTAGACTACCAATGATCTACTTGTATTATGT
The DNA here is from genome assembly GCA_963277665.1 of Viscum album. Lineage (NCBI taxonomy): Eukaryota > Viridiplantae > Streptophyta > Magnoliopsida > Santalales > Viscaceae > Viscum > Viscum album. The sequence goes on from OY728148.1 coordinate 1,811,324,783, forward strand.
GACATTAACCGCTTTGCCTTCATCATCTATTGATAGTTTCATCCAAGTAGCCACTAGAGTTGTCATCTCCTTGTAATTATACATTAAAAATCTTCTTAGGACCTCCTTAGAATATGTATATTTAGAAATTAATGTTCCATTCCTCCCTTGTGTTACCTGTAAACCAAGGAACAAGTTCGATTAACCAATCATTGACATTTTGAACTCACTTTTCATGAATTATATGAACTTTTGGCATTGAGATTCATCTGATACACCAAATATTTTGTTGTAGGCATACACCAATAACATTATAATTTTATTCATTTTATTATTTTAATAGATATTGTAATCAAATCTCCCATGTTGAAAACTAAGATTCCTCAAAAATTGATCGATTCTTGAATAACACACTCGATGCTTACTTCAACCCATATAGTGCCTTCCTCGGCCAACAAAAATTTACCTCACATTCATGATATACACTTATTATATAACCCCATTCAAAAATTTCGAGTTGTCAACCATCAGGAAAACATTGAATTTCCTTTATACTGTTATAGCTAAGAATGGGAAAATAGGTTCGAGCCTTGAAACATGTGAAAATATCTCATCAATATCAATTCCCTTGATCTGGGAGTATCCCTTTCAAACCAATCATTATTTTTTATGAATTACCAATCCATATTTATTTAGTTTTTTCTGAAAGACCCATTTGGTCCCGATGACATTATTACCTACCAGTCTCAAAACAATCTCCCATCTTAGATTCTACTCAATTTTTTCAAGTTATTCATTCATAGCCTAAACCCAGTTCTCATATCCAGCTACTTATTAAAAAAAATATAATCTACTTAATATAGAAAGGATGAATGTTTTAAATACTTCATTCTTTGTGTTTTAATTGGAACTAACTATTCACCAATGATGTTATTTCAGTAAATTTCATATCGACTCTTCAGCTTCTGTACAAATATAGATTTGGATTCCTCTTGATCATCATCAGTATCTTCTTATGAATCAAGATTTTTCACTTCTAATCCCCCTTATTTTCTTACCTCCACGTCACTGTCATCAGGGAACTTTTCACTATTTTGTTGAATATTTTATTCATTTTATACCATAGTGACACCATTGATTTCAACAACTTTTCCCAGCCTATTATTAAAAAATTTATATTCTTTTATTTTTCCTAAATATCCAAGGAATTTCCCCTCATCTCCATGAGATTAGCATTTCCTATGTTTCTTCTTATTGATAATAAAACACTTAATTTCAATGATCTTAAAGTATTTCAATGGTGGATTATTTACATACCACATCTCATACAGAGTATTTTATTTTTTTGTACATAAAAATCCCTATTGGATATGTAGATCTATGCCAATACTACTTCCTTCCAAAATTTATCTAGTAGTTCCTTTTCAATAAGCATTATTTTATACATGTTGTTTATAATCTGATTTATCCTCTCAACCAATTCATTTTGTTGAGGATTTATCACTATCTAAACTCAATTCCTTATATAGTGTTTCTTGAGATAATACTCTACATTTCTATTTGTGAATTTCGTATCTTTATCAGTTAAAAACTTCAAAATCTTTTGTACAAGAATCCTTTAATCTTACCTTCGATATTGTTTTATGCAATTGAACACATCAAACTTGTGTCCAATGAAAAAAACTATGTCATATTGCTGAATTCATTAATTAAAATAAAATAATACCTCTTCCTATCAATGCCTCTTACTAAGATAGATCCACACACATCTACAAGCACTCTAGTTGAATTTTATTCTTTTTCCTTATATGTATTTTTGATAATATTCCCTTATTGACAAGCATCGCACATGTGAATATGATTATGTGATATTTTTGGGAAATCTCTAGCTACATTACATTTAACCAGATCTTCTAGGGATGGAAAACATAGATGGCCAAGTCATTCATTCCAAAACCTATTTTCTTCCTATCTAGATAGAAATATTATATCTTCTTCTCCACTCACAAGGTAGGGATTACCCTTCATGTTCTTTACCTATAAAACAATTCTACCTTATTTTATCTTGATGATGCATAATTTCTTGGTAAATATTATATCATAACCTAATTTTCACAATTTACTAACACTTATCATGTTGCGACTGAGACCCTCAACAACCAATACATTATCATGTCACATATCTTTTCCCCCAAATTTGAATTTTATTAATCCAACAATCTCCAAGCATTCATCATTTAGAAATTTGAAAGCACCCACCTTGTTATATTTTATTCTTGTAAAAAGATCCTTATTTCCCATCATATGGTATGTGCATCTACTATCAAGGATCTATACACTAGCATGATCTGATGCTTTGATGGAAATCTCTATAAACACTTTCTATTCAACTCTTTTCTTTTTGATACACATATATAACTTCATACCTATTATGGACTGATAATATTGATATTCCTTATAGTATTATGGACTAACTTTGTCTTGGATAGATAAAAATTGATTTCTGTGTTTTCATCTCATTCAATGATTCATTGATCTGCTTCTTACAACCACTTTAGGTCTACTTTAGCACGTTCTTATATATTTTTGATGAGAAATATCTATCCACTTGTCTGAATCCACCACACTAGAAATAGTGACCATCAAAATCATTCTCATAATATTGATCTCTATGTGGACACCTATGTTTCTATTTTTCCCTTTGGTAACTTTTGGTTATGAAGTATTCATTTTGAGAATGTCTCATCTTTCCACAATAATAACACCTAATATGAGGTGTATTCCTATACATTATTATAGGATCGGTTCTTTCTTGGGTTTATGAGTCTTATGATTCTGATTTGTACCCAAATAAATTTTTAATATTTTAGTGGGTTCTTTCATCCTAACATCAATCACTACAACTTTCTTTTTACAATCAATCCCCATATCAACCTTGTCATTTGAATTTGACTATTGTTTATATCTTGTTGGATCTCTATGATCCACTTCCATCTTTTCTATCACCTGAGTGATATCCTTTACCAATGTCATACCGAGATTCAATAGAATCCCTTGATCTTATAATTTTCTTCATAGGTTTACAACTTCCTCTTAAAGTTCTTTGATATGTTCGATTTGAACTTTTTCTATAATAGTTAAATCATTGATCACTTTTTTCTATTCTTTAACTTTGATCTTATACTCAATGAAATTTTCTAAGTTCTCTAGCATTAATGATTAATATTTTAAATTTACTCCTCCGGTTCAAACTTATCTTCTTATAACTACTACATATAAAGTTTGGCATCATGAACCACTCTTTTTGCTTTCTTTTTTTGGATCTACAAACATCTATCTCCTCAAGAGAGGCTTCTAATTCAGCCTGGAGATCGATTATTCCTTAGACTTATTCTTCATAATTTTCACCTTATTCCATTATTAGAAGCTACCTAAAACTTCCACCATATAATTTTATCCATTTTCCTTTCATTTCTCCATCACTTCAAACTTAGATTCTTCTGAAATTTCATTTTCTTGTGAAAAAAATTATTATTTTTGAAGAAATTTCTCTTAAAATTTTTCTTCCTTTTTGCATAGGCTAGAGACTTATTCATGGGAATTTCAACTTCATCCTCATAATTTTCTTGAAACATCTTGGGGAACCTTTTTGCAAGATATCCAACATTTCCACATCAAAATCATATTAGTAGAAGTTTCTCTTTGAACTTTTCTTTTCCTCTGTATATTTGAAGAAATGAATGACATGACATCATATGTATCCTCTTCCTCCTAGCCATCATAAATAGTGAGATTATTCATATCCTTGAATTCCACTTCTTTATGCTTCCCTTTTTCACAGACTTAATATCTTCATTTCTAATCTTGTATGTGATAGGAGTACTATGCAAGATATCCAGTTTCAGCTTCTTTGGATATTTATTTTCTAGTATAGAGACTTTAAAATTGAACTGCGGTGGAATTATTCTCAAAATTTGTTTAACGATATTTATATCTTCAATAATTTCTATGAGACTATGCATGTATTCCAAAAAAACATTCACCTAATCAAATAATGCATCTACAGACTCACTGGGGTTTATTCTCAAATCCTCATATTTGTTCAAAAGAACTTTTAATTTTGATTCCCTAACTTTTGAATTACCTTCATGGATATTTAATATTTTTTCCCACATGGAATTCATTAACTTACAAGTAATCACCTTTATGTAGATTACATTGGACAATACTCCCCCTAGTTTATTGATTCCTCTAGCGTCAACATCCAATTTTCTTCGGTCAGCTTCTGATAAAGCACCACTATTCACACTAGTTGAAATACCATTCATTTCTTATATAAATAAATCTATACCTAAATATTGAAAGTAGTGTTTCATTCAATTCTTCTATAATTGGAAATTATTTCCATTAAGGATCAAAACCCCTTTATAACTGACAACTTCTATTAAAACCCTAGAGAGAGAAACGCATATATTAATCTTTCACTCTGATACCAATTGTTATCCTAGCTAGGTTAAATAACATAAGAGGGGGTTAATTAGGGTATGATAGATTAAAACTATTGCCCCTTCATATCTTGTTTAATTATTAAACAAAACACTCTTCTCCCCCTTTTTGTAGCAATGTATGAGAATAAATGAAAGCATGCATGAGACACATAAATTTTACTTACTTCACCCACACTAGGATATATCCAAGGATAATACAAAGTCAATGTGCCTATGTATAAAATCCACTAAAGTGTATATATTTTACTAGGTTCAGAGCAGACACATTTTCCCCCCTATTTTACAACAGGTCACAATTTTAAATCTTACTGCTCTATCAACTAAAGTGTGCTCACTGCTCCTTTAGATGATTCTTCTTTTGATCACTTGAATAAATATGTTTTAAACCTCATTTGGTGCATCATTAAGTTCTAATTTCATCCACTCGATCAATACAACTTTACCATAGATTTATTGGGAAATCTCTTTTAGTTTACATAAGATTTACTTTTGAGAAAACCTTATTTCAAACCTTTGTGAAACTACCCAATTATTCACAATAATATCTTTATTTTATGATTTTTTCAGATTTTTTGAAGCTCACTAATTTTACAAAGCACAACACTTTCACAAATCTCACTCCTTTTTCGATGATCGCTACTTTTTTGAAGCTTACAGAGCCTTCCTAAAACTTAATTTCTCCATGAAAGATGATATTATGAAAACCTTTGTGCAAGAAAAATGCTTTACAAAATACCTTTGCAAATTCATAGCCATTATATTTTAATTAAGGATTTATTTTTAAAATTAGGGGGGTAGATGCATATTTATATATGTTTCCTCCCTTTTATGAATCTTTAAATCTCACCACCACCTTTTCATGAATCTCTACATTCTTTTTTGTGAAGTTCCCCACCTTTATAAAACATTTAAGGAAATTTCCCATTCACGAAACTTCTTATAATCACAAAACATACTATATTTCCTTCATGCTCAGCTATATTTCACGAACCTCCACACCTTCATGAAAAAATAAACCTTCACAAAGAACCAAACCTTCAAGAAACACCTAACATTTTTGAATTCCATTCTTTTTCCATATTTGTTATAAATCATCCCTAGAAATCCAACTTTCACAAAGCATGAGTCATTCTCCAAATTTTAGACCCCAAAAATTTAGAAAACACTAATAAATAGTTCCAACTTGTAAATACAATTTTTTTGTACCAATTTAATATTATACATTCTTTTTCTTGGATATTTATCAAAATAAATTGTCAAAAATTTCTCTAAAACTCCACAACTAACATTGGAAACCTACTTTATCAACAAACACAATCAACCCAAAAATACTAAAAAGTTACCTTGAGGGATTTTTTCCCAACATTTATCTATTGTATTACAATTTACATACCCAAACCACATCCATCCACTCAAACAGACATTAAATTTAGGTGATAGTTCCAACTCATGAGTAGTTACTCATAGATCCACCAAGTCATTACTTGGTGACCATTCTTAAGGAGCCTCCATTTTTTCACCATGCCTCTTATTCAAGGTCACATCCAATTCAAATGAACTCACACAACCATGTATAACAATTTTTTATATCAATTCATTTCATATAATCAATCCTTACTTTTAAAACATGTCATCAAATATTTTTCTTTCATTAAAAGAAAATCATAATTTGAAACCATAAATCAAATGGGTTTTCCAAAGACATCGTAATTCCCATGTTCCAAAATCATAAAATAAAAGAGTTTAATTTAATAAATAATCCAATTTTTATTTTTCAAAGATAAGTAAAATATTTAATAAAAATAATCCTTCAATTTATAAAACAATTAGTGAATTGTGATAATTTACCTACCTCATAATGGGTTAGGAAAGTGGTAAAGGTCACTATAAAACCTCTAGATTCGGGCTCGAAATATATTTTCTTCAATAGTTCCCACCAATATCTAATCAAAAAACATCATAGATCATAAATTTATCCATAAAATATTATATCTAATGTTTATGGTGATAGGAGACGAAGAAATATAAAGGGAAAGAGAGAAAATAGAGACTTACCATTTATTCTAGAGATCCAACACATTTAGATCCATAAAAACTAGCTCCCTGATCAAAGAGTTTTGAGGGTTAAAACTAAGTTAAAATCTAATTTTTGAAGCATTAATTTCATGGAAAATGGTTATTATTCATGTTTTGGGAAATAATGTGCATGTTAATATATCCAAACCAACCCCTAATATATTTTATTCACATGGTTTGAAAAAATATGCACCAATTTTGTTTTTTCTCTATCTCCACTTTCACAGCTTCTCCTAGGAACCAGAATGGTTTGTATAAATTGTGCGCCAACTGTGCGACTACTCAGAATCTATCAGAATCTCTTGAATAATTTTATATATAAGTTTCATTGTTTCCCATAATCATTCTCAATCCATTCACCCACATAAATGTTTCTAAAACACACCAAAACCATCCAAAAAATATTAAAACTCAACCCAAGTATTATATGACCTCAAAATAAATAATAAAAGGGTAAAGTTCCTGAAATTGGGGGGGTATAGAGAATTTGATCTCACCCTTATTATTTTTCTAATTACATAGGTTATAAAGAGTGGTGTTATGTAATTTATGTCTAGAAGGGTTTCATGTGTGGATAATTTTATGGGAGAAGTTAAATACTTGTCATGGAATAAGAAAATATGGGTACAATGGGAAAAATCCCATTTAGATGTAAATCTATGGGTTTAGTTACATAAATAATTTTCCTAATTATCTAAAAATTGAAACCTAAAAGGTATTAGGTATGTAAGTGGCTTGATATTTACATTTAATATTATTATTATGGTTGGTTAAAATTGATTCGCATCTATGGGTATCAAAACCAAAATTAAAAAGAGTGTTTTTTAGCACCATATCTAGGTGAATAGGTCTAGGGTGTTATATAAACCATTCTATCAAACTATTTCTTTGAAATATTATAGTAAATAATGTAACTATTTACATTATTACCAACCATCACATCATAAAATCCTTTAGGATAAATCAGAATTCACTTTGTTACAATGGATAAATGTAAATATATTATCATACCCTAAAACTTTTTTAGGATATAAAGTAAAAATCACTTCATATTTTTACTCAGTTAATATTCTGTTAAATTGTTATATTTACCTTCTCATGGTAACTAAATGTTACTTTTTTAATTTTTCATTTACTGTCACATATCCTAAACTCTTTAGAATATTAACTAAGAATCACTTTAACTTTGGATTGGTATAATCTTTTATTTATTAACTTTGAACTCTACTAAGTTCAAACATTCTCTCTCTATACACTTAGACACTATATTATCTTTATAATATCATGGTAAGATACAAAACCTACTAAGTGTTATGAAATAACTCTTATTTTTTTAGTAGAAATATTTAACAAATAAACAATTGATTCCATATCTTATTGGAATGGAAATGGGTACCTGTTTACTAAGTACCTATCCCTACATGAATCGATTAATTAAGGTTTGGGTACCATATAATCAGGGATGTATAGTGTTCAGGTTTCATTAAGCCTACCAATTATTAATTGGATATGGTTTGGGACTAGTACCGGATACTCAAAAACCCAATTATATTATTTAATATTTTATTTAAATTTTTTATATTTACTATAGTGTATTTTAATTATAAGATGGCATAATATTAATGTTGTAGGGGTAGCAGGTGACATAAAGGCTGCAAGTAGGGGAGATATTAGTGAACGAGGGAGAAGAGGTAACAAGGCGGCATGAAAATGGAAATCAAGGGATGTGGGGCGGTATACCATAGGGGGAGGGGCTGCTCAAAGTGGGGTGGGTATGTGAATGCTTATAAATACACACATCCTATGATGTGGGATATTGTTATCTATAAAAAATCAATCCCAAATCAAATATATAAACCGGGTCATGGGGTTGTATCCCCCCCCCACCTACCCTCCCACTCTCAATAAGTCCCAGCCAGAGCACCCACCTATCTATCGATCACCCCCTACCATGTCTTCATGTGACCTAGCTATACTATACATAAATTTAATATTTAAAAAAATAATTAAAAAATAGATTCAGGTATAAACGGTCATTGTATAATTAATTGAGTTTGAGGTAGGGTAAAAACTAAATGGGTTAAACAGAGTTTAGGTAGGGTTCAAGTAGGCTAAAATATAATCAAGTTCAGGGTTAAGTATAGGGTCAAGTAGAACAAAAAAATGGGTACCTATCCTTTTACTATTAGTAATAACATATATGGTGTGTTATGTGTTTAGAGAAATTTCCTCTGAAAATAAGATTGTTTATAAAAATATTCCACTAATAGGTGGAAGGAACACCTTCTTACATATTTTAACAAATAACTGGGTAAACACTTTACCCTGGATAAAATATTTTTATCCTTGACTCTTTTTCAAAACATGATATATAATCTGGTGTATCATAAACCATGAGTATACAAGTATTCATCACATTTTATTTACAAAAACTCTTTATTAATAAACAACCTCTCTTATCATATAATAGAAATGATATGAAGATAATAATTTTTTACTTAGATACCTCTGATCTTGATAAATTTATTTACATTCAAATTTATGATATAACAAATATTTTCTTCGTCACTCAAATGAAAACAACAAGATCTATTAATTATTTCCTTACTTTTTAACTATTTTATATTTACATAATTTCTAAAGTATAAATTTGGTATCATATGCCCTTCCAAACCAAATAAATTGATTTATATAACATAAATACATGACATAGACATTCTATGGAGTTTCATAAACCCCTTAAGGTATCCTAACCAAATCCATATTATAGAATCATTACTCATTCCTTCTTGATAACACCTTCAGGTTTCAATAACCTTAATGGATACTTAAATAAACATTTTTAAACACTCCATATAACTTTTATTCATCTGGTTTGAATTTTTACCTACTTATAATGTCTATATAGCACCAAAACACATACATAATATTCTCGACTCATTTATTCTTATCACTTTGAGAATATCGGGTAATATTTTCTTGAAATTGATCATATTGTCAAAAAAATCAAAGATGAAAATAGTATTAATTCTATAACCAAAATAAGACTTAAGGAAATATTTAATCTCACCAAATCATTAGAATAATCAATCATATTGAGTATCATTTGAAATACCCAATCATATTGAGTATATGAGACTAAAATTCTCTAGGTCATTTTGTATCTAATACCTTTGAAACCTTAATTGAATCAATCTATGTTTTTCATAAGAATATGATTCACCTATAGAACAATTTCAACGCTTAGTTATATAGGAAGGTTTTATTCTAACACATAGTATTTCTCCTTACTTAAGATCTATTATTTAAGTTACTAGTCTTAATATTTTCTTACTTTAAGATTACATTTATTATAGTATTAATCACAAATATAAGTTTAATGATGATGATATTATTCTCTAGAATATATTCTTTTATCACGTGAGTTTCATGTTTTATTACCATTTAATAAGGACTTATATTAAATAGGATCTGACTAAAATGATGAACCCTTTTGAAATCCAACATATCCATTAATGGGATAAGATTCATATTTCACTATGTAATGAATATATTTTGTAATTCCTCTTTCCACTTAGCTATTTAGTTGGGTAATCATCTCAATCATATCATATATGATTCTTGAATTTTTGAGCAGGAAACTCTATGTTCAATCAAAAATATGGATAAACCCAACACTAGTTCTTAGATATTCTAAATCTTAGAGTTTTCCGACTGAGTGTAACTTAAATAAAATAATGGGATTTGGTTAGATAACTCTTAAGGTTAATCATTTTCATCATATATTACATAATATAATCCATCGGCACCCAAATTTGGAATAACCTACCTAATTGAATGATCAATGACTTGACAAGTGCCTATTTGAAAAGAATCTAACATAGTGTTTTGAAGGGGATTTAATCTCACTATACCATCTCATATTATTCCATTTATGTATACATGTGTCTGAAAATTTATTTTTTGAATCCCTATTTCATCTACCAAATAAATATGTTCAATACATATTGATATGAAACTCTTTACACAACCTATGGTTTGTGTTACTCACCCAAAATTAAAATCCAAACATATTTACACATATCCAAATACATCTCAAGTATATAATATATGAATTTTTCAAGTAAAGGTTTATAATTATATAAAATTGATAATATCCTCATGAGTAATCTTGGATACATAGATAGTCAACCCCCACCTTTCTAGAATAATATATAAACCTTCAGGCCATTGGAAAGTCGGACTAAAAATCCCTCAACCTAGGAATACATTACTCAAGAGAGAATCTATTATAACTCTAAAACCTAATATACACAAACTATATTTAATAAATAAATTCAATCTCATGATATTAATAAAAAACTAAGGTCAATGTAGATGAAAACTAAATCTTATGTAATAGTACCTAGCATGCAATGCAAGGCTTGATAATTTTATAAGGAACAATTCAACAACTTAAACTGAATAATACCCTTATTCACGATATAAAAAATTTATATCCATGAATAATTAACAAAGGAATAAATTTTTAATAAATAAATAATTCAAATATTTAAATATGAGATAAAATTTTATGAAAAAATCAAAAATAAAATCTAATTATATACACTTTATAATTTTAGTTGTTCATTATGGACATTCCATAATCTTAATTACAAAAATTTCATATAAGGTTGATTATATATGTTAACTTGTAACATAATTCATGAAAGAAAACTAAAGTAAACACACAATTCTAAGTACTTGACCCTACGACCTTCCCATCACCCCCCCCCCCCCAAACCCATACCATTTCCCTTTATATAGAATCTCTTTTAAATATATGATACTTCATGAATTGTAAAAATTTTAAATAATATTAATATCATATAAATAACATTACTTAAACCTTTATTAAATCAATCATCAAAACTCTTTTGATGTGGTTTAAATAATATCACAAATAAGGCCCTTAATTTAAACTATTAAAATTAATCACTATGAACAATTCATAAAGAAACACTTTATATATTGTCAATTTTTGTTATTTAAAAACATTTTATAAATTTTCTTTAAGATTTATAATTAAAAATTTTATTTAATTCATAAGGCATTCCATATAATTTTTTAAAATATATTTTAATATTAACATTAAATATTGAGGAATCTTTAATGATAAATGGTTTATAAATAGTTATTAATTAATTAAAAACTCTTAATAATTAATTAAATTATAAACACCATAAATTAATAAATATTTTAAAAATACCTTTATCATTATTTATAAAGAATTTATAAATAATAAATTTTGATTCATAATTAAATTTTAAAGGAAAATAATTGTTTTCAAACCAATCATATTTTATGTTTCAAATATAATCATAAAATATAATAAAAATATTATTTAATGATCCCGGAAGAATTATTAACTATTATTGATTTCCAGTGGCATTCTCTATCTGTCGTATTTTATGAATGATAGTCACATAACCCTATATGATATTGAATATCCTATTTTATGATATATAGAGACTACATTTATGATATTATATTTGGTGTGGTGCAATCTTATTTAACTATAGGAAGTCGTTGTATGCTACAACCAGTAAAAATAATATATTTAAATCATGTTGTGTCTTACGATGTCCTATATCATATGTCATAATAAAAACCTATATAACAAATAATCAATCATATTTTATGACTGCTGATGAAATATTGAATTCTTCATTTCCCACATGACTTCACAATTCTAAATACACGGTAAGCTCTGATACCACTACTTAAATTTGAAGAAGTATAATAGAACTTGTTGAATGCAATTTAAATGACAAATAATATCAAACCAAGATCTCCATGCAATAATAATTGAAACCACACCTAAAATGTAAATTAAGAAAACCATAAACATACATACCTTACACTGTAGTTTTCACTACATCATCTTCATCATTGTATAGATTTAAGTAAGATCACAAGATTGGAAATAAAAGTACTCCCACCTCCATAGGTATCCATAGGCGATGAATCACTCGTCTTATAAGTAGTACTCCCCTTCTATCTATGGTGTTCTAGCACCTCATAGTAAAAATTAGGAAGAGGAAAGAGATTCGAGTGATAAGGAGTTTCAGTCATGGAAATATAAATCATTATAACTGGAATCATGTGGAAGTGGGATTTTATATTCCCTCTAAGATGCTCCTTAATATAAATTTCATTTAATGATGTGTTTATAACACAAGAGTAAATGAAATGACCTGTTTATGCATCTCATGTTGGAGTCGGTGCCCTAGAACCAACTTTTTAAGCAATTGATTACATGTTTTTCTTATTAATTAATTTTACTTATCATAACATGATTGTTCCTATATATGAAATTTTTATGTGATAATTTCCTAAGAATATATATCATACTAAAATTTTGTAGTATCTATTCGTTATGATGAGAACCTGGAGGTTCCATGATGGTATTCTTGAATTTAGTTCTATGTCCATATGATATTGTCTGATGGTACATAGACGATATAGACTATCAGAGGTATGAGGCTTATAAGACATTGATATACCTTCTCATGGTGTTCACCCTTGTTAATATCTAATATTTGAGGTTATGAGAACATACCCATCAATATAAAATCCACATTTCCATGTTTCATTGGATGTTATGATCTTTAGACGTATATATTGATCCTTAGACTATAAGATTATCATTAATGGATATCATGACTTGTGTAATTTTATGTATTGATGAAAATCATGATGACATATGTTTGCATCAAGGTGAGAAATGTTAGGTGCATCGTGAGTGATATTGAATTAATGGATAATTCGAGAAAGTATGTATCCCTTTCATCCTTTGAAAGAAATTGATATCTTAGGCCCATTTATGGGAATAAAACTTTTTAAATAAATACATGGCCATGATATTCAATGGGTAGGATCATTTACAAAAATTCAAAGAAGGAGACATTGAGCATATAGGTTGATGGAACTGACATGCAACCTAATTGGTTAGAGATATTGTGAAGAAAGGATTATATTACATAGTAATCATTCATAAGATTTTGGATGACATTGAAACATTAACTTCATTCTCTATGGGTGTCTTGTATTTTTTCTAGATGCTAACCTTGTAATATAGTAATTTATGTCTAATTCCACTAAGAAATAGGCCTAGAGGGTCACACAGTAAGTATATTTTAAGAACCCATATCTTCTTTTCTGGTATGGATCTTTTTTTTAGGTTGTTTTGAAGAAAAAGGAAGAAAATGGGTTTTTATAAGTACATGTTGTGTACTTATGTGTACATGTTGTGTACCTAGCTTTCCACGTATAGCTGCGTCTTAACCATGTAATGGCCAAGTACATGTCCATGTGGTGACCTGGCAGACCCACTTAAGTTGGGGACTGGTTGAGGATAATACACGGTGTGTAGTTTTAATGAAAACATTGTGTACTTTTTTTATTTGATATATTAGAGCGAGATTGCATCTCATGTCAAAAAATACCTTCTTCTAGTCATGGTTCATACAGGAATGCGATGGAGCAACCAATGAACTCTGAGCCCCTAATTCTCCATCTGATCTCTGATTGAGACAATATCAGGTGCGTTAGAATCCCACTGATGAGTTCTCAAAACCCCTAGAGCCTCTCTTCCTGATTCATCCTCTCTTATGAGTTATTCAAGGTTGGGAAGTTTTCACCTTTTTATAGATCTATGCCAATATAGGCCAATTCAAGGGCCAACGGTCAAGTATATCAATCGTATGACATCGAGGTAGGTGTTTTGTACCTTCTTTGTTTGTATTTGGAATATATTTGCTAAAAGTGTCGCATTCCCACATTTTGGGTATTGCTTGATTTGGAATTTAACCATGTTATTACCTACTATGGTTTGATTGATTGATAAAGGTTTGTTGCTTATGAGTAAGGTTAGATACCTTGTCTAAGGGACACCCCATGGGTGTATTTCCCTTGTTTGATTGTTTATAGTCATTTTTTCTAGGTTTCCTTGAGGCATAACTTGTTTTCTATCCCTTGTTTGATTAGGATGGAGTTTTATTGATTATAGTAAATTCTTTTGATATGCATTGTGAATGTTTATCCATGTAGTAGTTTCAGATTTCATGAGTTTCTTGGATATAATATGTGAACTATTTTTCCAATGGACCATGAGATCCTTAGACTAGGAAGACTGAGAGGACTTCCAAAATATTTACTTTGATATGATATGTGTGCTTCTATATTTTTTCCAATGGATTGTGAAATCCTTGGATCGGGAAGACTAAAGGGACTTCTAGATTATTTACACAAGACCGTGAGAGCCTTGGTGTAGATGATTGACCGGAAGGGAATATACCGTGAGACCTTTCCCAAAGGGTTGTTATTTAATGAATTGATGCTATGTGGGACTAAAGGGGTTATAATATGAGAGATTTACCATAGGGTCATTATTTAATGAATTGATTCTATGATTGTACCAAAGGGGTTAGACCATGAGAGCTTTCCCATAGGAACTTTTGTGAATAATTGAATGATTGTGAAAAATATTCCAAGCCAAAGCACAAGCTTAGATTCAGTTTTACATGATTGTTTAGATGGTCTTATGAGACATCTATTTTGTTACTTTACACAGGGGATACAGATATTAGGCTATATACCAAGGTTACATGATTCAAAGAATGAATAATAAATATTAAATGAATGTAATTGAAAACTGTAGGATTGTTTACTTTTGAGTACTTCCTAGTTTATTGCTTCATTATTGCATATTACCAGCTATATATATTCACTAATAATTAGGAATAGATATTTTGGTGGTTTCTTACTGGGATTCATCTCACACCCTATTTGGGTCATGATTTTGGACCCACTTTATATCAGATGAGTTTTCTTTTCTAGTTTGTCTTACTGTTTAGAGATATTAGAAAGGTATAATAAGGAAATAGAGTTTGGTAATTAGTTGTGCCTAGGAGTAGCTACCATGTGTACAAGGAAAATCCAAATTACTTCGAATTGAATTGTAATTTCTGTATTATAAACTATTACAGTTGATTTGATTTCACCGTTGGGTGATGCCCTTGTTTTGTGCTCTTAGTATTGATATCATTGTGGTTCTATTTTGTTACAACCTGATGAGATGAGGGTATGTCATCTCATTCATCATATATGCACGTGTTAGAAATCACATGCCATGCATTCTTTCCATGCCATTTAGAAAGTATTACTAATTTCATGTTGTTGTGATAGATGTTGTGCTATATATGCATGTTGTTAGGATATATGTCATGATAGAATACTACTATTTTGATAGGATATTTGTATATGTAAAGTTTCTTTTTGATGGACTCCAATATTTGTTCCATGAGGTGTTATGGGCCGTCTTGGATCGGAATCTTTTGGATCATGTTTGAACTTTAATTTAATTCTATTAAGATGTGATATGAATAAGGATACCAAACTTTAATTCGTTGGGAGTATGGGAACTCAAGGATTGGAACTTGGATTTCCTTGGCCAAATTACAAGATTTTTGGGGTTTCGAAGAAGTTTTAGAGGCTTACTATCTGAAAACCCCAAAAAACATGGTGTGTAATATTATGAACGCATGCCATGTGTTCTTCTGTTCTGGAAGAAATGGATTTTATTAAGTTTACTTCGTGTACCATATGTACACATTGTGTAGTTGTTGACTATGTGACTAACTGTGTGAGAAGAGACATGGGGTTATTAAACTTTTGTAAGAACACCTCATGTACTATGAGTACATGTCTTTCTATAATCAATTTTGTATCCAATCGTGTGACTAACAACACATGTGGATAAAACTTTTGTTGTACACAATGTGTCTAGAGTGTGCATGTTGTGTTGTGTTACACTAGAAGAATTATGTAGTTCTAGCCATGTAGAAGTACCTAGGCAAGAGGGAATATTCAAGTACACGTTGTGTCTCAGGAGGAACATGTCATGTGTATAGGGTGTTACATGACCAAGTTGGAAAAGGTATAGGCCCATATTAAGGATTAAGGGAACATGAAGTGTAGTGGTTATACATGCTATGTAACCCTATTTTGAAAATTTTGAATGATTTCCCTCACCTATTCAGTTATTGCACTTCTAAGTTACAGTTCCATTAATGTTGTACTGAGGTGTGCACTTGACCTTGAAAATTCATACCACCAATACGTCCTCCAGTTGTGCTTTAAGTACAGGGTGGTGGTCAGACACCAAAAATGGTATATCAAGAACTACCATCAGATCCCACCATTGTTCCCCTCTTGGCACTAGATATAATACCAGACGTAGGTGCTAATGCACAGTTCCATGAAGTCTTTATGAGAATGATGTATACCTTTTAGGGAGCATCACATCTTGACCCGACTATGGAAGAGTTGACATGGGTGTTCCAGAAGTAGCATCCTCCCACTTTTCCAGGGGATGGAGAACCATAGGCTACCGATTCAAGGTTAGAAGCCATGCTTTCTATCTTTTATCATCTGGAGGAGCCTCCTAAGAGGAGGGTAAATCTTACTACTTACATGCTACATGATTCCACAAAGAGATAGTGGGTTGTTATTTCACAAGCATGACATCATCAAGTGATGTCTTGGGAAGAGTTTCATAGGACCTTCTATGATTACTTTTACCCCAATATGTTGAGGGACAACCAAGCCTTGGAGTTCATGCATTTAGAGAAAAGTGTTATTTCAGTGATGGATTACTCTTCTTGCTTTACAAAGCATCATCACTTCACATGTGTTCTAAGGGATTACGAGTTATCACTGGCTAGGATATTTGAGGATAGTCTCAGGTACGACATCCAATCATAGTTAAATGTTTTTAGGTTGACTCCGGTGACTGCTATAGTAAACTAGGCACTAATTATTGAGTGAAATATGAGGTATTTTGGAGAGGTGAGCCAGGGTGGTTCAGTATCCATGGATGTTACTCCTTCAACTAATACCACGAATCACCATAGGGATCCTTTGCGTAGTGATTATAGTAGAAGTTATGTATCTTCAGGTATCCATGTGAAGTGCTAACAGTGCAGGAAAAGTGGGCACACGAGACCGCAGTGCCCGAGATACTCAGTTAAGTGCCGATCTTGTGGTAAGATGGGTCATCTTCAACATTTTTTTTAGGATGTTATCACCTATAGAAAATGAGAGGGTATATGTTATGAATACCCATACAGGATTAGGTCCACCATTTTCTCATCAGTCAGGGAACTAGGGTTCATCAAGCCATTCAGGGAGAGGGGTGGTTGTGGTCATGGTAGCCAAATGATAGGTTTTCAGCAACAGTGGGTGGATCAGGTCAAGGTAGCCAGGCAGGGTCATAGGGCCGCAGTATAGGTCAAACATTTGTGATAGAATAGGCCCAGTAAGAGCAGGATCTCATACCCTCTACAATTAGTGGTATGATTCTAGTTGCCTCGGTTTTAGCTTTTGATCTTTTTAATATGGGGGATTCCTATAGTTTTATATATGTTGCCATTGTAGAGATACTTGGTCTATGTATTTTTACTTCTAATGATATTATGACACTAGACACTATGTTGGGGATTTAAAAGGATAGTGTACGTCAGTGCAAGGAGTTCCCTCTTGAGGTTGGTGGGTGTCACTTCTTAAGGGACCTCTATGTCTTATTGATGACAGGCTTAAATTTCATTCTCAGAATAGACCGATTGGTCTCCTTTCAGACCATTGTTGACTAATATCACCACAGGGTGAGTTTCACATCACCAGAGGGTGGATCTTTTCTACAAAAGGGTGAATGGGATATCCAGGAGACTAGAGTTGGACCCGAGCATCATGAGTTAGTAAGAATTACAACCCATATTTTTATTTTATATCTGGATGACCAGGGGACTTCACAAATTGACTTTCCTCCAATGGTGGATCATTTTAGATATGTATTTCCAGATGACTTTCTAGGTTTACCTCTAGAGTGAGAGGTGGATTTCTCTATTTATCTTATGTCAGGAGTAGCATCGATGTCCATTCCTCCTTATATAATGGCTACACCAGAATTAAAGGAGCTTAAGAATCAGTTAGAGGAATTGAAAGAAAAGGGTTTCATTCGACCTAGTATTTCTTCTTGGGGTTCTCCTATCCTTTTTGTGAAGAAGTCGGATGGTACCCTCAGACTTTGTATGGATTATCATAAGATAAACTAGTTTATGGTCAATAATTGACATCCCTTACCACGGATTGATGATCTATTTGATCAGCTTCAAGGATCTTGAGTGTTCTTGAATATTGACTTGAGATTTGGTTATCATCAGTTTCATGTTAGACCATCATATATACCTCTTACAACATTTCAGAGTAGGTATGGTCTATACGATTATTTGGTTATGTTGTTCAGTCTCATGAATGTGTTGGAATTTTTCATGGAACTGATGAACCGAGTGTTAAATCCATACTTGTATTCTTTTGTGGTAGTCTTTATGGATTATATCTTAGCATACTCTCACACTTAACACAATTATTCCATCCATATTGATATTGTATTGAGTACATTGAGAGAGCATCAGTTATATACTAAGCTCACAAAATGACACTTTTTTATGGACTAGATTCATTTCTTGGGTCATGTCATCTCATATATAGGAGTATTAGTAGACCCATAGAATGTGAGATCAGTAGTTTTATGGAAGCATCTAAATAACTTCTTTGAGGTACGCATTTTTACGGGACTATATGGTTACTACAGATGCTTTATTCAGGACTTTTCACACTTAGCAACACCACTAATGAGACTGACTAAGAAAGGTGTGAAGTGTTGTGGATAGATTCCTTTGATTTATCATTTCAGGAGCTGAAAGGGAGGTTGACTTTAGCACTGATACTGATTTTTCTGAATTCGGGAAAGAGTTTCACTATGTACTACGATGCATCAAGTATCGGGTTGGGAGCAGTGCTTATACAAGGGGATAAAGATATTGCATACAGATCTTGGTAGTTGAGGCTACATGATAGGAACTACCTGATGAACTATCTCGAGTTATCCGTAGTTGTGCATGCCTTTCACTGTTAGAGGCATTACTTACAAGGATAGAATTTTGCAGTATACACTAACCACAAAAGATTCAATTATATCCTTACTTAGCATGATATGAATTTGATATAGTGAAGGTGGGTTGAGTACCTTAAGTATTTTGACTTTGATCTTGCCTACACTCCTGGGAAAGTCAACGTAGTGGCTGATGATTGGAGTATGAGGACTCAGATATAGGCAGTTCAGGAGTCCAGTAGTGAGTGGAAGCTTATGTTTTTGTTCTCTTAGATGAATTTAGAGGTGCACAACAAATAGGGGAAGACTCTTCTTTCTTCTATAGTTGTTACCTCTACTCTACTGGATCGATTCAGAATGAGGCAACTACCATATTCTGAAGGCCTAGTACTATGGGAGAGTGTGTCAGGTGAGGACCCTACTCCTAGGTAGACCATAGTAGAGGATGAGGTTTTGTGTTTTCATGGGTGTGTATGGGTGTTAGTAGACATACGTGAGGAGCTATTGAGAGATTTTTATTCCTCAGTATGGGTAGTTCATCCTGGTGTTACCAAGATGTAACGAGATCTACATCATTAGTATTGGTGGTCAGGCATGAAGAGGGATGTAGCTAGTTTTTTTATGAGGTGTTCCACCTGTTGGTTGGTGAAAGCGGAGAATTAGTGACTATAAGGGCTATTATAGAAGTTACCCATTCCTGAGTTGAAGTGGAATTGTGTCACGATGGATTTTGTGATGGGTTTACCAAGGTCTCCTCAAGGAAATGATATTGTATGGGTTGTTATTTATAGACTCAAAATGGTTTCACATTTCCTATTGATCAAGTAAACCTTCAGTATTGATGATCTTGAAAAGTTGTACATCTGAGAGATAGTACGTTTTCACGGGGTTACTCACTCTTTCATTTCAAACAGGGACACATGGTTTACTTCTCATGTCTGGTAGAAACTATAGAGGGATTTGGGTATATAGGTACTTCTCAATACAGCTTACCATCCCTAGATATATGGTCAGTCTGAGTGCACGATTCAGGTTTTAGAGAACATTCTTTGAGTATGCATCCTGGATTTTGAGGGCTCTTGGGAGAGACACATAACCCTAGTGGAGTTTTCCTAAAATAATAGTTTTTAGGAAAATATTCATATGGAACCTTATGAGGCTTTATATAGTAGGCCATACCGATCACCCCTATATTGGTTGGAGGTAGGAGAGGCAGCTATGCTAGGACCCCGTCTTGTCTAGGTGACCACTGAGAAATTGGAGTTGATTTAGAAGAGGATGGATACTACACAATCTCTCTAGAAATATTATGTTTATTGACGGAGATGACCTTTGGAGTTAGAGTTCAGATATCAAGTTTTCCTACATGTCACACTGATTTTGGTACACATGAGGATTAGGAAACATGGGAAGATTTCACCAAGATATGTCGGGCCAATTGAGGTTTTGGAGAGAGTCGGGTCGGTTGCATATTGGTTGTAGTTACCTTAGAGGTATTGGGCTATGCATGACATATTCCATGTTTCTTAGCTACGACATTACTTTTCAAACCTATATCATATTGTTCAACCTGAGGAGGTCAATTTGGAGGTGAATGCGTCCTTTGAGGAGCACCCTATTCAGATTGTGGATCATAGCATGAAGGTTCTTCATGGCCAGTCTATTCTTCTGGTATGGGTGTTATGGCAGTACGGGTGAGTGTAGGACAAAACTTGGGAGAGGGAGGCCGATTTGAAATCATAGTGGTTGGATTTTTTCACAGATTCTTCTTCCCCACCCTTGGAATAGAAATTCGGGGATTAATTTCATTAAGGGGAAAAGTTTGTAAGAACTTGGATCTTTTTTTCTAGTATGGATCTTGTTTTTGGGTTATTTTGAGGAAAAAGGAAGAAAATAAGTTTTTTTAAGTACACATCATGTACTTCTATGTACACACCATGTACATCTGTGTACATGTCGTGTACCTAGCTTGTCGTGTATAGCTACGTCTTGACCGTGTAACGGTCGAGTACATGGTTGTGTGGTGACCTGGAAGACCCGCTTAAGTTGGGGGCCGATTGAGGATAATACACAGTGTGTAGTTTTAATGAACACACCATGTAATTTTATTTTTATTTGATATATCATAGTGGGTTTGTGTCTCATATCCAGAAATACCTTCTTCTAGTCATGGTTCATACAGGAGCACAACGGAGCAACTGACGAACTCTAAACCCCTGATTCACCATTCAATATTTTATTGAGACATTGTCGAGTGCATTGGAATCCTACCAATGAGTTCTCAAAACCCCTAGAACCTATTTTCCTGATTCATCCTCACTTGTGAGTTATTTAAGATTGGTATTTTTTCTCCTTTTTGTAGATCTATGTTGATCTAGGTCGATTCAAGGGTCGATGTTCAAGTATATCGATCGTACGACATCAAGGTAGGTTGTTTGTTCCTTTGTTGTTTGTCTTTGGATTATATATGCTAAAAGTGATGCATGCATATGTTTTGAGTATTGCTTGATTTGGAATTTAAACCTGATATTACCTTTTATGGTTTGATTGATTGATAAAGTTTTGTTGCTTATGCATAAGGTTAGATACCTTATCTAAGGGACACCCCATGGCTGTGTTTCCTTTATTTGATTATTTATGGCCATTTGGTCTAGGTTTCCATGAGGTGTACCTTTTTTTCATGCCTTGTTTGATTAGGATGGAGTTTTATTGATTATATGAAATGTCTTTGATATGTATTGTGAATGTTTAACCATGTAGTAGTTTCAGATTACATGATTTTATTTGATATAATATGTGCACTATTTTTTCAATGGACTGTGAGAGCCTTGGACCAGGAAGACTGAGGGGACTTCCAGATTATTTTCTTTGATATGATATGTGTGTTACTGTATTTTTTCCAATGGACCATGAGAGACTTGGACTAGGAAGAATGAGGATACTTTAAAATTATTTACATAGGATTGGGAGAGCCTTGGTGTAGATGATTGACCAAAAGGTAATATACTATGAGAGCTTTCCCAGAGGGTAGTTATTTAATAAATTGATGATATGTGGGACCAAAGGGGTTATATTTTGATTGATTTCCTAGAGGTTCATTATTTAATGAATTGATGCTATGATTGGACCAAAGGGGTTAGACCGTGACATCTTTCCCAGAGGGTATTTTGTGAATAATTGGATGATTGTGATAAGTCTACCAAGCCAAAGCACAAGCTTGGATTCAGTCTTACTTGATTATTTATATGTTCTTATGATACATCTGTTTTGTTACTTTACATAGGGGATATATAGATTAGGCTAGATCCCAGGGTTACATGATTCAAAGGATGAATAATAAATGTTAAATTAATTTAATTGAAAACTGTAGGATTGTTCACTTTTGAGTGATTCCTAGTTTATTGCTCCATTCGTGCATATTACCTACTATATATATTCACTGACAGTTAGGAATAGATCATTTGGTGGTTTCCTACTGGGATTCATCTCACACCCTCTTTGGGTCATACTTTTGGACCAAAATATATTATATGAGTGCATGTATAGATAAGGGCAAGAACCCTTCTTCATTAGGTACTTGTTTTCAGTTAGAGATGGAGATTATGGGACCAAGATCAAGCTTGTGATGTTGTTGGAGTTTACTTTCTTTTCCTTTTTATTGTATTGTATTGTATTTCCATCTTTGGGACCTATTTTGGATACTTTACTAGACACATGTGACATGCATCATTTATATATCTATGATCCATTTGTTTTATTACTATCAGTCTTCCGCTATTTACTTTTGTTGTTTATTTATTAATTCTGTTGTGTATACTTTTCCAATGAGGGCATAGTTTCCCCATTGTCAGATCTTAGCCCTCGCTTTTAGTCGGCAACCTTTAGCATTTAGGGAAATGCGCTTGAGGTCATGTGACCAACCAAGTATGAGGAACCATTGGGTAGCACCTGGATCTAGGACATTACATATATCTACAATCTCTATTAAATTTTCTCATTGAATTTAATAGGTTAGAATAAATAATATATTTATTCGGGTTTGGTTTATCATTATAATTTAATAACAAGTTATTCGAAAGAATAAGTGAGTTAAATAATAATAGAAAATATTTTTTTGTAAAGTTTGGTGAATATAATATTTATTATATTAGATTTATCAATGAATAATGAAATTGCATTTATTTATTAAATAAATAGTTATTATTAAGGGGTCACTAAATATCGATGAGAAAAAAAACTGAGCTTAATGGTCTGATTGGAGAAATGGTATAAATGATATTTATTTATATTATTAAG
Organism: Viscum album; assembly: GCA_963277665.1. Classification (NCBI taxonomy): domain Eukaryota; kingdom Viridiplantae; phylum Streptophyta; class Magnoliopsida; order Santalales; family Viscaceae; genus Viscum; species Viscum album. The sequence continues at coordinate 1,811,348,636 of OY728148.1, forward strand.
TGTTGTTCTAGTCAATTGATTAATACTATTATTATTATTATTGGACATGGGGTCACCTAATAATATTAAATTTGGTAAGGGGATTGTGTGCAATTTTACAACCCTAAACCTGCCATAATAAATATCTAATTATATCACTTTTCATAATCACTCTTGGTGTGCATAATATATAGAGAGAGAATATATAATTCCCTAGAGGGAGATCTAGATATATAAGTGTTATCTTACATCATCTATCAATATATCAAGATAACATCAATATATCTTCCTCCTTTTAGAATAATTCATCTGTGATCAACCATTAATAACATAAATGATCGGGATTAATCATGCTAGTACTCGGTGATTCTATAGTGACATTTAGATATTGTGTTGCATGTTTAGATCACTATTATAGGGATTCTACACTTGGTTCCTACAACTCAATTATGTTTTGATGATATCTAATCAACTAAATCATCAATGAAGAGAGAATTACAAGTTAAGTAAATTCTATATCTACTCATAAATTAATTAAAAATTATATGTGAAGATCCTCCACTTCTAAATCTGGTGATTTATTTAGTCAAGTAATCTATGATTTTTGTTGGGAATGACATTATTTGTCATGTACTATAATGATAATTCCTAAATTAAGACTAAAATACAAGTTTTTCATGCCAACTAAGGCACTTTCACTGTGTTTGGAACCTACAAGTGGTATCATATTGATCACATGTTTAATTTATAATTATTTATTATTCATTTATTTTTTGCATGTATTTTCATTTTTATTTTACTCATATCAATTAATTTTAATATTTTTCATCATTGTATATTCACTTCTTCATTCTCAGTAATATAACTAGTAAATGGATAACATTAAAAAATGAAGAATCATCTGAAGAACACCATCTGGAGGTGACAAATGTTATTCCTAGACAAAACTAGAGTACAATGAGTGTACTCCCTAATTACACACTATGTAATACTATTTTCTCATCCATATCTCATTATAAATTAGAATATATCCAAGGTAATCAGATCTAAGATCTAAAAAAAGTGGATCAGTGTGTAGATTCGAATAGACTGGAACATGGAATGAAGAAATATACATCATTTAACTATTATACAGGACATGTCATCCATATTTTCCTATGGCTGAGAACATGGGGGATCCCAAGTGTTTCATATGTCAGATACATAACATGGAGACTGACATACCATGAAAATACAAGGTCACACATTGTATATGTTATAAAACACATTGTGTTCCTCGAGCTTATCCATGGAAGAGAACATGCTCAGTCTCAATGTAATATCCCAACCCAAACCACCGAGTTCAAACTAGAATGCCACATGACCTCATGTGTGCCTCCCATATGCAAGAGAATAATGACTATCAGTGAGGTATAACTCAAAAAGTGATGAGACTATACCCTAGGTATCATTTCATTAATCCAAATAATAAATAAACAATAAAAATAAATAATCGAAATAAAAATGTGGGAATTGAATAAAATACATACATAATAAGAGATCCCAAGGTGGTAATACTATATAATGTATAAAAAGAAGGTAAAAAATTTACATTTAAACAAAAAATATATGGTCCTCCAAATTCTATCCCAGTCCTCTCTAGCTCTATACTATACTACTCAACCATCCACCATAGAGCCCTGCTATTTTCTAAATCTTTGGTTATAAGATCTAAAATAACAGTGAAATGCTTGAGTAGGGTGTGAGTATAAGACTCGGTAGGACACCACTAATGCATCCTTAATATAAATTCACAACATATATAACAGTGAATATCATGGAATAAGTAAATTCTCAATAAACACATAACATGTGTCGAGTCATCATGCACTGACCAAACTGCCATGAACCCTGGGACCACTTTTTCGGCGCATTACCAGAAAGGAAGTCAAATAATTTATGTACCTATATTAAGGTAACATATCTCACCCCAACCAGTTTTTGGTTGTCATATGAATTCTACATAATCCTCCATGTCATTATCTCACCCCCACCCAGTTGATGGTTGTCACCAAAACGCCACAAGTTCCATCAGGTTGATCCCTGACCAGCTTATCCTTTTAATCACCTATGGCCCAGTATGTAAGAATCTATGACTAGAATATTCCAGTTAAATATTATTATTTTCCATCAACAAGGATAGTCACATCCTCCTTTAATTACGTTAGGACTACGTTGGGTTGGGTAACTAGCCACTAATGCTTTTCCCTCTACAGGGATAGCCATGACCACCTTTAAGGATGTTAGAACTGCATAACTCCTAACCTCAAGGCTCCACCTAAATATCTCATTCCTTGAAACATAATTACATAGGTTATGAAACACACAAACAATACATGTCATACAAAGTAATGATAAGGTGCACCAATATCAAAGTCAAAAGCCACACATAATCACAAGGTCATGATCAAGCAAGCTCATGCCCACTCAGGAACCCCCATGCATATCATAATAATCATGGGTTAATCAAAAATAAATATCACATCATGATATAAATCATATATACATGGATAATAATGGTAAGTAACCTCCTACCTTAAAGTTGTTGATGTCAATGGAAAGGATAAACCACCCTTTGTGGTTCAAAATCTAGACTCAAAACCTTAAAAGTACAGAACACCTCCTTATGGATCTTATTATCATATTTTTTGACACATTTATGCTCAAAGTTCATCAAAGGCCCATATAACCAAAACTATCTATTTTATTTCAAGAAGAAATAAAATATTATATGTGATTATACTTTCTCTCTCCTGGATAATTTCTAAATTATCGTTTTAGGCCAATGTAGGAATTCATGATATTCACCTCAATAATAATTATAAAACCATGTTTTATAATAATTTTATCTCTCTATATTAATTTGAGGTCATATATGTTAGTCATTTAATAATTATTCTTTGATAAAACAATATAATTATCCTTGATAATTTACATAAGTATCCCTAATAATTTGATATCTTTTCCACTTGATAATTTCTTATAATAATACTTGGATAATTTGTATAATTCAATTTTAAAAATTCGCATGAAAATTTATCCTTTCATAATTATCTTATGATAATATGTTTATAAATCATCCTTTGAAAATTTTATATAATTATCTTTTGATAATCCCTATAATTATCCTTTTATAATATCACACAACTATATATTTATTATTTTTTAAATAATTATCTTCTGATAATCTAAAATAATTATCATTTGATAATTTAAAAAACCCTTGAAATTTTGATGTGATTAAAATTTTATAATTATATTTAGATAATTATATGAAATTATCATTTTATATTTTTTATAATTATTTCTTTTTATAATTTCATAAAAATTATCTTTTGATAATTTTTAAAGATTAACCCTTAATAATCTAGTCAAACTATCTTTGGATAATTCATTATTTTTATATTCAATAAAAATTTTCATAATTTATCCTTTGATAATTTGTTAATTATTCTTTATAATTTTAGGAATTATCCCTAGATAATTCAAGGTTTAACATTTTTTATTTAAATCAACTATTTTTTTCAACAATTTAGAGAGGTATAAAATGGAATAAATAAAATAAATAAAATAAAACACAAACCTGAAAAAACAACTATGTGTAGTGCCAACATAGAGATAGGAGGAATATGGTCATCATGCACCTAGAATACCCAAATCGAATCACATGGATTTATATATCATGTGTCAAGAGGTTTCAGAATCACTTAAACTTAATCGAACTGACAAACACAGAAAACTGGGTGATTCGGCTATCTAGAATCTCAAACACAAATTTTATCACCCAAATTTCAAAACCCCAATTTAATCCAATATTTCAAATAAAAATTATAGTGGAAACATTAATTTCACTCATTTAATGTGTTTTTGACAAAAACAAATCAAAACGGTGTTGATCCTATGGTTTTAGAAATCAACCATGTAAAACAATGGAGTTTTTGTATATTAGAGAAGGATGTATAATAAAAAATGAATTTAATATTTAAAAAAATAATAAATTAACTTTATCTGTAAACTATCCAAACATATGATACGAATAAAGGTTATGTCATGCTTAAGGTAAAACTCATATTTCAGACCTAATGGAGGTCTCAGATTTATCATATGATACACCATTTAAAAGATATTCTATTGTTTTTAGAAATATATATAATAAAAATATTAAATAAATTACCCTCACATGTGATTTGACCAAAGTCCCAAAGTGCACAAAATTTATTTCATGACTAGTGTAAGCCTGGCATACCAGACCTAATGGTGGTCTTGGATTTCTCATACGAGACACCGTTTGGTATATATTTTATTTTTTGGAAAAATAATATGCACATAATATAACATATTTAATATTTTTAATCCATCTACGTCAAGACTCTACGGGCCTTAGAATCTCACATTCATTTTATGACTTTAAAAATATTGAATAGAATATTTTAAAGTGTTAATAGATATTTTAACCTTGTATAAAGTCTTTAAATATTTATTAACTTTTTTTATTAAAAATATACATTTTTACATAAAAACACTCATAAATTATTAACAAATATGGTTTTATTATCATCAAAAATTGATTGTATTACAATTTTCTCCATCTATTGACTTATCATCCCTAAGAAGTGACTTAGGCAGTCTTGTTTGAAGAACTCAAGACACTGAGCTTGAACATAATACTCCTACTCCTACATCTTCTCATGGGTCTCTCATTTATTCCATAAAATCCATACAAGTAGTATTGTATTTCCTTGTATAACTTTCTAAATCTGTTCTACAATCCACACCGGACACTCCTCATAAAATGTATCATGTTCTAACTCAATGTCATCACAATATATAACATGGGAAGGATCCTAAATGTACCTCCATAACTGAGAAACATAGAACACATCATGTGTGCCTCAATAACATAGATGAATGTCTATACAGTTCACCACTCTCCCCACCTATTCAGTGATCTCAAAGGGTCCCATAAAACTTAAATCTAGCTTTCTCTACTCCCTCAGACATTAGTTCCCCAACCGAGGAGTCACTCATAAGAAAAACTTGATCACCCATTGTGAAATCCAAAGGTTTATTATTATGATTGGCATGTGACCTTTTTTTATTTAAGTGGTGACCGAACTCTTCTATATCAGCTGCACTCTCTCCAAGGTATCTCAAACTAAACTGGACCCCATAATTATTGTCTCACCTACCTCATGTCATCAAGGTGGTGAAAAACATAACCACCAATAAATACCCTCTTAAGGTTCTAAGTCTAGGTGATCATGCCACACTCCACCGATGTCCAAGATGAGAGCTCAAGGAATATCCTATGGTATGTGTATAGTCCACTCAAATCATTAATCTTACCATGGATGGTTCATTATTCTAAACCATATTTGAGTCCCTAGAGCCTTCTGCAATCCCTTCCAAAACCCCAATATAAAACATGTGTCATTGTCTAAAATAATACTCAAGGGAACTCCACGTGGTCATATTATCTCACAGATACAAATAGTTTCATGTTCTACTACTAGGAAAGTCTCTTTGATTAGTAAAAAAGTGGGAAATTTTTTTTTATTTGATTGAAAATCACCCAGATTGCATCACAACTCCATGGGCTCCAAGGTAATCCCATCACAAGGCCCACTATGACATCCTCCCACCAAGTGATAAGGAATTCCCTCATCAGTCTCTCACTGATGGAAGAAATGAATAACACTCTCTCATATACTAGGGTTTTACATCATCATTTGAAATAATAAAGAAAGGTATGTTGGGGAAACATAACTCTACCAGTAAGTCAAGTCCAAACATAGCTCATAGATATAAGGAAATCATCGGTATTAAACATGGTAGAAGATCAAAAAGATGTGTTCAAGATCATATTACATATAGTAAAAAATTCCTCATCACTATTTGTTAGAGCTTGATCCGCTACATAGACATGGACTGCCTTAGCTCCATGACGCTATCTGTGAATATCCTAAGTTATCATCATTAGGGGAGTCTACATACTCTATTGGGGTCCTCCACTTCTAGCTTGTCCTGACCTCATATCACCCCTCAAGTGTCCTTTGAAAAAAAGAATCAAAGATTAATATCCTTGACATATTGGTGGAATTCCACTATTTTATTCCTACAAGTGTTTCTATAATGCCCCCTTAGACCATAATTGTAGCACCTGTCTCTTGTAGAGGGTATTGGAGAAGTTATTCTCTAACTTGACTACTTTCCACTCTGCTTCTCCTAGTCCACCTTTCTATTCCTTATATTTAAAGGAAAATTTGTGGTAGTAAGGTAATTCTCATCCACTATCCCACCGTGATCCAAAATAAAGTATTTTGCCTTATCCTCTTCCAGCCCCTTCTCAAAGTTTAGGGACATATGAAGAACCTGTGAGTATGTATTCAGGTCAAATCCCCTAACCGAACGTTTGATCTCCGATCTAAACCCTATCTCAAACTTCTAATCCTTTTGTGCTTCATTCCCTTCCAATAAAGGGTAAAATCGTAAAAACTCCATAAAACATGCAAAGTATGTAGAGACAGTCATAGAACCCTATCATAACTCCATAAACTTCTGGGAACGGTCCGGACTCATCTTGTCAGGAAATTATTCTCGAGAAACAGCTCCTTGAAGGTTGGCTAAGTAAGACCCTCTCATCTCTCAGCCAAAATCATGTCTTCCCACCATCTCCTAGAGGGTCCTTGAAACATGAAGGTCTCCATAATAATTATCCCCTCTTCTAGAGTATGTACTAGATTTTAAATAATAGCAATGAATTGTATCCAATCCTTTATATCATATAGTTCACTAGTACTTTGGAAATTCAGAGGATGTTGAAGCTAAAAATCACAATCATGGTCAGTCATAATTATTTGAGTGACTTCATCTTGAATTGGGACTATCCAAAATATTCCCAATTGAATGGGATTTGCAGCTAGAATCATCCATTCTAGTACAGGAGCATGCTGGGGAGCATCCTCCTAAACCATGGTTAGTGGCACTGGGATATCTCATGCTACCTCAGCTGGTAGTATCATCAAATGTCTCTGATAATCTATCTTCTAAAATATAAGGAACATTAGAAAAATAAATGAATCCTAACCAGTCTATCAAATCACACAAAATCTTTTCTAAGAGTCTACCCTCAAACCAAGGTTTACCCCTATAAGCACTAACTATGGTCTCCATCCCTACATGTTAGTCTCAGTCATCATGTATATACTAACACCACAGCATGATCAATTAAATTAATTAAATAAAATAAATATATATCACATAGAATGTCAATAGATATATCACACAAGAAAACTATCCTAAATAGATAGTACAAAACAAGGAATTTAATTAAAGAACTACTATGAAGTATAATAACAGTTATATATATGGAATGTGAACCTATGTTCCTAGTCATGATGCATGAACATATGTGAAGTCTCATAAATCACATATCAACATCATGTACATCACCCAAGGTGATTTTAATCAACTATAACATCAAAACATAAATTCCCATTTTATGGAAACTCATAGGTATCTTATATAGTTCTAGAAAGACACTTTTCTAAGTCCCAACCATCATATCCCCTATCTACCCTATCCCAAATCATGGTAAATATAAAAAAAACAAGTTAGTGAGTCCTGGTGCTCTAATACCATTTTGTAACATCCCGAACTGAACCATTGAGTATAAACCAGAATGCCACATGACCTCATGCATGCATCCTCATATGAAATAGGTTGTAGACTAGTAGAAAGTTCTAAGTTCAAAAGTGGGGAGATTATAATCTATTTATTATCTCATCAATCATAAAAACATATATACAATGATAATAAATGATCATAACAAAAAGGGGGAACTGAATAAATGAAATACATAATAAGATCTCCCAAGGTGGTAAGCCTGTCCAGAGTATAAGAAGTAGATAATAAATTACAAGTAAATAAACAAACATCAACGGTCCTTTGTAGTTTATCCGGGTCTGATCCAGCTTCATGCTATATTTCACAACCATCAAGTATAGATATCTTGTCCTTTTTTGGATAACTGGTCATAAAACCTACAAGGGCACCAACTTCCCAAGTATGGTGAGAGTATAAGACTTATTATCACACCACCAATATAAGGCCCCAGCCTTAAACCTTACAAAATCTAAAGTTTTGATCAAGAATTTACTTTCTTTCACATTGAGTATCTTTTTAAGTTTATAGTTTTAGAGAATTAGGTCATAACTATTACATTACATCTCAAAAATTAGAAAGTAGACACTTCTACTCTATCCAATTTTTTCACAATAATAAAACACCTTAAATAAAACAATAATTATTTTCTTGCTAAAAATATTCTTGAAATCTTCCTTTCTCTTATCCTTCCTTATACCCTATGAAAAACATTTCAAAAACTTGGGTTGAGAAAAAAATCTCACTAAGGAATATAAAATAATGAATAAAACCATTAGTCCATGAATATTTAAAACCCATGAAAACATTTTCAAAAAATCATACTTTTCACCCTTAAAACATATACTCTTTAACATGACTTATGAAATCATAAGATTCTTAAATAAACTCATAGAAATCATAAATCATAAAGGTAAATTGTGTCATATATAGAATACTTACATTTTAGATTTCATAGCTACATAGGGAGTAACTTTCATGGTTACATTTGGAATACTTATCACAGTATATTCCCTAAATCTATTAGGAGAAAACTTAACGTTTACCTCTATCATGTTACCCAATGCATTGGAGAGTAATCACAGGCTCACCTATCCTAGGTTTATCATAGAACCACCCATATTTGGTTTATCACATAACCACCTGTCAAATGTCCAAGTACCATTACATAATCATAACACATAAAAGATTGAAATTTTCAACATTTCACTCATCAATTAGAAGAAATAAATTTAATATATTGAAATATTCAATCCATTTTAAAAACCATTTAAAACATTTAAAAAATAGATTTTTGAATCAAAGTGTCATATACCACTTTGAAACTTTTAAAGGAATTAACATTTTAAAATATTAATGTTCATATAAATAAATCCTTAAAATAATTTTTAAAACATGGAAATTAATGAGAAAGATTTATAATATTAAATCTTAAAAACATTTAAAACAATGTTTTAGTTAAAGAGTCCCTTACCACTTGAGAAAATACTTGAATAAAAATAATTAAAGAATAAAATTAAAAAAAACCTATAATATCATGAGAATAAGTAGATTAATGATATAATATGTCAAAAGGTAGTATATACACCATATAAAAGTGAATTGGTTCATAACAACAAATAAGTCTCAATGGAATGTAAATTAAGATGAAATATCATACAAAGAACGTATCCTTAGATTAAGGACAAATGACTGGAATAATTATGTGTGAAAAATATAAATACACCCAATATAAGAGAATATTAATTTTAAAACAATCATAGTAAAATTACACATATTCTTGGAAAAACAAAACCAATGACACAGATATTTAACTCAATTAAATGAGATTGAGTTAAGATTTCCCTTACAAAGTTCATATAAATGCCGTAAGAATTTATAAATGGGGTGATTATGTATAGAAATAGTATATCCACACAAAGTTAAGTGTGAATTACAACATAAATAAATAAATAGTGATTCCACACATAATCTTGGCATAATATAATTGATGAAGTATGCATAAAACCCAACGAGTGGAAATTGAGTTTAGAAATTCCCTTACAAAGATCATTTTGTTAATAAAATAGATCGATTATGTGTATTCACTATAAATAAAAATAAATAAAGTATAAATAAAAGATATTATATCAAAATTTATATATCACATAATCATAACATGACATAATCAACAAGTATAATATTAACCCAAATAATGGAAAGTGGGTTAAGAAGTTCCCTTACCTTGACTCCAGATCATCACGTATGTTCCTTGTTCTTCCTGAATAATAAACTTAAGTTAATTTATACTTTTTTGAGAACCTTTTTCAGTTTTATTATTCCTTTTATATTCTTTATTACATTGTTATAACAATCACATAATTATTAATGTTCATTTCGGTCGTTTTGTCGGTATAAGGTACTTGAGTCGAAAATGAACTTGTTTGATGTAAATTGTCCATGTGGTAAAAATTACATCATCTCCAAAATATTATTTATGATTTAAATATAATATATATACAGTATATATGTATTTATAATTTCCATAATATTTGGAGATAATAAATGAAATGCACCGTTCATGGAGACAGTAGGTCGTACGTACGCATGAACCCTACTTTCATTTCTTGGTCATATTAAAAAAATAATAAAATGATATAAAGGTATATTATAATACCAGTATTATATTTATTTAATTTATGTCTCATAGGCTTAATTAAACCATCCTTTTTACATTTCATGTATAGCATGAATGAGTCATATCACTTTGAGGGGCGGTAGTCCACACTTCCTCAAACGAAATTATTGTATTTACACATCATGGAAAGCATAAAGGTATGTTGTAAATAAAAATTACATAAGAATAGAGAAATTATAAATATAATATATATAATATATAAATAAATTTACATCATAATGGACACCATGAGAGGTGGAAGGGGGAAATTGAACAATCATCATTTTGTGAGGCATTAGTTCGTCGTACACAGAAAGAGTATGTTCGTATCCATTAGATGGAGGTGTGTGTAAGTGTAGTTAGAATACTTCTCATAAAAACATAATAGTATATTTAGATTTCTGTTTTTTTATGTAATCATATAATAATAATATAATGGGGAGTGAAGAATAAAAATAAAGTAAAGAAACTTGAGAGAAGACGTTACCTCTAAATCGGGTAACTTCTTTTGATTTGAGCCAAAAGGTTTTCTTTAAATTCCTTATGACAAAATTAAGGATTATAAGTGGAAGAGAGTGATGTTGGGAGATTATTTGGGTAGAATTTTTATGATCCAAGTGGTTTTAGAGGTGTGGGTAAGGGGGTAGAGGTTGTGGCCTTTTATTAGAGGGAGGAGGGGCACTTTAGAAAATTCTTAAAATATTAATTTATTATAAATTCAATTTTAATTAAAAATGATAAAAAAAACTCATTTAATTTAAATATAAGATGATTTTGGGTCGAATAAAAATCATAAAATAATTTTTAGACAAGTTTTTAGTATTTTTTATCCTTATCTTAATTGTTTAACCCTTATTTTACCCTTTTAAATCTTATAGTGATATCATGTTATTTACACATTGTGGGTTAATGTAATTACCATATCATATCAAACGTCCCACAAAAAAATAATTTATGACATATTTGGACTTATCTTAATCATTTTTCCAAATCCTAGATTTTTATAAATTTAATATCATTTAATAAACTATTTTATATTTTAAGTTATGAATTATGTCAATTTTGGGCACTATTCATACTTTTGACTTTTTTACAAATTCATAACAACTTGATTCCTTCGAAAAAAAATTTGAATCAATTAAAACATGTCATATTCACCTAGATAGTTCCTTTATGACATTAATTGTGTCAAATAATATTTATTTTAATATTTATAATATCATTTATTTGAATCATTTATTAATGAAGCAATCACTGCATCATCATTGTGTCATGATTAAATTTATTTATTTAATGTATAAAAATTATAAATAAAATATAATGATGTAGGAAATATTTTTATATTTCTAATTACTATTTATAGTCTAAAAGATAACTTATATTACCTTATATAAAAAATTAGTAAAAAGATACATGTTTATGTTATTTTTCTCTTTACTTTAAATTAATTATTATAACATGTCATTATCACTCCCAAGTGGCTATAAAATGCCAAAAGTTCAGCCTAATGATGATAATGGTCAGACATAACTCATACAATAGTATTATGATATGTTTTATGATAGTTTTATATTATTAAAATATTATGTTTTACCCTTATTTACCAGATTTACCCTTTAACCAAGGTAAATAAAAATAATTACTGAAGTTGTTATTCATAATGTCCAAAAATAAAAGGTACCTATTTACACAATCTATACCTTATAATTCCAAATCTGGAATCCATTTTTCCAAATTCAAAACATATAAATTTTAGTAATTAATTTAAAATTAATTCTCATTGTCCAAACCAGAAAGCGTGTTTTTAAGAAGTAAAAACTACCAAAAGATTTTGCATGTGTTTATGTCCAATTTCAATGTGAAATTTCTTATAATGACCAAAATTGGATTAAATGATAAAAATATATTCCATTTATACTTTAAAACCATTAAACAATATTATTTAACCATATAAATTATCTCGATGGAAAAAAGTTGTTTTTAATTAAAATTTAGCATATTTTTACTATTCATTAAAACATGATAGTTATCAGAAAAATATAAAAAATTCATCCAAAGTAAATTTTGATGTCCCTATTCTAAATAAGAAGTTTATTTAGTTAAATATAATATTTAAATGTGTCAAAAACTAAATTTAAAAAGGTTTCTCCATCAAAAGGCGATAAAACTGCATTTTTAGAAAAATACTTCTTTTATCCAAAAAATTGAATTTGTTTGTATATCATATATATATAACATATAATATGAATTTAAAACATTAAATTAAATATATAACATATTTTTTCATTAAATAAAATTCCATAAAGAGTGATATGATTTTATAAACACAGTTATTCTCTTTTTAAATAGATTTTCATAAAAACACATCCTTTATATCAATTAGCTTTTATTTCCATTTATAATAAATTTAGTAACCAATGAATCATTATTTAAACATGTTTAAACCATAATTTTATAATTAATTTGATATTATTCATTATTTTCATTCTAACATCTATGTTATAATGGTAACATTTAAATAATAATATTTAGTTGTTTGTTTAAGCTTGATGTAGCATATCATGTATTCTATTAAATATAGTGTTTCTTTATTAAAACTCGGGATGTTACATAATTACACCCCTTTTGTAAATTTCATCCTCTCAATTTTAAAATTTTTCTCAGTAAATTCATTAAAAAAATCTCACAGTGGAAAAAGGGTTAATAAAACTACCACTTTAAAAGAAAAAAAGAGAAGTACAAAGGTCACCCAAGATAACACATATTAGGGTTCCATGTAGGAAAACAAGGATATGGAATAAAAAATAAGTTTCAATTTTTGATGGAGAGTGATAGAACACATGATCAGGATAAATTTAACAACCATAAAACCACAAACTTGTGATGGGTTAAATGGTCATTGATTTCACAGTAGGAAAAGTAAACAAAAAACGTTTTTTTTAATATCCTTTTCATAAAAATGGGGAATTATTTTAATAAATAGAATAAGAATATAAGTAAACATACTTACTTGTCAAGTAGAGTTTCATCCTTTAATAAATATTTACTATAAACTCATATTTTCTCCAAATTAAGATCATTCAAGATGACTTGGTCACACCTGAAGTGCTAGAATAAACTTCTATAGAATCGCATAATCCAAAAAAACATGAACTATATATTTTCCCAATCTTTAGACATTAAAACAAAACCAAAATGGTTATAAAAAGATCAGATAATCCCACAAAAATAATAATCCTTTATAAAAATTAATACTACTCTTAATCTTCAAAATTCAACCACAATACCCAAAGTTCAACATAGACTGTTCAATAAACAATTGTCCTTAAAATTATTCAAAAATAATCCAAACTAAAATTGAAACCCAATATTCATATGGATTTGATCACAAAGTCTTCCATGATAAATCCTAAAATTTATCTCTAAATAACATCAACTACTCTTAAAGTCTCATATTTAAAAGTAAATAACCTAATCACATATTTTCCATGATGTGTAATCATTTCCATAAATAACCTAAATCTCTATATGTCCATAATAAAAAAATAGATTATTCCAAAATAAAATTCAACCATTACTCCTCAAATGAAAACCCATAGTATTATTGTCACACCCGCCTCTTTTACATTATTTATTTTAGCTTTTTTTTTCTTGGTATCGGGGAGTCTGGGTGAAACCCGACATAAATTTTTGATTTCTTTTAAAAAAAAGTGTGTTTTGGCCTTGACTGCATCCAACGCACCATGGTCAAAGCTGTGCGACCTCACCCGGTTCATCGCACGCCCTGCTCAAGGATCGAAGCCGCGGGGCCTTGCTCGAGTCACTTCATGACCTCGCCTAGTTAATCGTCCAGTCTTCTCGATGTTCAAGGTAGGCATATAAGATGTAATTAATAATGAAAAAGAAATAAAAAAAGATAATAAGTTTTAATAAATTTTAAGAAATCGTCTTAATGAAAATAATAATAATATTTGAGATTATTATTTTGAAGTCGTGAGACTTCGCCAGGGGTGTTGTGTGACTGCCTGTTGTGAAATAAACCAAATTAAATGAATTAGTAATAATGAAAAAAAACTTTAATGTGTGATAAAAATTTAAATAAATTATTTTAATGATAAACATAATAATACTATTTGAAGATGTTAATAATAATAATAATAACATTATTATCATTACTATTATAGTTGTTTTATGTTTTATTTTATTTCATCACAACCAATTTATAATTATAAATACTTTAAGGTTTTTGGTTTTTTGGTTTTATTATTATTATTTTTTCCGTCCCCTTTTATTTATTTTTTTCATTCCTTTTCTTTTTCTTTTTTCCCTCTTCCTCTATTCCTCTCTCTCCCATCGCACACCTCCATTTACCCTAGCGCCGTTTTTTTCAGGCCTGTTGCGCCTATCCCCTTCTTCTCCCTTGGAGTCTCCTCACTGGCGGATCCCACTTGCAACTCACTAACAGCCTCTCAAGGTCGGTGCGCCTCCGCTGTATGTGTGTGAACCCCCGGCTCAGTAGCGGCGCTTCCTGCTTCCGCAACCACAACAATCCGTCGGCCTTTGCTTCGTTTAGGTGACCGCCACCCTGCTACCCCTGCTCCGTCCGGCGCCACACCACCATGCTGGCGCACCCTCTTCTGAGCCGGTGTTACCCCCCTTCCCCTTTGCCTGGTCCGATGAAACCCTGCTCAACCCTCGCCGGAAGCCTCCTCTTTCCAGTCACCCCTTGCCGTCGCACGAACCCCCTTGGCCTCTCCTCGGACTCCACCATTTGGCCTCTCACCTGAACACATCTCATCTCCCCTTCACCTTCCCACTGAATCCCCTTGCCCTTGGATCAGTACAGCATGCACCCTCCCCCTGCTTCCCTCGGCCGACCTTCATCCGGCGACGCACCACACTCCACCGGCCCTCCTGCTTCCTCCGGCGACGGGCCGAACCGCCGCCCCTGCTCTGTCCGGCATCCTCCCTCTTACAGCACTGCGAACAACCGCCCCCTTCTCCATCCGGCGACGACCCCCCCCCCCTGGTGATGTCTTCTTCTACTTGTTTTTTTTTCTCTTTTCTTATGCGTTTGGTCGTTTTTTTCTCTCTTTCTTTCCAGCGGGTATATGTTCTAATTCTGGGGTTTTTGGTGATTTTGACTCCCTATTATGTTTTTGGTAGGGCTTTGGATAGTTTCGTGTTGGTTCGTCTCGTTTTGGTTCGTCGCCGACACCCGAGGTAAGGCTTAATGTCATTGGTTGGTTTCACACCTAGTTGTGTGACGTCCTTTGTGTGCTTTGAGGTTCATAGTAATTATCTTGTAGGGATTTGGTCACTGCCTTGTGATTTCGGTCCGTCTCGGTTCGTCATCCACCGTTTGAGGTGAGGATTCTCTCATTGCCTTGTTTGATTTGGTTTGTTTTTATTCAATTGCTTTAATAATTTTTTTTATTAGTCGCATTAGACCCCTTGTGATGCGATTGTCATGTGATGGGAGTTTTGCGCCAATTTTGAGGAGTTTCTACACACCGGTAGGTGGTTCCATGACTAAGTTATTATTTGATAAATTAATTTGCAAGTTTAGTTTGTTTAGTATATCATTTAGTTGATTTGTGTAATGCAAAGTTGTTTTTATTTGATGTTTGAGATGCATTTGAACTGTTTAATAGCATGTCTATTATATGTGTGTTCTTTCTGCTTAAATACTCATATCAATTTAGTTGCTGGTGTTTTTTTTATTGTTACGGTTAGATTATTGATCTGTTTAAGTGGTGAAAAATATATGTTTGTCATGGTCTAGTGTGTGTCTGGTTGACAAAGAAGTTTTGGTGCGGGTTTAGTTGGAAATGCCAAGTGATTTATTTTAAACTATTTTGTATACTTTTATTTTTGGCTTATTTAATTAGGTGATTTGTGCAAAGGTGTTTTACATATGGTGTAAGGTCTTCCATCAAACTATTAGTGTGGTGCAGGTCACACCTTAAAATGGTATTTGAGTGCGTGCGATTTTAGAATGTGTTTTGAATGTGGAAATGATTGCTTTAGTGTGTGTAAAGCCATGTGATATTGTTTTATGAGCTTTTGTAATGGTTTATTCAATCATCACCATGTGTGAAACCTTTTGAAAAAAAAATTGTTTTAATGTGCATCTTATTTCAAAATGGTATTTATATGTGTGAGTGGTGGTTTGTTTAATGATAAGTTTTTTTTTATTACGGCAATTGGTCTAATTTAGTATGTAACCTATGAAGATTATGTTTTGAACAGATTTTGATGTGCGTATGGTTTTAAAAGCGATTTTGGGTGTTCAAACTATGATTTTGCGTGTGTAAGTACCATGTTTGGAGTTTATGTATTAGTGCGACATGTGACATTAACTTGAAACTTGTTTGAGCACAAATTGGGAAGCCCGGATAGCTGGGAGGGTATACTAGACTAGTGAGCGAGTGTTCTGGAGGTGACTCGACCCAGTTTCACTAGCAGGACTAACGATTGCAACACTAACTAAACATATGCATTTTTGAGGGTCGTGGTCTTCTAAGCCACGTTTTATGAGGGTCGTGGCCTTCTAAGCCACGTTTTCTGAGGGTCGTGGCCTTCTAATCCACGTTTCACCGAGACACGGAGATCTAGGGACCCAAGCTAGCTGGTACCCATGAGGCCTCTCCCATATTAGTGCTCATTGGTTACTTTGCGCTCATCGGTGTGACATATTGGTTATTTTAAAGAAAATAAGGGTGTGTGTGTTTTAATTTAATTTGTTCCATTTAAAACTGTTTTCTTTAATTCTGTTTTCTTTCAAACCGTTCAAGTTTTTATTTCTTTTCTTTAGTTAATTTTTCAAATGTATTTGTCCTTTAATAATTATGTGTGGAACCTTTTTATTGGGTGATGTCCTACTGGGCTCTTTGCTCACACCCTACATACACTTTTGGGTCTATGTAGGCCTTGTTCTCTGTGTATTCCAGGTTGAGGCACTGTGCTCAGTGATGGTGTTTGGTCGTTGGTGGTCTTCTCATGCAGGTTAACTTTTGTGACGTGTGGATGTCGCACCTCTCCTGTTGCTTTGAGGTTTGAGTAAGAGTTTTAGTTTCTGCTGTCATCTTTTCTTTTTAGTTATTGGTTGGAGTTGTAGACTTTAAACCTGTTCATAGTTTAAAGGCGTGTTCGTTTGTCTATCTCTAGTTTCAGTTATTTATCTGGTTAGTTGCTTTTCTGTCTTTTATTTCGGGTAAAATCATTCCCATGTGTTAGTTTTGATACCCGGTCACTTGTGCGTGTTCAGTTTTCTATCTCTAGTTTCAGTTATTTATTTGGTTAGTTGTTTTTCTGTCTTTTATTTCTGGAAAAATCATTCCCATGTGTTAGTTTTGATACCTGGGCACTTGTGCCGGCCCGTGGAGATCGGGAACACCCTTCGGGTTTTGCCGCGGACAGGGTCGGGCGCCAGGTCGGATGGAGACCCAGCCTGGTTCGTGACAAAATGGTATCATAGGGAAAGGTTTGCTCTCTTGGGTTGTGTTCTTTCAGGTTAGAGTCACGGTAGACTTGAGTTAAGGTTTTCGGGACTCGACATCCTGACTATGAGCAATGTGCCTGGCCAGCACACCTCGTGGCAGGACTCGAGTTACCAAAGTATGTTGAGGTTTGTCTGAGTTTTTGGTCCTTGCAGTTAATCTTGTCTTGGGGAAACGAAAATGGAGTAAGGTTAGTGGTCTTAATGAGCTCATAGGGTCTGGCAAGCCTTGTAGTTCCAGAGACACTGACCTAAAATGCTCTCTGTGGCCAGTGGTGTTATCGGCTTATGGCTGCCAACCATATGTTCCAATCATCCGCTGACCATAGTTTCCTCCGGCATTGTTTCTCATCTCCTTGTTTTGGATTCGTGGGAATTTGGTTTTAAAGTAAAAATGTTTTGGTCTTGGAAAATATTTTCAAATGAAACGCTTTAAAAAGAAAATGATGTGAAAGGTTTGAAAAGTGTGGGTTGGATGTTTTGGTTTTGAAAAAAAAATGGAAAGCTTTGGTTTTTATCCTTGGCGCTCTTATGGGCAACCACATGAATGAGTGTATATGAAAAGAGAAATGGTTAACGGCACAAGTGGATGAGTGCCTGGATGGATACGAGGTGGGTGCCGGTGTGGCACGAGAACATGCATGTGCGAGGCCCATGGGACACCATTGCTGTTTGTGCAACCCACTGGTTTTCTTGTCTTCAAAATGTTTTGTTAAATGAAAATTTGGTGTTTTAGTAACCAGCGTTTGCGTGGTGTGTCCTTGTGTTTTTGAGATGTTGGATGTGTGGCGTTTTGAGCTGAGTACTCTTTCTGAATGGTCTGTGTATTGAGTTTAAATTCTTATTTAGAAGTTGGTATGCAAGCATGTAGCTAGTAAATTATTTTGAAAAGTACATCGGGGAGCCCTTGTAGTGGTTTCCCTTGCACGTTTGGTGTTCGCCTGCAGTATGTCTTGACCATTGCACCAGTTTGATTTGGGTCCATGTTTTTCTTTCTTGATTAGTGTACGCCCCCATAAAGTGTTTACATGTGATTTAAGTGTGGCCAAGGGCAATTTGACATTGGTCGACCCTCCAGTTGATCAGAGGAATATCTTCTTGAATTCTAGAATTGAACCCACCTCTCCTTTTTACAACAAGTGGATCCTCCCACAGCGGGATGACAGATGCGAGGGGAGTTGAATAGGTTTTTGGTTTCTTTATGTTGTCTGAGTCGTCAGATATGAAATTTGACGTCGTTGCATTTGAAGGTTCCCCCTAGAAATGACGAAAGGAATTCCAGTGGGGAAGGGTGAAGGTGGTTCGGAATTTTCAGTGTTGACCAGTGTCTTGAAGGGCCTTGTAGTATTCACATCGGTTGCAAGGGTCATGTTTCGTGACGTCTTGCAACGTGAGGTCCCTTTGGAAGTGGTAAAGGAGACCCCAGTGGGAAAAAGGTGGAAGAAACCCTATGTTGTTGGTGCGGTCAATCATTCTAAATGACCTCTGGTCTTTGGTTTGTTTTGTTTAAGGAAAGGTTCATGTTAGGCTACTAGTTTGGCAGACCAAGTCGTATGAGGCTTCTATGGTCGTTCACAGGAATCACGTGTTGTTTAAGACACGTTTTGAGGTCTTTCTCAGCATAAAGTTCCTCTCAATAGCAACAGTCATATTCAAGTGACGATTGGTGGTGTCGTGTTCTCATTTAGTGTGACAAAGTGTGATGCACATGCAACATTTCAACTCTGGTGTTGGCAAAGTTTACGTGTATGATCATTCAGATGTTGCAATGTGTTGTGTTGCTGGTGTCGTCTCAATTGCAGTGTGGTTGCGTGTGACACCAAAAAGAGAATCTTCGCACGGGAGTCCTCAATACCTGACTGTGAGGCAGGGGATACTTCAAACATCAGGGCTCCATACATAGGCCTCGGAGTGAAGCTGGTACGTGGTCAAGAACCCCAGGAGTGTACGGGATCCTAACCTAATTTTTGTCATCGGTGCCGAGAGTGAAAGCAACATAATTTGTTTTCTATGTTTGTTCCGCTTTGAATGAGTCATCTGGTTGCATAAGGTTTTCGAGACCAGGTGGAGGCGTGTTCGTCTCATGCCTTAAAGTTTTGGTGGTTACGTTCCACTGGATGCAATCGCTTTAGTGGTCCTTATGAGAGTCTGTTAGGTAACTCAGTCTCAAATTTGAATGGTGTTCATCCAGGAAATTTTGAGATGTTGGTTTGTGGCCGGCCCTGGTTTTGACGCCTGGTGGTCAGGCCCCCCCTCCCCTCCCTTTAATTGTGGGGTGTTTGGTCACCATTGAAATTTTTTTTTAGAGTTCTGTAATCCCTTATTCATTCTAATGGCGGTGAGACCCACAATGGGTCTCGCACAAAGGTCTCTGGAATAAATCGGTGCTGGCCTTTCCTTAATGGTGGGGAGTTCGCTCGGACCTCCCCATGTTGGTTTTCTAGTCTCGCCTTGGGAATTGGTAGGTTCTTAATGGTGGGGAGACCCACATTGGGTCTCGCACGAATGCCTCTAGGACGAATCAGTGCTGGACTTTTCCTTAATGGTGGGGAGTCCGCCCAGACCTCCCCATATTGGTTTTCCAGTCTCGTCTCGACCGTCAGTGAGTTCCAAATGGTGGGGAGCCCCTCGGGCCTCCCCATGTTGATCTATTGCTTCTGTTTTTAAATATGGTTTGGTGATAAGTGATAAGTATTTTCCATGGACGTGGTTTGACCTTATTTGTTCATTCAAGCCAAATGGTGTGGTTTCGGTTTAATAGTTCTTGAGGTGTTTTGGCTGTGAAGTTGGTTCCCGTAGGTGCGAGAGTCCCCTTTCCTTGATTAGTCAACTGGAGGCGTTCTAGCTATTTGGGGTGGGCGCCACATATCAAAAGTTATTTATATGAGTTGTCTTTGAGTCACTTTCTTTGAGCATGATACTTTTGCCTCTCTTTGCTTGATTTTTGTGGGGATCCCCTTTGATCCTTAAGATAGTGTGGTTTTTTGTTTCGAGATTTGGTTCTAGTTCTGGCTTTCTGGGGACGGAAAGCTTTATGGTGGGGAGAATTGTCACACCCGCCTCTTTTACATTATTTATTTTAGCTTTTTTTTTCTTGGTATCGGGGAGTCTAGGTGAAACCCAACTTAAATTTTTGATTTCTTTTAAAAAAAGTGTGTTTTGGCCTTGACTGCATCCAACGCACCATGGTCGAAGCTGTGCGACCTCACCCGGTTCACCACACGCCATGCTCAAGGATCGAAGTCGCGGGGCCTTGTTCGAGTCACTGCGTGACCTCGCCTAGTTAATCTTCCAGTCTTCTCAGTGATCAAGGTAGGCATATAAGATGTAATTAATAATGAAAAAGAAATATAAAAAAAAGATAAGAAGTTTTAATAAAATTTAAGAAATCGTCTTAATGAAAATAATAATAATATTTGAGATTGTTATTATTATTATTTTGAAGCCATGAGACTTCGCCAGGGGTGCTGTGTGACTGCCCGTTGTGAAACAAACCAAATTAAATGAATTCGTAATAATGAAGAAAAAAAAATTAATGTGTGATAAAAATTTAAATAAATTATTTTAATGATAAACATAATAATACTATTTGAAGATGTTAATAATAATAATAATAACATTATTATCATTACTATTATAGTTGTTTTATGTTTTATTTTATTTCATCACAACCAATTTATAATTATAAATACTTTAAGGTTTTTGGTTTTTGGTTTTATTATTATTATTTTTCCTTCCCCTTTTATTTATTTTTTTCATTCCTTTTCTTTTTCTTTTTTCCCTCTTCCTCTATTCCTCTCTCTCCCATCGCACACCTCCATTTACCCTAGTGCCGTTTTTTTTTCAGGCCTGTTGTGCCTATCCCCTTCTTCTCCCTTGGAGTCTCCTCACCGGTGGATCCCACCTGAAACTCACTAACAGCCTCTCAAGGCTGGTGCGCCTCCGCTGTATGTGTGCGAACCCCCGGCTCAGTAGCGGCACTTCCTGCTTCCACAACCACAACCATCCGCCGGCCTTTGCTTCGTTCAGGTGACCGCCACCCCGCTGCCCCTGCTTCGTTCGGCGCCACACCACCATGTCGGCGCACCCTCTTCCGAGCCGGCGTTGCCCCCCCTTCCCCTTTGCCTGGTCCGATGAAACCCTGTGCAACCCTCGCCGGAAGCCTCCTCTTTCCAGTCGCCCCTTGTCGTCGCACGAACCCCTTGGCCTCTCCTCGGACTCCGCCGTTTGGCCTCTCCCCCGAACACATCTCATCTCCCCTGCACCTTCCCGCCGAATCCCCTTGCCCTCGAATCAGTCCAGCGTGCACCCTCCCCCTGCTTCCCTCGGCCGACCTTCATCCGAAGATGCACCACACTCCACAGGCCCTCCTGCTTCCTCTGGCGACGGGCCGAACCGCCGCCCCTGCTCTATCCGGCAGCCTCCCTCTTACATCACTGCAAACAGATGCCCCCTGCTCCATCTGGCGACGACCCCCCCCCCCCCCGGTGATGTCTTCTTCTACTTGTTTTTTTTCCTCTTTTCTTATGCGTTTGGTCATTTTTTTCTCTTTCTTTCCAGCGGGTATATGTTCTAATTTTCAGTTTTTTGGTGATTTTGACTCCCTATTATGTTTTCGGTAGGGCTTTGGATAGTTTCGTGTTGGTTTGTCTCGTTTTGGTTCGTCGCCGACACCCGAGGTAAGGCTTAATGTCGTTGGTTGGTTTCACACCTAGTTGTGTGATGTACTTTGTGTGCTTTGAGGTTCATAGTAATTATATTGTAGGGCTTTGGTCGCTGCCTTGTGATTTCGGCCCGTCTCGGTTCGTCGGCCACCATTTGAGGTGAGGATTCTCTCATTGCCTTGTTTGATTTGGTTTGTTTTGATTCAATTGCTTTAATAATTTGTTTTTATTGGTCGCATTAGACCCCTTGTGATGTGATTGTCATGAGATGGGAGTTTTGCGCCAATTTTGAGGAGTTTCTACACACCGGTAGGTGGTTCCACGACTAAGTTATTATTTGATAAATTAATTTGCAAGTTTAGTTTGTTTAGTATATCATTTAGTTGATTTGTGTAATGTGAAGTTGTTTTTCTTTGATGTTTGAGATGCATTTGAACTGTTTAATAGCATGTCTATTATATGTGTGTTCTTTCTGCTTAAATACTCATATCAATTTAGTTGCTGGTATTTTTTTTTATTGTTGCGGTTAGATTATTGATCTGTTTAAGTGGTGCGAAATATATGTTTGTCATGGCCTAGTGTGTGTCTGGTTGACAAAGAAGTTTTGGTGCAGGTTTAGTCGGCAACGCCAAGTGATTTCTTTTAAACTATTTTGTATACTTTTATTTTTGGCTTATTTAATTAGGTGATTTGTGCAAAGGTGTTTTACATATGGTGTAAGGTCTTCCATAAAACTATTAGTGTGGTGCAGGTCACACCTTAAAATGGTATTTTAGTGCGTGCGATTTTAGAATGTGTTTTGAATGTGGAAATGATTACTTTGGTGTGTGTAAAGCCATGTGATATTGTTTTATGAGCTTTTGTAATGGATTATTCAATCATGACCATGGTGTGAAACCTTTTGAAAAAAAAATTGTTTTAATGTGTGTCTTATTTCAAAATGGTATTTATATGTGTGAGTGGTGGTTTGTTTAATGATAAGTTTTTTTTATTGCGTCAATTGGTCTAATTTAGTATGTAACCTATGCAGATTATGTTTTGAAAAGAATTTGATGTGCGTATGGTTTTAAAAGTGGTTTTGGGTGTTCAAACTATGATTTTGCGTGTGTAAGTACCCTGTTTGGAGTTTATGTATTAGTGTGACATGTGACATTAACTTGAAACTTGTTTGAGCACAAATCGGGAAGCCCGGGTAGCTGGGAGGGTATACTAGACTAGTGAGTGAGTGTTCCGGAGGTGACTCGACCCGGTTTCACTAGCAGGACTGACAATTGCAACACTAACTAAACATATGCATTTCTGAGGGTCGTGGTCTTCTATGACACGTTTTCTGAGGGTCGTGGTCTTCTAAGCCACATTTTCTGAGGGTCATGGCCTTCTAAGACACGTTTCACCGAGACACAGAGATCTAGGGACCCAAGCTAGCTGGTACCCATGCGGCCTATCCCATATTAGTGCTCATTGGTTACTTTGCGCTCGTCGGTGTGACATATTGGTTATTTTAAAGAAAATAAGGGTGTGTGTGTTTTAATTTAAGTTGTTCCATTTAAAATTGTTTTCTTTAATTCCGTTTTCTTTCAAACCGTTCAAGTATTTATTTATTTTATTTAGTTAATTTTGAAAATGTATTTGTCCTTTAATAATTATGTGTGGAACCTTTTTATTGGGTGACGTCCTACTGGGCTCTTTGCTCACACCCTACATACACCTTTGGGTGTATGTAGGCCTTGTTCTCTGTGTATTCTAGGTTGAGGCACCGTGCTCAGTGATTGTGGTTGGTCGTTGGTGGTCTTCTCGTGCAGGTTAACGTTTGTGACGTGTGGATGTCACACCTCTCCCATTGCTTTGAGGTTTGAGTAAGAGTTTTAGTTTCCGCTGTCATCTTTTCTTTTTAGTTATTGGTTGGAGTTGTAGAGTTTAAACCTGTTCATAGTTTAAAGGCGTGTTTGGTTGTCTATATCTAGTTTCAGTTATTTATCTGGTTAGTTGTTTTTCTATCTTTTATTTCGGGTAAAATCATTCCCATGTGTTAGTTTTTGATACCTGTGCACTTGTGCATGTTCGGTTGTCTATCTCTAGTTTCAGTTATTTATCTGGTTAGTTGTTTTTCTGTCTTTTATTTTAGGTAAAATCGTCCCCATGTGTTAGTTTTGTTACCCAGGCACTTGTGCCAGCCCGTGGGGATCGAGAACACCCTTCGAGTTTTGCCACGGACCGGGTCGGGCGCCGGGTCGGATGGCGACCCAGCCTGGTTCATGACAATTATATTTTCCTTAGGCATATAGTGTTCCCAAATGAGAAAACTTATTCCAAAATAACATTTATCACTTAATCACCAAATCATTTTTCTATACTAAGGATATCTGTTTAATAAAACATAAGTTTCCAAAATCAACTTATTATTGATCCATAAAATCATTTTACTAAAAATAATAAGTCATACTAACCAGGGAATTCATGTAGGCATGTGGTAGGAGATGCACCCTTGTCACCCTTCAGTTGTGGGTTCGATTCCCATGGCCTTGCCGGATGCGATGGGTTTTCACCCATCTTGCAGGTTGTCCCTTTTATAAAACTCAAAAATAACCCTAGCATGTTTTAACCTCAATGGTTGTTTTATACCTCTAATTTTAATCCCAACTCATAAAGGCCTCAACATCTTAATTCATGAAGTCTTATTTATATTGATATTTTTTTCTATTTCACCTCCATATGATAAAATAAAACTACTCCCAAAGAACACCTTACCTTGATCATGGTGTCCACCTAGTTTCATCATCATCTTGTTCACGTAGATAGAAGGTCCAAGCATTGAAAAAATTATTTATAGATCTTTCAAAATCACTTGTTTATTTATCCAAATACACCTTGTAAAACTTGGGTCATATGGTTGTTCATAGAAAAATAGTTTCAGAAAATAATCATGTATGACATATATATTCAAAACATCTAATAAAACTTGATTTTTTTAAAATAGTTGGAGTTTGAGTTGAAACATTCAATAAATGTTCCTTTTAAAATACCATAAGTATGTTCTGAAAGACTATATTTTAAAATAAAATATAAATAGGTTTCGCAAGGGTATCCTTCTTCATCACCATTTTCAAAATCATAATATGATTCAAAATCTTGTGATAAGGTAAAATATTTGAAAATGCCTTGATAATAATTACCTTTCTTGAAAATATGAAAATATTGAGAGAATAGGATTTGATTAAATACAACCCATGATCCATGATGATATCGAGATATAGTGGAGGTTTTTGATACCTCAAACAACTTCTTTCAAGTGATTCATGTGTTACAAAAAGTTTCACAACCATCCGAGCATGACTTTGAAATAATTATTACAAGCAAGTCATCAGGAATAGATATGAATTTTGTTTGAGATCCTCCTCCTTCCATTTTTAATTTACTTTCCTTGATATTAAAAAGTTATAAAACAAGGATTTAACTGAAATAATGTACATAGATACTTACCATGTGGTTATCCAAAACTCATAATCCCAAAAGTGGTCTAAACTTACCTTTGATACCAACTACAAGGACTCAGCCTTAAACCTTATATAATCTTGAGTTTTGATAAAGAATTTAATTTCTTTCACATTGAGGGTGTTTTTAGGTTTATAGTTTTAGAGAATTAGGCCATAACTATTACATTACATCTCAAAAATTACAAAGTAGACATGTCTACTCTATCCAGTTTTTTCACAACAATAAAACTACTTAAATAAAACAAGAATTATTTTCTTGATAAAAATATTATTGAATTATTCCTTTCTCTTATCCTTACTTATAACCTGTGAAAAACATTTCAAAAACTTGGGATGAGCATAAAAATCTCAGTAAATAATATAAAATAAGTAATAAAACCATTAGTTCATGAATATTTAAAACCCATGAAAACATTTTTACAAAATCATACTTTTCACACTTAAAACATATACTCTTTAACATGCCTTATAAAATCATAAGATTATTAAATAAACTCATATAAATCATAAATCATAAAGGTAACTTGTGGAATCCATAACATACTTACATTATAGCTTTCACAGCAACATAGAGAGTAACCCTTATGTTTATGTTTGGAATACCCATCACATTATATTCCCTAAATCTCTTAGGATAAACCTTAATGTTTACCTCCATCAGGATACCCAATGCATCGGAGAGCTATTACGGGCTCACCCACCCTAGGTTTATCATGGAACCACCCATATTTGGTTTATCACATAACCACCTATCAAATGTACAAGTACCATTACATAATCATAACATATAAAATATTGAAATTATCAACAATTCACTCATCAATAAAAATAAATAAATTCAATATATTGAAATATTCAATCCATTTTTAAAACTATTTAAAACATTTAATAAAGAGATTTTTGAATCAAAGTGTCTCATACCACTTTGAAAATTTTAAAGGAGTTAAAATTTTAAAACATTAATGTCCATATAAATAAATCCTTAAACCATTTTAAAAACATGGAAATTAATGAGAATGATTTATAAGATTAAATCTTTAAAGCATTTAAAACAATGTTTTAGTTAAAGATTACCTTACCACTTGAGAAAATACTTGAATAAAAATAATTAAAGAATAACATTAAAAAACCTATAATATCATAAGAATAAGGATATTCATGATATAATATATCAAATGGTAGTATATACACCATATAAAATATAATTGGTGCATAAAAACAAATAAGTCTCAATGGAATGTAAATTGAGACTAAATCCCTTACAAAGAACGTATCCTTAGATTAAGGATAAATGAATGACATAATTATGTGTGATAAATATAAATACATCCAAAATAAGAGGATATTTATTTTAAAACAATCATAGTTCATTCACACATATTCTTGGAAAAACAAAACCAATGACATGGATATATAACTCAATGAAATGAGATTGAGTTAAGATTTCCCTTACAAAGTTTGTATAAATGATGTAAGAATTTATCAATGGGGTGATTATGTGTAGAAATAGTATATAAACACAAAGGTAAGTTTAAATTAAAACATAAATAAATAAATAGTAATTCTATACATAATCTTGGCATAATATAATTGATGAATTATGCATAAAACCAAGTATTCAATTATGTGTATTCAAGTTAATAAAATACAATATATTATAAAATAGATCAATTATGTGTATTCAATATACATACAAATAAATCAAGTATAAATACAATATATTATATCAAAATTTATTTATCACATAATCATAACATGACATAATCAAGAAGTATAAGACTAACCCAAAGAATGGAAAGTGGGTTAAGAAGTTCCCTTACCGTGACTCCAAATCATCATGTATGTTCCTTTTACTTCCTGAATAATAAAATTAAGTTAATTTATACTTGTTTGAGAAAAATTTTCAATTTTATTATTCCTTTTATATTACTTATTACATTGTTATAACAATCTCATAATTATTCATGTTCATATCGATCGTTTTGTCGATATTCAATACTTAAGTCGAAAATGAACTTGTTTGATGTAAATTGTCCATTTGGTCTAAATTCCATCATCTCTAGAATATTATTTATGATTTAAATATCATATATATCTAGTATATATGTATTTATAATTTCAATAACATTTGTATATAATAAATTAAATGCACCGTTCATAGAGACGGTAGATCATACGTATGCATAAACGCTACTTTCATTTTTTGTCATATTAAAAGAATAATAATCAAAAGATATAAATGTATATTATAATAATGGTATTATATTTATTTAATTTATGTCTAATAGGTTTAATTAAACCGTCCTTTTTACATTATATGTATATCATGAATTATTCATATCACTTTGAGGGGGCGGTAGTCCACAGTTCCTCAAATGAAATTATCATATTTACACTTCATGGAAAGCATAAAGTTATGTTGTAAATAAAAAATATAGAAGAATAGAGAAAATATAAATATAATATATATCATATATAAATACAATTACAAATTAATTTCCACCATGAGAGGTGGTAGGGAAAAATTGAACAATCATCATTTCGTGAGGCAGTAGATCGTCGTACACATAAACAGTATGTTTGTATCCATTAGATGGAGGTGTGTATAAGTGTAGTTAAAATACTTCTCATAAAAACATCCTAGTATATTGAGAATAATTGTTTTCATGTAATAATATAATAATAAGAGTATATGTAGTGAATAATAAAAATAAAGGAAAGGAACTTGAGAGAAGACATTACCTCTAAATCGGGTAACTTCTTTTGATTTGAGCCAAAAGGCTTTCTTGAATGTCCTTATGCCAAAGTTAAAGATTATAGGAGTAAGGGATGGATTTTGGGAGATTATTTGAGTAGAATTTGTACAAGATAAGGGTCTTTAGATGTGTGAGTAAGTGGGTAGAGGTGGTGGCCTTTTATAAGAGGGGGGAGGGGCACTTTAGGAAAGTAATGAATTTTTAATTTATTATAAATACAATTTTGATTAAAATGGTCCAAAAAATTAATTCTAAGATAAGATTATTTTGGTTCAAATACCCATAATCCAATAATTTTTAGACAAGTTTTGAATATTTTTTTATCCTTATCTTTTTTGTTTAACCATTATTTTACCATTTTTAATCTTACAGTGATATCATGTTATATACACATTATGGGTTAATGTAATTACCATATAATGTAAAACGACCCAAAAAAAGTAATTTATGACATATTTGGACTTATCTTAACCATTTGGACAAATCTTATATTTTTATGAATTTAATACCATTTAATAAACTATTTTATATTTTAAGTTATGAATTATGTCAATTTTGGACACTATTCATACTTGACTTTTCTAAAAATTCATAACTTGATTCCTTCAAAAAAAATATTGAATCAATCCTAAAATGTAATATTCACCTATAGAATTTTTGGATGACATTAATCATGTCAAATAATATTAATTTTAATATTTATAATATCATTTATTTGAATCCTTTTTTAATAAAGCAATCACTGCATCATCATTGTGTCATAATTAAATTTATTTTATTTAATGTCTAAAAATTATAAATAAAATATCATGATGTAGGAAATATTTTTATAATTCTAATAACTTTTTATAGTCAAAAATATCACTTATATAACCCCATATAAAAACTATTTTTGTAAGAAGATACATGTTTATGTTATTTTTCTCTTTACTTTAAATTAATTATTATTACATGTCATTATCACTCCTAAGTGGCTCTCAAATGCCAAAAGTTCGGCCTAAGGATGATCATGGACATACATAACTCATAAAATATGATTAGGACACGTTTTAGGGTAGTTTTATATTATTAAAATATTATTTTTCCCTTATTTACCAGATTTACCCTTTAACTACTGTAAATAAAAATAATTACTGAAGTTACTATTCATAATTTCTAAAAATAAAAGGTACCTATTTACATATTCTGGACCTTCTGATTCCAAATATGGAATCCATTTTTTCAAATTAAAAACACAAAAAATTTAGTAATTAATTTAAAATTAATTCCTATTGTCAAAACTATAAAGTGGGTTTTTAAGAAGTAAAAACTACCAAAAGATTGACATGTGTTTATATCCAATTTAAATGTGAAATTTATTATAAGGAAAAAAATTGTATTAAATTATAAGAATATATTCCATTTATACTTTAAAACCATTAAATAATATGATTTAACCATATAAATAATCTAAATGGAAAAAGTTGTTTCAGTTAAAATTTAGCGTATTTTTACTGTTCATCAAAACATGATAGTTATTAGAAAAATATCAAAAATTCATAAAAAGTAAATTTTTATGTCCCACTTCTAAATAAGAATGTTATTTTTTTCAAATATAACATATAAAGGTTTTAAAAACTAAATTTAAAAAGTGTTTTCCATCAAAAGGCAGTAAAACTGCATTTTTAGAAAAATACTTCTTTTATCCAAAAAATTGAATTTTTTCTTATATAATATCTAGAAAACATATAATATGAATTTAAAATATTACATTGAATATATAACATATATTTTTCATTAAATAAAAATCCCTAAAGAGTTATATGATTTTAAAAACACTATTATTCTCTTTTTAAATAGGTTTTCATAAAAACACATTCTTTATATTCAATTGGTTTTTATTTCCATTTATAATAAATTTGGTAACCAATGAATAATTATTTAAACATATGTAAACCATATTTTCATAATTCAATTTATACTATTCATTCCCACCATTTTAATATCTAGGTTATAAGGGTAACATTTAAATAATAATATTTAGTTGTTTGTTTAAGCTCGATATAGCGTATCATGTATGCTATTGAACATAGTGTTTCTTTATTAAAACTTGAGATGTTACAACCAATTCTTTCTTACCATAATTTCACAACATATATAATAATTTATATCATTAAATAAATAAATACTCAATAAATACAAAACAAATATCGAGTCATCATGTGCTGGCTAGGATATCATGAACTAGAGCCCCACCTTCTTTGGCTCATTTATGGAAAGGATGTAAAAGAATTTGTGTAACTTCATCAAGGTAACATATCTCACCACACTTACATAGTGGTTGTCACAGGAACATCGTATGCTTCTCCATTTCATCAACTCACCCCACCCAGTCAGTGATTGTCACCAGAACACTGCATGTTTTGTCAGGTTAATCCCCAACTAGTTTATCCTTTTAACCAACCACGACCCAAGTCTGTAGGATGCCATGGTCAATATCTACCAATTAGACACTATTATTTTACATATACAAGGATATTCATGCCCAGATTTATGGACATTAAGACTCCATCAGGTTGGGTAATCAACAACTGATGTTTTCCCTCTATAGGGATATCCACACCCACCTTTTAAGGATGTTAGAACCGCATAACTCCCAACCTCAAGGATCCACCTAAATATCTCAATCCCTAAAGAATAATTCCATAATATATGAAACATAAAAACAATACATGTCATATAAAGGAATGATATGGCACACCAAAATCAAATTCAGGAGCCAAACAAAATCACAAGTTCGTAATCAAGAAATATCACAGCCACTCACACACCCACATTATTCTCATAACAAGCATGGTTTAATCAATAATAAATGTCACATCATGATAAGCATCATATATACATGGACCATAATGTTAAGGAATCCCCTGCCTCAAATTCAATGACATAATTAGTAAGGATAAACCACCATGTGTGGTTCGAAAGATGGACTGGCAACCACAATAGTCAAAAACACCTCCTCATAGGACTTATTATTGTAGTTGTTGATGCGTCAACACTCAAGGTTCATCAAAGGACACTAGAATAAAAACTAGCTATTTTATTTCAAAAATAAATAAAATATTACTTGTGATTATACTTTCTATTTCCTGGATAATTTTTTATTTTTCATTTTAGGCTAAAGTATGCGCTCACAATATTCTCCCTAAGAATACTTATAAAACCACATTTTATGATATTTTTATCTTTATAGATTAATATAAGTTCATATGTGATATTTATTTAATAATTATTATTTAATAAAACAATATAATTATCCTTGATAATGTTCATAATTATCCTTGATAATTTGATATCTTTATCACTTGATAATTTTTTATAATTATCCTTATATAATTTGTATAATTATATTTTAATAATTCTCATGAAAAATTATACTTTCATAATTACCTTATGATAATATCTTCATAAATTATCCTTTTATAATTTGATATAATTATCTATTTGATAATCCCTATAATTAGCTTTTGATAATCTCAAACAATTATATTTTGATAATTTTTTAAATAATTATATTTTGATAATCCAAAATAATTATTGTTTGATAATTTTAATAAATTATCCCTTGCACATTTGATATGATTATAATTTTATAATTATATTCAGATGATTCTATAAAATTATAATTTTATAATTCTTATAATTATTTTTTGATAATTTTGTAAAAAATATTTTTTGATAATTTTTAAAGACTATCTGTTGATAATCCAGTCTAATTATCTGTAGACTATTCATTATGTTTATCTTCCAAAAAAATCATAAGTTATCCTCTAGTAATTTATAAATTATTCTTGATAATTTGAGGGATTATATCTAGATAATTTAGGGTTTCATATCTTTTATTTAAATCAGACATTTTTTTCAAAAATTAAGATAGGTAAAAAAAGGAATAAATTCAATAAATAAAACAAATCACAAACCTAGAAAAACAACTGTGTGTAGTGCCTAAATAGGTAGAGGAATAAAATGGTTATCGCATGCCTAGAACACTCGAATTGAATCATGGGGTTTCACCTATTATATGTAGAAGGGTTCCAAAATCGCATGGACTCAATCAAACCGACCAACATCAAAAACTAATTGATTCAGCTATTTAGAACCCCAAATATGTATTTTCTCACCAAAATTTCAAAAACCAAATTTAATCCACTATTTCAACCAAAAATTAAGGTGAAGTCATTAATTTCAATCATTTAATGTGTTACTGACTAATACGGATCAAAATGATGTTGATTTGGTGGTTTTAAAAATCAACAGCATGAAATAATGGAGTTTTTGTATGTTGAAGAATAAGGTAGAAGTAAAAAAAATGAATTTAATATTTAAAATAATAGTAATAATAATATAAAAATTAAATAACCTAACCTTATGTGTGATCTATCTATATGCTAGATACACATAAAGGTTATGATGTGCCAAAGGTAAAACTTGTATTTTGGACCTAATGGTGGTCTCAAATTTTTCATATGATACACCATTCAGAAGATATTCCTTTATTTTTAAAAATATATATAACAAAAATATTAAATAAATTACCCTCACCTGTGATTTTACCAAACAGACAACATGCACAAAAGTTATGTTGCGCCTAGGGAAAACCTCACATCTCAGACCTAACATTGGTCTCAGATTTCTCATATGAGACACTGTTTGGGTGATATTTTATTTTTTATAAATCATGCATGCGTTATATAAAATATTTAATATTTTTATGTCATCTGTGTTGAGGATCTGTAGGCCTTTGAATATCACACTAACTTAGTTCCTAACTCTAAAAATATTCTATAGAGTATTCCAAAATGTTAACAAAGTTTTTACCTTTGTGTAAAACCTTTAAATAATTTATTAAGTAATTTTTTTATTGAAAATTTAAATTTTTTACATAAAAAACTCCTAAATTATAAACAAATATGGTTTTATTATCATCAAAAATTGAGTATATTGCACCCAAGGTGTGTACTGCAGACACATGTGGAATACATTTCACATGATGTAAAATAGTACATGATGTATAGTCCTCTATAGATAATTTTATCAATTTTTCATGGAGGGAAGGATTAAATATATAATTAAACAAATTTACATGTGTTTTGTGAGTCATTAATTTTATAGTACATGTCATGGATTATGATTGATAATTATATATGAAATTAATTTCCATATTAAATTTTTTGATGAACACATGCAATTTCCTCCGAGTACACTTGTGTACTTAATTAATTTTAAATGAAATTAATGTTGTTTAAAATTATATATGATGGTGAGTTAGGGATTTTTGGATAGAATTAAGATAAATAGAATTAATTGGACTAATTCATAGTGATTTATCTTAATCAATTAATGAATATAAGTAATTGATAACTAAGATTGTAAATGTATACTCATTTCATGATGTGTGGGTGATCATGAGTTCAGACCAGCCCTTGTATGTGATTAGTTTATTTTAATTTTATTATTAAATTAAAATTGATGGTATTTATGTCATCCCCTCTAACTTATTATGTAATATTCTATGTGATTGTGGTTTCTTTTATGTAAACTTCATTTATCCAATCCATTAGATACCTTCACCTATGTATGAGTAAAAGCTCAGGTAAGGATGGAGCTCCCCAATGAGAGGAGGAATCCCAAGTCCCAAAGATGAGGTGAAATCAATCAAGACAATACTTAAGATCCAAGGTGGAATGTTTCAACATGAACCAAGCTAGGGTTCAAGGTGTTTCCCCTAGGGTCTAGGGTGAGTTTATCATCTGCTAGATAAACTAACCATTAGAGAATCCCATGATTGTGTCACTTATTTTATTTCTTTCAATTTAATTATTAATTATTTATGTTTTTTAGATGCATCATGATCACATAATAAATGAATTAACAATTGTGGAATATATAATAAAATAAAACTGAATTATGTATAAATTTTATTAGGCATGGTTAATCACTTAAGTAAAATTCACTTAATATTAACAAGGCATATGAAAAGATAAAATGGGATTTTTAAACAGGTATGAAAATCCCTCAACTAAAATATTAAGTCAACATAATCTTCTACTACTTAATTTATAATCAACCTTATAGTTAAAAGTGTTTGATAAAATCTAGTTGGGGGTGATTTCAATTATCATGGAACTTTTACCTTGAATTTTTTGGTTGACTTAACTTAGTTCATGTAAAGGGTTGACTTTCCCAGTAAGACATGGTGTAACATAAAGGAAAGGGTTGAGGAAATATTTATTCATGATTTTAGGATTGAGGATTCCACTCAACATATCAAGGATATGCAAGCTAATGCAGTTGGAAAGTTACGCCTACCTAAAACCCTTCAAATAAATTGTCAGGCACAATTCTAGTTTATGAGAAGGAGAATATGGATCCTTTCCACTAGAATATTTAAGTGATAATATATTATAAAACTAATGGTGAGGGTTATTAGGTTTCAAAAAAATATTGAGAGAAGAATGTAATTTAATTAAATTTAAATTTATTAATCTATTTTTTGTAATCAAGAAAGTACAAGTTATTTTATATTAATTTGTAGAAATGAAAAACTAAACAACTCCAAAAATATCATTGTAATACTTACTAGAGAAGTATAACCTCCTCACCAGTGAAAATTTACCAGAATGGTATAGGTGCTTACGCTTTATATTATTCCATGAACAGAAATTATACATGCTAGAAACCCCACTTCCTGAGTCACTTTCCAAAGAGGATTGTGAGGAAGAAGTACTTATCTATTTGAGGCATGTAGACAATATAATGTGTGTATAATATTTCATGTTATTTTCTATGTCCAATGAAATTATAAAGAAATATGAGGATGTAGATGTGTATAACATCATTTCTTGCATTTAGGATATCTATCAATAGAATTCAAGATCATAGAGGTATGAGATCTCTAATGAATTGTTCACATGAAAGATTGGAGAGCAAGTGCTAGCTGGTCCATGTGTATTTAAGATGATTGGAAACATGGAGCACCTAGACATCTTGGGGCCTAATATCCCTAATGATATGCACACAGATGTAATTTTTTCCTTACTACCTAAAAACATTGAAAGTTTTATTATGAATTATAATATGAGAAATAGCAAGAAGAAACTATCATAACTTATTTTTCTTACTCACCAAGTTGATAAGGACATGAGGCGTGAAATGTAACACCCCGAGATTTTATGAAAAATATTCTTTTTAATTTTATTGATGTCTTGTGTTGTACGTTACAAAAAAGGAGTCTTTCACAACACGCAACCCTAACTTGGCTGCATTACACACAATCATGACCTTCCTCGATAGCATGTGTAGTACGCAATACCGAGTTTCACTAAATGAGATATTATTATAATATTATTATGAACTAGATATTATGAATAGTAATACCCACTTTTTGAAATTTTATAAATTTTATCTTTCAAAATAGACTTCATTTTTGGATTCGGAATATCTAAATTAGCTTAGGGTGAAATTTTGGTACTTTTTGGATAACTTTCATATTCTGATGAATAGTGGAAATTACTAAATTTTAATTAAAAACAACTTTTTTAATCGAAATAATTAATAGTGATAAATTATTAATTTGAGTGGTTTTAAAGTATATTTAGAATATATTTTTACAATTTAATACAATGTTGGTCATTGGATTTAATTTCACATTTAAACCAGACTAAACAAGTGTCAATCTTTTGATAGTTATCATCTCTTAAGAACACGCTATTTGTTTTGACGACGGGAACTAATTTTTAAATTAATTAATGCAACTGATATGTTTTTAATTTATTAAAATAGACATCATTTTTGAATTTATAATATCAAATATAGCTTAGGCCTAATTTTTGGTATTTTTCTGGAAACTTTCATTTTTTGATGAATAGTGAAACCACTAAGTGGTAGTTAAAAAACTGAATTTTTCATAAAACTTAATTTTACCGCTTCTGTGAGTGGAATTTCTAAAATCCGAGAGACACGGTTAATATCAAGGACTAAAATGTGGTTCAATGAGATGAAAATAATTTTTGGTGAATAGTAACTTTTTACTTTTTTTTACCACGGTTAAAAGTAAATAGGGTAATTAAGGGTAAAAATGATATTATTATTACCCTAACACATGTCCTAATTCTATTGGATAAGTGTAATTCGACCAAAAACAACCTTAGGAATAAAATATGACCATTTAAGCCCACTTGGATTAGATTAGGACATTTATTATTAATTTATTTAAAGAAGGGTTAAAATAGTTAAAATCAAAGTTTAATAAGTAAATCATTTTTTAATATAGGGTTATACATAAGATAAATTAGACTATAAATATTCATTAGAAATATAAAAATATTTCCTACATAATGATATTTTATTTGTAATTTTTAGACTTTAAATAATTTAATTTATTTATGACACAATGATGATGCAGTAATTATCTTATTAATGAAATATTGACATAATTGATGTTATAAATACCCAAATAAATGTAATTTGAGACTTTTTATGAATTAAAAAAAATTATATGTTAATATGACATGTTAGTGTTGATTTAATTAACTTTGTTTGAACTAATCATTCTGTTATAAGTTTTACAAAAAATCAATTACCAAATAGTGTCAAAATTGACATAAAATAGTTTTTAAAACAAATATTATATTATTAATTGTTATTATATTCCTAAAAATGTAATGTTTCGGCCAAATGAATTATCTAAGGTTATATATATTAATAATAAACAACTTGAGGTTCGTTTGTCTTGTTATAATAAGTTTATTAACCTTATAGTGTAAGAACACAAAAAGACAGGGTAAAAGTAAAATTATCTAACTTAAAGTTAAAACTAAATGATAAGGTTAAAATAGTAAACTAAACTTGTCCAAATTCTATTGGATGATATTATTTCGACCCATCCCCACCTTATCTTATAAATAACTCAATTTGGAGCTATTAAAAAACTGAATTTGACTTTATAATAAAATAATATTTTTAGTTATTCCAAAGGTGCCCCTCTCCTCCCTTATAAAAGGGCACCTGTCACGAACCGGATCTGGTCGCCACCATTAATGGCACCAAACCCGGCTCGTGGCAAGACCCGAAGGGCATTCCCTATCCCCACGGGCTGGCACAAGTGCCCGGGTATAAAACAATATGATTTGGGAACGATTTACCTGAGTATGAAAGCATAAAACAAATAAAACAATCAATAATAAGAATCTGAAATTTCCATACTAAACCATTCTTAACAAAACCAGATCTGAATACATATGTTTAAAGACACTAAAAGTGGTCCAAATACAAATAATGAAAACATCAAGACATCCCCAATCACTTCACGCAACAAGGGTGTCATCACCCGCAAGCCTTCTCC
Organism: Viscum album; assembly: GCA_963277665.1. Classification (NCBI taxonomy): domain Eukaryota; kingdom Viridiplantae; phylum Streptophyta; class Magnoliopsida; order Santalales; family Viscaceae; genus Viscum; species Viscum album. Next base: position 1,811,386,769 of record OY728148.1, read on the forward strand.
ACAACTCTGCCCCAACGATGGGGACTAACACCCTGAAGCGCCATCACCCTTAGTCTTCCCTTTACCTGAGTCAAGCATAAGAAGTTCTACTTACACCCAAGGGGTGTAAGTAGGGTGTGAGCCTAAGCCCAATAGGATACCACCAGAAGATTCCAAAGAGGATGCAATACAATGGGAACAAAACTAGCAATTTTAACACACAAGGCGAAACAATGTTAAAAATTTCAAGAAAAGAAACATTCAAATGAGAACAGTTTTCAATCCAAGAATTTCAGAATGATAACACATTAAATAAACATTTGATATACTATAAATTACTGCCAAAATATCCCACAACAAGGGTAAATACTACAATTCTAATGAGCACAAAAATTGGGAACACCCCTAGGCAACTAGATAGTCTCGGGCCCTATGTACCTCGTACCTCGGTGTAAAGTATCCAAGTCACAATCCTTTCCCGTGCACGAGCCACTAGTAGGGAACAAACCCATAACCTAGTGGTCCCCAAATAACATCCACATAGTTCAGTTAGTGTTGTCGTTATCCATTTGCTCAGTGAAACAGGGACACAACCCATCCGGTCCACTAGCCGTACTAGTACATATCCGCCCACCTAAGTACCCGGGATTCCCCCTTTTGTGCTCAAACAATTTCAGCAAACAACACACATACTTTTTCATGTAAAGTATCTCTACTGGTCACAAACAAATAGTACAGTAGCTACACACATTTTATATCATTTGAAACAGTCAATAAAATATTTTGATCTTCAATAAAACAACCTCTCAAAACATCACATTGTTTTGCACCCAAAACTCTTTAAAATATCCACTTTTCACAGTATGTGAACACTTGTAAGTCATCAAAACAAAATTTCAGTTCAACACAATTTAATAAAACCCAAAAATTCAGTTATGGGGCAGCCCAATGTGAACCAAGAAATTATATATTTTAAAAACCACCATTTTCACACCAACATGACACTTAATGCCCATTTGCTTCTCAAACACAATTTAAACAAACTTTTGCAGCCACAACCAAAAAGAATAAATATTTAAAACATTATTTTAATTCCTAATACAGTTCAATAAAATCAACAATGTAATTAGAGTTCATCCCAAAATGAACCAATAAAAGACTTGCATGAAAAACCCTCAATTTCAACAAAAATTGTAACATAAAATTCATTTGCATTGTAAATGAAACTAAAACAAATTTTTACAGAAACATTAAAATTAAATAAGAATTAATTCACCCTCAACACAGCAAGCAAATTCCCAAAGAATTGCACACACAATGGAATCACCTACCAAAAGATTCAAGAACCGCAAATCCTAGTGCGGAACTTCAACCGCACGACCACCGCGCCACAAGGAAGTGATATCAAACCTAAAACCAGAGGATTGAACCATGAAACCCAAAATTAAACCCTAGGCATGAAGCCCTAGCTTCTGGAAATTTGGGGATTCAAGAAAAAAAAGATAAATCTCAAGGAAAAGGAGAGAACTAGAAGGATAGTCACTTACTTGAGAAAACTGGACGTTTTTAGAAACCAGAGAAGTTAGGCCCTAATTCGCGATAGATGCGATCTCCAAAGAGGGGGAAACGAAGCTGGGGGTGCGGCCAGGTACAGTGGGAGAAGGTGAGAGGTGGAATCACCGAAAAAGAATAAAAATTGAATATTTTATGAAATAATTACAAAACAATTTTAAAAATGGAAATGGGCTTTCGGGTTGGCCCAATACCTAACTTGATCACCCAAATCCAAGATGCAAATGAATTTTTAAGGGGGCCAAAATTCATTGGTGGTTTTAATAGTTAAATTAAGGTCATTTTGGAAGTTGAATGAGTTAAAAATGTTGAAAAACGAGGGAGTTATTAAACAAACAAAATTTATTGTCAAAACTGGAAATGGGCTCTCGAGTTGACCCAAATTATGGAAACCCACCATTTCCTTCAAAAATGCATTGAAAACCCCAAAAAAAGCAATAAAGTAAATTAAATACAAAAATACCTTTAAAATATGTCATGTATGTGACAATTCTCCCCACCATGAAGGACTTTCCGCCCCGGAACGTCAACATGATTCTTGGTTGGTAAACAAGAATGGGTACTCTTCCTCGACCCATGACTTTCGCTCCCAAGTCTCATGTGTATCATTCTCATGCTGCCATAAAACCCGGACTAAAGGAATAGACTTTCCTCTAAGTATCTTCTCCTGGGAGTCCACTATTTTCACCGGCCTCTCAACGATAGACAAGTCAGGCTCTATCTCTAGTTCTTCCCAACTCAACACATGGGATGGATCTGGATTGTATTTCTTCAACTGGGAGACGTGGAAGACATCATGGATAGATGTCAACTGAGAAGGTAAGGCCAACCTGTATGCCACCTTACCAATACGCTCGGTGATCTCAAAGGGTCCTACATACCGTGGCATCATCTTACCTTGCTTCCCCAATCGACGATGGCCCAGACGAGGGGCCACTTTTAAGAATACCATATCACCCACAGTAAACTCTAGGTCTCGACGCCTCCGATCAGCATAAGATTTATGACGACTCTGAGCTGTCAATAAGCGCTTCCTGGTCAATTTGACCTTCTCAGAAGTCTCCTGCACAAGGCTCGGCCCCAATAGTGAAGTCTCTCCTACCTCAGCCCAACATAGGGGGGACCGACATGGCCGACCATAGAGCGCCTCAAAAGGGGCCATTCGAATTGAGGATTGGTAACTATTATTATAAGCAAACTCAACCAATCCCAAATGGCTATCCCAAGAACCTCCAAAGTCCAAGACACATGCACGAAGCATGTCCTCCAAAATCTGATTCGCCCGCTCTGTCTGACCATCCGTCTGAGGGTGGTACGACGTGCTCATCTTAATCTGAGAGCCCAAGGCCTTTTGAAGGCCTTCCCAAAATCGAGAAGTGAAGCAGGGGTCTCTATCCGAGACAATAGCTGATGGTACACCATGGAGTCTCACCACCTCCTGAAGATACAAATGGCCCAACTCATCCACTTTAGATGTGTCTCTGATCGGAATGAAGTGGGCTGATTTGGTCAGACGATCAATCACCACCCAAATGGAATTCTTACCCCGAGGTGTACGAGGTAAGCCAACAATGAAGTCCATGGCAACCTCGTCCCACTTCCAGGTAGGAATGGGTAATGGCTGGAGCAAACTGGAGGGCCTTTGGTGCTCTGCTTTGACCTGCTGGCATGTGTAGCATCTCGAAACAAAGTCTGCTATGTCTCGTCTCATACCAGGCCACCAAAAATGCCAACGGACATCATAATACATCTTAGTGGCACCTGGATGGACAGCCCACTGAGACTGGTGGCTATCGTGCATCACTGCCTTCCGTAGAGATAACGGTACTACTGAACGGCCCTTGAAGCACAAGATGCCCTCGGGAGACGACGACCAATCAGAGGATGTCTCCCCACCATGAAGAAACTGCCTAGATCGCTGACAAAGCTCATCACTAGGTTGTTCCCGCTGAATCAACTCCAACAGAGAAGGAGTCAACTGGACACTCGCCAAGAATGCCCCTCCACTGTTTTCCCTAGCCTCCACATGCATTTGAGAAAAGAGCCCCATCAATGTCCACTCATCACTAGACTTCCTCAAAGCCTGCACTGGAACTCTTCTACTCAAAGCGTCGGCCACCACATTACCCTTGCCTGGGGTATAGACAATGTCAAAGTCGAACCCCTGCAAGTACTCGATCCAGCGGCGTTGCCTCAAGTTGAGGTCCTTCTGCGAGAAGATATAAGCCAAGCTTTTGTGATCAGAGTAGACCACAAACTTCTCGCCAAAGAGGTAGTGACGCCATGTCTTCAAAGCATGCATCACCGCTGCCAACTCCAAGTCATGGGTAGGGTAGTTCTTTTCATGTGGTCGGAGTTGGCGAGAGCCATAAGCCACCACGTGATCATCCTGCATAAGCACGCACCCAAGACCCATACCTGAAGCATCACAATAAACCACATAACCCTTCCCGGCCTCAGGCAAAATCAGCACAGGGGCGGTAGTCAACCGTCTCTTCAGCTCCTCGAATGATGCTTGACATTCTGGACCCCATACAAACTTCACCCCTTTCCAGGTGAGTGCAGTCATTGGTGATGCAAGCCGAGAGAAATCCCGAACGAATCGCCTGTAGTAACCAGCCAGGCCAAGGAAACTCCTAATCTCGAACACATTCTTCGGATGCTCCCATGACATAACCGCACTAATTTTCTCAGGGTCCACTGAAACTCCGTGCTCTGAGATCACATGCCCTAGAAATCTCACCTCTCTGATCCAGAAGGTGCACTTTGACAACTTTTCATAGAGGCAGTGATCCCGTAATGTACCTAAAACGATCCTCAAGTGATGTTCGTGTTCCTCCTCAGAGCTAGAGTATACCAGAATATCATCCACGAACACCACAAAAAGGAATCGAGATACTGATGGAACACCCTATTCATTAGTGCCATAAATACCGCTGGAGCATTGGTCAATCCGAAGGGCATGACCAAATACTCAAAGTGGCCATACCTTCTTCGGAAGGCTGTCTTGGGGATATCTGACTCCTTCACCCTGAGTTGATGATACCCTGAACGCAGGTCTATCTTTGAGAACCACTTTGCCCCCTTCAACTGATCAAACAAATCATCTATTCTGGGCAAAGGGTATTTGTTTTTAATTGTTACCTTATTCAGCTTCCGGTAGTCAACGCACAACCGGAGGGATCCATCAGCCTTTTTTGCAAACAACACAGGAGCGGCCCAAGGAGAGACGCTCGGGCGAATGAATACTTTGGATTCTAAGTCGTCCAGCTGTATCTTTAATTCCCTCAACTTGGTGGGGGCCATGCGATAGGAGGGAAGAGATATCGGCTGTGTTCCCGGCGCCAGATCAATCGAAAACTCCACATCCCGCTCTGGGGGAAAACCAGAAAAATCATCAGGGAATACCTCGGGAAACTCATTCACTACATGAGGTAGTGCACCTTCAGGGGAAATACCATCCTCTAGAACAATCGAAGATAACTGGAAGATAACACTTCCCAACTCTGGGAGTGGAGGCCCTGCGCGACTTGATCGCGGATCCCATTCTCCATGAAAAACCTGACGACTCCCATCAGGTGCCGTGAAACTCACACACCTTCTGTAGCAGTCGATGTGTGCCTGGAAGTGAACTAGCCAATCCATCCCGAGTATGACATCAAAAAGGTCCATATCTAAGACCATAAGGTCCCACTCCATCTCGACCCCTGATACAGAAAGTGCACATGAGGGGCACCTCAGGCCCTGCTCCTTCTTCTTTCCCAATGGTGTCACCAACTCCATCGCAAAAGACATCAACTCAGTTGGCAAATTCAGCATGTCCACGAAATGTCCAGAAATGAATGAAACAGAGGCACCAGTATCAAAAAGAGCAGTAGCTATAGAAGATGCAATCAGAACGGTACCTCGAACTGTCGACGGTCCCGCCTTTGATCCTGCTGGTGACTGATCCACTGCATGGAGATGTCCAGTATCTGCCTGAGGACGACCGCTAGTATGTGGTTGTGCCCTGAACTGGCTCTGCCCAGAAGATGATCCAGCCCTACCACCACGACCACCAAATCAATATCCCCCAGTCCTCGACGGCTCGGACTGTGCTGGCACTCCTTTTGAAGCCACTGAACCAACCACACTCTGAAGTGGACGTGCCACACCACAAAAACGCTGCAAATGCCCCATACCTCCACACTGGAAACAAGGATTCAGAGGAAGTGGACATGCTGGTCGGATATGACCAGGCCTCCCACATTGGTGGCACACGACCGATCTTGCATCAGAAGCAGCAGAAGAAAACTGCCTGGAAGAGTGGCCTGAACTGCCCCCTCCTTTCTTCACATGATCCTCCCGCTTCCTTTTCTTCTCTGAGGAGCTACCACTTCCCACTGCTGATACTGAACCATAGAAACCAGCCCTGCCTTTCCTATCAATCTCCACCATGCACGCTCGATCAACAACCTCAGCATAGGTCCTCAGCTTAAACAAGAACACCTGGGAGTATATCTCTAGTCGCAAGCCTTTCTCAAACCTCTGGGCCTTCGCTTGTTCATTAGAGACAATTTCTGGAGCATACCGAACCAATTCAGCGAAACGGTTGGCATACTCCATCACAGATAGATTCCCCTGAACAAGTTCCATGAACTCTCTAGACCTGGCATAAGCCAACACCTCAGGGCAATACTGTTCATTGAAGACAGCCTTGAAATCTCCCCAGTGCATCTGATCATTCTTCCCAGCCTGAAGCACTGACTCCCACCATTTACGACTGGGACCCTCCAATAGGAAGGAGGCACACTTCACCCTGAGCTCCTCGGGTGTTTCTAGGAACTCAAACATACGCTCGATCTTCTCGAGCCATTCTTCTGCTTCCTGGGGTTCTGAGCTGCCTCGGAAGGTTGGAGGCTTATTTTTCAGGAACTCCTGGGCCTTGTCCTTTCTAGGACCAGTATAATCCTCTCTAACAGAAGCTGGAGCTGGATCTGGTCCATATCCTAGAGCCTGGACAGCCCGGACCACGGCCTCGACTAGCCTCTGATCAATCGGCGTGGGAGAAATCTCTCCAGCTTCCTCCTGTGGGTGCATGGGAGCTTTCCGGGGAGGCATGTTGCTACAAAATGCAACAGTCACAAAACAATGATCAATACCACAATTCTGAAAATTTTAATCAAATACATCAAATATAAGCAAACTAAACACATTCTTGTAATAAAAGAAACAACTACTCCACATCTGCCTGATGTCCACATGTGGTCTGCAGCCCACATGTCTCACCTGGAAGTGAAGTAAATCAGTAAATTCCAACATCCTCTGGTGACTCAAGGTCTGCCATGAGAGGTGCGGGCCAGGCACCCTACTCACAACCAATACCCCGAGCCCCGACAGTCCTAGCTCCTGTCTATCCCGACTCATGTCAAAATAACAATATAACCCAAAAACATTAACCTCCTTTGATACCATTTTGTCACGAACCGGATCTGGTCTCCACCATTAATGGAACCAAACCCGGCTCGTGGCAAGACCCGAAGGGCATTCCCTATCCCCACGGGCTGGCACAAGTGCCCGGGTATAAAACAATATGATTTGGGAACGATTTACCCGAGTATGAAAGCATAAAACAAATAAAACAATCAATAATAAGAATCTGAAATTTCCATACTAAACCATTCTTAACAAAACCAGATCTGAATACATATGTTTAAAGACACTACAAGTGGTCCAAATACAAATAATGACAACATCAAGACATCCCCAATCACTTCACGCAACAAGGGTGTCATCACCCGCAAGCCTTCTCCACAACTCTGCCCCAACGATGGGGACTAACACCCTGAAGCGCCATCACCCTTAGCCTTCCCTTTACCTGAGTCAAGCATAAGAAGTTCTACTTAAACCCAAGGGGTGTAAGTAGGGTGTGAGCCTAAGCCCAATAGGATACCACCAGAAGATTCCAAAGAGGATGCAATACAATGGGAACAAAACTAGCAATTTTAACACACAAGGTGAAACAATGTTAAAAATTTCAAGAAAAGAAACATTCAAATGAGAACAGTTTTCAATCCAAGAATTTCAGAATGATAACACATTAAATAAACATGTGATCTACTGTAAAGTACTGCCAAAATATCCCACAACAAGGGTAAATACTACAATTCTAATGAGCACAAAAATTGGGAACACCCCTAGGCAACTAGATAGTCTCGGGCCCTATGTACCTCGTACCTCGATGTAAAGTATCCAAGTCACAATCCTTTCCCGTGCACGAGCCACTAGTAGGGAACAAACCCATAACCTAGTGGTCCCCAAATAACATCCACATAGTTCAGTTAGTGTTGTCGTTATCCATTTGCTCAGTGAAACAGGGACACAACCCATCCGGTCCACTAGCCGTACTAGTACATATCCGCCCACCTAAGTACCCGGGATTCCTCCTTTTGTGCTCAAACAATTTCAGCAAACAACACACATACTTTTTCATGTAAAGTATCTCTACTGGTCACAAACAAATAGTACAGTAGCTACACACATTTTATATCATTTGAAACAGTCAATAAAATATTTTGATCTTCAATAAAACAACCTCTCAAAACATCACATTGTTTTGCACCCAAAACTCTTTAAAATATCCACTTTTCACAGTATGTGAACACTTGTAAGTCATCAAAACAAAATTTCAGTTCAACACAATTTAATAAAACCCAAAAATTCAGTTATGGGGCAGCCCAATGTGAACCAAGAAATTATATATTTTAAAAACCACCATTTTCACACCAACATGACACTTAATGCCCATTTGCTTCTCAAACACAATTTAAACAAACTTTTGCAGCCACAACCAAAAAGAATAAATATTTAAAACATTATTTTAATTCCTAATACAGTTCAATAAAATCAACAATGTAATTAGAGTTCATCCCAAAATGAACCAATAAAAGACTTGCATGAAAAACCCTCAATTTCAACAAAAATTGTAACATAAAATTCATTTGCATTGTAAATGAAACTAAAAAAAATTTTTACAGAAACATTAAAATTCAATAATAATTAATTCACCCTCAACACAGCAAGCAAATTCCCAAAGAATTGCACACACAATGGAATCACCTACCAAAAGATTCAAGAACCGCAAATCCTAGTGCGGAACTTCAACCGCACGACCACCGCGCCACAAGGAAGTGATATCAAACCTAAAACCAGAGGATTGAACCATGAAACCCAAAATGAAACCCTAGGCACGAAGCCCTAGCTTCTGGAAATTTGGTTATTCAAGAAAAAAAAAAGATAAATCTCAAGGAAAAGGAGAGAACTAGAAGGATAGTCACTTACTTGAGAAAACTGGACGTTTTTAGAAACCAGAGAAGTTAGGCCCTAATTCGTGACAGATGCGATCTCCAAAGAGGGGGAAACGAAGCTGGGGGTGCGTCCAGGTACAGTGGGAGAAGGTGAGAGGTGGAATCACCGAAAAAGAATAAAAATTGAATATTTTATGAAATAATTACAAAACAATTTTAAAACTGGAAATGGGCTTTCGGGTTGGCCCAATACCTAACTTGATCACCCAAATCCAAGATGCAAATGAATTTTTAAGGGGGCCAAAATTCATTGGTGGTTTTAATAGTTAAATTAAGGTCATTTTGGAAGTTGAATGAGTTAAAAATGTTGAAAAACGAGGGAGTTATTAAACAAACAAAATTTATTGTCAAAACTGGAAATGGGCTCTCGAGTTGACCCAAATTATGGAAACCCACCATTTCCTTCAAAAATGCATTGAAAACCCCAAAAAAAGCAATAAAGTAAATTAAATACAAAAATACCTTTAAAATATGTCATGTATGTGACAGCACCTCCTCCCTCTCTTCCTCACACCACTTTGAGCCTTCAAGCTCGGTCAAACCCTGCCAATTTCTTCTATCCACTTCCCTAGAGACATCCTAGAGGTCGTGGTCTTCTTCAAAGACCAATTTTAGTGCCCTAAAAGGATGTCTCAAAGAAGCTCTTCAAAGAAGAGGTAATGTCCGTTACCGATTCTTTCATCTTTATTTCTTCTTCCACTTCTTCTTCTTTAGTTGTTTCATTATGAAGTAATAACATCAGTATCACTCATATACTGATATGTTATTATAAGTATGAAACAACCATATTTCACCATCTATCCATCCTACGGAAAATCAAATCACCGCGTGTGCGTACGTACGGAATACCGTCTCCACGCCGTGGTGTAATCTATTTTCCACCACCACCTTACTTGGATGGGTATAATGGTGTAAATAATTACTATATATTATTATTGTAAAGTGATATTGATTCTGAAATAGTATATATACACTCCAATACAATTCCACAATCATGGGGAACGATATCATCGCTCGTGCGTACGTACGGAATACCGTCTCCACGATGTGATGCGACTTGTTCTACATGATATTCATTGCATAATGATTATATAAATGAATTGAATGAATGAATATGATATATATTACACTAATACCATTCTGGAAATTAGGTATCTATAACCTAAAAATAAAAATAAGAATTTATTCGACAAAACACGCATAAGAACAAAAAGTAATAAACACCCGAATAACAAGTAGTAATGAAATATTACTAATAAGAAGCTAAGAATATGACCATATATGATATCATAAAAATAATTATGATTCTGGAATAATTCAATAACATTATTTAAATCATTATATAGGAGTTTCGGACACTTACGAAGCAAATTGGACCTAAGGTAAGGGAAATATCACAATCTCATTTTTATCCGAGATTTTTTATACTTTGAAATTTACTGGGGTGTATTTTATCATCCACATCCATGTTTCCTCAATATGAAATTTTATTTCCATCCACCTAAAAAAATTTAAATCCAATTTTACCCTTATTTGAGTTTTTAGTAAAAGATATGAAAGGAATCTTTTGTCGTTTTTCGTACGAGGTACTTTTTGACTTTTCCGACAAAAGTACGAGGAGAATGTTTTTTTTAACTTATACGGCATGAATGGATTTTTAAAACATTATTTCCAAGAATCATCCTTTACAAGTTTTAAAGTTTATTTTTAATCAAATTCTTTTAGTTTAAAATTGTATGACATGTTAAGAAAGGAAAATGTTTTTGAAGTAGAAAGGATATTTTCCTCAAGAATGGAGTTCAAGTGTTTTATCAAAATTATTTTCCATCTAAGATAATAAAGGGTTCTTTTTCTATCCCTATTATTACATTGATTTTATTATGTTGTGATGGAATTATTTTTATGAATTCTTTTATCTTATATGAATTGTTTTATGATGTCATGTTGTTTAAGAATCCCATTTTTATTACATGGGTTATGCAATGATGTATGATTTATGATTTTGTGGCACACATATGAATGGTATCATTATGAGATGGGTGGGACCTATATCTCCCTCCAATTCATTGGGTAAATATTTTATATCTCATGAGATAGACATGGCTGGAACGTCAGGTTAAACCGGTTCAGTGAAACAGGACTGAAATGAGGAATGAACTCGGTTCAGAAATGGACTTTGTCCACTAAGATAGTCTTGGAAATGAGTCTTGACTAATAAGAAATGATTATCTATGATTATGTGTGTATGCCACAAAGCATCATGTTTTAAGTTATAAATATTGTGATTACATTTCACTACTACGATTTATCCCATGATATGATATTATGATCTCTTTTTCAGGTTAAGATTTCCAAAATGTTATGTTCTTATGAATATGGTGTGATTGATATTTCTTTTGTTTACCCTTACTGAGCATTTTAGCTCACCCTTTTATGTTTTCTTTTCCACAAGATATAAAGAAAGGTTTTAGGTAAAAAAAGGAAGATCTTTATAGGAGATGTTGAAGATCTTTCACCATGATTAGAAGATTATATTCCGAGTTTCCAAAGACACTAAACTATTACAGTCCTTGTGTGTGTGTTTTTGTAATGTACTAAGTATTTCGCAAAAGTAATGTAATGTCCATGTACGTTAAGCTTCTGGTCTCTATAGTTGGTATCAGAGGAAAGGTTTATTCAACCTTTAGAAACTAGGATGCGAGAACTTTAGTGAGATCCCTACAGATATTTCTAAGGTATGTCTAGGGATGTCCCTAAGGTTAAGTAAAAGTATAGTTTATAGTTCTGGAATTGTGCTAACGATCTTAGAATTAAACCTAAGATGTTAGATATTGAAGGTACTCCCCCTTTATTATGTTGTTTTCCCTAGCATGATTTTTTCCTCTCACACTATTCTTTTTGGGTTTTAGACGATGGCCGGAACCCAAAAGAACCGTGTTGATCAATGCAATGGACAATGCAATGATTGTCCTCCAGAACAAACAAATGTTATGGGAGATGGAGTGCAAAATCTTATTGTTATACTTACACAAGCTATGAATCATTCGAGACTTCCAAATGAGCATATAAGGGAACAATATTCTATTGAGTCCTTCATGAGGCAACGTCCACCTACTTTCAGTGGGTCTTCTGATCCACTTGTTGCTGAACAATGGATCAGTACCACTGAAAAGATATTTTCAGTTCTTAAATGTTCTGAACATGATAAAGTCATATCGTTTGGAAGGTGAAGCTGATCAATGGTGGAATCTTATCAAGAATACGAGGCCAAGAGATGAAATTGAGTCCATGGAATGGGACGAGTTCAAGAACTTATTTTTCAACAAGTAATTACCTCATATTCTACGAAAAAAGATGGAGAAGGACTTTCTTGAACTAAAGAAAAATGATGATGAATCAATTGGTATATACGAAGCGAATTTTACAAGGCTTGCAAGGTATGCATCTGGATTTATCATCCAACCTGAAAGTAAAGTTGATCGATTCTTCAGTGGCTTAAAACCAAATCTTCGAAGGGCATTAGCTATAAGAGACTTCAGTAGCTATGAAGAAATTGTGTGTTGTGCTATCAAGGTAGAAATGGAAGCTGGTGTTACTTATCTATCTCATAGTTTTGACAAGAAACGAAAGATGGAGTTCAAGGAGAAATCTCAGAATAATGGTGAAAAGAAGATGAATGTTTCCTTATGCTCAAAGTGTGGAAAGAAGCATGGTGGATATTGTCTTAAAGGGACTAGAAAATATTTTAAGTGTGGAAAAGAAGGTCATCGAGAAGCTGAGTGTCGAAGTAATGGAAAAAGGGTTGCTAATGATGTGAATAAAGAAAAGACTCCAGAGAATGCACCACCAACACTTCAATGCTTCAAGTGCAAGGAAATGGGGCATTATGCTAATAAATTCCCTAATCCAAGGGTTAGTGATGATCGACATGAGAAACCACTTAAGGCAAAGGACAAAGGGAAGTCACATGCGATCACTATTGGCGATGTTGAATATGACAACGATGTGGTGGAATGATTAAGTGTTTATGTAATGGGATTCCAAAATAATGTTGTATATAGTATCGTGGAATATTGGAATATTTATGTATTAGTCTATTGTGGTTTTCAATGGTACTGGTAACCATGGAAAGTGATTGAGATATTTTTGTTAAGAAGATGGTATGCGCATAATGAAGGGATAAGAAGATAATGAGATGTTTGATTGTATTCATGAGCTCATGATTGATATATATAATAAGTGATATCATGGTTTGAGTATATAGAATTTTGAGGATTTTGGTATGTGGAAAGAGTTAAATTTTTACAACACTCATGTTTTCACTAAGATTCAATGGGTATTCATTTTTTCAAGAGAATACATGATTAAGGTATTCACATGATTGGAATGTGACCAACAAGATATATGGGGGATAAATGATGGTATTCACATTCTTGGTTGATGACATTTCAAGTAATCATTTTCTTTATACTATGAGCTTGGACCGAAGTATTTTAGATAAGCCTAAAGATTGGAATGGATTCTGTTGGAAATAAGTTAGTATTGTTTAAGGATAGAAATTTTTTAGATATTATTGATGGGATGTTATAGTAATATAGCTTTAGAAAAAGGACAACCTATAGGATGGGCGACAGCCCATCGCGTCGGACAAGGCTGTGGGAATCGAACCCACAACTGAAGTGCGACTGGCCTTTATCGCCTACCACTGGCCTACAGAAAGTCCCTGGTTAGTAGAAACTAGTTTTATTTTATTACACAGTATGATATATGAAGTATAAGTTCATTCTTGGAATCGTATACGATTAACCTCACCATAGATGAACATATGTATATTTAATAACTTTTGCTAACCTTTTGTTTGAGACAGATGGAATGACCCGTCATTCTATCACATGATCTGATAACACTTCACGAATAACAAATTCAACTTCATTTATTTAAGAGATGAAGTGGAAATTGTTCAACGCATGAACAACAGTGAGATTGTACCAAAATAAAGTAAGTATTTATTCTAATTCAAATTCTTTAACTTTAGGGAAATGATCTTGAAAACCAAAAATGTTGTCTTAGTGACCTTAAATCTGATGAATCAGATGGTACCCTAGATCATCACAAATTTATGTCTTTGTGATTGTTTTCTTTTTCATAGCCATGTTCTCTACCACTCTCCATCAGAACAGGACGGTTAGATTTCTCTTCCATATCCATATTTTCACCTATGTTCTCCTATGTGGAAACCCAGTGATTAGTTAATTTGGGAAACCGTTATATTTCATAATTTAGTTTTTAAAGATTGGTTTTGTTTTTCCTTTTTACGATGTGGGTTTCTATTAAAGAAACTTTCGAGTAGTAAACCATTTATAACCCCGACGAATTTCGAGGGTGAAATTCATTTTAAGGGGGGTAGAATGTAACACCCCGAGATTTTATGGAAAATATTCTTTTTAATTTTATTGATGTCTTGTGTTGTACGTTACAAAAAAGGAGTCTTGCACAACACGCAACCCTAATTTGGCTGCATTACACGCAATCGCGACATTCCTCGATAGCGTGTGTAGTACGCAATACCGAGTTTCACTAAACGAGACATTATTATAATATTATTATGAACTAGCCATTATGAATATTAATACCCACTTTTTGAAATTTTATAAATTTTATCTTTCAAAATAGACTTCATTTTTGGATTCGGAATATCGAAATTAGCTTAGGGTGAAATTTTGGTACTTTTCGGATAACTTTCATATTCTGATGAATAGTTGAAATTACTAAATTTTAATTAAAAACAACTTTTTTAATCGAAATAATTAATAGTGATAAATTATTAATTTGTGTGTTTTTAAAGTATATTTAGAATATATTTTTACAATTTAATACAATGTTGGTCATTGGATGTAATTTCACATTTAAACCAGACATAAACAAGTGTCAATCTTTTGATAGTTATTATCTCTTAAGAACACGCTATTTGTTTTGACGATGGAAAATAATTTTTAAATTAATTAATGGAACTGATATGTTTTGAATTTGGTAAAATAGACATAATTTTTGAATTTATAATATCAAATATAGCTTAGGCCTAATTTTTGGTATTTTTCTGGAAACTTTCATTTTTTGATGAATAGTGAAACCACTAAGTGGTAGTTAAAAAACTGAATTTTTCATAAAACTTAATTTTACCGCTTCTGTGAGTGGAATTTAGAAAATCCGAGAGACACGGTTAATATCAAGGACTAAAATTTGGTTCAATGAGATGAAAATAATTTTTGGTGAATAGTAACTTTTTACTTTTTTTTACGACGGTTAAAAGTAAATAGGGTAATTAAGGGTAAAAATGATATTATTATTACCCTAACACATGTCCTAATTCTATTGGATAAGTGTAATTCGACCAAAAACAACCTTAGGAATAAAATATGACCATTTAAGCCCACTTGGATTAGATTAGGACATTTATTATTAATTTATTTAAAGAAGGGTTAAAATAGTTAAAATCAATGTTTAATAAGTAAATAATTTTTTAATATAGGGTTATACATAAGATAAAGTAGACTATAAATATTAATTATAAAGCTAAAAATATTTCCTATATAATGATATTTTATTTGTAATTTTTAGACTTTAAATAATTTAATTTATTTATGACACAACGATGATGCAGTAATTATCTTATTAATGAAATATTGACATAATTGATGTTATAAATACCCAAATAAATGTAATTTGATACTTTTTATGAATTACAAAAAATTTATATGTTAATATGACATGTTAGTGTTGATTTAATTAACTTTTTTCGAACTAATCATTCTGTTATAAGTTTTACAAAAAATCAATTAAAAAAATAGTGTCAAAATTGACATAAAATAGTTTTTAAAAAAAAAATTATATTATTAATTGTTATTATATTCCTAAAAATATAAGGTTTCGGCCAAATGACTTAGATAAGGTTATATATATTAATAATAAACAACTTGGGGTTAGTTTGGCTTGTTATAATATGTTTATTAACCTGATAGTGTAAGAACACAAAAAGACACGGTAAAAGTAAAATTATCTAACTTAAAGTTAAACTAAATGATAAGGTTAAAATAGTAAACTAAACTTGTCCAAATTCTATTGGATGATTTTATTTCGACCCATACCCACCTTAGCTTATAAATAACTCAATTTGGAGCCATTAAAAAACCGAATTTGACTTTATAATAAAATAATATTTTTAGTTATTCCAAAGGTACCCCTCTCCTCCCTTATAAAAGGGCACCTCCTCCCTATCTTCCTCACACCACTTTGAGCCTTCAAACTCGGCCAACCCCTGCCAATTTCTTCTATCCCTTCCCTAGAGACATCCTAGAGGTCCTGGTCTTCTTCAAAGACCAATTTTAGTGCCCTAAAAGGAGGTCTCAAAGAAGCGCTTCAAAGAAGAGGTAATGTCCGTTACCGATTCTTTCATCTTTATTTCTTCTTCCACTTCTTATTCTTTAGTTGTTTCATTATGAAGTAATAACATCAGTATCACTCATATAATGATATGTTATTATAATTATGAAACAACCCTATTTCACCATCTATCCATCCTACGGAAAACGAAATCCTCGCGCGTGCGTACGTACGGAATACCGTCTCCACGCCGAGGTGTAATCTATTTTCCACCACCACCTTACTTGGATGGGTATAATGGTGTAAATAATGAATATATATGATTATTGTAAAGTGATATTGATTCCTAAATAGTATATATACACTCCAATACAATTCCACAATCATGGGAACGATATCATCGCTCGTGCGTATGTACGGAATACAACCTCCACGATGTGATGCGACTCGTTCTACATGATCTTCATTTTATAATGATTATATAAATGAATTGAATGAATTAATATGATATATATTACACTAATACCATTATGGAAATGAGTTATCTATAACCTAGAAAGAAAAATAATAATTTATTCGACAAAACACCCATAAGAACAAAAAGTAATAAACACCCAAATAACAAGTAGTAATGAAATATTACTAATAAGAAGCTAAGAATATGAACATATATGATATCATAAAAATAATTATGATTCTGGAATAAGTAAATAACATTATTTAAATCATTATACAGGAGTTTCGGACACTTACAAAGCAAATTGGACCTAAGGTAAGGGAAATATCACAATCTCATTTTTATCCAAGATTTTTATACTTTGAAATTTACTGGGGTGTATTTTATCATCCCCATACATGTTTCCTCAATATGTAATTTTATTTCCATCCACCTACAAATGTTTAAATCCAATTTTACCCTTCTTTGAGTTTTTAGTAAAAGATATGAAAGGAATCTTTTGTCGTTTTTCGTACGAGGTACTTTTTGACTTTTCCGACAAAAGTACGAGAAGAATGTTTTTTTTAACTTATACGGCATGAATGGATTTTTAAAACATTATTTCCAAGAAGCTTCCTTTACAAGTTTTCAAGTTTATTTTTAATCAACTTATTTTAGTTTAAAATTGTATGACATGTTAAGAAAGGAAAATGTTTTTGAAGTAGAAAGGATATTTTCCTCAAGAATGGAGTTCAAGTGTTTTATCAAAAATATTTTCCATCTAAGATAATAAAGGGTTCTTTTTCTATCCCTATTATTACATTGATTTTATTATGTTGTGATGGAATTATTTTTATGAATTCTTTTATCTTATATGAATTGTTTTATGATGTCATGTTGTTTAAGAATCCCATTTTTATTACATGGGTTATGCAATGATGTATGATTTATGATTTTGTGGCACACATATGAATGATATCATTATGAGATGGGTGGGACCTATATCTCCCTCCAATGCATTGGGTAAAGATTTTATATCTCATGAGATAGACATGGCTGGAACGGCAGGTTAAACCGGTTCAGTGAAACAGGACATAAACAAGGAATGAACTCGGTTCATAAATGGACTTTGTCCACTAAGATAGTCTTGGCAATGACTCTAGACTAATAAGAAATGATTATCTATGATTATGTGTGTATTCCACAAATCATCATGTTTTAAGTTATTAATATTGTGATTACATTTCACTACTATGATTTATCCCATGATATGATATTATGATCTCTTTTGCAGGTTAAGATTTACAAAATGTTATGTTCTTATGAATATGGTGTGATTGATATTTCTTTTGTTTACCCTTACTGAGCATTTGAGCTCACCCTTTTAAGTTTTCTTTTCCCCAGGATATAAAGAAAGGTTTTAGGTAAAAAAAGGAAGATCTTTATGGGAGATGTTGAAGATCTTTCACCACGATTAGAAGATTATATTCCGAGTTTCCAAAGACACTAAACTATTAAGGTCCTTGTGTGTGTGTTTTTTTAATGTACTAAGTATTCCGCAAAAGTAATGTAATTTCCATGTACATTAAGCTTCGGGTCTCTACAGTTGGTATCAAAGTAAAGGTTTAGTCAACCTTTGGAAACTAGGATGCGAGAACTTTAGTGAGATCCCTAGAGATATTTCTAAGGTATGTCTAGGGATGTCCCTAAGGTTAAGTATAAGTATAGTTTATAGTTCTGGAATTGCGCTAACGATCTTAGAATTAAAACTAAGATGTTAGATATTAAAGGTACTCCCCCTTTATTATGTTGTTTTCCCTAGCATGATTTTTTCCTCTCACGCTATTCTTTTTGGGTTTTAGACGATGGCCGGAACCCGAAGGAACTGTGTTGATCAATGCAATGGACAATGCAATGATTGTCCTCCTGAACAAACAAATGTTATGGGAGATGGAGTGAAAAATCTTATTGCTATACTTACACAAGCTATGAATCATTCTAGACTTCCAAATGAGCATAGAAGGGAACAATATTCTATTGAGTCCTTCATGAGGCAACGTCCACCTACTTTCAGTGGGTCTTCTGATCCACTTGTTGCTGAACAATGGATCGGTACCACTGAAAAGATATTTTCAGTTCTTAAATGTTCTGAACATGATAAAGTCATATCGTTTGGAAGGTCAACCTGATCAATGGTGGAATCTTATCAAGAATACGAGACCATGAGATGAAATTGAGTCCATGGAATGGGACGAGTTCAAGAACTTATTTTTCAATAAGTAATTCCCTCTTATTCTTCGAACAAAGATGGAGAAGGACTTTCTTGAACTAAAGCAAAAGGATGATGAATCTATTGGTATATACGAAGCGAATTTTACAAGGCTTTGAAGGTATGCATCTGGATTTATCATCCAACCTGAAAGTAAAGTTGATCGATTCTTCAGTGGCTTAAAACCAAATCTTCGAAGGGCATTAGTTATAAGAGACTTCAGTAGCTATGAAGAAATTATGCGTTGTGCTATCAAGGTAGAAATGGAAGTTGGTGTTACTTATCCATATCATAGTTTTGACAAGAAACGAAAGATGGATTTCAAGGAGAAATCTCAGAATAATAGTGAAAAGAAGATGAATGTTTCCTTTTGCTCAAAGTGTGGAAAGAAGCATGGTGGAGATTGTCTTAAAGGGACTAGAAAATGTTTTAAGTGTGGAAAAGAAGTTCATCGAGCAGCTGAGTGTCGAAGTAATGGAAAAAGGGTTGGTAATGATGTGAATAAAGAAAAGACTGCAGAGAATGCACCACCAACACGTCAATGCTTCAATTGCAAGGAAATGGGGAATTATGCTAATAAATTCCCTAATCCAAGGGTTAGTGATGATCGACATGATAAACCACTTAAGGCAAAGGACAAAGGGAAGTCACAGGCGATCACTATTGGCGATGTTGAATATGACAACGATGTGGTGGAATGATTAATTGTTTATGTAATGGGATTCCAAAATAATGTTGTATATAGTATCGTGGAATATTGGAATATTTATGTATTAGTCTATTGTGGTTTTCAATGGTACTGGTAACCATGGAAAGTGATTGAGATATTTATGGTAAGCAGATGTTATGTGCATAATGAAGGGATAAGAATATAATGAGATGTTTGATTGTATTCATGAGCTCATGATTGATATATGGAATAAGTGATATCATGGTTTGAGTATATAGAATTTTGAGGATTTTGGTATGTGGAAAGAGTTAACTTTTGACAACACTCATGTTTTCACTAAGATTCAATGGGTATTAATTTTTTCAAGAGAATACATGATGAAGGTATTCACATGATTGGAATGTGACCAACAAGATATATGGGGGATAAATGATGGTATTCGCATGCTTGGTTGATGACATTTCAAGTAATAATTTTCTTTATACTATGAGCTTGGACCGAAGTATTTTAGATAAGCCTAAAGATTGGAATGAATTATGTTGGAAATAAGTTAGTATTGTTTAAGGATAGAACTTTTTTCGATATTATTGATGGGATGTTATAGTAATATAGCTTTAGAAAAAGGACAACATGCAGGACAGGCGACAGCCCATCGCGTCGGACAAGGCTGTGGGAATCGAACCCACAACCGAAGTGCGACTGGCCTTTATCGCCTACCACTGGCCTACTGAAAGTCCCTGGTTAATAGAAACTAGTTTTATTTTATTACACGTTATGATATATGAAGTATAAGTTCATTCTTGGAATCGTATATGATTAACCTCACCATAGATGGACTTATGTATATTTAATAACTTTTGCTAACCTTTTGTTTGAGACAGATGGAATGACCCGTCATTCTATCACATGATCTTCTAACACTTCACGAATAACAAATTCAACTTCATTTATTTAAGAGATGAAGTGGAATTTGTTCAAAGCATGAACAACAGTGAGATTGTACCAAAATAAAGTAAGTATTTATTCTAATTCTAATTCTTCAACTTTAGGGAAATGATCTTGAAAACCAAAAATTTTGTCTTAGTGACCTTATATCCGATGAATCAGATGGTACCCTAGATCATCACAAATTTATGGCTTTGTGATTGTTGTATTTTTCATAGCCATGTTCTCTACCACTCTCCATCAGAACATGACGGTTAGATTTCTCTTCCATATCCATATTTTCACCTATGTTCTCCAATGTGGAAACCCAGTGATTAGTTAATTTGGGTAACCGTTATGTTTCATACTTTAGTTTTTAAATATTGGTTTTGGTATTCCTTTTTACGATGTGGGTTTCTATTAAAGAAACTTTCGAGTAGTAAACCATTTATAACCCCCAAAAATTTCGAGGGCGAAATTCATTTTAAGGGGGGTAGAATGTAACACCCCGAGATTTTATGAAAAATATTCTTTTTAATTTTATTGATGTCTTGTGTTTTACGTTACAAAAAAGGATTCTTGCACAACACGCAACCCTAACTTGGGTGCATTACACGCAATCGCGACATTCCTCGATAGTGTGTGTAGTACGCAATACCGAGTTTCACTAAACGAGATATTATTATAATATTATTATGAACTAGCCTTTATGAATAGTAATAACCACTTTTTGAAATTTTATAAATTTTATCTTTCAAAATAGACTTCATTTTTGGATTCGAAATATTGAAATTAGCTTAGGGTGAAATTTTGGTACTTTTCGGATAACTTTCATATTCTGATGAATAGTTGAAATTACTAAATTTTAATTAAAAACAACTTTTTTAATCGAAATAATTAATAGTGATAAATTATTAATTTGAGTGGTTTTAAAGTATATTTAGAATATATTTTTACAATTTAATACAATGTTGGTCATTGGATGTAATTTCACATTTAAACCAGACATAAACAAGTGTCAATCTTTTGATAGTTATTATCTCTTAAGAACACGCTATTTGTTTTGACGACGGGAACTAATTTTTAAATTAATTAATGCAACTAATATGTTTTGAATTTGGTAAAATAGACATCATTTTTGAATTTATAATATCAAATATATCTTAGGCCTAATTTTTGGTATTTTTCAGGAAACTTTCATTTTTTGATGAATAGTGAAACCACTAAGTGGTAGTTAAAAAACTGAATTTTTCATAAAACTTAATTTTA
Source organism: Viscum album (assembly GCA_963277665.1). Taxonomy (NCBI): domain Eukaryota; kingdom Viridiplantae; phylum Streptophyta; class Magnoliopsida; order Santalales; family Viscaceae; genus Viscum; species Viscum album. The sequence continues at coordinate 1,811,408,614 of OY728148.1, forward strand.
CCGCTTCTGTGAGTGGAATTTCGAAAATCCGAGAGACACGGTTAATATCAAGGACTAAAATGTAGTTCAATGAGATGAAAATAATTTTTGGTGAATAGTAACTTTTTACTTTTTTTTACCACGGTTAAAAGTAAATAGGGTAATTAAGGGTAAAAATGATATTATTATTACCCTAACACATGTCCTAATTCTATTGGATAAGTGTAATTCGACCAAAAACAACCTTAGAAATAAAATATTACCATTTAAGCCCACTTGGATTAGATTAGGACATTTATTATTAATTTATTTAAAGAAGGGTTAAAATAGTTAAAATCAAAGTTTAATAAGTAAATCATTTTTAATATAGGGTTATACATAAGATAAATTCGACTATAAATATTAATTATAAATCTAAAAATATTTCCTACATAATGATATTTTATTTTTAATTTTTAGACTTTAAATAACTTAATTTATTTATGACACAATGATGATGGAGTAATTATCTTATTAATGAAATATTGACATAATTGATGTTATAAATACCCAAATAAATGTAATTTGAGACTTTTTATGAATTAAAAAAAAATTATATGTTAATATGACATGTTTTTGTTGATTTAATTAACTTTTTTCGAACTAATTATTCTGTTATAAGTTTTACAAAAAATCAATTACCAAATAGTGTCAAAACTGACATAAAATAGTTTTTAAAACAAATATTATATTATTAATTGTTATTATATTCCTAAAAATCTAGGGTTCGGCCAAATGACTTATATAAGGTTATATATATTAATAATAAACAACTTTGGGATCGTTTGGCTTGTTATAGTAAGTTTATTAACCTTATACTGTAAGAACACAAAAAGACACGGTAAAAGTAAAATTATCTAACTTAAAGTTAAAACTAAATGATAAGGTTAAAATAGTAAACTAAACTTGTCCAAATTCTATTGGATGATAGGATTTCGACCCATCCCCACCTTAGGTTCAAAATAACTCAATTTGGAGCTATTAAAAAACCAAATTTGACTTTATAATAAAATAATATTTTTGGTTATTCCAAAGGTGCCCCTCTCCTCCCTTATAAAAGGGCACCTCCTACCTCTCTTCCTCACACCACTTTGAGCCTTCAAGCTCTGCCAAACCCTTCCAATTTCTTCTATCCACTTCCCTAGAGACATCCTAGAGGTCCTGGTCTTCTTCAAAGACCAATTTTAGTGCCCTAAAAGGAGGTCTCAAAGAAGCGCTTCAAAGAAGAGGTAATGTCCGTTACCGATTCTTTCATCTTTATTTATTCTTCCACTTCTTATCCTATAGTTGTTTAATTATGAAGTAATAACATCAGTATAACTCATATAATGATATGTTATTATAAGTATGAAACAACCCAATTTCACCATCTATCCATCCTACGGAAAACGAAATCACCGTGCGTGCGTACGTACGGAATACCGTCTCCACGCCGTGGTGTAATCTATTTTCCACCACCACCTTACTTGGATGGGTATAATGGTGTAAATAATGACTATATATGATTATTTTAAAGTGATATTGATTCTGAAATAGTATATATACACTCCAATACAATTCCACAATCATGGGAATGATATCATCGCTCATGTGTACGTACGGAATACCGTCTCCATGATGTGATGCGACTCGTTCTACATGATCTTCATTGCATAATGATTATATAAATAAATTGAATGAATGAATATGATATATATTACACTAATACCATTCTGTAAATTAGGTTTCTATAACCTAAAAAGAAAAATAATAATTTATTCGACAAAACACGCATAAGAACAAAAAGTAATAAACACCCGAATAACAAGTAGTAATGAAATATTACTAATAAGAAGCTAATAATATGACCATATATGATATCATAAAAATAATTATGATTCTGTAATAAGTCAATAACATTATTTAAATCATTATACAGGAGTTTCAGACACTTACGAAGTAAATTGGACCTAAGGTAAGGGAAATATCACAATCTCATTTTTATCTGAGATTGTTTATACTTTGAAATTTACTGGGGTGTATTTTATCATCCACATTCATGTTTCCTCAATATGTAATATTATTTCCATCCACCTAAAAATGTTTAAATCCAATTTTACCCTTCGTTGAGTTTTTAGTAAAAGATATGAAGGGAATCTTTTGTCGTTTTTCATACGAGGTACTTTTTGACTTTTCTGACAAAAGTATGAGAAGAATGTTTTTTTTAAATTATACGGCATGAATAGATTTTTAAAAAATTATTTCCAAGAAGATTCCTTTACAAGTTTTAAAGTTTATTTTTAATCAACTTCTTTTAGTTTAAAATTGTTTGACATGTTAAGAAAGGAAAATGTTTTTGAAGTAGAAAGGATATTTTCCTCAAGAATGGAGTTCAAGTGTTTTATCAAAATTATTTTCCATCTAAGATAATAAAAGGTTCTGTTTCTATCCCTATTATTATATTTATTTGATTATGTTGTGATGGAAATATATTTATGAATTCTTTTATCTTATATGAATTGTTTTATAATTTCATGTTGTTTAAGAATCCCATTTTTATTACATGGGTTATGCAATAATGTATGATTTATGATTTTGTGGCACACATATGAATGGTATCATTATGATATGGGTGGGGTCTATATCTCCCTCCAATGCATTGGGTAAATATTTTATATCTCATGAAATAGACATGGTTGGAATGGCAGGTTAAACCGGTTCAGTGAAACAGGACTGAAACGAGGAATGAACTCGGTTCAGAAATGGACTTTGTCCACTAAGATAGTCTTGGCAATGATTCTTGACTAATAATAAATGATTATCTATGATTATGTGTGTATGACACAAAGATTCATGTTTTAAGTTATGAATATTGTGATTGCATTTCACTACTATGATTTATCCCATGTTATGATATTATGATCTCTTTTGTAGGTTAAGATTTCCAAAATGTTATGTTCTTATGAATATGGTGTGATTGATATTTCTTTTGTTTACCCTTACTGATCATTTGAGATCACCATTTTATGTTTTCTTTTCCCCAGGATATAAAGAAAGGTTTTAGGTAAAAAAAAGGAAGATCTTTATGGGAGATGTTGAAGATCTTTCACCATGATTAGAAGATTATATTCCGAGTTTCTAAAGACACTAAACTATTACGGTCCTTGTGTGTGTGTTTTTGTAATGTACAAAGTATTCCGCAAAAGTAATGTAATTTCCATGTACGTTAAGCTTCGGGTCTCTAAAGTTGGTATCAGAGGAAAGGTTTAGTCAACCTTTGGAAACTAGGATGCGAGAACTTTAGTGAGATCCCTAGAGATATTTCCAAGGTATGTCTAGGGATGTCCCTAAGGTTAAGTATAAGTATATGTTATAGTTTTGGAATTGCGCTAACGATCTTAGAATTAAACCTAAGATGTTATATATTGAAGGTACTCCCCCTTTATTATGTTGTTTTCCCTAGCATGATTTTTTCCTCTCACACTATTCTTTTTGGGTTTTAGACTATGGTTGGAACCCGAAGGAACCGTGTTGATCAATGCAATGGACAATGCAATGATTGTACTCATGAACAAACAAATGTTATGGGAGATGGAGTGAAAAATATTATTGCTATACTTACACAAGCTATGAATAATTCTGGACTTCCAAATGAGCAGAGAAGGGAACAATATTCTATTGAGTCCTTCATGAGCCAATGTCCACCTTCTTTTAGTGGGTCTTCTGATCCACTTGTTGCTGAACAATGAATCAATACCACGGAAAAGATATTTTCAGTTCTTCAATGTTCTGAACATGATAAAGTCATATCGTTTGGAAGGTGAAGGTGATCAATGGTGGAATCTTATCAATAATATGAGGCCAAGAGATGAAATTGATTCCATGGAATGGGAAAAGTTCAAGAACTTATTTTTCAATAAGTACTTCCCTCGTATTCTTCGAACAAAGATGGAGAAGGAGTTTCTTGAACTAAAGCAAAAGGATGATGAATCTGTTGGTATATACGAAGCGAATTTTACAAGGCTTTCAAGGTATGCATCTAGATTTATCATCCAACCTGAAAGTAAATTTGATCGATTCTTCAGTGGCTTAAAACCAAATATTTGAAGGGACTTTTCTAGAAGAGACTTCAATAGCTATGAAGAAATTGTGTGGTGTGCTATCAAGGTAGAAATGGAAGTTGGTGTTACTTATCCATCTCATAGTTTTGACAAGAAACGAAAGATGGAGTTCAAGGGGAAATCTCAGAATAATGGTGAAAATATGATGAATGTTTCCTTATGATCAAAGTGTGGAAAGAAGCATGGTGGATATTGTCTTAAAGGGACTAGAAAATGTTTTAAGTGCGGAAAAGAAGGTCATCGAGTAGCTGAGTGTCTAAGTAAGAGAAAAAGGGTTGCTAATGATGTGAATAAAGAAAAGACTGTAGAGAACTCACCACCAACACTTCAATGCTTCAAGTGCAAGGAAATGGGGCATTATGCTAATAAATTCCCTAATCCAAGGGTTAGAGATGATCGACATGAGAAACCACTTAAGGAAAAGGACAAAGGGAAGTCACATGCGATCACTATTGGCGATGTTGAATATGACAACGATGTGGTGGAATGATTAAGTGTTTATGTAATGGGATTCCAAAATAATGTTGTATATAGTATCGTGGAATATTGGAATATTTATGTATTGGTCTATTGTGGTTTTCAATGGTACCGATAACCATGGAAAGTGATTGAGATATTTTTGGTAAGCAGATGGTATGCGCATAATGAAGGGTTAAGAAGATAATGAGATGTTTGATTGTATTCATGAGCTCATGATTGATTTATGGAATAAGTGATATCATGGTTTGAGTATATAGAATTTTGAGGATTTTGGTATGTGGAAAGAGTTAACTTTTTACAACACTCATCTTTTCACTAAGATTCAATGGGTATTCATTTTTTCAAGAGAATACATGATTAAGGTATTCACATGATTGGAATGTGACCAACAAGATATATGGGGGATAAATGATGGTATTCGCATGCTTGGTTGATGACATTTCATGTAATCATTTTCTTTATACTATGAGCTTGGACCGAAATATTTTAGATAAGCCTAAAGATTGGAATAGATTGTGTTGGACATAAGTTAGTATTTTTTAAGGATAGAACTTTTTTCGATATTATTGATGGGATGTTATAGTAATATAGCTTTAGAAAAAGGACAACCTGCGGGACGGGCGACAGCCCATCGCGTCGGACAAGGCTGTGGGAATTGAACCCACAACCGAAGTGCGACTGGCCTTTATCGCCTACCACTGGCCTACAGGAAGTCCCTAGTTAGTAGAAACTAGTTTTATTTTATTACGCGGTATGATATATGAAGTATAAGTTCATTCTTTAAATCGTATATGATTAACCTCACCATAGATGGACTTATGTATATTTTTTAACTTTTGTTAACCTTTTGTTTGAGACAGATGGAATAACCCGTCATTCTGTCACATGATCTGCTAACACTTCACGAATAACAAATTCAACTTCATTTGTTTAAGAGATGAAGTGGAAATTTTTCAAAGCATGAACAACATTGAGATTGTACCAAAATAAAGTAAGTATTTATTCTAATTCTAATTCTTCAACTTTAGGGAAATGATCTTGAAAACCAAAAATGTTGTCTTAGTGAACTTATTTCCAATGAATCAGATGGTACCCTAGATCATCACAAATTTATGGCTTTGTGATTGTTGTCTTTTTCATATCCATGTTCTCTACCACTCTCCATCAGAACATGACGGTTAGATTTCTCTTCCATATCCATATTTTCACCTATGTTCTCCTATGTGGAAACCCAGTGATTAGTTAATTTGGGTAACCATTATGTTTCATAATTTATTTTTTAAAGATTGGTTTTGGTATTTCTTTTTACGATGTGGGTTTCTATTAAAGAAACTTTCGAGTAGTAAACCATTTATAACCCCAACGAATTTCGAGGGAGAAATTCATTTTAAGGGGGGTAGAATGTAACACCCCGAGATTTTATGAAAAATATTCTTTTTAATTTTATTGATGTCTTGTGTTGTACGTTACAAAAAAGGAGTCTTGCACAACACGCAACCCTAACTTGGCTGCATTACATGCAATCGCGACATTCCTCGATAGCGTGTGTAGTACGCAATACCAAGTTTCACTAAACGAGATTTTATTATAATATTATTATGAACTAGCCATTATGCATAGTAATACCCACTTTTTGAAATTTTATAAATTTTATCTTTCAAAATAGACTTCATTTTTGAATTCGGAATATCGAAATTAGCTTAGGGTGAAATTTTGGTACTTTTCGGATAACTTTAATATTCTAATGAATAGTGGAAATTACTAAATTTTAATTAAAAACAACTTTTTTAATCGAAATAATTAATAGTGATAAATTATTAATTTGAGTGGTTTTAAAGTATATTTAGAATATATTTTTACAATTTAATACAATTTTGTTCATTGGATGTAATTTCACATTTAAACCAGACATAAACAAGTGTCAATCTTTTGATAGTTATTATCTCTTAAGAACACGCTATTTATTTTCACGACGGGAACTAATTTTTAAATTAATTAATGCAAATGATATGTTTTGAATTTGGTAAAATAGACATCATTTTTGAATTTATAATATCAAATATATCTTAGGCCTAATTTTTGGTATTTTTCTGGAAACTTTCATTTTTTGATTAATAGTGAAACCACTAAGTGGTAGTTAAAAAACTGAATTTTTCATAAAACTTAATTTTACCGCTTCTGTGAGTGGAATTTCTAAAATCCGAGAGACACGATTAATATCAAGGACTAAAATGTGGTTCAATGAGATGAAAATAATTTTTGGTGAATAGTAACTTTTTACTTTTTTTACCACGGTTAAAAGTAAATAGGGTAATTAAGGGTAAAAATGATATTATTATTACCCTAACACATGTCCTAATTCTATTGGATAAGTGTAATTCGACCAAAAACAACCTTATGAATAAAATATGACCATTTAAGCCCACTTGGATTAGATTAGGACATTTATTATTAATTTATTTAAAGAAGGGTTAAAATAGTTAAAATCAAAGTTTAATAAGTAAATCATTTTTAATATAGGGTTATACATAAGATAAATTAGACTATAAATATTCATTAGAAATCTAAAAATATTTCCTACATAATGATATTTTATTTGTAATTTTTAGACTTTAAATAATTTAATTTATTTATGACACAATGATGATGCAGTAATTATCTTATTAATGAAATATTGACATAATTGATGTTATAAATACCCAAATAAATATAATTTGAGACTTTTTATGAATTAAAAAAAAAATTATATGTTAATATGACATGTCATTGTTGATTTAATTGACTTTGTTCGAACTAATAATTCTGTTATAAGTTTTACAAAAAAATCAATTACCAAATAGTGTCAAAATTGACATAAAATAGTTTTTAAAACAAATATTATATTATTAATTGTTATTATATTCCTAAAAATCTAAGGTTCGGCCAAATGACTTAGATAAAGTTATATATATTAATAATAAACAACTTGGGGTTCTTTTGGCTTGTTATAGTAAGTTTATTAACCTTATAGTGTAAGAACACAAAAAGACACGGTAAAAGTAAAATTATCTAACTTAAAGTTAAAACTAAATGATAAGGTTAAAATAGTGAACTAAACTTGTCCAAATTCTATTGTATGATATTATTTTGACCCAGCCCCACCTTATATTTTAAATTACTCAATTTGGAACTATTAAAAAACCAAATTTGACTTTATAATAAAATAATATTTTTAGTTATTCCAAAGGTGCCCCTCTCCTCCCTTATAAAAGGGCACCTCCTCCCTCTCTTCCTCACACCACTTTGAGCCTTCAATCTCGGCCAACCCCTACCAATTTCTTCTATCAACTTCCCTAGATACATCCTAGAGGTCCTGGTCTTCTTCAAAGACCAATTTTAGTTCCCTAAAAGGAGGTCTCAAAGAAGCGCTTCAAAGAAGAGGTAATGTCCTTTACCGATTCTTTCATCTTTATTTCTTCTTCCACTTCTTCTTATTTAGTTGTTTCATTATGAAGTAATAACATTAGTATCACTAATATACTGATATGTTATTATAAGTATGAAACAACATTATTTAACCATATATCCATCCTACGGAAAACGAAATCACCGCACGTGCGTACGTACGGAATACCGTCTCCACGCCGTGGTGTAATCTATTTTCCACCACCACCTTACTTGGATGGGTATAATGGTGTAAATAATGACTATATATGATTATTGTAAAGTTGTATTGATTCTGAAATAGTATATATACACTCCAATACAATTCCACAATCATGGGAATGATATCATCGCTCGTGCGTACGTACGGAATACCGTCTCCACGATGTGATGCGACTCGTTCTACATGATCTTCATTCCATAATGATTATATAAATGAATTGAATGAATGAATATGATATATATTACACTAATACCATTCTGTAAATGAGGTATCTATAACCTAAAAAAGAAAAATAATAATTTATTCGACAAAACACGCATAAGAACAAAAAGTAATAAACACCCGAATAACAAGTAGTAATGAAATATTACTAATAAGAAGATAATAATATGACCATATATGATATCATAAAAATAATTATTATTCTGGAATAAGTAAATAACATTATTTAAATCATTATACAGGAGGTTCGAACACTTACGAATCAAATTGGACCTAAGGTAAGGGAAATATCACAATCTCATTTTTATCCGAGATTGTTTATACTTTGAAATTTACTGGGGTGTATTTTATCATCCACATCCATGTTTCCTCAATATGTAATATTGTTTTCATCCACCTACAAATTTCTAAATCCAATTTTACCCTTCGTTGAGTTTTTAGTAAAAGATATGAAAGGAATCTTTTGTCATTTTTCGTACGAAGTACTTTTTGACTTTTCCGACAAAAGTTCGAGAAGAATGTTTTTTTAACTTATACGGCATGAATGGATTTTTAAAACATTATTTCCAAGAATATTACTTTACAAGTTTTCAAGTTTATTTTTAATCAACTTCTTTTAGTTTAGAATTGTATGACATGTTAAGAAAGGAAAAGTGTTTTTGAAGTAGAAAGGATATTTTCCTCAAGAATGGAGTTCAAGTGTTTTATCAAAATTATTTTCCATATAAGATAATATAGGGTTATGTTTATATCCCTATTATTGAATTGATTTGATTATGTTGTGATGGAATTATTTTTTATGAATTCCTTTATCTTATATGAATTGTTTTATGAAGTCACGATGTTTAAGAATCCCATTTTTATTACATGGGTTATGAAATGATGTTTGATTTTTTTGGTTTTGTGGCACACATAAGAATGGTATCATTATGAGATGGGTGGGACCTATATATCCCTCCAATGCATTTGGTAAAGATTTTTATATCTCATGAGATAGACATGGATGGAACGACAGGTTAAACCAGTTCAGTGAAACAGGACTGAAACGAGGAATGAACTCGGTTCAGAAATGGACTTTGTCCACTAAGATAGTCTTGGCAATGAGTCTTGACTAATAAGAAATGATTATCTATGATTATGTGTGTATAACACAAAGCTTCATGTTTTAAGTTATGAATATTGTGATTACATTTCACTACTATGATTTATCCCATGTTATGATATTATGATCTCTTTTGCAGGTTAAGATTTCCAAAATGTTATGTTCTTATAAATATGGTGTGATTGATATTTATTTTTTTTAATCTTACTGAGCATTTGATCTCACCCTTTTATGTTTTATTTTCCCCAGGATATAAAGAAAGGTTTTAGGTAAAAAAAGGAAGATATTTATGGGAGATGTTGAAGATCTTTCACCACGATTAGAAGATTATATTCCGAGTTTCCAAAGACACTAAACTATTACGGTCCTTGTGTGTGTGTTTTTGTAATGTACTAAGTATTTCGAAAAAGTAATGTAATTTCCATGTACGTTAAGCTTTGGGTCTCTACAGTTGGTATCAGAGGAAAGGTTTAGTCAACCTTTGGAAACTAGGATGCGAGAACTTTAGTGAGATCCCTAGAGATATTTCTAAGGTATGTCTAGGGATGTCTCTAAGGTTAAGTATAAGTATATGTTATAGTTCTGGAATTGCGCTAACGATCTTAGAATTAAACCTAAGATGTTAGATATTGAAGGTACTCCCCCTTTATTATGTTATTTTCCCTATCATGATTTTTGCCACTCACACTATTCTTTTTGGGTTTTAGACGATGGTTGGAACCCGAAGGAACCGTGTTAATCAATGCAATGGACAATGCAATGATTGTCCTCCTGAACAAACAAATGTTATGGGAGATGGAGTGCAAAATCTTATTGCTATACTTACACAAGCTATGAATCATTCTGGACTTCCAAATGAGCAGAGAAGGGAACAATATTCTATTGAGTCCTTCATGTGGTAACATCCACCTACTTTCAGTGGGTCTTCTAATACACTTGTTGCTGAACAATGGATCAGTACCAATGAAAATATATTTTCAGTTATTCAATGTTCTAAACATGATAAAGTCATATCGTTTGGAAGGTGAAGTTGATCAATGGTGGAATATTATCAAGAATACGAGTCCAATAGATGAAATTGAGTCCACGTAATGGGACAAGTTCAAGAACTTATTTTTCAATAAGTACTTCCCTCGTATTCTTCGAACAAAGATGGAGAATGAGTTTCTTGAACTAAAGAAAAAGGATGATGAATCTGTTGGTATATATGAAGCGAATTTTAAAAGTCTTGCAAGGTATGCATCTGGATTTATCATCCAACCTGAAAGTAAAGTTGATCGATTCTTCAGTGGATTAAAACCAAATCTTTGAAGGGCATTGGCTATAAGAGACTTCAGTAGCTATGATGAAATTGTGCTTTGTGCTATCATGTTAGAAATAGAAGTTGGTGTTACTTATCCATCTCATAGTTTTGACAAGAAACGAAAGATGGAGTTCAAGGAGAAATCTCAGAATAATGGTGAAAATAAGATGAATGTTTCCTTATGATCATAGTGTGGAAAGAAGCATGGTGTAGATTGTCTTAAAGGGACTAGAAAATGTTTTAAGTGTGGAAAAGAAGGTCATCGAGCAGCTGAGTGTCGAAGTAATGGAAAAAGGGTTGCTAATGATGTGAATAAATAAAAGACTATAGAGAACGCACCACCAACACTTCAATGCTTCAAGTGCAAGGAAATGGGTCATTATGCTAATAAATGCCCTAATCCAAGGTTTAGTGATGATCGACATGAGCAACCACTTAAGGCAAAGGACAAAGGGAAGTCACATGCGATCACTATTGGTGATGTTGAATATTACAACGATGTGATGGAATGATTAAGTGTTTATGTAATGGGATTCCAAAATAATGTTGTATATAGTATCGTGGAATATTGGAATATTTATGTATTAGTCTATTGTGGTTTTCAATGGTACCGGTAACCATGGAAAGTGATTGAGATATTTTTGGTAAGTAGATGGTATGCGCATAATGAAGGGATAAGAAGATAATGAGATGTTTGATTGTATTCATGAGCTCATGACTGATATATGGAATAAGTGATATCATGGTTTGAGTATATAGAATTTTGAGGATTTTGGTATGTGGAAAGAGTTAACTTTTGAAAACACTCATGTTTTCACTAAGATTCAATGGGTATTCATTTTTTCAAGAGAATACATGATTAAGGTATTCACATGATTGGAATGTGACCAACAAGATATATGGGGGATAAATGATGGTATTTGCATGCTTGGTTGATGACATTTCAAGTAATTGTTTTCTTTATACTATGAGCTTGGACCGAAGTATTTTAGATAAGCCTAAAGATTGGAATGGATTATGTTGGACATAAGTTAGTATTGTTTAAGTATAGAACATTTTTCGATATTATTGATGGGATTTTATAGTAATATAGTTTTAGAAAAAGGACAACCTACGGGACGGGCGACAGCCCATCGCGTCGGACAAGGCTGTGGGAATCGAACCCACAACCGAAGTGCGACTGGCCTTTATCACCTACCACTGGCCTACAGGAAGTCCCTGGTTAGTAGAAACTAGTTTTATTTTATTACGCGGTATGATATATGAAGTATAAGTTCATTCTTGGAATCGTATACGATTAACCTCACCATAGATGGACTTATGTATATTTTATAACTTTTGCTAACCTTTTGTTTGAGACAGATGGAATGACCCGTCATTCTGTCACATGATCTGCTAACACTTCACGAATAACAAATTCAACTTCATTTATTTAAGAGATGAAGTGGAAATTGTTCAAAGCATGAACAACAGTGAGATTGTACCAAAATAAAGTAAGTATTTATTCTAATTCAAATTCTTCAACTTTAGGGAAATGATCTTGAAAACCAAAAATGTTGTCTTAGTGACCTTATATCCGATGAATCAGATGTTACCCTAGATCATCACAAATTTATGGATTTGTGATTGTTTTCTTTTTCATAGCCATGTTCTCTACCACTCTCCATCAGAACATGACGGTTAGATTTCTCTTCCATATCTATATTTTCACCTATGTTCTCCTATGCGGAAACCCAGTGATTAGTTAATTTGGGTAACCGTTATGTTTCATACTTTAGTTTTTAAAGATTGGTTTTGGTATTCCTTTTTACAATGTGGGTTTCTATTAAAGAAACTTTCGAGTATTAAACCATTTATAACCCCGACGAAGTTCGAGGGCGAAATTCATTTTAAGGGGGGTAGAATGTAACACCCCGAGATTTTATGAAAAATATTCTTTTTAATTTTATTGATGTCTTGTGTTGTACGTTACAAAAAAGGAGTCTTGCACAACACGCAACCCTAACTTGGCTGCATTACACGCAATCGCGACATTCCGCGATAGCGTGTGTAGTACGCAATACCGAGTTTCACTAAACAAGATATTATTATAATATTATTATGAACTAGCCGTTATGAATAGTAATACCCACTTTTTGAAATTTTATAAATTTTATCTTTCAAAATAGACTTCATTTTTGGATTTGGATTATCGAAATTAGATTAGGGTTAAATTTTGGTACTTTTCAGATAACTTTCATATTCTGATGAATAGTGGAAATTACTAAATTTTAATTAAAAACAACTTTTTTAATCAAAATAATTAATAGTGATAAATTATTAATTTGAGTGGTTTTAAAGTATATTTAGAATATATTTTTACAATTTAATACAATTTTGGTCATTGGATGTAATTTCACATTTAAACGAGACATAAACAAGTGTCAATCTTTTGATAGTTATTATCTCTTAAGAACATTCTATTTATTTTGACGACGGGAACTAATTTTTAAATTAATTAATGCAACTGATATGTTTTGAATTTGGTAAAATAGACATCATTTTTGAATTTATAATATCAAATATATCTTATGCCTAATTTTTGGTATTTTTCTGGAAACTTTCATTTTTTGATGAATAGTGAAACCACTAAGTGGTAGTTAAAAAACTGAATTTTTCATAAAACTTAATTTTACCGCTTTTGTGAGTGGAATTTTGAAAATCCGAGAGACATGGTTAATATCAAGGACTAAAATGTGGTTCAATGAGATGAAAATAATTTTTGGTGAATAGTAACTTTTTACTTTTTTTTACCACGGTTAAAAGTAAATAGGGTAATTAAGGGGAAAATGATATTATTATTACCCTAACACATGTCCTAATTCTATTGGATAAGTGTAATTCGACCAAAAACAACCTTATGAATAAAATATGACCATTTAAGCCCACTTAGATTAGATTAGGACATTTATTATTAATTTATTTAAAGAAGGGTTAAAATAGTTAAAATCAAAGTTTAATAAGTAAATCATTTTTAATATAGGGTTTTACATAAGATAAATTAGACTATAAATATTCATTATAAATCTAAAAATATTTCCTACATAATGATATTTTATTTGTAATTTTTATACTTTAAATAATTTAATTTATTTATGACACAATGATGATGCAGTAATTATCTTATTAATGAAATATTAACATAATTGATGTTATAAATACCCAAATAAATGTAATTTGAGACTTTTTATGAATTACAAAAAATTTATATGTTAATATGACATGTTAGTGTTGATTTAATTAACTTTGTTCGAACTAATCATTCTGTTATAAGTTTTACAAAAAATCAATTACCAAATAGTGTCAAAATTGACATTAAATAGTTTTTAAAACAAATATTATATTATTAATTGTTATTATATTCCTAAAAATCTAAGGTTCGGCCAAATGACTTAGATAAAGTTATAGATAATAATAATAAACAACTTGGGGTTCGTTTGGCTTGTTATAGTAAGTTTATTAACCTTATAGTGTAAGAACACAAAACGACACGGTAAAAGTAAAATTATCTAACTTAAAGTTAAAACTAAATGATAAGGTTAAAATAGTAAACTAAACTTGTCCAAATTCTATTTTATGATAGGATTTAGACCCATCCCCACCTTAGCTTCGAAATAACTCAATTTGGAGCTATTAAAAAACCGAATTTGACTTTATAATAAAATAATATTTTTAGTTATTCCAAAGGTGCCCCTCTCCTCCCTTATAAAAGGGCACCTCCTCCCTCTCTTCCTCACACCACTTTGAGCCTTCAAGCTCGGCAAACCCCTACCAATTTCTTCTATACACTTCCCTAGAGACATCCTAGAGGTCCTGGTCTTCTTCAAAGACCAATTTTAGTGCCCTAAAAGGAGGTCTCAAAGAAGCACTTCAAAGAAGAGGTAATGTCCGTTACCGATTCTTTCATCTTTATTTCTTCTTCCACTTCTTCTTATTTAGTCTTTTCATTATGAAGTAATAACATCGGTATCACTCATATACTGATATGTTATTATAAGTATGAAACAACCCTATTTAACCATCTATCCATCCTACGGAAAACGAAATCACCGCGTGTACGTACGTACGGAATACCGTCTCCACGCCGTGGTGTAATCTATTTTCCACCACCACCTTACTTGGATGGGTATAATGGTGTAAATAATGACTATATATGATTATTGTAAAGTGACATTGATTCCAAAATAGTATATATACACTCCAATACAATTCCACAATCATGGGAACGATATCATCGCTCGTGCGTACGTACGGAATACCGTCTCCACGATACGATGCGACTCATTATACATGATCTTCATTGAATAATGATTATATAAATGAATTGAATGAATTAATATGATATATATTACACTAATACCATTCTGTAAATGAGGTATCTATAACATAAAAAGAAAAATAATAATTTATTCGACAAAACACGCATAAGAACAAAAAGTAATAAACACCCGAATAACAAGTAGTAATGAAATATTACTAATAAGAGGCTAATAATATGACCATATATGATATCATAAAAATAATTATGATTCTGTAATAATTCAATAACATTATTTAAATCATTATACAGGAGGTTCAGACACTTACGAAGCAAATTGGACCTAAGGTAAGGGAAATATCACAATCTCATTTTTATACGAGATTTTTTATACTTTGAAATTTAATGGGGTTTATTTTATCATCCACATCCATGTTTCCTCAATATGTAATATTATTTGCATCTACCTAAAAATTTTTAAATCCAATTTTATGCTTCGTTGAGTTTTTAGTAAAAGATATGAAAGGAATCTTTTGTCATTTTTCGTACGAGGTACTTTTTGACTTTTCTGAAAAAAGTACGAGAAGAATGTTTTTTTTTAACTTATACGGCATGAATGGATTTTTAAAACATTATATCCAAGAAGCTTACTTTACAAGTTTTCAAGTTTATTTTTAGTCAACTTCTTTTAGTTTAAAATTGTATGACATGTTAAGAAAGGAAAATGTTTTTGAAGTAGAAAGGATATTTTCTTCAAGAATGGAGTTCAAGTGTTTTATCAAAATTATTTTCCATATAAGATAATAAAGGGTTCTGTTTATATCCCTATTATTACATTGATTTGATTATGTTGTGATGGAATTATTTTTATTAATTCTTTTATCTTATATGAATTGTTTTATGATGTCATGTTGTTTAAGAATCTCATTTTTATTACATGGGTTATGCAATGACGTATGATTTGTGATTTTGTGGCACACATATGAATGGTATCATTATGAGATGGGTGGGACCTATATATCCCTCCAATGCATTGGGTAAAGATTTTATATCTCATGAGATAGACATGGCTGGAATGACAGATTAAACCAGTTCAGTGAAACAGGACTGAAACGAGGAATGAACTCGGTTCAGAAATGGACTTTTTCCACTAAGATAGTCTTGGAAATGAGTCTTGACTAATAAGAAATGATTATCTATGATTATGTGTGTATGACACAAAGCTTCATGTTTTATGTTATGATTATTATGATTACATTTCACTAATATGATTTATCCCATGTTATGATATTATGATCTGTTTTGCAGATTAAGATTTCCAAAATGTTATGTTCTTATGAATAGGGTGTGATTGATATTTCTTTTTTTTACCCTTACTGAGCATTTGAGCTCACCATTTTATGTTTTCTTTTCCCCAGGATATAAAGAAAGGTTTTAGGTAAAAAAAAGGAAGATCTTTATAGGAGATGTTTAAGATCTTTCACCACGATTAGAAGATTATATTCCGAGTTTCCAAAGACACTAAACTATTACGGTCCTTGTGTGTGTGTTTTTGTAATGTACTAAGTATTCCGCAAAAGTAATGTAATGTCCATGTACGTTAAGCTTCGGGTCTCTACATGAAAATCCTACAATCCTTATGGTAAATAATAAGACTAGGAACAAAGAAAATAGGCCAAAGACTCATTCAAATTCTAAGGATCCAGAGAACCTTCCTTCTAAGAGGAAGAAGATCCATAGGCAAGAAAAGGAACATGATGTAATATTTTTTTCATGTGGCAAGAAGGGACACTAGAAGAGTAATTTCACCCATTAAAAAAAGTAAGGGGGATTTAGGTTTATTCGTTATCATGTTTAATTTTTCAATACCTACAATTTGGGTATTAGACACTACATGTGGTGCTCACATTTGTATCTAAATACAAGAACCAAGTAGATTTTGGAAAGTTGTAAGTGGTGAAGTAGATCTACAAGAATCCAATGGAGTGAGGCTAACTGGTCTATCCATTTAAGAATACCATCTCACATTTCCAACATAATTGATTTTGGTTTTAAATAACTGTTACTATGTTCCTAGTGTTTACAAGAACATAATTTCTACTTCTTTTTTAAATATGGATGGATTTACTTTAAACTTTTGAAATAAGGGTTATGACTTTTATAAAGTTAGAATATGTTATAGTATGGAACAATTGAACAATGGTCTTTATGTATTAAATTATAAAAACCAAATATTAGCAATTGATAATGAAACAAATATGCATGAATCATATAACACTCAGTTAAGGCATCATCGAATTGGTCATGTAAATGAGAAGAATTTAACAAATATCTATCAAGATGGCTATTTAGACTCTTTTGAGATAATCCACTTGAAATATGTAATGTGTGCTTATAAGGAAATATGGTCAAACAACCATTCATTTGTCAAGGTGAAAGGTCTACAGATCTTCTAAATTTGGTACACACTGATGTGTGTAGATCTTTTAAAGTAGAATCTAGAGGTGGATTCTCATACATTATTAATTTTACTGATGACTTGAATGGGTATGTTTATATCTACTTGATGAGGCACAAGTCTAAATCCTTCAATAAGTTCAAAGAGTCAAGAATAAAGTTGAGAATGAGCTTGGTAATAAGATAAATAAAATTCAATTGGATTGATGTGGTGAGTATATTAACCAAAATTTTATCAAATTTTTATGAGTGTATGGTATTTTATCTCAACTCACTTCAGCTTATACACTACAGTGGAATGGTGCTTGTGAAAGGAGGAATTGTACCTTGCTACACATGGTAAGGTTTATGATGAGTCATGAAAGACTTCCATTATCTTTTTGGTGATATGCATTATAGGTAGCATTATACTTACTAGATCAAGTACCAACCAAAGAGAAAAAAGGTATTCCCTTTGAGTTATGTAATGGAAAGAAACATGTTTTGTCATATGTTCGTGCAAGGGATTTCAAGGTATTTGTTAAGACTATCTCAATCAAGAAACTATCATCCTAAGGAACAAAGTGTATCTTTATATGGTATCTAAAGGAAACAAGATGATACTTTCTATGAAACCCTTTGGATAAGAAATTGCTTATTTCATTATAGACCATCTTTATTGAGAGGGAGCACATCCTAAAGGAGGATAGGAGAAGAAATGTTGACTTTGATTAATTTGATGCTCAAGATGCATGAGAGGTGGTATAGGAACATATTTCATAGGTCCCCATGGAATATTTTATTCCTAAAATACAATTATTGCTTAGGATAACTAGAGATGTAAGAGAACCAGAGAGATATAGTTTTCTAGTCACTGATGATGTTGAATCATTACTAATTGACAATAATTATCCTCTCTCTTATAAGGAGATAGTAAAGAGCACATAAGATGTAATATGGAAATAATCCATGAATTTTTAGATGGATTCCATGTATCAAAACCAAGTTTGGGTTTTGATCAATCAGTCAATTGATGTAAAACCCATTGGGTGTAAATGGGTATTTAAGAGAAAACTAGACATAAAAGGTAAAGTAAATACCCATAAAGCATGACTAGTGGCCAAATGGTTTAGACAATTTCAAGTCATTGACTATGATTAAACCTTTTCTATAGTCACTGTATTTAAATCCATTAAAATTTTACTTGTCATAACAGCTTACCATGACTAGTAGATTTGGAAAATGGATTTCAAAATTTCATTCCTTAATGGAAACCTTCAAGAGGATGTGTATATCACACAACCAGAAGGGTTTGTGACACCAAGTAATTCCAAAAGTATATGAAAATTGTAGAAATGCATTTATGGATTAAATTAAGCATCTAGATTAGGGAACATTCAGTTTAATGAAGCCATTAAAGAATTTGGTTTCATTAAGAATGGGTGTGATCTATATGTTTACAAGAGGTTTAGTGGGAGTATGAATGTTTTTATAGTAGTATATATTGATGACATATTACGAATTGGAAAAAGTATACCATCCTTACAAGAGGTTAAGTAATGGTTGAGAAAGTGGTTCTTCATGAAGGAATTAGGGGAAGCAACCTATATTCTAGGAATCAAGATAATGTGTGATAGATCCAAGAGGATGTTTGTGATAATTCAAAGTTCATACATTAACTAGATACTGAAGAGGTTTAGTATGGAATAATCCAAGAGGGGATTGGTTATAGTGTCATGTGGTATACATATTTCCAAGAAAATGTGTCCTCAAACATAAGTGTAAAGAGAGATAATGATTAAGGTATAATATGATTTTGTGGCGAGATTTATCATGTATGTCATGTTATGTGTGAGGCTTGATGTTTCCTATGCTTTGATCATGGTAGTAATATATCACGAAGAACTAGGTGGATAACATTAGATTGTCGTTAAGTATATCCTTAAGTATCTGAGGTGAACTAAGAATATGTTCCTAGTGTATGGAAGAGATAAAAAGATAATGATCAGGGGTTACATAGATTCTAGACTTCAGATGTATTAGAATGATCTAAAGTTATAGTTGAGATATGTATTTTGACTCAACAGAGAAGCTATGAGCTAGAAGAGTTCAAATCAACCACTTTTCATCAATTCTATAGTGGATTCTGAGTATATTATAGCTTCTAATGTATCTAAAAAAGTAATTTTGATTCCCATATTTTTCTATGGTTTTGATGTGGTTCCTATCAATAAAGATACAATCAAAATTTACTATTGGTGGATCTCTCCAAGGAGTCGATGTCACACTTAAGGAAAAAGCACATACTCCAGAAGTTTCATCTCTTGAGGGATTTTTCTTAATGAGGTGAAGTTTTAGTGAGTAGAGTATCCATAGAGGAAAACGTAGAGAACCCCTTGATAAAGGATTTATCTCAGTAGAGGAATGAGTATTATGTGAGAGCTAGTGGACTAAAAGTTGTTGTCAGTTGGATATAGTGAAAGTGGGAGTTTTTTGGAGTTTCACTAGTGATAAAACTAGAATTAACATTGTTTTTTTTTTATTTTTGATGTTAGTTTTTAACTAATGTATTTAATGGAGACATAAAAAATAACTTTTTTGAGTTGATTCCTTAAAAACCGACACCGAAAAACCAGCCGACGCTCGCTTTTTGACGTCGGTTCTGAGTAAAACTAAAACTAAAAATTGAGTTTTGGCATCGGTTTTTATGAAAACCGATTCCGAAACACACATGGGTGTCAGTTTTCAGTGTTGGTTTTTATGAAAACCAATGTCAAACCCCATATTGTTTTTTTTAAGTTTCGGTGTCGGTTTTTATGAAAACTGATGTCGAAAGTTAAAAAAAATTAAAAAATAAAAATATTACACTTCCCAAATAATCATAATCCCTATAATAAAAACACAGTATATAGAAATCAAACAGAAGTATTCATTAACTAAAAAAATAAAAAAAATTACATTCTTTATTCTATTTAACCAAAAAATTATCGACACATTTTACTATAAAGTATATTCAAAATATACATACTTGAATTTGATAGCATGTTCATTGTTCATTATTGTTGAAGCATTCATTTGATATCATTATGTTAAAACACCTATTATAACAAAAAAATAGTTTTTTGATCACATGTTGTTGGGAAAATATAATATATTATTCATAAACATTATAATATACATACCTCAAATTATAATCAGACTCAACAAATAGTTTGAAAACAAAGATTAAAGATGGGTAAGTTCAGTTTTGGTATAAGACTTTGTATCATTGAATGTATACAATAACATTGAATGATATTAGATTAAAAATATAATACTATGATAGAGAATATAACAAAATTAATATAACTAACCTTATAAAATTTAGTAGTTGCCTTGGTTGTGATTATCTCGTACATGAATCATAGAACATAATGCCCACATTCAACATGTCCTTGTTGAAGATGACACTACTGTTATAAAACATTAAATCGATAATAAAAAACAATATATATATATATCAAAAAATTAGAACAATATCTAATATAAAAAATAATTACCTTTACTTTCACATAATTGATTGCATTTGGTTTCTTTATCGACATGGGTTCTTTGTTAAATTTTTTACATGAAATGCATTTTCATATATATGAACTAATAATACATGTATAAACAATGAGAACTAAATATAATGAGCTTATGAAAAACAAAAAAAACTTACCTATCTAATAAGGTGGAAAAACTTTTATGAACACTTCCTAATAAAGAGAAAAACCAATATAAGATGCACTCACTTGGGAAAAATATGCCTAAAATCCAATGCCCCCTACAATAAAAAAAATCACAATTAATGACATTATAATGATCATTAGTTCATAATTATGTTTTTGTTCTTAATTATCAAGAAATATAAAAAACAAAAATCCAATCTATGTATGTGATAATCTCCCATATATATATGCAACTCTACTAGGATTCTTCACATGTGGAACTTCCATGGAAATATATTCTGGATCTATAAAACTGTAAATGGTTGTGCTGGAATTTTATAAAAGAAGAGTGTGTAGATACCTAATTTAAAAAGGAAATATTGTGAGTCAATTTAAACTATATTTTTATTAAAAAAATAAAAAATCAAACATCAATTTACTTACATGGAAAACAACTGCAACACTTGCAGGCCAAGCTCTTCAAAATCAAATGTATTCATGATATCTTCTTTGATTAATCTTAATGGATAATCTATTCTGCATATATTTGATTTCATATATTACTCATAGATATTATTCAAGGAAGAATAATCCTGAGATAATCTTTTTATCCCATAAGAAATATCAGAAGTATCTATAGTCGATTATTCAGGAATGTGTTGTTTCAATTGTGCAATTTATTTTGCTTTAAGATAATACTATATAAGTTAAATGTTAGAAAACATTATAAGTAATTTTAAATTATATGTAATTAATATTTAAAAAAATTCATACCTCATTTGAAATATAATGAAGAAGACTAGTTGGCAAAACTAAAAAATGACCCAAACAATCCCCAACTCTGGTAATCTCCATAGTAAGAAATAGTAGTAGAGAATTAGGATAAATAATATCAAGTACCGATACTCTAACCTAACCCATATTCATAGTATAGTGATGTATATAATCCCCTAAAAAATATAAAAGTTCTAATGCAACAATATGTATATGAGGATCTCCAGAAAACAACTCACAGTATACGGAATGAGGAGGTGGAGGATCATAGTAGGCATGTTGCGCAGGGTAGTCCATATGGTATGGATATGGAGGATCAAAATAAGAAGGTTGTATAGGGTAGTCTAGCTGGGATGGAGGTGGTGGATCAAATTAAGCAGGCTGGGTAGGTTGGGCAAGCTGGTCAAGGTAGTCCGGATCGAATGGAGGCATAGGATCAAAGTAAGTAGGCTGGGAAGGCTTTATAGTTTGTGACTGTCTTTCCAAGTTTTCTAAAAAATACTACTACATGGTGGATTTAATTTTATCACCTATAGAATATTTCATCTCTTTCAAATCTGGTTTTAAGGATTCTATTTCTGGGTCTTTTGATTTCTTACTCTGACCAAAAACTTTCGGAATACTAACTCCTACCAGATATCCTCTAACACGGCTAGGGTGTTCTGCCTTTACTAAATCAGTGGATAGGATGTCTATCCTACCCTCAGTGATAAAATATCCATGTTTCTATTTCTCCTTAAGTTCATATTGAAATGACAAATAAAAAAGTTATATTAGTTTTTATAATTTATAAAATAGAAAAATTCATTACAAATAAATAGTATTTACTCACAATTTTATCAGCTACTTGCTGAGCTTCCTCTATAAGATACTTTTTATTTTTCCTTCTTCTTGCTTGTTTCCATTTTTCATGGTGAGTGGGAGGAGATGGAGGAACAAACTGTACCTCTTCTGAACCACTACTAGATCGAACTCTTAATGCTTTAAATGTTTCTTCAATCATTTTATACTCTAAATATGGATACCATCCATGTGATAAAGTATTAGGGTATACATTTTTCAACTAGATCTCTTGATGAGATCTCCTATAGAACTTTTACATAAAAATAAACTAATTAGTAATTAGATAAATATATCATAAATTTTACAATATGAAATAATTATCATACCTCAAATTTTTCTTCATGATGGGTGTCAACAAATTTCTTCCATGTATCTACATCTATATATGGATACTTAAGGCATGGGTTTTCAAAAAAATTCTTTCCAAAAACATAATTTTTTGTTAGTTTTTTTAAATCTCTCCATAGAACCCCCACTAAAGAGAGATATATTTTCTTAATTTCTTTTGTTTCCTCAAAATTTAATGTCACCTATAATTTAATAAATGAAATATTTCATTTAAAATATTTAATATTTAAAAAATAAGAAAAAATAAATAAATTAAGATATTTTACCGTCACAGCCTCCCAAAGCTGCTACTTCACAATCCTATCCATGGAATTACAATTAGGATATAAAATACTAAACCTACAAAGGATCTGCATTGATATATAGAGGATAAACTAAACTGCATTTGGGCTAGTTTCATTATTATCGTCATCAAAACTAATGTGTAATCTTTCATATCCAATAGAAAGTAATAGTTTTGGTAAATGTTTAATACCATGTCTAATAACTTGAGAACTTTATTTATCTGTAGTAATAGGAGAATTATCCTTCACTGAGGATGCATCTATATTCCGGTAAAAAAAATTATAAATTAAAATTTTTCTTTCATTAAATAAGTATATTACTAAATATTTAAAAATATGAAAAAATAGATATACCTCGGTAACTACTCCTATCTCTCTGTATCTTACATTGACACAATAAAATGTAATGAAATTTTGTGTAACTGCATATTATTAGAAAACTAAATATTTAGAAACAAGAATGTCAAAATTAAGTAAAAAAAGAGGCACGCATTTGTATGTTTCAAAAAATGAAAAAAAAATATAAATAATTATCATAAAAATTAGGAGACTAATTTAGTGTTTTCCCATATTCCTTCATCATGATCATTATGTACTACATGAACTATATCTACCTTGTAGTAATTATAATCATCCGGATGAAAAAGACTCATGTAAATCAATAACATCATCAGCATCATTCTCATCACCTAAATGGTGTCTTTTTCCTTGAAAAATGATGGCCCACTGATCATTTGATGGATCAATGACATAAAATATCTGTTTTTCATGTGTCTCCATGATAAATGGTTCCTCGTTATAATTAAATATATTCAAATCAACCAGTGTAAATCCACAATCATCATGTTTCACACCACTATTAATATCAACCCAATTACACTTAAACACAATTACTCGAAATTTTGTATAGTAAATTTCTCATATATCCTCAAGAACTCCAAAATATTATAATGAAGTGGAAATTGGGTTTTTATCTTTTTCACTTAAAAAATCATTGCTTCAGTAATAACCATCACACTACTAGTTTGAACAGTACTCTTATCATCTAGCTTTTTGCGTAAAATGTGTACCCATTAATATCAAAATCAGTCCATGTTATCACATTAAGATATGGTTCCCCTGCCAACCATTTCAATGTTTATGATGTAGATATATTTGTTCTCACTTTCTCTTTAAACCATGAAACAAATGTCTTTTTATGCTCAATCATCAACCACTTTTCATTTCTTTTTGGATATCATCTCTTTAATTCAGAAAAATGTGATGATATATATGATTGAACATCATCTGTATTGTTTGGAATATATAAATGTGCCTGCATCACTTCATCGTGTGGAATGAACTTTAACTTTAAGTCTCAATTCCCTCTACCTTTACTATCAACTATCAAGTGTTGAGATATAGGGAGACCGATATGCTCCACTTCATACAAATATTCAGTATAGAACTCAATCACCACTTTCGATACATATTTTTGAAAAATAGAGGCCTCTGATCAATAAGGAATTTTAACATATCCCTTTAAAATTTTCATATAACTTTCAAAAGGATACATCCAATGTAAATAAACAGTCCCACATATTCTTATCTCACACACTAGATGAATCACCAGATGAACCATTATATAAAAAATGTAGGTAGAAAATAAATTTCTAGTTGGAAAAGTATAAGAGAAGCTCTATTCTTCAACTCATCTAACAAATTTGGATTAATAACTTTGATACAAATGGATTTGAAAAAATTACATAACTTGATGATAGTATTTCTAACAGTTGATAACAATATACCATACAGTGCGATCAGTAGCAGTTGTTGCATCAATACATGACAGTCATGAGATTTCAAACCTATTAATTTTCAATCCTTTACTGACACAAAATTATTCACATTTGAAGAATATCTACTGGGTACTTTTATACCATATAAACACTAAAAAAAATTCAACTTCTCACTCTTGCTTAATGTGTGACAAGATGGAGGTAAATATGTTTTGTTTCCTTTCATAGTGGGAGCTAACTCCAAACGTATTCCCATTGTTATCAAGTCCAATATAGAATTCAATCCATTTTTTTCTTTTATGTCTAATAAAGTTCCAATCCAACTATCACATATATTTTCATCAACATGCATAACATCAATGTTATGTTTTATCTCTAAAAATAACCAATAAAGTAGTACAAAAAATATATTTTCTTTTCTAGATATTTTTTTGAAGACCAGAACTATTTTTCTTTCCAAACATCGAATCAATATTTTTCACCTTGTTGTAATATTCTTCAACTAAAAATGGTTTTAGAGGAAGATTGTATTCCTGTAAACTGTTAAATTTATTTTTCAATCTATAATAAGGATGATCAATTCGCAAAAATATTTGATGTCCCATGTACACTATCTTTCTTCCATTCTGAAATTAATAATATAAAGTCTCTTATTCACAAATTGGAAAAGCTTTATGTACCTTACTATTATATCTAGATAAGTTTCCATATGCATGAAATTCATTTATACTGAAAATTATCGTAGCAAGAAAAAGAAAATACTCTTTCTTGTATGCATCAAAAACACTTTCACTTGCCTCCCATAGAAGTTTTAAATCATGAATCAATGGTTAAATATACACATAAATATCATTTCTTGGCCATTTTGGTCTAGAAATCATCAATCTCATCATAAAATATTTTTTATTTATACATATCTATGGGGATAAGTTGTAAACTACCAACAAAACAGGCCATGAACTATGTTGGATACTTAAGCTTCGATAGGGATTCATTCCATCTGTATACACTCTCATTCTGAGATTTCTAACTTCACTTCCAAAATCAGGAAATTTATTATCAAATCTCTTCCATTGTGTTGAGTCAGTAGCGTGACGTAATTTTCTATTAGAGACAAATTCATCTGAATGTCATCTTAACCTTTTTGAAACAATTTAATTTTATATAGACACTTCAAACGAGGAATTATTGGAAGGTACCAAATTGTTTTAGAAGGATATTTTATTTTGATACCTGAAAATGAATCAGACTTAATTTATCAAAATTATATGAAGGGATTATTGGAATAAATTATTTGATTTAGCATGAGGTTATATTTCAGTACCTGAGAATGAATCTAAATTAACTTTTTCATCCATCTTATAGCATGATGTTCCACATGTAGGACAGTTGTATAAAAATACATATTCTTTACTATACAACACACAATCATTGGGGAAAGCATGTATCCTTTTATAACCCAATCCCATTGGGAATAATATTTTATTTTCCTCATAATTGGAATCTGAAAGCCTGTTGCCTTCTAGAAGTAGCTCTTTTAAAAGAACAAGTAATTTAAAGAAACTTTTATCACTCCAACCATTACTTTCATTCAAGTTAACCAATCTCAAAATGGCTAATAACATAGTATATTTACTTCAACCTAGGAATAATGGTTTCTCAGAATCTACATACAATCATTCAACACTTGTTATTTTTTCAATGGTTTCAACACCTAAATCATGAATTAAATCTTTAATTTGATCCACTATCACATTATAAATATTGTCATCAACATTATCTTTTGAATTTTTAGTTCTTTCACAATTCCAAATCCAACATGTATAATTAAGGCTAAAACCATAATAAATTAGATGGTCCTTGATTTATCTAGAGTTTAACTTTCTCATATTCAAACACTTCACACGTGGACAGAACATCAAATCAATGTTTTGAATATTTTGTTTATAAAATTCCAAGAATTCGTCAACTCCTTTTTCATATTTATCAATGGTTCTTCATAAATTTATCCAATTATGATCCATTAAATACCAGATATTTCAATATAATTGGTGAATATATTAAAACAGATAAACATTTAGATATATATATATAAACTGATAAACTGTAAATAGAAACACATTTAATAAAAACTATTAATAATTAGATAGAAAACATCAGATATGAAACACAATTACAAATAGTAAAATTTTTATTTTCATATTATATACATGTGTTTTATTGATAATATAATTTAATTATTTTTAATCACTTAACATTTATTAGTTCATTTTACACAATTGTTACATTAGTTTGGTGTTGTGTGTGTCAAAAGTATTGAAGATTGCATTAATTCTTAGTTCATTTTACATAGTTGTTACTAAAAAGTGGGGTATGTTACAAGTGAAACTCACTGGTCATAACAGATATGGAATTCTCACATCTCAGCATTACACCTCTAATAGATTGAAAAACATCATTAATACTCTCACATAGAAGCTGATCAGGATGATATATGTAATATCATAACAATAAGATCTATATCAATATATGATATTATATACTCATTCATACCATTTGGGTGTTCAACCAGCAGTCATTGTAGTATAATTCTATTACAATAAAAATGTAGACATATAAATCAAATATACATCAAATATGAATATACCACAAAGTATATTTAAAAATTTTAGATCATGTCATCGCTATAAGAATTTATTAAATGTTTCATTAATTTGTGTAGAATTAAATTATTTTATGATGTCTTGTATTATTTTTGTGTGTATTATAACATATTGATTAATTATTTTGGGAATCAACTATGAGTTTATAAAATGCATGAACTCTTTTAACCTTATTAATTAAATAAAGTTCTATATAAACTGATCGAACACTCAAAAAAACAAACATACTGGTGTTATAATAGATAAATTAAGAATTTCACTTCCTTCTACATTTTACCATAAAAAAATTTAACATATATTAAAATTAATGAAAATATTGATATGCACAAACCAAAAAAATATCAAGAAAAAATATACATTATGAACAATATATTTTTATGAGGTTTACTACTTAAAATGAGCATCTAAACCCTTGGAATTATTTAGTAATACTCATGATCACACATTCCATTAAATTAAAAAAATAACTTACAAAATTTATAGTTCAAATTATCCTCATTTCTAAATCTAAACTCCATCCCTTGAATGCATTACAAGAATAAACAATGCCTGAAAGATCTAAATGAAATTGATTATAAAAATAAACATTAAAGATCAAAAACAAACCAAAATCAAACCATGGTTTCATTGGAAATAGGATTTGGAGAAGAAAATAATTCAATGATGATAAAGTAATCTAAGAAGATGAAGAATAGAGACTGCAAATCATGCAAATCAAAGAAAATATAACAAAAATGTAGTTCGAGGTCACCGGGTGGCCTTCGAAGTGTTGCAATTTGGGAGGGATACATCGTGAGTGGAGGGTTTTTTAGATCCAAAAAAAATGAGGGTTTCGCAATAACGGGTGATTTTTAAATACTTTTGGCATCAGTTATTATAAAACCAACATCTAAAATCCTAACATAATATTTTTGGCATCGATTTTTCTAAAAACTAACACCAAAATTTTTATTATTATTATTTTTCACATCGGTTTTTGTAATAACCAATGCTGAAAATATAATTTTTTATTTTTGGGGTCGGTTTTTTAAAAAAAACAACATGAAATATAATTTTTTTTATTTTTGGCATTGGTTTAATAAAAAACTGATACCAAGAATAAATTATTCAATAGTTTTTTCCGTCAGTTTTTTGGAAAACCGACACTAAAAACCATGTATAAAAAATTTTCAACATCGGTTTTCTTTAAAACCAATGCCAAAACTCTCTTGCACATACTTTTTTTATCGGTTTAAAAAAATCGACATCATTTCTTTAACATTAAAAACACTATTTCTACTAGTGTCGGTGCCCTAGAACCAAATTTCTAATTACTTGATTACATGTTTTTTTTATTAATAAAGTTTACTTATCACATCATGATTATTCCTATGCATGAAACTTGAATGTGATAATTTCCTAGGAATATATGTTATTATAAAAGGTAAAAGTAGTTCCCCATTATTAGGGGAACCTGGAAGTGCCACGATGGTATTCATGAATATACTTCTATAGCTGAATGATATTGTCTGAAGGGACATATACAATAGAGGCTATTAGGGTAATGAGGATCATAAGACATTGAAACACCTTCTAATGGTGTTCTCCCTTGGTAATCTCTAATATATAAGGTTATGATAACAAACACATCAATAGGAATCCCAAATTTTCATGTGTTATTAGATGATCCTATCTGCAGACGTATATATTGATCCTTGGACTTTAAAATTATCATTAATGGATATTGTGAATTTTGTACTTTGATGTATTAATAAAAACTACGACGCCATATGTTCATGATGTGGTATAATATGTTGAGAGAATCATGAGTGATATTGCATTAATGGATAATGTGATAAATGATTTATCCCTTATATCCCTTGAAAAAAATTAATATCTCAGGTCCTTTGGTAGGAATGGAAATTATTTCATAAATCCATGGCCATGGTGTTTGGTGGGTGAGTTCATTTTGAATAAAGAGACATTGAGAATATAGGTTTATGGCACCGGCATGAAACCTACTTTATTATAGATGTTTTGATAACAAGATTATATTACATGGTAAGAATTTTTAGGAGGTTGGATGTCATTGTAACATTAACTTATTTCTTTATGGGTGTTTTAGTGCGTTTCAAGACGCTAACCTTAGACTCTAAGAGGTTATGTCTAATGTCAATGATAAATAGGCCTAGAGGTTCACACACTAATTTTATCTGCAATCTTAGTTAAATTCTAGTATTTAATTTAATGGGTTATAATAAATAATATATTTATTCAGGTTTGGTTGATGGTCATATTTTAATCACACGTTATTCAAAATAATAAGTGAGTTAAATAATAATAATAAATATTTTTTTGCAAGATTTGGAAAATATAATATTTATTATATTAGATTTATCAATGAATAATATGGTGACATTTATTTTTTAAATAAATAGTAATTATTCAAGGATCGGTAAATGTTGATGAGAGAAAGTGGACCAAGCTTAATAGTCCAATTGGAAAATGGTATAAATGACATTTATATATATTCTTAAGTGTTGTTCATGTCAATTCATTAATAAAATTATTATTATTATTATTATACATGGGTTCAAATAAGAATATTAAAGTTTTTAAGGGGATTCTATGATATTTTACAACCTTAAACCAACCATAATAAATATCTAATTATATCACTTTCCATAATCACTCTTGGTGTTCACAATAGATAAAGTGAGACTCTCTTAGTCCCTAGAGAGATATATAGAGATCAAATAGTGATCTTCTCTCCTCTATCAATCCATCAAGAGAACATTGATATCTTTTCATCCTTAGAGAATAATTCTACTGTGATCAACCATGAACAACACAAGTGTTTAGGATCGGCCATGATAACACCCGGTGATTCTATAGTGAAGTTCAAAGATTATAGTGCACATGTGGATCACCACTAGAGGGAATTTACACATGGATCCTACATCACAATGATGGTTCAATGAGATCTTTCCTACTATATCATCAATGAAGAGATAATTACAAGTTAAGGTAATTATATGTCTTCTCATAAATTAATTACAAATTACATGTGAAGATCCTTCCCTTCTAGTTTTGATAATTTCTTTAGTAAATTAATCTATAGTTTTCATGGGTGTGATATTATTTTTCATGTTCAGTGATGATTATTCATAAATTAAAACTAAAATCCTAGTTGTTCATGTCATCTAAAGTGATTTCATTGTGCCCAAACCTAAATCTCATGCATGAATGTTTCTCTATATGCATTAAAACATTTGTAATGATCTTATGATGATATCTAATATGGAAATGAAACTAAAATTTCAACTCTTAATATTTGTTCTCTCATACAATTGATGATAGTTGAATCCTATATGTTATATGATATGGCTAGTCATACCCTATGACATGCCAAGAAATCATCATATGATACCATGCAATCATAATTTAATATTTTAATAGGTAGAGGCATGAAATCCCATTTCATGCCTTAAGATATGCCTTAGTCATAAGTTATGATATGCATAGGCAGTGAAACATATCCATGATTTAAGACATATTCTACTTGTAAAATATGATCAAGCCTTTTACATCATATACAAAATAGAATTTAGGGTATATATATCCTTTTATTGGACCTTGATAAGGTTAGGGATGTGATTTATTAGGATATACCCTAGAATGTTTTCATGATCTATAGTTTCCTGGGCTTGGAAGGTTAGTACTATAGTTTTATTCAGAACTTATCATATTTGGAGAACCAATGATGGACCTGACCAAGAAGGTATTGAAGTTCATGTGGTTATATTCATGTGAGAGATCCTTTCAATAATTGAAAGGTAAGTCTTATTCACCGATCCTAACCTTAACTAATCTCCGGTAAGAAGTATACATTGTCTAATGATGCTTCACAAGTTGTTCTTGGTTTAATTTTAATGAAAAGTGGGTGATTAATTGCTTATGGGTCTAAGAAGATGAGGTATCATGAGAGGAACTACCTAACACCTAATTGAGATCAAGAAGTAGTAGTGAATATGATGAGATTTTGGAATCACAGTGTTTTGGTCAAGAGTTTCATGGTGTATACATACCATAAGAGTCTGGGGAATATTTTTTCTCAGAGGGAATTGAACCTTCGGCAGATGAGGTAGGTTGAGTACCTATAATTTTTTGATTTTGAGATTTCATATATCCTTGATAAAGGAAACATTGTGGTTGATTCCCTGAGTAGGAAGACTCAGGAACAATTAGTGCAGGTGTCTGGTAGTAAGAGTCCAGTAATGAGTCACTTCATTGAGATTTTCCTTGACATTCGGGAATATCATAGTAGAGAAACCTTGAAATCATTTAGTATTATATATTCACTCCTTGAGAGGGTAAAGGAGAGTTGGTTATTGAGATCTAAATTCCTGATGATGAGGGATAATATATGTGGTGAGGATATTCCAACTAATTGGTCCCTTGATGCTAATGAGGTTCTTCATGTATGGGATCATATGGTAGTACCTACGAGCATGCGTGAGGAGATGATGTGGGATTCACACACCTCAATATGGGTTGTTCACCTAGGACCTACTAAGACGTACCATGACATCCTTAGGTAGTATTTGTCACTTGGGATAAATAAAAATATATCAGAGTTTGTTTCAAGATGCTTTAACTGTCAACGAGTCAAATTTAAACATCAAAAACCTACTGGTGTTCTTCAGTCATTTCCCATTCCTGAGTGGAATTGGTATGGTATGACCATAGATGTATTTATTAGATTGATTAGGTAATTTAATGGAAGTTATGTGGTATGTTTTATCATAGACCATTTGAATAATTCTATGCATTTCTACCAATATGGGAGACCTATTCCATCAAAAAGTTAGGTAGGATATACAACTTATAGATAGTTCATTTTTAAGGGATCTCTAAGAGAATCATTTATGGTCAGAATTCCCATTTTATATCACACTTTTGTAAGGTTTTTCATAATTCAATTGATTTACAAGTTCACTTGAATGCTGCTTACCATCCTCAAATAAAAAGGATGTATGACCATACCATACATGTGTTAGAAGACTTGTTGCAAGCATGTGTCCTTGATTTATATGATTTATAGGAGAACCATATCATACTTGTGAAATTTTCCTATAAAAATAGTCATCAAGCATCAATTCAGATCTTACCATTTTATCCTTGAATTGAAAACCGTATAGATTTCCTATGTACTGGTTAGAGGTAGGGGAGTCGATGGTTTTCATATTGAGTATCATGTAGGAGATATCAAAGCATATTATACTGATCAGGAATAAATTAGTAATTTCTCAAAGTAGTGATATTATGTTTGATGGTGATGCCATCCTCAGGATTTTGAGGTGGGCGTGTGGATTTTCCTATGAGTTTTACCTTGTTTGGGACACAACCGTATTCCGAGGTTGGGAAAGTTAGTGCTCAGGTTCATAGGGTTGTTCAAGGTTGTTGAGATGATCGATATCATGGAATATTAGTTAGTGATTACTTATAGATACATTGATATACACAATATCTTTCATGAATCTTAGCTCCAGAGATAAAATCATGACCCTTTTCATGTGATCAATGTCAACGAGGTTGATCTGAAGCTGAACATTTCATTCAAATAGAAATTGTTTCTTGCAGTGGATCGGAGCAAGAAGACTCTACACATAAAAATGGTTCCTTTGGTATGTATGTAGTAGCTTCATGAGCATATCTAGGAGGATACATGGGAGTGGGATTCTAATATGTGGGTTTAGTTTCTAGATCTTTTCACCAATGAGGCTCAGTGATGCTCAAAAATGCATCTCAGGGATGAGTTGAAATATAGAGGGGGGTTGTAACACCCTGCATCTGTATAAGGTATGATTTTTATCTAATTTCTATCAAACCTCTTGTATTTCAATAAAATTTGATCAACTGAGGTTTTGGTAGGGGATCTAGGGTTTGTTCTAGGAAAACAGAATCAATGTAGAGAAATATTTCCATTGTCAAGTGTCATTGGGTACCTAATAGCTTAATTTCAAGTACCTGATGGAGTTGGCAATGGAGGGAGTAGCTCCAAGTGGGATACCAGGTGGATAGTGAACCGAGAGCAGGTGCCCAATGGAAGGCCAGAAGGTACCCTGTGGGTACCTACTTCGGTTTTTTTATAATTTTTAATTTAATTGATTAAATTTTATTAAATTTGATTTAATGGGAATCATTTATCATTTCTTGGGCCAATATTAATTTCAATACTCCTCTTCCCTTCTTCATTCCTCTATTATAAAGGCCTAATTGCCTCTATTTTCATCAAATTAGTAGGTCAACTATCATAATAAATCATCACTGATAAGGATATGGATCAACTTCTTTCTCATCATCATTTCACTTGTTATTTCATTTTGTGACATTGATTATGCCTAGTTTTTTATATTTTTTTTGTATTTATTGATTTATACTGATTAAAGATGAATCGATCGAAGATATTCAATAATATAGACACTACTAGACCCATTTAAGTGGTTTATTGCTTTCTTGTTGGTTTTTACATGTGTGGCATACATCATATGAAATGTGGGATGTGACACTTTTTGTGAAATCCCTTATTTTAAATTCTAAAATCATTTCCTTGATTCCTTTGGATTTAATGGGATCAAATAGGGTCGTGAGTGGTCCGTCATGAGTTGTGTGATGGTATCCTGGTCCTCGATGACTTGGACCATGAATTTTCATATTATGAAATTAAAATCTAAGACCTATGATGGAAATATATGCTTATGTTGAAACTTTAGGAGCCACATGTGGTTTCCTAGACCAATCATTGGTAAGGAATGTCTTGGGAATGTGATTGGATAAAGGTGACATGACTTATGTATGAGTATTGAGTGGTTTGGTGCCTACTAAGTGTGACTCCTTTTATATGTCAAATAATTATGTGTTCTTAGTATTGGTTAATTATGATAAATCATGCATTATTATGACTACTTGATATGTTGGTGGTAACTCATCCACCCTATGAGAAGATCATATTGAGTAGAATATCGGTATCTCATCCACACGATTTTATTCAGTGATTCATCTTTCACCATGAGGTTTATGTATTGATAGTGCCTAATACACCTAGATCTACTAGTGGTGGTGCACTGACCACCCATGAGAGTGATTTCAAATGTATATCATCCACCTATGGGAGTCATCTCATTGGTTCATCGCCCTCTTTGATACTTTCATCGGTGGTGTATCATCCACCCAAGAATTGATGATAATGATATATCATCCACTTAAGGAGTTGTTTCTAGTGGTATTTCAACCACCAGTAGTGTGTTGTATTGGTATTGTATTTTCCACTCAGGAACCAATGATGTTGGTACATCATCCATTGGAGAAGTTGTTTCCAGTGGTACATTGTAACGAACCATCTCAGGTCAACCCAACCCATCACTTGTGTCATCCCATCACATTTCCCAAAGTGTGTTCTCGATCGACATGGGTTGGTGACAAGAACCAGGCATAACCAATAGTCTCTTGGGAATATTTTCACCCATGGTAAACTAGCATGGTCTACACATGAAATGGGACAGCCACACCAATAACATTAGAGTCAACAATAAGCATAAACATACATTCAAATCAACATATCATATTAAAATCATATACCATAAACCAAAATGAACATCATATACAAGAATGACACAAAATTCCATATACATGGTATCTCAAGTCATGGCTCAAAAATAAAAATAATGGGACCAAGACCAAAAAAGCCGATACTTATATCCCAACAAGTACAATATCCCAAATGACTCAACATGATCCAAATCCTACAATACCATGTCTCCTACACAAAATGATGGATGGTGGTAATAAAGAAGAGACACCCAGGTATATGGTGCCCATGCCTTTACCTGTTTCCTACAAAATGAAATCTACATGTTCCCAAAGGAATATGTGGGATTTGAGGTACAAAGCCCAATAGGACACCACCATGAATCTATTAAAAACAATTACCCATGAAAACCAATAAACTAGTTTTAAAACACTTTTTAAAACTAAACCACTTTGAAAACATATCATTTTCAAATAAACCTTTGAAATCCATTTGGTTTTACATTTCCAAAAAACATGTTTTCTAAAGAATTACTCAACATGGCTCAAATAAATAAACAAGGCCCAAGGAACAACATGCTCACCATATCCAACAATGCATAATATGGGTGATCATAAACATCGTTATCATATAACCATATAAATTAAAAATGGTCATAATAAATCTCATCACATCAACATGAAACTAATAAAATGCATAAATCATATAAATAAATCTAGCATGAGTAAGTGAACCTAGGGATATAACCTCAAGGGTTTAATGTGAGTGAGTCTAAAAAATGTATGCTATATGACTAAGAAAAGTATAAGATCACGTGGTCTTGCTTGGGCCCAACTCCAAGATCTCTCATGGTCTCTTGGAAACCAACATGGAATCTTTCATGATATTCCTACCCAAAGGCTCTCAAGATCCCTTGGAAACCAAAATGGAAGCTCTCACGATCTTCCTCCCTGAAGGCTCTCACGGTCCTTTGAACAACCACTCACTCACAACCTGATTCACCCATGTTCTACTCAATGCTATCATAATTAAAAATAAGTGTAAAACCATGAAAATCCATTTTAAAACCCAATTTCATAAACAAACATGCCCATTTTAGCTAACAAAATGGGGATTGGAATAGCTACCCATACAATGCCTCAAAATGGGCCATCCCAATCAAGGCCTAATAACTGTCATTATAATAAAACCTGAACAATGATGGGTGATTTCCCATGAAACTCTAAAACCAATCACACAAGATTGCAACACATCCTTGAGAGTCAGGATGGTTTGCTTAGACTGACCACTCATATGTAGGTGATAAGTGGTGCTCAACTTCAACTGGGTTTCCAAAGCCTCATGGAGTCCCTTCCAAAACTAAGAAGTAAAATGGATATCTTGGTCCAAAACTATCATTGAGGACACTCCATAAAGCTGAAAACCCTCTCAAACATATAATAATCTAAGGTCCTCTACCTTCATCAACTCTCTGATGAGAATAAAGAGGGCTTCTTTCATCCCACAATCAACAATCACCCATATAGCATCCTTTCCATTTGGATTAGTAGGTAGTTTGATCACAAAATATATAGAGATGTCATTACACTTCCACACTAGAATAGGAAGTGGCTGGAATAACCCATCTGGTCCCTAATGCTCATCTTTGATCCTATGGTAGGTCAAGCACCTATAAACAAAATCCATCATTTCACATCTCATCTTGGGACACCAATAATGACCTCTTAAGGTATAGAACACCATGGTCACCCTATGGTACACTGTCCAACTGTAATGATGTGTATCATGCATCACCTCCTACCTTGGGCTCAAAGGAAAAACCACCCACTTCCTAAATAGGAGAGAACCATTAGGATACTGAGACCAATCACTTAAGGTATCCCCACCATTTAAATAACTAATAATCTACTGGAACTTAGGGTCAAATACCTGATCACTCCTAATCTGATTAATAAGATAGGGGTAACCTACACACTAGAAAAGAACATCTACTCTCCATCCTCTTGTACCTCTAGTCTCAAATCAGAAAATAGTCTCATAAAATCCTACTCATCCACTGACTCCTGAATAGCCTACATTGGAAGCTTCCTTCTCAACACATTGGTGACCACATTCCCCTTTTTGAGTGTATAAGAAATATATAAATCAAAATTTTTAAGGTATTCCACCTATCTTATATGTCTAACATTCAGTTCCCTTTGGGTGAAAATATCTTTTAGGCTCTTATGATCCAAATACATTATAAAATGACCGATGAAGAGATAATTTTGTTGTGTTTTTAGTGCATGTATCAAAGATTCCAATTCTAGGAGGTGGGTGGGGTAATTATGTTCATGTGGGTGTAGTTATTGTGATCCATAGGCCACCACATGGTCATCCTTCATTAGAACACACCCCAAACCTACACCTTAAGAATCAGAATACAATTCATAATCTCTCCCATGATCAGGAAGAAACAATATAGGTGTGGATGTCAAATGGGCCTTCAATTTCCCAAAAATGGGCTGGCACTTCTCATCCCACTCAAACTTGACCCCTTTCCACATCAAGTCTATCAAGGGAGAAGCTATCTAGGAGAATTCATAAACAAAACATCTATAAAACCCTGCCTATAAAACTATGGACCTCAAACAAATTCATGGGATGTTCCCAAGATATGACTGCTCAAACTTTCTCTAGATCCACTAAAACTCCTACCTTGGAAATCACATGGTCCAAAAACCTCACTTCCTAGATCCAAAATTGGCACTTTGACAATTTATTATATGGATGGAGCTCCCTAAAAACACCCAAAAAAACCTCCAAGTGGTCAGCGTGATCCTCTTGTGTCTTGGAATACACAAATATGTCATCCAAAAACTTGACCATAAAGGAGTCCAAAAGTGGTTAAATATTCAGTTCATAAATGCCATAAAGACTACGAGAGCATTGGTAATCCCAAATGGCATAACCAAATATTTAAAATTACCAAACCAGATTCTAAAGGAAGTCTTTAGAACAACCTATTCATGAACCCTCAACTGGTGGTACACAGATCTTGGGTCAATATTTGAAAAC
Source organism: Viscum album (assembly GCA_963277665.1). Lineage (NCBI taxonomy): Eukaryota > Viridiplantae > Streptophyta > Magnoliopsida > Santalales > Viscaceae > Viscum > Viscum album. Next base: position 1,811,447,224 of record OY728148.1, read on the forward strand.
CAATAGGATCCTATGAGTTGTTCAAAAAGATCATCAATTCTGGGTAATGGTTATTTATTCTTCATGGTCACTGGGTTAAGATTATGATAGTCTATACAAATTTTTAGGATTCTAGCTGCATTCTTTTCAAATATAATTGGTGAATCCCATGGTAACACATTAGGATGAATAAACCTATTACCCTCATGATGCTATAAATGGACCTTAAACTCTTTTATCTTGGTCAGAGTCATCCTATAAGACAAAAAAGATATTGGTATCATCTGGGGGAGTAGATTGATAGTGAACTAAACCTCACATTGGGGTGAAAATTTTGAAAAATCTTCTAAAATCACATCAAGGTATCTATCCACAACCACTGGAATTTCACCCACCAAACCCTAATCAACATAATCGAGAACCAATCTAGATAGGTGGCACGAGATCAACCCCAAATATGAAAAAATTGGTCTTATCCTCCCTAATTTCAGATCTCACTCACCCTAAAATATGTGAGTGTTCCTGTTAGGTGTAAGGAACTGGAACCTTCATCGATAGAAATAAACTAGTGCCTTGAATCTAATAAACCAATCCATTTCAATGCTCAGGTCCAAAATAAGGAATTCTCAGATGAATTCCATGCTATCTACCAAAACATGACACTCATGGATCTAAAACCCTACTCCTTCTACCCAATGGGGTTAGAAAATCCAAAACATATGGAATCAACTCATCTCACATACCCAAATAATCAATCAATTTAAGTGAAATAAAGTAATGGGATACGCTAGTTTCATCCTCAATATCTAACTATCCTCAGTCAACGAAGTCAGAGTCATCATGAAGATACTAATGAAGCTAGTACACATGGGATATTTCATGTATCCTCTCTAATAGTGGTGGAAATTAAAATAGATTTACCACCTTACCAACTTTCCCCAACACCTTAAAGGACCTAACAAATTGGTAAAAAAATTTAATCCCCCTATCAAACGTCCACTACCCATGTCAATGGGAGACTCTCAAGAACAGATGATTTCTAACCTCAAACTCTAGGGACCTCCATCTACAATCAACATAGGCCTTATGATGGTCATGTGCCACCATCAACCTCTCTTGAACCAACTATATCGTCATAGTCATGCTCTGCACCACATTAGGACCAAGAACTATTGTTTCTCCAACCTATGTCTAGTATAACAGAGAATGAAATGGATGCCCGTATAATGACTCAAACAAAGTCATGCCAATAGAAGAGTGTTAGATGTTTTTTTATAAAAACTTGACCAGAGGAAAGTTCCTTACCCACGATCCATCAAAGTCCAATATGCAATATCACAACATATCCTCTAGTTTCTAGATATTTTTCTCTATTTTTCCATCTATCTGAGGGTGAAACACATTACTAAGGTGAAACTAGGAGCTAAACTCATATTATAATCCTCTTTAGAACTATGAGGTAAAATGATGATCCTAATTAGAGATGATGTTCCTTGGTGCCCTATGAATCCTAGACACATCATCCACATATTGCCTCACCAAAACATCAATGGAAATTGACTCATGGAGTTCCAAAAAATGAGCTGACCTTGTCAGTTAGTCCTTTATCACCCAAAATGCATCACGCCCTCATTGAGCTCAGGATAGCTATGTGATGAAATCCATAAAGATATACTCACATTTTAACTCATGTAAATCTAAGGATTGTAAAAAACCTTCAGGTACATAGTTTATTTCTTTCACCTACTGAAAAACTAAAAACCTCACCACAAACTCTGTCACTGACCTTTTCATCCACAGCCACTAAATTTATCTTCTAAAACCAAGATAAGTCTTTGTCACATCAGGATGTACCACTAAAGGTGAGTTTTTAAAATCACAGATAACTCCCTCTCACATCACCTATGGAACAAATAGCATCCCTTGGAAAAAAATTCAGTTATGAACATCCTCTAACCATCCATCAGGAGTATCACTATGGCCAACACAATCACACATCACCTCTACCTATGAGTCTCCCCATTGAGAATCCTCCACCTATAGCATCAAGGATGACACCATGGTCACATGATGAAGAAAACCTCATCCACTTCTCTCTATAATGTCAAGATACATCATTGCAAGTTCCTTCATCCCTTTACAAATTTCGGCAGACTCCTGAACTATATATCCTCAAGACTTTTGACTCAACACATTAGAAACCACATTCCCCTTTCTCGGGGTGTAAGAGATATCAAAATCATAATCCTAGAGAAACTCATTCCACCTCTGTTGGCATGGATTCATATCCCACTAAGAGAAAACATATTTCTAGACTCTTGTGGTACGTGAAAACCACAAAATGATCACCAATGAGGTAATACTGCCACAACTTTAGAACAAATACAATTGTCGTCAACTCCAAATCACAGGTGGTATAGTTAAACTCATAGAGACATAAATATATAAAATCATAAGATATCATTAACTGTTACTTAATCAACATACATCCCAATCCAAAATGAAATGCATCATAGAAAACCTCAAACAACACACCCTCCTCGAGCAACTGAAGCACTAGAGCACTGACCAAAGTCTCCTTTAGGTAAGTAAATAGTGCCTAGAACTGATTAATCCACAAAAAATTCAGGTCCTTCCTAGTCATCACTTTTAGCGGGACTTAAACTCAAGATAAATAGAGAAAAACCCTCTGATAATAACTCACAAGACAAAGGAAACTATGATCCTCTGCCACATTCTTGGGTTATTCCCAAGAAACAATTGCCTCAATCTTGGATGGTTATACTACCACACTCATTTGAGACACCACATTTCCAAGGAAACACAACCCTTACATCCATAAATTGCACTTGGACATATTTTCATATAGCTGGTAGTGTCGATAGACCTATAGAACAGCTATGAGATGCACAACATGCTCCTCCTCTGACCTCAAGTAGATCAAGATATCATCGATGAATATGAAGATGAACCAATATAGGAACTCATGGAACACAAAGTTCATAATCCCCATGAATATGGTTGGTGCATTCATAATTCTAAACGACATAACCACAAAATTGAAGTTCCCATACCTACACATAAATACAGTCTTCGGGTACCCTCAACTAGTGATATCCAAACCAAAAAATTGATTTTAGAGAACCAACTAGATCCTCTCAACTGGTGGAATAGATCATCAATTCTTGGAATAGGGTAATGATTATTAACTATCACCTAATTCAACCTATAGTAGTATATACACAACCTAAAACTACCATTTACCTTCTTGGTTAACAACACTGGACCTCCCCACATTGATAAATTAGGTAGGACTAAACTCATCTACATTAGATAATGCACTGGAAACATCAAATATTATATATTCATAGGTTCCATTCGATAAGGATTCATTAAAATTGGAAACATGCTCGACTGAAACTCTATCCCAAAATCGATGTCACGTCGAGGGGGTTGATTCATAACATCATCTAAAAAAACATTCAGGTACTCCTCCACAACCATGGGAACATCCCCCACCTAAGTTTACACTAATATATCTTCTAACTAAGACAAAAGAGGCTTCACTTCCCTACCACCCATCTGATAACCTCTCTCACCAAAGAACATCACTCACTAAACATCCACATTGGAAAACAAAAATCTTATCCAGAAATAGTCGATGAATGCATGCATAGAATACACTCAATCCATTCCAAGGATAACATCATACGGATATATATGTAGTAAGAGGAAATATTCCATGGACAGGTGCAACCCCATCACCATTTTACATCCCCAGTACACATCAAACAAATAAGTATTACCTTCAATAGATGTAGATAACACCATGGAAAATAGAAGTCTCTCTGCATCTAGTGCCAATATATGGACCAAAGTATGAGAAACAAAGGATTTTTAGGCTCCTGAATCAAACAAAGTACAAACAAGGGAAGATAATAAACTAATCATACCTCAAAAAACTTTTGGCTCTATCGGCACTGTTTCCACTAACATGTGTATATGACCACACCCATATCATCTACCTCTATGATGTCAGCCACCATGGATGCGCTTTGGTCTAGGTCTTTATGGACGAGGACCATCACAAGGTTTCCCTCTACAAACACCATTTTCTCTTGGATACTAAACAAGATTCAGCGGTCCCTACCACTGAAACTACCTCATAGAAAACTACTGCTACTGCCAAAAAGGAGCCTAAAAACCCACCTGATACTAGCCTCCCTGAGTGGTTAGACTCTAGTTTTTGTAGTTCCCATATCCCCCATAGACATATCAAAAAAATTAAAGTCCTTTGGTAGGTTCTCAGAAGACACCTACCCCAAAATTATGGAAATAGATCTGTCATGGTTAGTTCCCCACTAATTGGAACCCTAACTTTCTGAACACCCATATCCCACTGCATGAAGCTATGCTTCTCAAAATTCCTTGCCGGCTACTCTATCAAGGATCAACTCCCAAAGAAATCATTCTTTCAATAACCTCCACCTTTTTATACACATTCAAGTGTATAGGGAGCGTAAATAGAGTGATTTCATACCTACTCATTGGGAACAAACCTCCTCCAAACTACACACTCTAGATTCCTCATCTAGAAAAACATATGAAGCAAAGTGCATGAGGTCCTTAAACCTGATCCAAATCTCTCTCACACTCGGGGTACCCTACTGAAGGGAGATAAACTCATTCCTATTTTCTTCCCTTGTCATTTATGATAGTAAATCCACTCGGAACTCCCTCTAAAATTCTGGCCACAACACATCTTCCTCCTTATAGTCACTAGGAAACAACTTCCACTGCTGACTTGCAGATCCCCACAACTAACTCACTATCAACAGCACCCAAAACTCAGATTGTGCTCAGATCAATCCAAAAATGATCTCGATCTGCTCCAACCAATGATCCGTCTCCAGATCAGAGTTGCTCCCCTCATAATTTTCCAAACTCTTCTTATTAAAGGCATGTAATCCTCTATTTTATACCTTGTCCTTCTCTATCAGATCAAACCTCAAAAAATCAACTGGATAAACCTACTGAACAACAATTGTATAATATATTTGAAAACAAAGACTAGGATCCATTCCTAAAAAGAAAGAAGAACATCCTAAGCCTGGTAGCATATAAGTTTATCAAATATTATTTATTTAATTCATTTTATTTTCCCAAAACAACTCAATTTATACATGAACATAATCAATCATGATGCATGTACATATCTTAGTTCTCTACCCTACAAATAGGTTTACCTCACTTGGTTATTCAATAAGCTCAGAGTATGTGCACTAGATCATGGGGGGATCTAAAATCTGGTGTCCTAGTCAACCTCTCTGGAATATGTCACGCAACAAGATCAGTTGGAAATATTTCTCTACAAACACATGAAAACCTCACAATTTCTAACTCCAAAATCCATCCTATCTCTAAACCATACCGGTGTCACCCAAATTTACCCTACAGGTATGCGGTCATTGTAGTAAAGGTAGGGGTCGAATTCACAGGGACTGAAGAAGGAACCGAGAGACACTCTGATTTTGGAAGGATTTGGCTATAGAGTGGCCAACAATTTGGATTGATTTGATTTTAATAACTACTGATTTAATATAAAGAAAAAAAATTAAAACATATAATTACTTAGTCTAAAATGATTAATGGAGATGAGTTTATCCTAAGTTGTTACTAGGGTTAGATTGGATGAATTTATTTTCTTATAACATTCGTTTCACTAATTCAAGATGTATCCAAAAAATGATATAATTCCTCAACATCATTCACCAATTTAATCCCTACACCATTAAAAATCTAATAATTAATTCATTTAGAGGATAAATTTAATGATCACTCCAAGTAATTGGATCATACTAGCACTCGAAATGTGTCATTGTTAAAGTTGGCAAAGACGAAGAAGAAAATAAATCATCAAATAGAAATCTTAAAATAATGAAATGATTATAGAAATTAAGATCATAAAATAACATACAATCTTCCCCATGAAACTCCCTAGGACCAACCCATAAGGGTTTATCCCTCCATTGATTCTATGATCTCAAAGGAAGCAAAAAGTAGACTCATAGGGGCGGAATTGAAGAAGCAAAAACAACAACAAAAATGATCACTCTGTCGTTGTGTGAATAAATTCACAAGTGATGGTGTGAATAAATTCACACCTTAAAGCAAAGGTATCAAAGTGATAATAATAATAAAAGAAAAGTAGTAAATGAAGAACTTTTATTAAGAACTAATGTGATTCAAACAACTTACATGAGAATAAAAAACGATTACAACATCAAATGGACAGCATAACATTATAATGAAACAAAGCAACCAAGATCCCTAAATCCTCCACAAATACTGACTTAAATAGGAAAAAATGAAGCCTTGGAAGATCCCCCAACATCCCATGTGCCTTTAATTAATTGTGTTGGGGAAAGGTGGGTGGAACATTAATGTAGAGAGACTTTTTCATTTCTTGCCCCGAAGTTGCAGCCAGCTTGCATCCACCAGAAATACGCGCCAAAAGGACCTTCTATAATGATGAATTTGAGTGGGAAATAGAATAATTAAATGAATACCCTGATGTCCCCTAACATACTGTAAAATTTCATCCAAAAATAAAAATCCGTTCTAGAGATATGATATAAATATTGGGCTATTTTTCTAGGCCGTAGAATCTGGCCCAGAATTGAATCTTTAAATTGGGCCGCATTAATCACCACCATTTAGGACGAATTAGCACTGGCTCTAGAAGAATTATTTGTTCCTATATATTTATTATATCCTCCCATGAATATTTGTCTTTATTGGGCCCGTATTGTGGGCCCCACATTCCCATCAGTGGGATGATATCCAATCTGCCTTCTCCAGAATTGTTTCCTTTCATTGCCAAATATCCCCATCATCCTTTATGAATCCTACATTGATCCCTGAATGAAAAATGTTCATATTTATGTTAATATACATTTCCCAAAATATAAAATTAAAATATGGATAATTACATTCTTTAAAATCAGATGAAACATTTGGCCTAAATTGGTGCATATTAGGCATGAAGTGCACAAATGATGAGAATGGATGTTCAAAATTAAAATCCACTAACTCAGGCCCATAAGATCAAAAATGAACATTTAATACCCTTAAAATGAAATCAAAATATGTGTTTTTATTAGCTAATCACATACCGTTGATACCGCTCTGTCACAACCCCCACCCTTCAAAGATACCACAATGAATAAAGAGAGATAATGACACCTCTGTCCCACCTCCAGTATGCCCCGGGTTGATGAAAAACATTGAGGGTATAAAAATATCACATATGAAAGGCATTACCCACTATAAATAAAACAGTATTTGGAGATGGGATAAACAACCACCAAAAAATCAAGTGGATAATATAAAAGTAAACCCAAAAGTATCACACAATGAATGAATAAAGTAAATTGATACATAGAAAAGTCTCCAAACAAAGTACCAAAACAAGTCTGATAGCAGCAACTCAAGAGAATATCCAAAAACCAAGATAGTAATGTCCAATTTAGTCCCCAAAGTCCTCTTGGAAACCTGAAAATAGTTAATATACATAAGGTGAGCATATATGAATACATAGTAGGATTATACCCAAGGTCTCAAGTGAACATGTGAAAATAGAATTATAATGTGCTAGTGAACAAATAGTAGAACCGGTACGCACTTGTACTGTTCAACTAACTAATATCAACCTCATCATGGATTACTCACTAAATCATTCATTTGATATAATAATATGGTATCAAGATCATAACAAAGCAAGGTTCCCTTCTACTACTTCCTCACTGATTTTCCGCTCTCATGCCTCGACATAAAACGTCTTGTACTCTCATACCTTCCATAAATATCATATCATGTCACATCACATACCATTCATCTCTGATGTGGGTCGGGATGCATCCCTACTTACCCCACCCTTTCAAGGTCTAGAATCAGTTTCTAGCATCAAGAACCATCACATGACATCTTTCCCATAGACACCTGGTCCCACACATCACATCTTATCACAACCACATCTCAGCCAAAGATACCTGGGTCATCACTGCATATCTCACCCACAGACACTTGGGCCATCACTATTGAAGGAAGACTGGGGTAGAAGGGGTAGCTATCCATCCATATCACAACTATCCTGGATGTTGGGGAAAACACCTAGAACTCAAAACTATTGAGCATTGGTAAGGTTATCCAACTCAGGAGGGGCACATATATAAATAACATAAACATACTTGGTATATATATATAGCACACAAATACCAACCAATGGGTTCACATAAACTACACTAGCGAACACCACATCACCACTGTTGTACCACACATCTACCGGCATAAGTACTTCCACCACTATATACAACACATCGCACCACCACACATAACCACAAAATTTTTTCCACTTTCAATTATACACTCCACCACTTTTATTCATAAATACATTTACCACACATAAACTTTCATCCCATTATATTCAATTACTAACTCATTCATTTATTCATTTCATTCATCGTCGTAATTTATTCCATTGCTAAGTGAGCAACTAAAACAACCATGCCACACCACAACTGGTCTATCTCACATCAATTACCATCATTGTACTACACCATACAAACCATCTTACCACAAGAAAAAACATCCTCATCGCACCATGTCGCCAAAAGGCACAATGCCACCACACATCGCAACCATCGTGCACCACAATCATCACACACCACAACCTCACACCACAACCAATGTGCACCAAATCTCACATCACAACCACTGTGCATCACAACCACGACGCATCACAACCACTGCACATAAAAACCACTACTCACCTAATTTTATACCACAATATCATCACACAATTCCACCATAGGGAATAACACCACCACACATCATCATCATTGCATAACTGTTCATGTCGCATCCATGTCAACCAACCACCGCATCATAGCCCCACGCATCACACAACCCAATCAGTCACCTCCATCATCGCACAAAAACCCAAACTATATAGGGAAACACAACAAGCACAAACACACATAACATCAACATGCCCCATATTCCACAATTATTTAGGGGTTTTTATCACATTACCTCTTTATTTGGCATGGGTATTATCACACAAACCATATTTCATGGGTAATCATTTTATTAGTCAAATATATGTTCATTAGCCTTTTATTCAAGGTGAGATCACACAACATAGTAAGGGTCTCAATTCATATCAACTACTGAACAAACAAGGCTCCCAACAACCATTATTTTCAATATTAGCAACAAACATGTTTAATATCATCAACAGCATATATCAAAGCCATAAAGCATGAGATATCTCCCTCATACCCATAAATTTCAATTATGATAGTTAATTATCTTTACTTTGGTAACCCTTAATATCCACCCAAAGGAAAGTAAAATCATGTAATCCCCATACATAGCATATATAAAGGGATAGAACAAGGATCCCCTACCTCAAAGAAGCTTTCTGATCTCACTGCACACCATGGGATGAAGAAAAAACAACCTAAAAACAAAAAATCACACACAGAAACCCTAGATCAACCTACACCTCCCCAAAGGGTTAACCAAACTCACCCCAAAACAAAGAAACTTCACCATAGTGGATCTCCAAGAGAAAATGAAAAAAAACTTGGGGAAAGGAAAAGGTATTAACAACAAATGACAAAAAAAAACATTTGAACCCATGGATCGAAGCAAGGGAGGGTGGGATGGAAGATCTCCTAGAGCCACTAGGGTTCTCCACCAAACCAAGAGGGAATGAATACCGAATGAGAATAGATTTTTTCAAAACAAGATATATAAATAGGCTGCAACTCACCCATTTCACAGTATAAACCACACTTTTACGGCATAAAATCCACAAGTCCACAAAACTTACACCGTAAAACTAACCTTCATGTCGTAAACCCCTTTTCCATTGAAAAACATGGTTTCTTGGGATTAATTAAATTATGTATTAAATCCCTATTTTATTTCCTAAAGTCCTTTTCATGATTTTTACCTCACCACACACAATTCATAAATGATTTCCCATACAAGCTGTAAAACATCAACTTACTCCGTAAACCCATCTTTTACAGTGTAAAAATCCCAATGCAGTTCTGTTGTAGCTCCAATCTCTACCAAACCTCCTCGAGCCTCCTCCAAACACCTCTAACCACCAAAACCAAAAAAATCAATGGGCCAGGAAGTCACAGACCATTACAACCCACTTGACCCAAGGATTGGATCGTATGAATCACCGACTCCACTAAAGCCAAATTGAGAGGGTTCTCCTATATGGTATTCTCTACAACACCCTCTCTACACCTGGATGAGGTCCTTCTGAGAGGCATCATTTAAAAGACATGAGAACAAAATATTCATCAAGAAAAATTCAATCTCAAACCTCATTAAATGGATAAAAAGGAACCCCTATCATGGGTCCCAACAAATAGCATAAGCATCAAAATATAATCCTAAAAAAAGATAAAAAACATCAAAAATCTCAAGTATTTCCCACTGTTCATAGTTTGGAAACATGGTTAGACAAAACATGCGAAAACCGTTCATGTTTCACTGTACTTGGTAGGAAAGGGTGCATGGGATGTGTGTGGTTACTAATATACATGTGAACTAACTATTCACCTCCTCTAGACTTCCTTGTTTCACCCCAAAAACTCAAAAAGACCTCAAGGATCACCCTAAGACTCAGTATCGATCAGAAAATACCTCTAAACTTCATCAAAAAAACAAAAATCGGGATCAAAACATAACCATAATCTCAAACCACACATGGAAACTCAAGGTTAAACATGAAGAAGGGATAGTCAGGCACTCCTGTGTTCTTACCTCTCGAGTCCCAATATCCCTAGCTCCTGTATAACACTAACTCCCAAACAAAAACCTACTTTGGTACCATTTTGTAACGAACCAACCTGGGTTGACCTAACCTGTCACTTGAGCAAACCCATCACATGGTCCAAACTGTGTTCCCAATTTCCATGGTCTGGAAACAAACATCGAACATAACCAACAGCCTATTGGGAATAGTTTCTCTCATGGTAAATTGACATAACCCATCCATGAAATGGGTAGGCCACATCAATAAAATCAGGGTCAACAATAAGAATAAACATGCATCCAGATCAATGCATCATATGAAAAAAAGATACCATAAACCAAAATAAATTTCATATACAAGCATGCAACAAAACGCCATATACATGGTATCTCAAGTCATAGCTCAAAACTCACAAGAAGAGGACCAATCCCAAAAAAGATAATATATATATATATATCCCAATAGATACAAAATCACAAATGACTCCACATGAGAAAAACCATCCAAGACCATGTCTCCTTTACAAAATGATGGATGATGATAATCAAGAAGATCCACCCAAGTGCATCATTCCCTTGCATTTATCTGTGTCCTAGAAAAAAATATACATACACCCAAAGGCATATGTAGGGTGTGAGGAAAAATTCCCAGTAGGATACCACCATGAATCTATTTAAGGATTTTACCCATGAAAACCAATAAACTAGTTTGAAAACACTTTTCAAAACTAAACCACTTTGAAAACATACCATTTTAAAATAAACCTTTGAGATCCCTTTGGTTTTACATTTCCAACAAAACATGTTTTCCAAAACATGATAAACATTTCTAAAATAAATAAATAAGGCCCAAGGCACAACATGATCAATATATCCAACAAGGCAAAATAAGGGTGAGAATAAACTTCATCACCATATAACCATATAAATGGAAAATAGGCATAACATATCTCATCACATAAACATGAAACTAATAAAATTAATAAAGCATATAAATTAATCCAACATGATTAATTGAACCTAGGCCTCTAACCTCAAGGTTCTAACATGAGTGATTCTAAACAAAGTTTGCTAGCTGACTAAGAAAAGTGGAAAGCTCTCACGGTCTTCCCCTAGCCCAACTCCAAGATCTCTTATAGTCTCTCGGTAGCCGACATGAATGGTCTCAAGGTCTTCCTACCCAAAGGCTCTCATGGTCCCTTGGAAACCAAAATAGAAGCTCTCATGGTCTTCATCCAAAAAGGCACTCACGGTCCATTGGAAAACCCCTCACTGATACCCCGATTAACCCATGTGCTACTTCATGCCAATATAATCACAAACAGGTGTCAAACTATGAAAATCCATTTCATAAGCTAATTTCATAAGAAAACATTCCCATTTTATCAAAACATCTTTCCCATGGTGAACCCACATCTAAAACCATTTTATAAGCCCATTTAAATCCATAAAACATCTTTGATTCATTTCAAAAAACACTTGGTGTGCATGAAAGCCACACCTATTTGGAAAACCTTCTTTAAAAACCCAAATTTCCAAACTAATCCATGGATCACATAAAACATGGAATACACATCAATAATCAATCATTTTAATGGAAATTTAAACAACACAAACCAAAGGTGATTACAAATTTATGGTAATCCATTTAAAATGACCTTAAATATAGACACCTACCTTAGAAATGGTTCCAACCTCATCGCCTTCTACAACAACCACCCAGAATAGGAAAATCAAAGCTTCACACACCTAAACCAGAATAAAACAAACCAAAACCCCCATCACAAACCCTATATTCATCCAAAACCTCTTCTAGGGTTACACATATCCATAAAAATAGAGGAACAAGAAAGAGGATGGGGAAAGGAACAAGAAACAATAATATTTGGACTTACCTTAAGACAAACCACAAAGAAACCATGAGGAATCTACCACTAAAGGAGAGGAGAAGTTCCACCATCAAGGAGGAGTTTTGCACAATGGGAGGAGAAAAATGAGGGATAAAGGGGTATAAAATAGATAGGGGAAAAAGATAGAATATAAAATTTTAAGTGACCTCGAAAGGCCACATAGTTAGAAAAACCATGCGCCAAATGTGCCAGCATGGAAGAAGCATGTGATGATGGAAGATATATTAAATTTATTTTAATTACCGTTACCCAAAACCATGAGCAGGGTTCTTACACATCAAATTTATAATTTATTTATTTAATGTCTGAAAAAATGAATAACTAGGCTTAGGATATTTCTTCATTGATGAATGTTGATCATCTGAAAAGACATTTTTGGATTTCCTTTATTGTGATATAAGGATCCATGGAGATAATTTACACATGTTTATATGATCTCCGAACAATGCCACTTGATCTTCGGGTTCTAGAATGGTGAATTAAATGTCTTGTGTTGTTCATTCTTGATCGCTCATTCTTCGGTCTTAAAGAAATATCTCTTGTATTTATCTTTCTTGATAGAGAGGGGAAATGAGGAGTCGAGAGAGGATTTATTGTCCATAATGACTATCTATTTCGATTGCACCAATCAATACTCTACACAATAGATATAACCGTTTATTTATAGATCTAGAGTTTAAGTTAAAATAATTATTTAAGGTATGTCAGCCATTAAATAATATAATAACCTTTAATAAACCTCATTACACATAATAAAATAATTATATTATTATTTTTTGTGTGCGCCAACTTTCACAATAACAAGTATTATTTATCTAGCTTGTTAATTAACATTTTTCACCAGACTCAGTTTTATTCCATTTGAACTTCTCTAGAATTTATTGAATACCCGAATAAAAATATTTTATTCTCTTAAATAAATGTTTTATTCACAAAAAAAAATATTTAATAAATATTCAATAAAATAAATAAATATATTTTATTCACAATATGATGAATAAATATTTATTTAATTTATATGATCAATAAAACTTGAATAAAATTATTCCTAGATCTTGAGAATAATATTTATTCTATTGATTAAATTCAAATATAATTTAATCAAGATAAATGTAAACACTTAGTGTATGGCCCTCTAGGATTCTTTATCATTTCCATTAGGCAATCTTACCTAAAGTCCAATATTACTGTATAGCAATGGGTTAAGGCACCTAAGAGAAAGAACTTAACGTCGCAATGATGAAAACTATATATGAATGTTCACTATGTAATATAATCCCTTTATCACAATATCTTATCAACCAGGTTGCACATCTGTGTCACCAACCTATATGTTTGATACATCTTTCTTTGACTATCTGGAATAAACATGTTGTTACACCATAAGAAAAGAATTTAGGGTGACGGCTTTATTCCAATTAAAGGGTTGAGATATCATCTTCCATGAAGATGGAAGGGAGAAATACTTCCCTGACTTAACCATTAATGACATGTCAATCATGACGCACTCAACATACCCTACCTCACTGTGAACATATGTCGTTGTGTTTTTTGCCAGAAAATCTAATTCTATGAGTTATGACATGCATTAATGGTAATATTAAATTCTAAGGATCATTACACATGCTCACAGATAGGAATATTCGATGATAAAAAAACATATAGAATTCCTACTAGTGGGTCTATTCTTATAATCTATCATCTTGGAGATTACCAAGTGAGAACTTAATGAGAATAATTCTCATCTACTTACGAGTAATCACACCCGACAGTCTAAATACTATGTTCCCCATTATAGTATGTTATTCAACCACAGAACTATATTTAGAATATTATCATAGCACTTTGAGGTTATCATCATAATGGGGAACCGTTATGACCTTATCAATGCATCAAATACTATAGTACATTATTATATTAAATTCATGAAGAACAATGAACAATATGTAATAAGATTTTTAATTAATATTCAATACATCAAATATACATGTAAACAAATTACAAACAATTGGTCTTAAGACACCAACTCCAAAAAAAATCTCACTTGGACTAGATCCAACTACCTATAACTTTCAGTCTGCTAAATCTCACATGATAATCATATTTATTATGAGTTAAGGCTTTAGTCAAGGGGTCTGCCACATTGTATTCTATGGAAATACCGATTCCTTCAACCTCACCTCTCTTAGAAAAATCCCACAAGAGATGATACTTCTGAAGTATGTGCTTCATCCACTGATGTGACCTTAGCTCTTTTGCAAGAGACACCGCTATAATATTATCAGAGTAGAGTGTGATAGGATCTTTACTACTAGGTATCACATAAAACTCTTGGATGAAGTTTTTCATCCATACTGCTACTTTAGCTACCTCAAAATCCATAATATACTCATACTCTACTATAGAATCTATGACCACAACCTTCTTTGAGCTCTTCTGGATCACAACACCTTCATTAAAATTGAATATGTATCCCGTTTGTGACTTTATGTCATCTTGATAAGTTTGGAAACTAGCATCTCCATATCCTCTAATGAATAGTTCCCCGTCTCCTCCATAAACCAAGAGCATATCCTTAGTATGTCTTAAATACTTAAGGATAGTCTTGACTATCATCCAATGGAGGTTACCTAAATCACCTTGATATATTCCTACTAAACTTAATGAGTAGGAATCATCTAGCCTAGTACATAACATATCCTACATGATTGACCCAATCACTAATGTGTATGTAATCCTTTCCATTCTATTTCTTTCCTTGAGTGTATGAGGACACATTTTCTTGGAAAGATGAATGTCATGTGATGCTAGTAACAATACCTCTTGGATTGTTCCATATTGAATCTCTTTAGTATCTTATCAATGTATGTACTTTGACTTAGGTCGAGAAACCTCTTGGATCTATCATGATGGATTCTGATCCCAAGAATATATTTTGTCTCGCCCAAGTCCTTTATAGAGAATAATTTATTCAACCATGCCTTAATAGACTGTAAGACTGGTATTTTGTTCTAATGAGTAATATTTCATCAACATATACTATTAATAAAATAACTGCACTCCTACTAAACCATTTATAGATGCAAGGCTCACAATCATTCTTTATAAAACAATATTTTGTTATAGATTCATAACAATGAATGTTCCATGACTGAGATATTTTTTTATCCATAATTGGATTTTTTTCAATTTTGATATCTTATTAGAATATTTTGGAGTCACAAACCCTTCATATTGTGTCATATAGACATATTTATAAAGGTTACTATTAAGGAAGGTTGTTTTGACGTCAATTTTCCAAATCTTTTAGTCATGGTAATCCAAAATGGCTAGTAGAATTATTATGGATTTAAATATTGTAACTGGTGAAAATATTTTTTCGTAGTCAATTCCTTGAAATTTTTTAAACCCTTTTGAAACCATTTGTTCCTTATAGGTACTAAATTTTCCTTCCATGTCCAGTTCCTTCTTGAATACTCATTTGTAACTAATTGGATTTACATCCACTGGAGGATATACCAAAATCCAAACTCAGTTTTGGTACATGGAATCCATTTCGAAATTTATGGATTCTTTCCACTTGGAAACATCAGTTCCACTTACTACTTTTTTTTAAGTTATATGATCATTATTATCAACTAATAATGAGTCACCATCCTTGATGACTAAAAAACCAAAACATTCTAGTTCTTTAACCTCACTTCTACTCCTACACAGTATTTATGTCTCTGGAATAGTTTCCTCTTCCATGGGGTTTTTTGGAATCTGTTTATGTGCCAAATCTTGTGTACTTTGAGCCTTAACTTCATATAAGTCTATCTCAATCCCACTATCTTTTTTAGATATGTGCTCCCTATTAAGAAAAATGGTGTGTCTTTCCACTATAAACTTTTTATATAAGGTATCGTATAGGTAATATTGCCTTGTTTCCTTAGGATATCCTATAAAGGTATATTTTTTGCCTCAGGTGCATGTTTGTTACCTAAATAAGCCTTAAAAAATTCTTTGCAACCCCACACATGTAAGTATGAAAACACATGTTTATTTCCATTTCATAATTGGTATGTTATATCATCTTCCACTTTAATTGGAACTTGTTTTAGTATTTGTGACTTTGTTTGTAATGTGTATCCCCAAAAGCATAATAGAAGACTCACATGAATCATCATTGATCTCACCATTTCCAACAAGGTTTGGTTCCTCCTTTCTCTTACACCATTCCACTGATTATTATAAAGAGGGGTGAGTTGAGATAGTATCTCAAACTACCTTAAAGAATAAATGAAGTCTTGATTAAGATATTCTCCACCATGGTCTGAGTGGAGTATGTTAATCTTCTTGCCAATCTGGTTCTCAACATCATTCTTGTATTTTCCTTAAATTTATCAAAATAATATGACTTATACCTCATTAAGTAAAAATATCCATATATACTAAAATCATTAGTAAAATTTATGAAGTATGAGTACCCAACCCTTGTTTCAACATGAAATGGTCCACACACATTGGTATGAACTAATTAAAGAGTCTCTTTAGACCTTTCACATTTCCCACTAAATGGGGATTTGGTCATTTTACCTTATAAATATGCATGGAATAAACCAAGTGGTTTTAGTTCAAAACAATCTAAATATTCATCTTGATGCAGTTTAGTCAATCACTTTTTATTTATATGACCTATCTACCGATTCCAAATTTGGATGTGGTATGATTCATGTGAGGTTGTTTTGTTATTGATTCTCATTACTTGGTTTGTATAGTCCAACACATAAAGACCGTTATTTAATTATTTATTATCATAAAAAATGGTATATTTATAAAATAAGCAACATTTATTTCCAAATTTAAAAATAAAACCATCTATATTTAGACGGGATACTGATATAATGTTTTTGGTAACTGAAGTCACATAATAAAAACCCTTTAAAACCAATATCATCTCGATTGGTGATGTGATGTGGTAATCACTGGTAGCTACAGTAGAAAGGTTAGCTATGGTGGATGCTTGTAGAACTACCTCCCCTTGGTCAATCTTACTAAATCTACTCAGTTCCTATATTTGAATACATATATGAGCACCACAAGCTATATCTAATACCCAATTTATAGAAAAAAAATAAATTGATCTCAATAATAAATGCACATGAAGCTTCCACTTTCTTATTTGGATTGATGCAGTTTTTCTTTCATTGGTCCTTATTGCCACATGAAAAATAGATAGCATCATATTCCCTCCCTTATACAATTATCTTCTTCTTCTTGGAAGGTTGTGAATAAGATTTAATCTTAAAGCTCTTCACTTTCCATTTCTATTTGTTCACCATAAGGATGGAAGGATTTTCACGCATCATATCCTTATCTACTTGGAGAAGGAGACTAAGAAGATCTAGCAGATACTTATCAATGTTGTTCATATTAAAATTTACAAGAAAGATGGAGAAACTATGAGAAAGTGATGCCAAAATGGGATTGGTGTCCAATTCTTTGGGGAGTTTAAACCCTAGAACCTCTAGGCACTCAATGTATCCAATGAGATGGACTAAGTGAGGCCTAAATGGGGCACCCTATCAAAGATTTTTCTAAAATATCACCTTGGATATCTCAAACTATTCATGTTTGTCTCTCTCCTAGTAAATATCATAGAGGTACTCAACCATACTATATGCATCCATGTTTTCATGAGACTTCATGAGTTCACTAAACATAGAAGAAATCATCAAAAATTGAACATCGACTGCGTCGCTCAAATGTTTTTTGTAGACCAAGAACTCTTCATCACTCACCTCTTTGGTAGACTAATTAGACATTGAGGATTCTAACACGTAAAATTTTCGTTCATGACATAGTACAACTTGAAGGCATCTAAACCACTCCTGGAAGTTATTTTCAGTGATGAGGTTATCTTTCTCCAATATTTATCATAGGAACAATATGGATGGAGATCTTTACATTTTATTTTACAATTAAAATAAAAGATTATTAGTAATTTTCTTGATTAAACATTATGTGAAAAATAATATATTAATTTTATTTTATTAACTTTTATTAAATCTCCCACTATTTTATCAAGTCCCAATAGCCCTCACCATTGAACTTGGAATGTATGGTTGTTATGGAATTCTAGTGGAAATAATCCATATGCCCCTTCAAATAACCCCAATGAGTGTTTTTCAAACTACTTGAAGGTATTTAGGTAGGCAGGTCATTGTCAACTGTGGGATTGAAACTCCTTGATCTGTTGAGTAAACTCCCATATCCTAAAATTCTGACTTTGATTTCCTCAACACTTGTCTTCAAGTTACATAAATTCTATAAAGTTCTACTTATCTTGATGTAATATGGTTAATTCAACCTATAACCTTCATAATAACTCTGCATTAAAAGTAAGTGTTCCAATGAGTTTTGGTCAAACACTTATTTTCAAGGCTTTCATTCATAATCAAGTAATGGAAGGCCCAATCTAACTTAATATTTAATTGATTAATTTTACTTAATTATGCATAAAATTTTATCTTGTTTTATCCTTTACATGGATTATAAATATTAAGGGGATATTTATTAATTAATTAACCATGATGGATAAAACATTTATGCATAATTTATTTATTTAATTTCTATCTTTTCATATTAATTAATTTATTTATGTGATTGCATTCTTGCATCCATAAAATAAATAATTTCATAGAAATAAATAATTAATTAATCAAACAAATCTTTAATGAGATTTACCTAATAGTTGATTTAATGAGTGGATATTAAATCAACCTTTGACCTAGGGAAAATAATCCTTATTATCGGTCTTGGAATGAGTTACAGCATTCCACATGTCCACTTGTCTATCACCTGAGTTGGCATCATAATGGTTCTATCTTGAACCGACTCTACGTGCCTTAGAATACTCTATTAATTACATATATTTATGACTCACACATAGATGGGGGGAACTAAAGGATTGGTTAAAAGGGGATTACATAAATATCCTTAGATATGTAGGTCCTACATAATAATGGAGGTAGAGATGACACACAGTCCGTCATATTTAATTTAATAATAAATAATTACAAACTCATGCAATAAATTAAATTAAAACATCCAAAACACACACATGTATTGATCAAGATCATGAACGGTCATACATGAAAAAGTAACTAGATATCATTCATTTATTTATTTGTTATTTATTATTAAGATGAACATGATTACATTAATTAATTAATTAATTAATTATCTTTCATCTTAATGATCACTCAAACTTAATTAGAGATACTCATCATTTATGGTGTTTATGGAAAATAAATGGAAGAACCAATGATGACATATTAATTACAATTAATTAATTAAACATTTAATATTCTTTAAAACCATTATTAAATTGTAAAACACACATTGGTGTTTCAATCAATAAAATAAAGTTTTAATGTTGCAATTTTCAATTTAATTTAATTTTTAATTCTATCCTTTAATGGAATAATACACAGGATTTATAGACCATCTACACATAGTGTATCTCTATTTTCATGTATCCAAGGTATATGTTTGGGTCTACAGCGTGTGCCTTGGCTAAACTACATGGCATGTGTAAACTAGCTATACGTCGTGTGTTCTGCTTTTCATGTGTTTGGGATGAACGTATGGGTCTTAAGCATGTGTTTCAGATACAATAATTGATGAAGTACACACCATGTACACCGCATACACACCATATGTATCATAAATGCTTCAGGTTGTTAGTCTCACGCAGTTTTGATTGTGTATAATGACTTCACGGATTGTGCGATTTACGCCACTAACTAGTGTAGACTACACAACATGTACACTGATACACACTGTGTAATCCGAAAACTATGTTCCATGTTGTTTAGTCAACACGCGGCATACACAATGTGTAATTACTACATGGTGCATTGTGTATCCCTCGGTGCATTAAGATACAGTGCACTAGGGTACACAGTGTGTACTTCTGAGTACACGTCGTGTAACCCTTTCTTACTAGCCAAAAATGGAAGTTTCTCAATGGCATATCTTGTCATTCTTCATTTATTCTTAAACATTTAATAAAATGAAACATTGAATGAATCATGATTAATATATCAAAGCATATTAATTTAAATTTAATTAAAGAAAAAATAACATGAAATGAAAATCTATCAACAACTGTGAATAGATCAACAATCAAATAAATAATTATAAATTTAAATATAACCTCTCTTATACTTCTTGTTGGTTTTGGGTTCCCAAAACCATGAGTGAAGATCTTGCACATCAAATTTATAATTTATTTATTTAATATTTTAAGAAATGAATACCTAAGTTTAGTATCTTTCTTTATTGATGAATATTGATCATCTGAAAAGAAATTTTCAGATTTCCTTCATTGCACTATGAGGATCCAAGGATATAATCCCTCTAGTGGTGATACACATGTGCTTCTATGAACTCCAAGCAACATCACTCGATCTCTGGGTGCTAGCACGGTGAATTGAATGTCTTTCATTGTTCATTATTGATTGCTCGTTCTTCAGTATTAAATAAATATCTTTTGTGTTTATCGTTCTTGAGAGGGAGAGCGGAGTTGAGAGGGAATTTGTTGTACGTAACAACTCTCTATTTCAATTGCATCGATCGATACTCTACACAATAGAAATAATCATCTATTTATAGATCTAGGGTTTAGGCTAAAATAATTATTTAATACATTTCGTCCATTAAATAATATAATAAACTTTAATAAACCTCATACACATAATAAAATAATATTATTATTATTTTGTGGTGTGCGCCAACTTGCATAATAATAAGTATTATTTAATCGACTTGTTAATTGATATTTATCACCAGACTCGGTCTTAGTCTATTCGAACTACTCTAGAATCTATTGAATACCTGAATAAAAATATTTTATTCCCTTAAATAAATATTTTATTTACAAACCAGTAAATAAATATTTATTAAATATTCAATAAAATAAATAGATATATTTTATTCACAATCTGATGAATAAATATTTATTTAATTTATACAATCAATAAAACTTGAATAAAATTATTCATTGGTTTTGAGAATGATATTTATTCCATTAATTAAATTCAAATAGAATGTAATCGATATTAATGGAAATACTTAGTGTGTGACCCTCTATGATTCTTTCTCATTGGCATTAGGTGTGCTTGTCTAAAGTCCAAGATTACTATCTAACAACGGGTCAAGGTATCCAAATGAAATAACTTAATTTCATAGTGATGAAAACCACATACTAACACTCACAATGTAATATAATATCTTCATCACAATATCTCATCAAACAGGTTTCACATTCGTGCCACCAACCTATATGCTTGATACATTTTTCATTGACTATCTGGAATAAACATGTCATTACACCATGTCCATGGAATTTATGGTGATAGTTATATTCCAATAAACTTCCATAAAGATGGAAGGGGAAAATCATTCCTTGACTTATCGATTAATGACATGTCAATTTTGATGCACCCAACTTACCTTACCTCACCGCAAACATTTTTCATCGTAGTTTTCATCAAAAAATCTAATTTCATGAGTCATGACATGCATTAATGATAATATTGAAGTATAAGTACCATTACACACACTCATAGATAGGAATATCCAATGACGCCAAAACATAAAGTATTCCTACTGGCGGTTCTGTTCTCATAATATTCCATCTTATAGATTATCAAGTGTGAACTTCATGAGAAGAAGCCCCATCCACTTACAAGTACTCACATCTGATGGTATAAATACTATGTGTCTCATCATAGTATGTTATCCAACCACATAACTATATTAATAATATTTTTATACCACTTCATGGTTCTCATCATAGCGGGAAACTGCTATGACCTTATAAATACGACAAATACTCTAGGATGTTATTACATTAAATCCATGTAGAAAAATAAACAATATGTAATAATATGTTTAATTGATATTCAATATATCGAATATACATGTAATTTAAGTACAAATAGTTAGTCATAGGATACCAAATCCAATAGCCAAGAAACCAAGAAACCAATAGGAGTTAACCACCAAAGGAGAGGAAAATATCCACCATCAAGGGGAAGGAGCTATGCATGATGGGAGGAGAAAAATGAGGGCTAAAGGGGTATAAAATTGATAGGGAAAAAATAAAATATAAAATTTTAAGTGACCTTGACAGGCTTCATGATTATACAAACCATGTTCCAATCATGAGAGGCTACTGTATCCCTAAAAACTGAATCACACGATTATGCCTAGGAGATGAATGGTTTGAAAAAACTGTACTCAAACCATGAAAAATATCACTATCCCAATCTATATCACCCCCACACGGTTAGCTGCACAGTTAAGAAAACCATGAGCTAACCTGTGTCTGGATCTACCTCTCCCAAAAATGGGTTTTTCGACCCCCAGAACCTCCAAATGAAAACCAAACAATAAAAGAAACTCAAAATTTGACATACTAGTGACCTGATGGATGTTGCACGTATCATCCACCCATATTGTGTTGTATGGGTGGTGTATCATCCACCTGAGTTGTGTAATGATGATATATCATTTACTTGAATATGGTTGGTGGTGGTAGATCATCCACTTCGATTTGGTAATTCCCCATTCACCAACCGATGAATCATTCTCCCTTGATATTGGTTGGTGATGGATCGTTCACCTAGATGGGTTTTTATTGTGATGCATCATCCACCTAGAATATCTGATGGTGATATCTCATTCACCTTGGTTATGATGTGTGGAGTGATATATCATTCACCCTCAAGGTGTGTTCAGACCATGGGTATATCATCTCATTCCATCATTGGTCGAAGTAGGTATGGTCACATGTGGTTTGGTGATTGAGAAATCCACAAGGTGATAAGTTATTTATTTATTTGATTTATCAGTGTTTCATATTGATCATGCATGTGTATTTATTAGACTTTCTGAGGGACATCATTGGCGGTGACCTATTGAGTTGTACTTGTACTCCACTCAGGTACCTCGGTACCTAAGAAAAATTTATGTTTCAAGACACCTAAAAGGCAAGGGCCCTGTTGTTATAGATGGATAAGATGGTAGAGCTTGATCAAAGTTGTATATTAGACAAAGCTAGGACTCATGATCAATTTTGTGGATGTATCCTTTAATTTTGTTTATTCTTGTAACTATAAGAATATGATATGCCCATGGGATATATTTTTTATATTTTATGACTAGTATGACATGTACATTAGCTCATTTTGATTAGCATGATGATTGATATTTACTTTTAACTGGAATTTAATTATGATGTTTATTTTTTCTATTTTTTTATTTTGATCACTACATATTGATATTACTTCTAATGGATTTATGGTTATTTTTACTTGAGGGTATAGTCTCCCAAATTTCCTTATATTGATCCTCATTGCAAGTCAGTAGCCTATGGAATATAGAGAGGTGTTCTTGATGTGTATAATGAACCATAATATATTTTGTACAAGGTTGGCTATTGCAATTGGTTTTTTGCAACTTGGTATTTATGAGAATTTTGTAATATTTATGAAGGGATTTTAGTGAAATGAAAAGGTATATATCACTTTAAAGAGGTAAAATATCACATTATGGTTTGTTATGTGGGAGTGAATCATGGATAATGGTATCAACTCTGTGAATTGTGGGCATATGGTCATGTCGTAACAAGACCTTATGGTTTTTTTTTTTTGAAGTTTTTTAATAGAGGTGTAAAGTTGTAAATTATGACTTGTGTCTCACACCACAAAGGAAAACTATGAATTTTGGATTACACTATGATTATTGTAGTTATTTCTGTACAATTGGATGCCCTAGACCCAACTTTAATAGTAATTTTCAATTACAATAGCATGTGGATAGAGTTGTGTATGATATTATTTTACCATAATAGTGTTAATACTTCTGCGTACAATATTTACATGGTAATTTCCTTAAATTATTTATCATCTCAAAAGTTTATAACGGTTCACAGATATAATGAGAACCTAGAGATACTATGATAATAATCTTAAACATATTTCATATGATCTAAATATATCACACTGACGGAACGCAGATGATGTATGCCTATCATGTGAGGGGGCACATAATCATTGAGAATTTTTCTCATGAAGTTATCACTTTATGATATCAAGTAGAGGATATCTGATAAAACATGATTTTATTGAATATTTTATTGATAATAAATGATATAATTTCCTCAAATTGTCCTAAATATGTTTATTTATAGAATATTTGGGATTAGATCATTCATTTAAAAATTTGATGAAAATTCTAGTTTTACCCTTTAAAATTCACTGTAGTATTTCGAACATAAATATTTTTAGTTGAATTATTTGAACTTAAAATTTTTTTATTGTGTTCCTGAATTAATGGTATGAAACATTCATTCAAGACATGTGAGCTAAATCATGCATTTGATTAGACTAAATGGTTCATAATGTCAAAGATGGACTCAACTCGCCAGATTGGACACCACTTCATTATTTGGGTCATAACATCTTCATCCATGCTGGGATTGAACCGAAATTTGTATAGGAGTAGATAAAAAAATTTCTAAAAACTAATCCTTCTAGAAGGATAGCTGATTCATGTGTTTTCATGGTCAATAATGCGGTAAAAGTTAGATTAAAATATTTAGCCAAATTTCCCCATTCACACTTGAAACCAATTGTAACCTAACCTCCCCTCCACTCTATAAATATGTATTTTTCTCATTTTGAGGGGTTTTTAAATGTATTGGGAGATTAAAGGAATAGGAGAATTGGTTTCACTCCATTTATCCAGGAATTTCAAGAGGGAGAGCCCTTGAAGCTAGGATCCCTTTATCGAAGCCTTCTTCTTCTTCTTCACTTGTTAATGATTTTGTTCTAGAAATAAACTTCTTAGTTGCTATTTTATTTCTTATATTTTATTCAATTTTATTCTTCTTTAATATTCCTATTTAGTCTAGATTTCAAGATTACAAATAGTATTGGGTTATACCCTTTCTAAACCTTGGCAAATGCAATATGTTTCTATGATGACTACACCGCCCATGGAAGAGTAGTTTTCTTAGTAATCGATCTACCTCCTACGTTATTCATTTATTTATTTTTAATAAATGGGATATTTTAATTCACATAATATGTTCCATAAATTAAGTTTTTAAATTATAATAAACTAAGAAATCAATTTAACAATTAACACAAAAACACGAGAGGTTGAGATTTCTGTAAATTGTGTGAGCGCAAACTTAATTGGTAAATTTGTAGAGTTAAAATATAATCCGTAAAATCAATTAATATTTATTTCTAGAAAGTATTTATTCCCTAATTCACCACTGACTATAATTTATCCTTATAATGACAATCAAAGCATGGTGCTTCGATTGCATGTTTTGAAACTAGCCTAGTGTTTAACTCTTTTCATCATTGTGGTAAAGTTAATTATCATAGGGTTAAAGGGTTAAAAAAGTAGGGGATCATTATTAAGTGGATTTTATTTAAATGATAATGATTAATAAGAAATTGAATAGTTATATTTGGATTGATTATGCCTTCTAAAAATATTCACTACACCAAACGGATGGTTTAGCAGCGGTTTTTTAGCACCGGTTTTTTAGAAGCGGTTTGTTAAACCTCTATTAAATTTTTTTAAAATAATTTAGTAGTGGTTTCTAAAAAACCACCTCTAAATCATTAAAAAAAATTAACAGACGACACTCCCCCCCCCCCCTCGACACCCCCAACCCCCCCCCCAACTCTGTGAAGCCCTACCGACCCCTTTATCGCTCACCGCACCTTGCCACCACCCCTCACCACACCTCACCACCCTCTCTATGCCTCGCCACCCTCACCGTGCCTCACTATTTCATCACACCTCACCATTTATCCATGGATACCTTACTCTTGGTCCTCCATTGAAACCTCCTCAAGATTCTTTGGAATGTTCTTCTTAGTTTTAAGGTGTTTTTCATCTTCTCCTTTTTTCCTCCCATAGTTCCTTCTTATTTCTTGTCTTGGATCTCTCTTGGAGGGGATATGTTTGATGTTTGGTTTAATTTTCTTAGATTATATGGTGTTCATATTATTCCTCATGCCTTGTTCTTCCTTCTATGAGAGTTGTATTGTATTCTCTCACTATTGAGGTAGGTACCTCTTTTCATTACCTTTCCGAAATAATATTTCAATTATTGATCATTCCTAATTAAATTCTAAATGAGTTTCTCATGATTACGGTGTATTTTTTATGGATTATAGTGGTGTTTTCATGTTATATTTTTTATGAAAAAATGGGTTGCAAAGGATTTCATTTATTAGGCCTATATATGTGTGCATTTAAAGAGTTTTATAAAATTTCAATTTAGCTTCTAAAGTGTAATTGAGTGTTTTTCATATTATTTTAACATTGGTTGGATTTTTGTAGTTGGTTCACCTGTGAAACTGAGTTGGGTGAGTGATTTGGTTTCCTTTTTTTGGTTTGAGGACTATTTGTAAATTCCTATAGATGGTTACAATGTTCCATATGATTTCTAAATTGGAGTCTTCTATGTTTTTGAGATAACTTATGGGTGTTCCATTATATGTGGGCATATCCATATGTGAATGTGGGCATATATTCTATATGTGTCTTTTGTTCTTCCACCATGACCAATCTCAACCATAACCCATCTCAACCACACAACCATCATGATCATAAAATATAGGTACACAAACTCTCAATAAAATTCCAAAAACTTAGTCCTTACCCAACTTAAAATCATGAATAATAGTTCATATCTATCCAAACTAAACATTAAGCCTCTTGGAGTCCATAAACCCCCTCAAAGGTAATCATGGAGTATATTCCATCACCAACTCCCATCACTAGAACAACACTGGGATCCAACCAAAAACTAAGGTATCTAACTAGTTACATAGATTCCATATGATTCCCTAAGAAACCATGAGGATAAGGAATCCTAATCATCAACTTCATTATCACCAATTTACTCTAGGAACATTCTAGTGAGAGGTTAATCACCTCTACCATCTAATCCCATGATCGTCCCAAGACCAACAGCTTATCACAAGCAACTAGACTCTTTAACAACATCTTACCCCTATAAATTAAGGTGTTTCTATGTTCTAGGTCATTTCCTATAGATGTTACTAGACAAATCAAAATATCCAATGCTAACTAGTCCATTACTAAAGGGTTAGCCACTTGGATGCCCCTAAACTAGCTCACTAAGGCTCTCCCTATGCCAAACACAACCCATCACACCAATAAAGACAACACAGAGGTACATCAATTTGTTTATGAATCCATTTTCCCTACTAGTATATCCATTGGTCATTATTAAAATTCATGAACCAAGCATGAAATACCCAAATCTATTTTATATGGATCAACCCAGGCCACTTAAGGCACTTTGAGCCTAACTAATCCCTACCCACATTCTTGAATCCAGCCCCCTATCATTCACACATGTGCACATTCATGCATGAATATTTCTATGTATTAAAAGGGATACCTAACATGATGTTATATTTTCCCCATTCCATAGCCCATTTACTATCTCTATCCAAGATCAGAGTAAGAATCTCTATATTCTTGATCCCCTTTCTCATACCTCAAGGCTCCAATAGTTAATTATAAAAATTTATAAATAATTAGCCAACTTAATCCAATAAGGAATAACCATTGATAAATCACCAAGAATCATTAAGACATAAAAATATTGACCAATGATGTGTGAAAGGCTCATATCATTCCTATAGAACTACTTTGACCAAAATCCCCATGAATTAACCATCAATTCCAGTCTAATCTAGTTGAATTCCCTAAAAAATACTTCAGCAAGCCATTTTTTCAAATGATAAGAAACAAGCATCATTTATCCTCCTTGGGAATATTATAGCCACAATACCATAAATCCCCATGAATCAAAGATAACACCACCAAGATTTGGTGTAATTATCATTAAATCCATATATGAAACCATCCAAATTAGAGGAAAACCCACAAAGAGAAAGATAGAATATGGGTGGAGAAGATTACATAGATTTAGCATGGTGAAAAAACTTCTAATCAACCTCCAATAAAGAAGAAGGGGGGTCAAAATAGGGGAACAATGGGGGAGTAGGCTAAAAAAATACCACTTTAAAGAACCTACCTAACTAAATAAGGAATAACCAACCCTTAAGTAACAGGTCTGACCCTTCCAAAAAAATAAGACTAAATGACCATTTCAACATAGCCCATGGGGGAATGGATTAATTCACCACTTATATGGTTTTGTTGTAGAATGGACCAATTGATCAAGGAATAAAAATCAACCCTAGAAAAACACTCATAACATCCTAACCACACATTGAAGCATGACTAGGGAATCAAGGCACAACCAACCACCTAAGGGAAACTTGATAAAACTCCACCAAAGGACCCTTTAGAATGAATCCATTTAGTTTTAATGTGACACATTATCCTCAAGTATCATTTATAGAAAAACACCAAGGTTGTGGTGTTATTTCCTCTAATATCAAAATTTAATCTTATGAAACATACACACCATGACATAATGACCATTATTGTAGTATTATTTAGATATCCCTTCAGTCATCCAAGATAAAACATCATGAAAACTAAACATAATTGAATCAACCACCATGACATGGCTTTCACCATTATATGTTGTTGAATAAATGACTGTTAGGCCTTCAAATTTCCTCACACCATGGTCATAGTCTTTTTGGATTTGACCATTTTTATATGATACTCCACCTATCAACCATTCCATCATTTACCATGGGTGTCGTGTATTTTTTTTAGTCTTTTTCAACTATATATTAACATGTTGAACACAAACTTCTTTGATGCTTCATTTTAGAACTAGAAAACATTTTATTTCATTTGTGGGTATTTTATAAATACAACAAATATTTGGATGGCATCTTCAAGAGAATTCTATACAACTGGTTTTAGTAAGAAGACAATAGAAAACACTATTTAAAATGATTCATTATTTACCATATGTATTTATATAGGAAAAAATTATTTAACATATTATTTTTTTAACTAGTATATATGAATCTCTTTCCCTATTTAGTAATAGTTATGTGTTTTAATTTTTTTTAATATTGTGTAGGAAGATTTTGATATACATGGATAAAAGCTGGATCACATTATCGAGGAACACACCTCAGTATGCTAAGGGTTTAGAGGAGTTTTTAGATTTTTCAATTTCCAATAGATCTGTTGAAGGGATAATAAGATTTATATATCCTAAATGTAAATTTAGAATATGGTTGAAGAGAGATGAAGTTTATAAATACTTGATATTGAATAAATTCCCTGGTCAATATTTGTGTTGGATTTGGCACATAGAATTGAATGTTACAGAAAGGTTGAGAACTGATGTCAATCCCCAGAATGAGCTCCCAACTTCATCGACAATGAAAAATGAAATGAAAAATCTATAAATGATACATTCATTATTACAAGACATCAACATAAACATCAAAACATATCAGAACAACCAGTTGAGGGTGCTATAAATAGAAACATGACAAGTGATGTTTTTGAGATGGTAGGACAACCAGATCAAGATTGTAACATATAATTGGATCCTCCTCTTGATTATGTGGAGAGTATTGTAAGAGAAAATTTCACTGAGAAAAATATGTTTCATGGTTTAGTTGACGATGGAAATCAAGAGTTGTATAGTGGATATTTGAAATATTCAAAACTTTCTTTTCTGCTAAAGTTGTACCATATCAAATGCCTATGTGGAATTACAAATAAGGAAATTTCCATGATATTGGAATTGTTTCATGATGCATTTATTGAAGAAAACATCCCCAAGTATTTTTATGATATGAAAAAAGTTGTTAACAGGCTTGGTCTGAATGATACAAAAAAACATGTGTGCCCTAATGATTGTATGCTTTATTGGTGAGAGGATTCAAGCAGACATGATTGCAAAAAATGTTCTTCTTCTAGATGGTGATCAATGGGTGATGTTGGAATTCTGAATCAACATACTACCATGAAGAAGAAGAAAAGGAACACACCTACAAAATTTTTTGTTACTTTCCTTTAAAGCCTTGATTGCAAAGATTATTCATGCCATTAAAAACCGCCAAACACATAAAGTGTTATTTTGTAGATAATAAAAATGATGGGTTAATGCGACATCCACAAGATTCACAATCGTGGAATACATTTGATTCATTACATCCAGATTTCTCATATGATCCTAAGAGTGTTCAATTGGGATTAGTTTCCGATGGATTCAACCCATTTGGGACTTTGAGTACCAGTTATAGCATTTGTCCAGTTGTTTTGATCCCTTATAATCTACCTCTGTGGATGTATATGAAACAAACGTCTTTTATCATTTCGATGATTATTCCTAGAAAAAAATACCTGGAAATAATATTGATGTATACTTGTAGCCTTTAATTGAATAATTGTAGGAGTTATGGAGCAACGGTGTTGAGACATATGATGGTTCTTCTAAAACAATGTTGAAAATGCATGCTACTCTAATGTGGGCCATTAGTGACTTCCCTAGACTTGGGAATTTATTTGGTTGGAACACTTACACGGGTTTGGAAATTTGATTTTGAGCCCAAATGGCTACCTCACAGTAGAAAATGGTGTTTCATGTGCCATCGAATATTTCTTGATGCATCTCATAGATTTCGGCTGAATAGGTCAAAATTCAATAGTTTTATTGATCGTAGACCATCTCCAAAGTTGCTAACTGGTTTTGAAGTATTGTTACAACTTGGAAATGTTAAAACAAAATTTGGGAAGGTGTATCATTTAAATGATAGTGGGAAATGAGTTTGAAGGGAATCGTCAAGTGAAATCGGTATGCAATAATGGAAGAAAAAAAGTATATTCTTCAAGCTTCTATATTGGGGATTTAATTTATTATGGCATAATCTTGATGTGATTCATATTGAAAAGAATTTTTGTGGCAATTTTATCTTCACATTGCTTAATAAGCATGGAAAGTCAAAGGATCATCTCAATGCTCAGAAAGACTTACAAGCAATGAACATAAAACATTATCTCTAGCCAAATAAGAATGAAAAGTATGCTCTGACAATTTTTACAATGAAAAATAGGGATAAAGATACATTTATTTGAATTTTAAAGCATGTGAAGGTATCTGATGGGTATTTAAGTAACATATCAAGGTGTGTTGACTTAAATCATTGTAGGTTACATGTACTGAAAAGTCACAATTCATATATTTTGTTACAATAGTTACTACCATTGGAATTGTGTACATTATTACCTAAAAAGGTTACTGTTGTTGTACTCCAATTCTGCACATTTTTCAGAAAACTATGTAAGAAATCTATACATCCATTTGAGCTTGACAACCTTTAGGAGAGATTTTTATTGACACTTTGTGCAATGTAGATGATTTTTCTTCCATAATTTTTTATTGTCATGATACATTTAACAGTGAATTTGGTTGAGGAATCTAAATTAGGAGGCCTTATACATTATCGATGGATGTATCCAATTGAGAGGTAATTTATTTATATGTTTTTCAGTTAAGTAAAAAATTATTGGAACTTAATTAAATACATAATTTTATTTTTTTTATTTTTTTTCATAGATATCTTGGGCATTTGAAATCATACGTGAGAAATAAAACTCAACCTGAAGGCTCTATTTACGAAGGCTATTTGGAAGAGGAGTGTCTTACATTTTTTTCTAGATACTTGGATGATATTGAGAAAATATTTAATCGAGTTGGACATGTTTAAGACACATCAACTCAATCTCAAATACATGGTAAATCAAAAATATTTCCTCTTATTGGCCGATCAGTTGGGAGGACATCAAATGTTACACTAACGGAAATTGAATTATTACAAGCACATAGATATGTTCTTCTGAATAGTGAAATTTTAGATGCATTTATTGAAGAGTTTAGGATACAAACAAAGAGGTTAATGAGAGGCCAAACATGAAATGAGAACGATATAACGAAAGGTGTTAATAAAGATCTTGTATAATGGTTTTCACGATGTGTAAGTTCATAAATATTGCAATAAATACGGATATTATGTTGACACATATATTTTTTAAATCTAATAATTTATATTTATTTTTTTAGATCATGAATACTGATACACGAGCAGAGTTGTCATAAGATTTGACGTTTCTTGCTCGAGGTCCTCTAAAAAAAGTTAGAAATTTTGACACTTACAATGTGAATGGATTTAGATTTCATACAGTCGATCGAGAAGAGGGTTTGAAAACACAGAATAGTGGTATATTTACATTTTTTTAAGTGGTCTACTATGAAAAGTTGACTGATATTATTGAATTAAACAACCATAGGTATTTTTCAGTTGTTTTATTCAAATGAAAATGGGTCGATATTATCAGATGTGTTAAAAGAGATTCCTTTCAATTTACTTCTGTGGACTTCTCTCACTTGATGGATGTTGGTGATCGTGAATCGCATGATCCATATATCTTATCATCACATGAGAAAATGGTATATTAGGTGAATGATGTTGTGGATGAAGGGCGGAGTGTAGTTGCTCACATGAAACAAAAAGATTTGTATGATATGGGTGATGAAGTGGAAGATTTGACCTCTGACATTGAATCTCATCAAAAATAAGAAGCAGACTTATTTGTCCACACTAACCGCTGCTAAATGTGTTTACTATGATGGTTTCTATAAACCACCGCTATCGCATATTGAATTCCAACACCAAATTTAGCATCAGTTTTTTGAAACTACCGCAGAAGTATAAGGTGGCGGTTTAAACCGCCGCTATTTAGTGAATTTCTTGTAGTGATTTTCTAAAAAAAATCTTCTCATTGTGTCTATTAATAGAATTTCATTTCAAAAATAAAAACAAAAAAATGCAATCTTCTTCAATCATACTTATTCTTCGTTTATAAACAACAAACAACCCCTCATCCTTTTAAGTAGTTTTTTTCTTACCTTTTATTTTATTCTCAAATACCTTTAATATGTTGTTAAATTTACTTCCTTCTTTGAGAGATTACCTTGGTCATCCACTTTGCTGCACCTAAATAACCCAAAAACAAACATCATTTGAGAATTCCCACGATGATTTATTTTAAATTGGTGTCGTTTTCGGGGAGACAAGTAATTATTTCAACCAATTATAGGTATTTCTTTTATTTTTTATTTTCTTCTTTTCTTCTCTTTTTTCTTCCTTCTTTACCTAATCTGAATTTTTATTCTTTTGTTTTATTCTTCTTCTTTTTTTGGACCATCAACTCAAACTTCTCATTTTTATTTTATTATGATCCACTTTTCTTATTTTCATTTTTATATGATTTATGAAACGATCTAATCCTGATGATCTTTTAAATCTTGATCCTAAGATTGCACATAGCCTTCGAGCTTGAATCAAACAATCTCAGTCTACATAAAGTTTCAATATTCAACCATTTATAGAATTCCTCCATTTTGGGAACATTGAAATTGGAATCAATTCAAATTCAAACATAAAACAAGAACCAATGTCTACAAACAATAATAATGAACTTAATAGAACCATTTGAGAATTAGATGAACCTGACATTAACTATCAACCAAATTGTATTGCATATCCAAACCTTGAATCGAACTTTGAATTAAAATCTGTATTGATACACCTATTTCCAAAATTTCATGGACTCTCTGGTGAAGATCCCAAAAAACATCTAAAATAATTTAATGTGGTTTGTTCAACCCCGAAACCAAGAAATGTATCTGAAGATCAAATCAAACTAAGATCATTCTCATTCTTGATAGAACTGCAAAAGAATGGATGTATTATTTACAACCTGAATATGTAACTTGTTGGAATGGTTTGAAATGTCTTTTCTTATAGATATTTTTTCCTGCATCAAGGACCACTACCATTTGAAATAAGATCTCAATAATCAAGTAATATCAAGGGGAATCAATGTATGGGTGCTAGGAGAAATTCAAGAAGTTTTGTGCAAGTTTCCTGCATCACCAAATTAGTGATTAATTTCTCATTCAATGCTTCTACAAATGCCCCATGCCTATGGAAAGGATCATGGTGGATGCCACAACTGGAGGATCATTGGTGGAAAAAAACCAGTAGTCGCACATGCATTGATCGAAAATATGACACAAAACTCCCAACAATTTGGAAATTGAGGTACACCACATGTCAAGGGAGTACATCAGGTAATTCCATCTTCTCTTGAAAGTCATTTAATTGATACCAAGTTGGAAGAATTGACCACTATAGTGAGGCATATTACTTTGGATCAAAAGACATCTCAACCCACTCTTATAAGGCCTTGTAGAATTTTCACTGAAACAGACCACCCAACAGACCGTTGCCCCAAACTACAAGAGACGGAAGATTGCACAGTAATATTCCCTAGGTGATCGTATCAGAAACTGTAACATCCCAAGTAAGTAATGAATAATATATATTTTTATCTATGTCTATTAATGAACTAGATAGTGTTTTAGAGGCTTAAAATGAAAATAAATCCAATCTTAAGCATGGAATACACTAATATTTTTAAAAGATTGTTTTACTGCCTTTTGATGGAAAACCATTTTTAAATCTATCTTTTGACAATTTTATAAGCTATGTTTTTCAAAATAAACTTATTCTTTATGATTAGGACATCAAAATTTACTTTGTGTGAATTTTTGGTATTTTTCAGACAATGTTCATTTTTTAATGAATAGTGAAAAATACTGCATTTTACATCAAAACTGCTTTTTAATCTAATTTATTTATATGATTAGATTATCTTTTGAATTGGTTTTGAAGTGAAATTAGAATATATTTTTACCATTTAATCCAATGGTGGTCATTGGAATAAATTTCACTTTGAAATTGGACTTAAACTGGTATCAATCTTTTGATACTTATTGTTTCATAAAAACACGCAATTTGCTCTGACAGCGGGAATTAATTATTAAATTAATTAATGTGGCTTATATGTTTTGAATTGTGTAAAATAGACTTAATTTTTGAATTTAGAATATCAAATATAGATTAGGGTTAATTTTTGGTATTTTTCTGAAAAACTTCAATTTTTGATGAATAGTGAAACCATTAAGTGGTACTTATAAAAACTGATTTTTCCGTTTAAATGAAATTTTGCCATCATTGTGTTTTGAATTTCAAAAATCCGACATACATGGTTGTCATTAAGAAGAAAAATGTGGTTCAATGAGATTATAATAATTTTTTGGTGAATAGTAACTTATTAAGTTTTTAATCGCGATTAGTGGTAATTAGTGTAGTTTAAGGTAAAAATAATGCTTTAATAATATAAAATGACCTAGACACATGTCCTAACCTTATTGGATGTGTCATGGCCGACCAAGAAAAGCCATGGGTCAACTTGGGGACCCCATGGAGCCACTTTGGTTGGAAAATGACATAAATAACTTTTTATTTAATATTAAAGTAAAAATGACACAAACATGAGTTATGTTACTAAAACAATTTTTATATGGGGTTATACAAGTCATATTTTTGACTATAAATATTCATTAGAAAGCTAAAAAGATTTCCTACATCATAGTATTTTTTTTATAATTTTTAGACATTAAATAAATTAAATTATTTATGACATCATGATGATGCAGCGATGACCTCATTATTTAACGATTTAAATAAAATGGAAAGATAATGTAAAATCTAAGAACTACAAATGGCCAAACCCAATTGGATGAGTGGATTTCGAACCCTTATCACCTTATCCTCGAATTATATCAATGTGGGGCCTTTTAAATCCGAAACTCATTTTAAAATAAAGTAACTTATCTTTACTTTCCAAGAGTGCCCCTCCTCTCCTCTTATAAAAGGCCCCCACCTCTACCTCTTTACTCACACTCCCAAAGCCTTTGGCTCAGCCAACCCCTGCCCATTTTGTCTCTCCACTTCCCTCTCTTACTCCTTGAAGCCTCACTTTGGGCAGAAGACTTCCCAAGGAAGCCTTTGAGCTCAAACCAAAGGGAGTTACCCGATTTTAAGGTAATGTCTTCTTTTGAGTCCTTTTATTTTATTTTGCTTCTCCAACCCCCTAAACTCTTTTTATTCTTTTCTTTTGTAACAAATCCAGTATCCTCAATATACTAGGATGTTGTTATAATAAGTATTAGAGCTACACTTACACACACCTACATCTAATGGTTAACGAACATACTGTTTCCGTGGATGGCGAATTTATGCCTCCCGAAACGATGATTATTCAACATTCTTTTAACACCTTCAAAGGTGACCATTAAGATGTCACTATATTTATATATGATATATAATATGTTTATGGTTTCCTTAAGCTTCTATTTTTTTCTTTTTGGCCATACCTTTATGGTTTCCATTATGGGTAAACGCGATATCTTCATTTAAGGAAGTGCGGACTACCGCCCCCTCAAAGTGATTTGATTCGTTAAATACCATATGTGGGATGTATAAAGGATGGAACTATGATATTATATATGATATTATACTGGAATTATAATATACCTTTATATCATTATGATTCCATTCTATAAAATACGAAATAGAAATGAAAGTAGCGTTCATGCGTACGCACGGCTTACCGTCTCTATGAACGGTGCATTTCATTTATTACCTCTAAATGATTATGTAATATTATAAATGCATGTATGTACTGGATATATATGACATATATGATATCTACATCATGAATACCATTCTGGATATAATGGATACACGAACAACTTGTAATTATAAAGGGTTTATTTTTGACTCAAGTACCAATGATCGTTAAAATGACCGTTATTAACTTAAATAATTACATAGTGTTCATGACATGGCAATAAGTGATATAAAAGGAATAATGAACTTGAAAAAGGTTCTTAAGCAAGTAGAAATTAACTCAAGCTTGTTATTCAGGACATTAAAGAACGATCGAGTCAAGTCGGACCCGAGGTATGGGACTTCGTCTCAATCTCCTTTCATTGAGGCATATTTTGTTTTATACACAACCTTCTTTTATACGGTGTATAAACCCCTTTGACTTTTACGTTTATCCAAAAGGAATCTTTTTTATACGAAGCGTTTTACTAAACGACAAAAGGGAATGTTTTTGTCGTACGTATGCGGCGACAACGACTTCTTCGCCGCCGTGACCGTTATTTTAGTTTCGGCTTCCTCTACAAGACATACCTTCTTTTTAAAAGAAAAATAAATACCATGTTTTAATTTTCTTTTATTTTGGTATTGAAAATGGTTTTCATAATGTTTTTATATCAATGTGTTGTATTGATATCTTGTGAATGAAAGGTGGAAATGTTATATTTCCTTTATGCATGTTTTATGTGATACGATTATGTTGGGGTTCTTGGGCATTATTATGAAGACGGGTGGTTCCGTGATAAACTAAGGGTGGGTGAGCCCGATATAGCTCTCCAATGCATTGGGTAACGCGAAGGAGTGAAACGTTAAGGTTTCTCCGAAAATATTTAGGGAATATACTGTGATGGGTATTCCAAACGTAACCAAGAGGGTTACTCCCTACGTAAGAATGTTATGAATGTCTCAAGTTACCTTTATGTCATATGATTTCTATGATTTATTCATGATTTGATGAGGTATGTTAAAGTGTTTATGTTTTATGGGTAAAGTATGATTTCATTCTTATGTATATATGTACTCATGTTTCCTTTCCATATTTTTATATCCCTTACTGAGCTTTTTATGCTCATCCCAAGTTTTTTTGAAATGCTTTTCACAGGTCAAGGGAAAGGTACATGATATTATGATAGTGTCAAGGAAGTGTCAAGAAAGAATCCATGTTTTATTTTAAATATGTTTCCATTGATGGGAAAGAAGAATACTATCTTTATGTAACCACTTTGTTTATATGTGGAATGTAATGCAAGTTTTATGATCTAATTATCTAAAACTCTAAACCCGAAAAGATCCTCAATGTGTAATCTTGTAATAACTCAAGATTAAGTAAGGTTTAAGGCTGGGGCCTTATAGTTGGTATCAAAGGTCGGTTTAGATAACTTTAGGAGTTAGAATTCTATTAAATGATTATCCAAAAATATTTTTGTTGAAATGATATAGCATTTGAAGATTACCATATTGCTTCATCTAAGACATGTTTGTTCAGAATGGTTTTCCGCAGAGGAAACAGGGAAGCAGTGCTAGGAAGGCATACAGAAGGAAATAACCTTCCGAATCAGCATCTCGAGATGGTCGGAATTGGGACTGAACAGTTTGTTGCAGTGATGGCACAGTTGACTCAGACTATAAATGGTGGTGGTATTCATGCACAAGATCAGCCAGACCAACCGCAGAGGAACATGTCAGTGGTGGAACATTTCATGAGGCAACATCGCCCATCATTCAGAGGATCATCTGACTCTGTGCTAGCTGAAGGGTGGATTAAAGCACTGGAGAAGATTTTTGATGTCATGGGGTGTTCAGAAAATCAAAAGGTTAGTCTTGCTATTTACTGTTTGGAGGGTGAGGCAGATCAGTGGTGGTCGATGGTTAAAAATATCAGGGACGCTGATGAGATTGATGCTCTCGACTGGGATGAATTCAAAGGTATGTTTCTTGAGAAGTATTTTCCTAAGCCTGTTCGACTTAGGATGGAAAAGAAATTCTTGGAATTGAGGCAAGAGGAAGACTCAGTGGCTGCCTATGAATAAAGGTTCACTCGATTGGCAAGGTATGCTCCAAATTTTATCCGAGACCTTGATAGTAAAATCAATCATTTTTACTCAGGATTAAAGCCAAAATATCGAAGGGAATTAGCTTCTCGTGAGTTTAAAAGTTATGAAAAGCTTGTTCGATGTGCTGAGAAGGTGGAAATGGAGTTTGCCAATGATCAAGTGTTCTATAACAACCAACAGAAGAAGAGACCGAGGTGGTAGGAGAAAGGTAAGAATTCTTTAAAAAAGTCTGACGGTAAGAAAACTAAGTTTCCAGTTTGTGATAAATGTGGAAAAAGGCATGCGGGGGAATGTCTTCTGAATTCTGGAAAGTGCTACCAATGTGGTAAGATGGGACATAAGGCTCGTGATTGCACTAAAAAGGATCAAGGTGAAGGTAAGACCAAATTTGATTTACAGTTAGTGAAATATTATAAGTGCAATGAGATGGGTCACTATGCAAATGAGTGTCCGACAAAGAGCTTGAGTGATGGGAAGCAGTTAGACTACAAGCAGAAAGGGGTGGTTAAATCCTTTGCAACTACTTCAGCAGATTTCGGGCCATCAAATGAAGTTGTATCAGGTACTTTGTTTGTTTTTTCAGATTATGTCAGTGTGTTGTTTGATTCGGGGTCTACACATTCTTTCATCTCTGAAACCTTTTCTAGTAAAATGGGAATACCATCTCAAGAAATGACTCCTGAACTTTTGGTAAAAACACCTGGGGGAAGTGTCGAGGCAAAAAGAATTTATAAGAATCTTCATATCCTTATCTGTGGAAAGAACCTACTTGCAAACCTTATTGTTCTACCTCTAGTAGAGTTTGATGTTATCCTGGGTATGGATTGGCTCTCTATTTACCATGCTAAGATTGACTGTAGAGCTAAAGAAGTTTCTTTTCAGAAAGACTTTCAGTTTGTTTACAAGAATGAACCCTTACTTTTGATAACATATCAAGAGGCCGAGAAACTTGTAAAAGATGGAAATGAATGTTACCTTGCACACGTCGTTGAAAATAAAGGAACTGTTCAGATTAATGATGTGCTAGTGGTAAATGAGTATCCTGATGTTTTTCCTGATGAGTTGCCTGGAATAATACCAGGTCGGGAAGTTGAGTTTACTGTTGACTTAGTTCCTGATGCTAAGCCAATTTCAAAACCCCCTTATCGAATGGCTCAAATTGAACTTTTAGAGTTGAAGGAGAAATTGCAAGATTTATTAGAGAAAGGTTTCATTCGACCTAGCACATCACCTTGGGGTGATCCTGTTTTATTTGTTAAAAAGAAAGATGGTTCTATGAGACTTTTCATTGATTATAGAGCCTTGAATAACATCACTGTTAAGAACAAATATCCTTTGCCTCATATTGATTATTTGTTTGATCAGCTCTAGGGAGCTCAGTTTTTTTCAAAGATTGACTTGAGATCGGGGTACCATCAGCTGAAGGTAAAGGAAGCAGACGTTCCGAAGACTGTGTTTCGTACAAGATATGGCCATTATGAATTTGTAGTAATGCCTTTTGGGCTAACCAATGCACCTTCTGTATTCATGGACTTAATGAATAGAATTTTCCATGAGTTCTTGGATAAGTTTGTGGTGGTTTTTATTGATGATATTTTGGTGTTTTCTAAAAGTAAAGAAGAGCATGAATGACATTTAAGGGTTATCTTGTAAACCTTAAAAGAAAAGAAATTGTATGGAAAATTCAGCAAGTGTGAGTTTTGGTTGCAACAAATTTCTTTCCTTGGTCACATTGTTTCTAAAGATGGGATAACTGTTGATCCTGCAAAAACAAAAGTTGTGGAAGAATGGCCAAGACCCACAAATGTAACCGAGATTTGTAGCTTCCTTGGTTTGGCAGGCTATTACCGAAGGTTTGTTAGAAATTTTTCACGATTATCTAGTCCAATGACTAAGCTAACTCGGAAGGGTGTTAAGTTTATCTAGACAAAAGAATGTGATGATTATTTTCAGGAACTTAAAAGAAGATTGGTGAATGCTCCAGTTTTGGCACTACCTTCCAGGAATGGTGAGTTTGTTATATACAGTGATGCTTCATTGAAAGGACTTGGTTGCGTCCTAATGCAGAATGATCAGGTAATTTCTTATGCTTCACTTCAGTTGAAAACTCATGAGGTAAATTACCCTACACATGATTTGGAATTAGCTGCTATGGTTTTTGCTTTAAAAAATTGGAGGCATCATTTGTATGGAGTAAAGTGTGAAATATATACCGATCACAAAAGTTTAAAGTATATATTCACTCAGAAAGAATTGAACATGAGACAGAGGATATGGCTAGAATTAATCAAGGATTATGATTGTACAATTCATTACCATCCAGGAAAAGCAAATAAAGTGGTTGATGCTTTGAGTCGAAAAAGTAATGCTTCATTAGCAATGTTGCGTTTGGAACGTGATCCTTTGGTTAAGGATTTGATGAACTTTGGCATAGAAGTTGTGGGTGCATGAAGTTCTTTTGTTTTGTTTCAGGTATCAGTGAGATCATCTCTATCAGATAGAATCAAGAAAGCACAGAAGCAAGATAGTGAGTTGCAGAAAAAGGTAGAGCTAGTTCAGAAAGGTAAGTTGTCTGAATTCAACATTGATAATGATTGCGTTTTGAGATTTGGGAAGAGATTGTGTGTGCCTTGTGATTCACAGTTGAAGAGAGAGTTGTTATTTGAAGCTCATAGTTCTCAGTTTTCAGTTCATCCTGGCAGTACTAAGATGTACAGAGATCTGTGGGAGTATTACTGGTGGGATGGAATGAAAAGAGATATTGTTGATTTTACTGTGAAGTGTTTGACTTGTCAACAGGTTAAAGCAGAGCGGCAGTTACCGAAAGGGATGCTTCAGCCTTTACCAGTGCCAGAGTGGAAATGGGAGAATATATCCATGGACTTTGTTGTGGGATTACCAAAGACATCTTGAGGTAATAATGCAATCTGGGTTATTGTTGATCGCTTGACCAAGTCTGCTCA
This sequence comes from Viscum album, assembly GCA_963277665.1. NCBI lineage: Eukaryota > Viridiplantae > Streptophyta > Magnoliopsida > Santalales > Viscaceae > Viscum > Viscum album. Next base: position 1,811,489,610 of record OY728148.1, read on the forward strand.
TTTCCTTGCTATACAAGATACTTTCTCTCTTGATCAACTTTCCTGTTTGTATCTTAAAGAGGTAGTCAGGTTACATAGAGTTCCTCTCTCTATTGTATCTGATCGTGATCTCAGGTTCACTTCTAACTTTTGGAAAGGCCTTCAGAAGTCGTTGGGTACTGAATTAAATTTTAGTACAGCTTTTCATCCTCAATCAGATGGGCAGTCAGAACGAACAATTCAGACCTTAGAGGATATGCTACGTTCTTGCTCTATGGATTATCAGGGAAGTTGGGACCAACATCTTTCTTTGGTTGAATTTTCATATAATAACAGTTTTCATTCTAGTATACAGATAGCACCATTTCAGGCATTATATGGGAAGCGGTGTCGAACTCCAGCTTTCTGGGATGAAGTGGGTGAAAGGAAGTTGATGGGACCAGAATTGGTAGAAGAGATGGCATAAAAAGTTCATCTGATTCAGAAGCACATGAGAACAGCTCAGAGCAGGCAGAAGAGTTATGCGGATAACCGGAGGAAGGATCTATCTTTCGAGGTAGGTGATCATGTTTTTCTCAAGGTTTCTCCTTGGAAAAGTGTGATGAGATTTGGTAAGAAAAGAAAGTTGAGTCCAAGGTTTATTGGACCATATGAAATTCTAGAGAGAGTTAGATCAGTTGCATACCGGGTGGCTTTACCTCCGAGTTTATCTCAGGTACACAATGTTTTTCATGTTTCGATGCTGAGAAAGTACATGTCAGATCCATTTCATGTTTTGAGTCCAGAGGTAGTTCAGCTGGAAGAGAACCTATCTTATGAGGAACAACCGGTCCGGATTCTTGACCATAGGGAGCAAGTGTTACGGAATAAGGTGATTAAGCAGGTAAAGGTTTTGTGGAAAAACCACATGATTGAAGAGGCAACATGGGAATCTGAAAATGCAATGAGGGATAAGTACCCTCATTTATTCGATAAGTAAATAAATTACGGGGACGCAATTTTCTAAAGGGGGGAAGGATGTAACATCCCAAGTAAGTAATGAATAATAGATATTTTTATCTATGTCTATTAATGAACTAGATAGTGTTTTAGAGGCTTAAAATGAAAATAAATCCAATCTTAAGCATGGAATACACTAATATTTTTAAAAGATTGTTTTACTGCTTTTTGATGGCAAACCATTTTTAAATCTATCTTTTGACAATTTTATAAGCTATTTTTGTCAAAATAAACTTATTCTTTATGATTGGGACATCAAAATTTACTTTGTGTGAATTTTTGGTATTTTTCAGACAATGTTCATTTTTTAATGAATAGTGAAAAATACTGCATTTTACATCAAAACTACTTTTTAATCTAATTTATTTATATGATTAGATTATATTTTGAATTTGTTTTGAAGTGAAATTAGAATATATTTTTACCATTTAATCCAATGGTGGTCATTGGAATAAATTTAACTTTGAAATTGGACTTAAACTGGTATCAATCTTTTGATACTTATTGTTTCATAAAAACACGATATTTGCTCTGACAGCGGGAATTAATTATTAAATTAATTAATGTGACTTATATGTTTTGAATTTTGTAAAATATACTTCATTTTTGAATTCAGAATATCAAATATAGCTTAGGGTGAATTTTTGGTATTTTTCTGAAAAACTTCAATTTTTGATGAATAGTGAAACCACTAAGTGGTACTTATAAAAACTGATTTTTCCGTTTAAATGAAATTTTGTCATCATTGTGTTTTAAATTTCAAAAATCCAACATACATGGTTGTCATTAAGAAGTAAAATGTGGTTCAATGAGATTATAATAATTTTTTGGTGAATAGTAACTTATTAAGTTTTTAATCACGATTAGTGGTAATTAGTGTAGTTTAAGGTAAAAATAATGCTTTAATAATATAAAATGACCTAGACACATGTCCTAACCTTATTGGATGTGTCATGGCCGACCAAGAAAAGCCATGGGTCAACTTGGGGACCCCATGGAGCCACTTTAGTTGGGAAATGACATAAATAACTTTTTATTTAATATTAAAGTAAAAATGACACAAACATGAGTTATGTTACTAAAACAATTTTTATATGGGGTTATACAAGTCAGATTTTTGACTATAAATATTCATTAGAAAGCTAAAAAGATTTCATACATCATAGTAGTTTTTTTATAATTTTTAGATATTAAATAAATTAAATTATTTATGACATCATGATGATGCAGCGATGACCTCATTATTTAACGATTTAAATAAAATGGAAAGATAATGTAAAATCTAAGACCTACACATGGCCAAACCCAATTGTATGAGTGTATTTCGAACCCTTATCACCTTATCCTCGGATTATATCAATGTGGGGCCTTTTGAATCCGAAACTCATTTTAAAATAAAGTAACTTATCTTTACTTTCCAAGAGTGTCCATCCTCTCCTCTTATAAAAGGCCCCCACCTCTACCTCTTTACCCACACTCCCAAAGCCTTTGGCTCGGCCAACCCCTGCCCATTTTGTCTCTCCACTTCCCTCTCTTACTCCTTGAATCCTCACTTTGGGCAGAAAACTTCCCAAGGAATCCTTTGAGCTCAAACCAAAGGGAGTTACCCGATTTTAAGGTAATGTCTTCTTTTGAGTCCTTTTGTTTTATTTTGCTTCTCCAACCCCCTAAACTCTTTTTATTCTTTTCTTTTTTAACAACTCCAGTATCCTCAATATACTAGGATGTTGTTATAATAAGGATTCGAGCTACACTTACACACACCTACATCTAATGGTTAACGAACATACTATTTCCGTGGATGGAGAATTTATGCCTCCCGAAACGATGATTGTTCAACATTCTTTTAACACCTTCAAAGGTGGCCATTAAGATGTCACTATATTTATATATGATATATAATATGTTTATGTTTTCCTTAAGCTTCTGTTTTTTTCTTTTTGGTCATACCTTTATGGTTTCCATTATGGGTAAACGCGATATCTTCATTTAAGGAAGTGCGGACTACCGCCCCCTCAAAGTGATTTGATTCGTTAAATACCATATGTGGGATGTATAAAGGATGGAACTATGATATTATATATGATATTATATTGTAATTATAATATACCTTTATATCATTATGATTCCATTCTATAAAATACGAAATAGAAATGAAAGTAGCGTTCATGCGTACACACGACTTACCGTCTCCATGAACGGTGCATTTCATTTCTTACCTCTAAATGATTATGTAATATTATAAATGCATGTATGTACTGGATATATATGACATATATGATATCTACATCATTAATACCATTCTGGATATAATGGATACATGAACAACTTGTAATTATAAAGGGTTTATTTTTTACTCAAGTACCAATGATCGTTAAAACGACCGTTATTAACTTAAATAATTACATAGTGTTCATGACATGGAAATAAGTGATATAAAAGGAATAATGAACTTGAAAAAGGTTCTTAAGCAAGTAGAAATTAACTCAAGCTTGTTATTCAGGACATTAAAGAACGATCGAGTCAAGTCGGACCCGAGGTATGGGACTTCGTCTCAATCTCCTTTCATTGAGGCATATTTTGTTTTATACACAACCTTCTTTTATACGGTATATAAACCCCTTTGAATTTTACGTTTATCCAAAAAGAATCTTTTTTATATGAAGCGTTTTACTAAACGACAAAAGGGAATGTTTTTGCCGTACATATGCGACGACAACGACTTCTCCGTCGCCGTGACCGTTATTTGAGTTTCAGCTTCCTCTACAAGCCATACCTTTTTTTTAAAAGAAAAATAAATACCATGTTTTAATTTTCTTTTATTTTGGTATTGAAAATGGTTTTCATAATGTTTTTATATCAATGTGTTGTATTGATATCTTGTGAATGAAAGGTGGAAATGCTATGTTTCCTTTATGCATGTTTTATGTGATACGATTATGTTGAGGTTCTTGGGCATTATTATGAAGACGGGTGGTTCCGTGATAAACTAAGGGCGGGTGAGCCCGATATAGCTCTCCAATGCATTGGGTAATGCAAAGGAGTGAAACGTTAAGATTTCTCCGAAGAGATTTAGGGAATATACTGTGATGGGTATTCCAAATGTAACCAAGAGGGTTACTCCCTACGTAAGAATGTTATGAATGCCTCAAGTTACCTTTATGTCTTATGATTTCTATGATTTATTCATGATTTGATGAGGTATGTTAAAGTACTTATGTTTTATGGGTAAAGTATGATTTCATTATTATGTATATATGTACTCATGTTTCCTTTCCATATTTTTATATCCCTTACTAAGCTTTTTATGCTCATCCCAAGTTTTTTTGAAATATTTTTCACAGGTCAAGGGAAAGGTACATGATATGATGATAGTGTCAAGGAAGTGTCAAGAAAGAATCCATGTTTTATTTTAAATATGTTTCCATTGATGGGAAAGAAGAATACTATCTTTATGTAACCACTTTGTTTATATGTGGAATGTAATGCAAGTTTTATGATCTAATTCTCTAAAACTCTAAACCTGAAAAGATCCTCAATGTGTAATCTTGTAATAACTCAAGATTAAGTAAGGTTTAAGGATGGGGCCTTATAGAAACAACAACAGCCACATCCCTATAAGTATGATTCATTTGTTCCAACATACAATCAAGGGTGGAATGATCAATCAGACATGAGGTGTGGCTCTGGGAAACAACAAAGTCCCCCTTTTCAACAAAATTTCTAGCAGTCTCCGCCTTACCCATAGGGTTTCCAACAACCCCAAAAGAGATTTGAAGCTCAAGCATCAACAAGTCAAAAAAAAAAGGGAATACCCAACCAAAGGTAGATTCCAATACTTATGATCTTTTGAAGCAAAATGTTCTTAATCAATAGAATGATCTGAATAGTCAAAGTTCTGAGTTGAGGGAGTTGAAGACACAAATGATCCAGATTGCCACCACCCTCCATGAACTGATAAGTAAGAACTCTAGAAATCTACCTTCCCAACCTACTCCAAATCTCAAGGGGAATGTTAGTTCCATCACATTGATAAGTGGGAAGAAAATGATTGATACATATGCACCTATCATTCCACTGGTATTTGGATCAAGTCTAGAGAATCCCCATTCAAGAACAACTTATGGGTAGCCTAAGGAGATAGACAAAGGTAAGAAAAATATTGATGATGTTCATCCTAAACCCCTTTCATTTCCAAAAAGAGTTGTACAAACCAAGAAGATGGATGGAGAGGTGGTGAAAAAATAGGTTTTGGATACATTCAAGCGTGTTGAGATCAACATCCCTCTACTTGAAGCAATTAAGAAAATCCCATAGTATGCCAAATTCTTAAAAGAACTTTATACCAGTCGAAGAGGGCTCAAAGGAAATGAGAGGATCAATATTGAAATGAAGGTTCCAGCACTCATTACACCAACTCTAGCAATGCCAACAAAGTGCAAGGATCCCAGGACATTCAGCATCCCATGAACCATGGGGGAGTTACATTTTTTTGATTCTTTATGTGATTTAGGAGCTTCTATTAATGTGATGTCTCACTCTATATTATCTTCTTTATAGGTTGGTGAGTTGAAGCCGATGAGAGTAGTTGTGCAGTTGGAAAACAGAGCTACAGCATATCTAGTGGGAGTCCTTGAGGATGTACTTGTTTAGGTAAGAGACATGATATTTCCATCAAATTTCTATGTGCTTAAAATGGAGGGTGATCATGTAAGTTCTCAATATCCCATTATCCTAGATATACCCTTCCTCAAAACTGAAAAAACTATTATAAATGTTCATGAGGGTACACTTTCCATGGAGTTTGGAGATGAAAGGATCCTTGTGTTGCCCAATCGAAACAACTCAAGTTTCCCACTTGAAATTTCAACCCAATCGGTGTTGAAATGAAAAGTTGTTCACTTAATTAAACCCAAGAAATGAACTCATATGAGAAACATGTTTAGATAAGACATAAGTGAAATAATCCACACACAAATTACACAAAACCAGTAGAGTATCAAGTGTTGGAACTCCCTCCCAAGTATGTGTAGCTCCCTCGAAATGATCGTCCACCGTTTAGCTCGTCATCGAGAGGAGGAGGCTCGGGTGGAACTCTCTCTTCATCCTTGATTCCCCTATAAGGATAGGGGCCTCCAGAACTTCAAGTATGAGGAGAGAACTCCTTTAGGTCTCCAAAATACCAGAGTTTTGCCTCCTGTCCGAACTTGCAAATGAGGAGCCCAAGGTGCCTTTTTATAGGAAAATGGGAAGGTAGTTTTGAGCACACATAATTATTAAAACCACTTATCACGGGTGTTTTGACCTCCAGACAGCCTTATCTCGATTTTGAGAAAATACCAAAGTTGTAGCCCCACCTTTTGGCTGTCTCCACCGAACGTTTGGCACAATTTGGACACCTATAGCCGAAGATATGGACAGATTACAGCACACCACTTTTGAATCCGTGCAAATTTGGTGTGCTGGACAGATCAGGCCGGCAAGGCCATCAGATGGTCGAATGAGTCTTGGGTCTCTTCATATGAAATGTAGCCCAATGAGTTTTGGACCTGCTCACAAAATTCCAGCCCAATTGGATGCACGGTATAGTAGCAGTGTGCGGATTAATCCACTGGTGTGCTTGGATCCTGCGCAGTTTGGCCCATTTTTCTTGGACATCATCATGGGCCCTCCAAATCACCTTCACCTTCAATGAAATTTTCAAGACAAGTAACAGTGGCCTTTTTAATAGAGATAGACACAAAATAAATGATTCAAACATGGAATTCAATTTGTTATTATTTTTGAAATTTACAATACAAATTTAGTTTAATACAATGGTGTAAAGGTGAAAATGACACAGTGAATCGTGGTACGATCAAGAAGCTCCTCCCATCAACAAAAATCATTAAAACCAGTTTCCTCTATCCCAAAGCTGATCGGCTAGCTATCCCATACAAAAACACACGGGCCTGGAACCGACGACCGAAGTCATACCCTCTCAAACATCTGATTCTGAATAGCCATGGAATAGCGAAAACCATTGCCCTGCACCTAATCTGAAACATCTTTCTTGTAGACAATGGGTCACAAAATCCTTTGAGCAGCGAACCACCGAGGCCAAACAAATTCAACCAATTCGCGCATTCATACCACTGAATCACAAAATCACCACTGCAAAAACCATCACACCAAGTAATTTGGTCATCCACCTTGAAGCCATCACGAAGTCACCCCAGTCGGTCACCGGAACCGAAGCCAGATCCACCGCTCGTCTCCAAGAACACCACACAAAACAACTTCACCAATGAAGGACGAACCCTAAAAAACTCATCCACGCCCCCACCGCAACAACACATCACACCAGGAGCACGCCAAAATTCAAAACACACAGAACACCAAATTGCATAAAAGAAAAACTTCACCAATGTCCAAAGGGAGAAGGCTTGCAACACTTCCATGCCACCGCTGAAACACTGATCGCCGACGAACCAAATCATGCCAGAGCTGAACAAGGAACATGAGTCCAGAAACTCAAACAGTAGAGAACCATCCAAAATGGAAAAACATATGAAATAACGAACAAAAGACCATCACCAGTCGCCGAACCAAAGCTCATCGTAATCCAGATCCAGGTCCCACCACCACTATCTGTGTCGCCCGTGAAGATCACATCAAACCACCCAACACACGCATCTGGGGATGAAGCGTTGCCCTCCTACCTCGGAAGCTGGAACTCGGCCACTGGTCCAGCACCGCACCGCCATGGGAACCCTATCCAGCGAAGGTGAAGTTGGGCGAGAAACAAACAGGCAACGATGCGCATCACCGAGCGGTCAAGCCCATGTAGCATTTATACATTCATGAACAGGCCATGACATTTATACATGCATTATAAACACATGAATTAATGTATGCACTATCAAGAAGTGTCCTTGAGGGATTTATAAAGTCTAAAATCATACAATGGTGGATGGGTGTGTGTACGCGTGATGTTTAGCCAAAACTACCAAATATCCATAGCTCTTCTTTCCTTTGCATGTCGAGATGTTAGCACATTGTGGGGGAAAGGAGAATCCTGCATGTACATCGTGTGATTCAGATTAACCTGTGTATACCTATGAAGGTGAGATGTTTTTGTTTGCCACTGACAATCTTTATCAAACTCATCAGATAAAGATCAAAAGGAGACAAAGATCAAAAGGTTGCAGTGGCTCTTCGGTGTAAGGTACATCATATCTACAATATATCTTCATTTTAGTATTTTACACGATTTCATATTATCTTGCATGGAGATCATCAAAAAATGGTTTTAATCTCTTCCACTTCATCTGATAATAGTTTTTAGATCTAACAAAACCATTCAAAAAAAACCTAATCTTAGCTTATTATACATGGATCTTGGACATAAATATTGAGGATTTTTGCAATAAGAGATTCGTGTTTGGCTTTGCAATATTCATCGATGGTAATCCAAACTCATAACGAAACAAAAAGCAAATGATTATCTCTCAATCCAATACAGCATGCGTCATAAGTATCGGAAGATCCAGGAGTCTTGACACATCATATGTGATAATCAAGTGGCATTTAAAATTTTCACAAACTATGTCTTCCATACACAAACAAAACACATTAAAATTAATTGTCACTTCATTTGGGAGCATTATAAGAAGAACATTACCCACAAACATGTTCGGACCACAGAACAACTTGTAGATATTTTCTACAAGGGGAAACCTGAAGCTTGTGTTCAATTCTTACATACCAAACTAGGCATGCTAAATATATATGTTTCGGCTTGAGGAATGTGGGAGATTTTATGCGTCATATTAGGTTTATCCAGTCTGGTATGTGTGAGATTAGGATTATCCTACATTGGTCTTCAGAGCGAGCTTTACTGCTATATCAACAGATTTCAGACTTTTTTTATTAAAAAAAAAATAGATTGGGTGGGGTTTCAGTCCATGGGTTTATACATATCACTAATGTAAAAGCCTGGTCCAAACCCAACAAACTCACCCGTATAAACCTCTAGACAGACTCCATAAATGAACATTAAAATAATTAGACCCATAAAAACAGAACAATAAGTATTTTAGTGGGTCAAAAACAATAATACTTCACAAGAAACAACATACCACACGTTCAGCTCTTGTACTTCATGGATTCTTTCTCAAACCCGATAGTCGGGAATTGTTTGGCGTAGTCTTCAACCTGCTTTCGAATGCTTGCTAACTCAGATTGGATGTGAGCACCAGACTGCATTGCCCCCAAAAAATCCTTCAGCTTCGTCCCTGTCATACAAAACAAACAATATGAACCAAAAAATGCTCAAATTCCTTGAACCCAAGTTTGTTGCATCCATGAATAACAAATTGAACTAAAAATGGCTTTAATGACCTTTAGCTTCAGCCTTGATTTTCAGCGCGAGCTTTACAGAAGCATCAAAGAATTCAGCTACTTTCACAAAATCATCCTCAACAAAACCTCTAGAGGTAAGAGCTGGGGTTCCTGAAGCATGCATTTACATGAATGTGGTTCTGTAAATATAAAATATGAAAGCAGAATGTGAACAAGGAAAAGGTATTAACCCATCCTAATGCCACCGGGAACCATGGCAGACACATCTCCAGGAACAGTGTTTTTGTTTGCTGCTATATGAACAGATTCCAATACCTTCTCCACTCTGGATCCATCAATACCCTTCAAAAGTATAAATCAATTCTTAGCTTAGAATCTCTCAATGCACCGGTGATTATTCTTTTTGTACCTTATTTTTCAAATTCACCAAAACTAAATGGTTCTCAGTTCCACCAGAAACAAGTTCATATCCATTTTCTAGCAATGCCTGCAAAATTGGTCAGAAGTTGGATGTTGTGGCTTCAATGAGGTATCATTAAATTTAATGTTGAACCTGTTGACATTGATGAATCGCACCTGTGCAAACTTCGAGCAATTGCTCAGAACCTGTTCTTGATAGGCTTTGTACTCTGGAGTCCTGGCCTGCATTTTTAGAAATAAAAAACAAATGTTTGCATTCCGTTTTAGAGAAACTTCAACAAACCCGAAGACAAGGATCTCGGTAGTATGCATACTTGTTTTAAAGCAACTGCCAAGGCAGTGATTGTGTGATTATGTGGTCCGCCTTGAAGTCCAGGAAAAACAGCCTGATTGATCTTGTCTTCATAGTCATACAACACCTTCAGAGAAAAAATCAAAGAATCATTTGTAGCAACCAAATAGCATCTTGAAATGACAGAAAGATCAGGATAATGGGAATCACAGGGGTCAAATGGTCTACCTCTTGGCCCTGTTTGTTTATCTCCTTCACCCCCTTCTTGGAAAAAATCATAGCTCCACGTGGTCCACGAAGTGACTTGTGCGTTGTAGTTGTCACCACATCTGCAAATTCAAATGGGGATGGGATGACACCAGCTGCAACTAAGCCACTGATGTGGGCCATGTCAGCCAGCAGAATGGCTTTCTGTTTGTCACAGACCTGTTAAATGGATAGCGTCGCTGGGAAACTTTAAAAAAATCCATATCTTATCAACACATAAAAAAGTTTACAAACAAATAAAATAATGGAAAACCAGGCTGGATCAATGGAACAGTGAATACCTTACGGATTCGTGCATAATCATAGAGACGGGCATAGGCACTAGCACCAGCAACTATTAGTTTTGGTCGGAAAAGAGCTGCGCTTTTCTCCAACTGTGGAACATAAATTTTAGCTTAGTCATATATTTGTCTCAGAAATAACATAATATGTGAGCTAGCCAAAAGCTAATTCAATCACAAGAAAGGCCTAGGCAAAGAAGCATGGAAGTGTAATTATCATATCATCGTAGATGAAATGATGCATGTCGTATATATATTGATGACATGATTTCAGCTGAAGAGACTAAATCAAACATAAATACAAATTTTCTTATGCTCAGAAGGGTCTCATGTTACATTTTAATACATAATAAGTTTTTACAAAATAGCTGAATCACTAGAAAGCACTGATGCTCCTAGCAAGTAGTATTTCCATCTACCCTACAAATCAAACATGAATAGACTAACGACCAACATTAGAAAGCCCTAGATATGGCTAAATTGCATCAAACATTTGTAAGAGTGTATATGTATTTAGGATATGGGACTATAATTTCCAAATAGTATCAAATCTCCAGTAAAATCTAGGTTTCACTCTCACCCCGGCATCCAGGCATCCATGCGCTTGGGCATAGACATGCAAAACCGGTGGGCTGGGCCTAAACAGACCAGACACGTTTTGGCCTGTTTTTCATACGGGTCAAATTTTACAGGCCCGACCTGTTTTACATTCAGATTGGGCAAGCCCTTTTTTATAATCTCGTCAAATATATAATATAAATATATTTCATATTATATAACTCCTGAAAAAAAAACCCGCTCCAGTTTTAGCCCTGGTTTTGAAACCCTGCTTCTGCAACTTTTTTCGCCTAACCTGATAATAAAGCGGATATTTATGCAGGCAGCAGGGTGATGTGGGTGGGTTGGTGTGGCACGCGGGCAAGCTGTGTCACTGGGTGTGTGAAACATATGGCGGGCATCGTAGGTTGATATGGACATGCATGTAAATGATGATGGGGTGAGGCAGTGTAAAAAAATTAACATATAAAATTATTTTAATAAATAATATAGACCTGCAGGCCGGCCCGTATCCATGATAAAAAGCATGTTTAGGCCCATTTTAAAAACTGACAAAAAAAATTTAAGTCCAGCCCGTAAAAAGCCCGCAGGCTTACTCAAAACCATATACATGCTTCATAGAAACACTCATCACATTCATTGAAGGTTTAAAACAATAGTCGATCATTGACCATTCTTACTCTCAATGTCACCACATAGCCTTTCTCATCTGTTCAATCATGCTTCAGCTCACAATCTTCTCGGACTAGTATTTTTGCACATGAGTTCACCATGTAGCTGTTTCAAAATATCACTTTTTTAATATATATGTGTATACATATCAAAAAAATAATTAATGACGTTGTCCTATGGTATTCAAATACTCCTCTTTTCTAGAAAAAATGTTATATTATTTATCTCCGTATCCATACACATGCTTCATAGCTACATACTCATCACATTCATTGAGGGTTTAAAACAATTTTCAATCATTGGCAATTCTTACTCTTAATGTCACCACATAGTCGTTCTCATTTGTTAAATCATATTTCACCACACACCACCTTCATGGACCAGTAACAACCTGCCTTGGGAGCCCCTGTTTTAAGTAAAGCTTTTGCAAATGTAATATTTTTGCACATGAGTTCAACATGTAGATGCTTCAAAATGTCACTTTTTAATATATTTATGTATATATATCAAAAAAATAATTAATGACACCTTCCTATGGTATTAATATACTCCTCTATTCTAGAAAAAACGGTATATTATGTATCTTTGCATCCATATCCATGCTTCATTATAGCAACTCATATTTTTCATACATAAATATTACATCATTTTAGATGAATATTCAATACATTTCACAATAATACATATCTGAGGATCGTAGAGGTTTAGTGTCTTTGAAAACATGAATATGTGACAACCGGTACATAAAAGATCATTTCTGATTAAGTTATGCACAACTAACACTCTTCTTAGACATTATACATTAATAACATTCTTCATAACCAGAGAAAAGGAAACATAAGAAATGGTGAGCTCAGATACCCAGTAAAGATAAACATAAGAGATATCAATCAATGATCATAAATGACCATAAGATAAACATAAGGGTATGAGAACACGATCAAGACTTACAATAATCAATCATACTCAATCAGTCAAAGATCATTAATCGTGAAACATAAGGTTTAGTCCAACAAATGACATGAGAGATAAAGAGTGGAATCATCAATAATCAATCATGAGCCATAAAAAAACATATTATAAGCATAAAACATAAGTTTGTGACATGTACATAAGCATAGAAAATCATTTCCTTAGTCAATACTCACCATCAAAACTATCATAATGGATTAGGTTCACTTCTCATTTCATCATTTCTTTAGTCAAAGTTCACTCTCAAGACTATCTTATTGAACAGAGTCCCTTAATGAACTAAGTTCACTCTCCATTTCAGTCTTTATTATCTCATGAGATATCCATCTTTACCCAACATTGGAGGGCTATATAATTCTGGGTCCACCCGTCACATAAACCATACATATGTATATCACAAGATCATAAAACATTCATCATATAATCAAATCATAACTCGTGAAAATGATACGAGTTTCAAAAACATTTCATCAACATAATCATAAATCATTCAGAGAAAGAATAAAGACGGTAACATTAGATCATATCCTCAATAAATCATAAGAAACATCAAAGGATGTTGTTGTAGATAAAAATACCTTCAGAAGAATATTAAAACATTTCCTGAGGAAAATACTTTTTCATTTGAAATCAATTACTTAGAACGTAAAATTTTTTAAAAATATTAAGGAAAACATTTTCTTTAAAAAGAACAATGAAAACTTATATAGAAAGCTTTAAAGAAAAGAGTATTCATGATGGCAAGGAAAGTCGTTCATGCGATGTACGTTAAACCAAAAATTCCTTTCACGTTTTCGGTAAAAAGACAACAGTGCCATATTTGGAAAAAGATAAGAAAATTCTTTTTAATCCTTGATAAAGAAAGATAAATATAGTTAAAAATGACTTAAAATAATCTTTGAAGAATAGTAAAAACATTCTTGAAAATATTTAAAAAAAAATGACATGGAAAAAAATTCACAACTGAAGAGAAGGTCAATTTTTCTTATAAACATTTTTTTGGTCTCATGAATATTTAAAGAGGGAGAGGAATGAAAACATGAAATCTTCAGAAATAACCAAAGAAGAAGAAAAGGCATAAGATTTGGGAGAGATGAATCATATAATTTTATCATTGGAAAATTTTAAACATAAACAATGCCGGTAAAAAATGAAATTGTAACATAAAACTCTCACCAATGGGGCAGTAAATACACCTTACAAAAGAAAATAGGTGTATAACATCAAACATGTCTCAATGAAAAAAAATTGACACAAAGAACCCTTATGGCTTTGGTAATTTTTGAAACGAAAGTCATTCGAAGCTTGAAAATCATATGGTTGTGTAAAGCTCGTACATTAATCATGGAGTATGCCGAAAAAAGATTCATGGGCTAAATATACGCCATAGAAATAAAAAAATGGTACATAACATTAAAACATGTCTCAATAAAGAGAAATTGAGACAAAACTCTTACCGCAAGTCCATCTTGTTTTGTAAGCGCTTTAACCTCTTGTATAATGAATTTAAATTTATTATAATTTTATACCAAAACCATACTAATACATATAATATCATATATGATGCACTTATATCATTTCAATACCCGTTTGTTAACAATTCTCTATTAAAGTCGTAATTTTGGATGTTAACTGCTTTATTTTTTATGTATGTTTCAATTCAACGATTACAGTCCTTGCACTTTGATCATAGTTCCTCCATCTTCAAAATGTTGATAATGATATAAATATCATATATATTCATTATATACACATTTATAACCATTCATATTAAATGGTAATAAAAAATGAATGACATCACTTCATGGAGACGGTAATCCATACATACGCACGAGTGATATTTCTATTTTTCGATGGATGGAACGAAAGAAAGGTAAATGATAATTCACATTTTCAAAATCAATATTATATTATAAATATCATATATATTCATTAAATCCATCTTTGTTACTAACCAAGTAAAACGGAAATGATAAACAAGTCAAATCGATTTATGAAGGTGATAGTCCACACGTACGCACGAACAACGTTAATGTTTACCAATGGATCGGAAAGTGAGAATGTGGATATGATATTATAATTCCAAAAGCATAATTATGTAATAAATATTATATATAAATAATAAACTCATCATAATAACCATCCATGAAAGATGGTGATGAAAAATGAATTGTATCGCTAGGTTAAGGCGGTAGTCCACATGTATGCACGAACGATACTTTCATCTCCCATTTGACTGAGAAGAGGTAATAAATGGTTGTATCATAATAACATCTCAGTATATTGATGATAATGGTGTAAAGACTCATGTTTTTTGGATTGTGAAATTGAGTATAAATTTAAATTTTTGCTTCCGGATGTTCATGAGGGGTGAAATGGTCTTTTTCCCTTAACATGTGATCTCAGATAATTTTTCTGACCGCAATGTTGGTCCCTAAATAGGGTGTTTACCCTACGACAGAAGAGGGGTTCCTCCTTGCTACGACCAAGAGAGAAGAGGGAGAGGAGAGGGGAGAGGGAAGAAGGGAGGTGCCGCCACGGAAGAAGGGAGGTGCCGCCATGGAACTCGGGAGGAGTCGGATCGTCGGGCGGCAGCTACAGAACACGGATACGGGCAAAGCTTCGGCGGATTTCATCCAAAGGCAGGTCGTTTTTAAGTTTTTTCGTAAATCCCTATAGATTTACCATTTTCTAGTTTTAAGGCCCTTTATGGTTGTTATGGACCCCATGGGTATATGCTTAACTGGGGGGAAACAGGGGTTTCGGGCCGATTGCAGGAGTTTCCGTTCAGGAAATCTCGATCACACGACGTGTGGCTCCATAAACACACGTAATGCATTCTTCCTGTTTGGGGAAGATGAAGTTTTGGAAAGTACACACTGTGTATTTAAAGTACATGTCGAGTAGTGGTACTTGGCCATGTAGCCAAGTACATGGGCAGATGGAGTCTTTGGGACTACACGTTGTGCAGCTGTATATGGCCATGTGGTCGGGTACTTGGGCAAACAACTCGTGTAAAGGGGACATGGTCGTGTAGCAGTACACGTCCAGACCTCAGGTGTGTCCTAGCCATGTAGTAGTACACGGTCAGATCTCATGTATGCCCTAGTCGTGTAGTAACACACGACCAGACTCCATGTGTGTCAGGTCATGTAGAAGTACATGACCGGGGAGGAGGTATTGAAGTACACATCATGTATTCAGGGTGCACGTCGTGTAATGTCCCATTATTACCCATTTGAGGGTTTTGGGTGATTATACACCCCGGAGTCAAAATTAGACAAAAAAGGAGATCATTTTGAGTATTTTTCTGCATAGATCGCAATGGTGGAACCCTTGGGATGATTTGAGAACTCCTAAGAGGCATTTTGGGGCGAGCGAGCTTTGATGGAGTGATTTTTCCTCCAGTAAATGGATTCAGAGGTCTCCAGAGAGAGACACGTGGGATGAGACCCACCTAAGGGTCATAAGAATGATTAAAGGACATGGCATGGGATCGCCAATGTCCTCGACTGGTGTAACTTGGGACAATCCCTGGTTAGCGAGACTGAGACGCGTTTCGAGGGGATGGATAGGTTCGGTGTTCGGGTCAACCTAGAGTGGGACCTTGAACTTAGATGGGGCATGAGTCATCTCTCTAGACCGATGTTTAAGTCGCTTTCCCGTGGAGGCCAAGGGGTCGTTTTGAGTTACGACTTTACCTAAAAGTGTGTTACCCCCAAGAGACGGGCTATGCCCGAAGACATAGTCAGTGACCGAGGATCCCCAGTGAGATGCCTCCTTTTGTGACCTGACTAGAGGATCCCCTGTGGGATGCCTCTGCTTGCTTTTGTTTTCGAGGGTGCCAAGAGGGATGCCTCAGCTTATGTGCCGACCACAAGGATCCTGCAAGGGATACCTCTCCTATGTATTGACCTAGGGGACCCCAGTGGTCGACCGACCCTGAGCAAATGCTTTATGGGTTTAGGTAGATATGGTAGCGGGTGTCACCTTAGAACCCGTACCGAACATGTGAGCCCGAGGGGCTATGGCAGTAGTGATGGGTTTAGGCGTTCGACCAACCTCACTTTTTACTTATGTTTTCACATGGTTATTGTTTATGCAGTTATAGATTCCAAACGTGTTTCCAGAAACTCGACCTATGAGCCTGATATGATGCTACGCATAGTGTGAATGCCCAAAGGTGCATCTTAGGATCCAGCTTATAAGCCTTATTGATTGGATGTTACTGTTACCGAAAGTCCCATTTCTCATTGGGATTCCTCCCTGCACAGCGATTACAGAGGAGGTTGTTGAGAGTGTCTCGAAACCCCTCTTACATTGGTGTCGCCCTGTGGATGGCTAGCTCGCTGGGATCCAAGTGATGTCAGAGGTTGTCTATAGCGACCCGAACTTTTCATACATAAATATTACATCTTTTTAAATGAATATTCAATACATAACATTAAGATCCACATCAGAACCGTAAAGGTTTAGTGTCTCTGAAGACTTGATAAATAAACATCTTATTCATAAAAGCCCTTCAACATCTTTCATAAAGATCTTTTCATATAGTACCCTTCTTAGACATACCCTACTTAAAACATTTCTTCATAGTCTGGGAAAAGAAAACATAAGAAAGGGTAAGCTCAGATACTCAGTAAGAGTAAACAAGAGAGATATCAATGATCACTTAAGCAAAACATGAACATAAGGGTATGAGAACTTGAGCTTAACATTTGAAAAATCATACCAAGCAGATCAAAGTTTATAATCATGAGTCGTGGCATAAAGTTTGACTGTTCATAAGACATGTATCATAAAGAAATCAAAGAACGTGAGTCATGAGGGCGTAACATAAACATAGGAATGTGGCAAAAACATAAACTTACAACATTGTGAACAAGTTAAAAAAGAAGTCGGTTCACTCATTATGTTAAGGACATGAAATCGAACTCTCGCATAAATTTATGGACATGAAACCAGATCCACGCGTAATCTTATGGACATGAAAGTCAGGTCCACGCATAAACTTATGAACATGAAAGTCAGGTTTATGTATAAAATTGTGAACATGAAACCAGGTTCACACATACCATAATGAACTCATGAGTTATCCATCTTTACCTAATGCATTGAAGGACATTAACGGACCCAACCATCACATAATCATAATTCATTCATATAAATGACACAAGATCATAAAACATTCATCACATCATAACTCATGAAAAAAAAAATGGGTTTCATAATCATTTAATCATAGCATAACTCATGGAAAAGAAACGGGTTTCATAAATATCTTTTTATCATAACAATAAATCATCTAGAGAAAGAATAAGGATGATATTATTGAATTATATCCCCAATAAAACATAATTAACATCAAAGGATGTTATCATAGATAAAAATTCCTTTAAAAGAATACTGAAATGTTTTTTTGAGGAAAATACATTTTTCACTTTGAAATCACTTCTTTAAAATCCAAATATTTCCAAAATATTATGGAAGACATTTTCTTTGAAAATAATCTTGAAAACTTGTAAAGGGAGTTTCAAAGCATTGAGCGGTCATGATTGCGGGAAATTCAAGCATAAACAATTCCGATTAAAATGAGATTAAAACATAAACCTCTTACCTCAGGTTCGACTTCCTTCGTACGTGTTCGAACCTCCTGTATAATAAATATAGATTTATTATAGATCTATTCCAGAAACATAATCATATATACATCATTCCATATGTGATTTATTTATAACCTTCTATCACCCATTTATTAACAATTTTTATCAAAATCACAGTTCTGATCGATAACTGCTTCGTTTTTCATGTACGTTTTGATTCAGAAATTTTGGTCCTTGCACTTTGATCATAGTTTCATCATCTCCAGAACGTTAATCATGATATAAATATCATATATATTCATTATATGTATTTTTAGAGTAATCCATAAAAATTAGAGACAGAAAAATGAATCACATCGTTCATCAAGACGGTACATCGTACGTACGCATGAACGTTGTTTTCATTATTCGATGGATAGAACGAAAGAAAGATAAATAATAATTCATTTTTTCAGGATCGTTATTATATTATATTGTTAAACCCTATTTTTTATTATTCTGGGTATTTCCGAGTTCCACATCAGAATACTCAATCATGTATTCCTTTTTCTCAATCGATAAAAGAATGTCTCTGTCTCACCTTGAGGTAAGGAGAATTCCTCCTCTACATGGTATCAGAGGGTAAATCCCATTAATTTTTTTTTCTCCTGGTTCCTGCCCTACGCGGCCCCTCCTCCCAAGTCTTGCCCTACGCGACCCCCCTCCCTGCTCCTGCCCTACGCAGCTCCCCTCCCGACTGTCACACCCCGACCGCGGACATCAGTAATTTTTCTCCTCTCTTGGTCCCGATTTAAATTTTTAAAAGATTAATTGCGATTGGCGGTTTCGCGCCGGTGCGCGGTCACCGCATCGTTAGCGGTGACCGTGCGTTCAGCCCGGGTGACAGTGTGTTCACCCGGTGTTTTAAATATTATAATTTTTATGTTGGTATTTTATTTGTGTTATTATTATTGTATATATGTTTATATACGTTTATATACATATATGCGTAATAATGTATGTATATGTATAGATCTATATGTATAAATATATGTATATGTGTAACATCTTTAAATTATTTTATAATTATTATTTTAAATATTTGGTCAAAAATAATTATTATTTGAATTAACTAATTTATTATTTGTTATTATTATAAGTTTTATTATTATGATATAAGTCTTATTGTTATTAATAATATATGTTTTATCATTATTATTATGATTATAATTATTGTTTTTATCACATATATATATATATATATAGTATAAACCTAACCCTAATGCTACCTCCCCGTAGCCGCCACCCCCCCCCTCACCTCTCTCTCTCTCCAGCCTCCCTCCGCCTTCGCCACACCCAGCAGCAGCCCCGCCGCGCAGCTCTCCCTCTCCTTCTTCCTCTCAGCCGCACCAAGCCGCCGCCTGCATCCCTCCCCACTCTCCGTCGCCGTCCCAGCGACCCGACCTCCCCCCCCCTTGTCCAAGCCTCGCTTCCCGTCTCGCTGCACCCGCCGGCGCCCCAACCTCATCCCGGCTTCTCCGGCCTCCCCTCCATCAGCGCCGACCCACTGCCCCGCCTCCCGGCTCCCGAGCCTTGCACCAGCCGCGTTGCCCCTCCCTGCTCCCTCTCCCTGTCCCGAGCCCGTCCTGGTTCGGCCGACCCGCACACACCCCCTCCGGCGCCGCCCTCCCTGCTCCCTCTCCCTGTCCCGAGGCCGCACCCAGCCGCGCCGTCCCCGTTCCCCATCCCAGCCGTCCCGACTCCCGCCTCCGCCTCCCGTCGAGCCGGCCTCCCTGTTTCCGGCCCTCCCCTGCTGCTCCCAGCCCGCTCCGCCCTCTCGCCTTGCGCCGACCCCGACCGCCGCGCCCCTCCTTCCTAGCACCGGCACACACCTCCCTGCCCTGGCCTCCCTCCTTCAGCCCGCGCCCGACCGCCGCTCCGCTCCCTGCCGCGTCGCCGTCCCGGCCTCCCTGCTCCGCCGCCTCCCGCGCGAACCCCCCCAGGCTGTAAGTTTATTTTATTTTATTTTATTTTTTTCATTTTTGTTTGTTTGTTAATTTTAATTTTATAACGATTAATTATTTTTATCATATTAATAACATTATAATTATGTTATTATTATTATATTATTATTATTATTGTTTTATTATTATTATTATGTTAATATTATTTTATTATTATTATTATTATGTTAATATTACTTTATTATTATTATTATTATTATATTATTATTATTATTTTTATTGTTATTATTATTGATATTAACATTTCATATTATTATTATTATTATTGTTATGATTACTAACATATTATTAATATTAATATTATTATTATTATTATTACTAATATATTTGTTATTATTTTAATTATTATCATATTATTTTTATTATTATTATTATGTTATGATATTCTTATTATTATTATTAAATTATTATTATTATTATGCTATTGTCATTATATTATTATTATTAATATTATTATGTTGACATTATTTTATATTATTATCATTATTATATTATTAATATATTATGATTATATTAAATTGGCATTGTTCCTATTATTATTATTGTATTAATATTATGATATTATTATTATTGCTATTATTGATATATTATTATTATTATGCTAATTATATTATTATTGTTATTGTCATTGTTACGACTATATTATTATTGTTATCATATTAATACTGATATTAACATTATATATTGGTTACTGCTATTATATTATTATTACTGATCGTTAAACCCGTTTTTCGGTCTATTGTTTTAGGATCTGTTTGACGGCGCAATTCGATGCGCCATTTTCGCAACGGGAGTCTTGGGCCGTGTCATTCGTCATTCCGATTCGAGGTAGGTCTCCCTATGCACTTGCCTCTAAATTAAGAATTTATTTATTCCTTGTCCTTTTATTAAATTTCAGTAAATTTAAGAAAATAATATTAAGTAGTTTTTATAGTGTGGTGATTTGCTGATAATGCAAACTGTTTAATTCTAGCATTTCATTAAAAGTGTTTTCTTGGTTTCAATTGTGGGATTTCATAGTAATGTCGCTAAATGGTTCTTCCTGAGTAACGAAAGACATGTTGAATTGGGTTTTGAAATGTTTTTGGCATGTGTAAATTAGTAAATGTACTGTTTATGGAAAATGGTGTTTTCTTATAACCTTGATTAGAGAAAACGTCGTGTGACCTTTTGAAATTGTTTTTTTGGAAACTTTACGTGTGGTTCTTGGTTGACGAAAGATGTTTTCCCTTGTTGTGTTATTAAAAATAATGCTTTCTGGGTTGTGAAAGTTGTTTATGTTCTTGTTTGAGTGTTTCCAAAAAGGGGTTTTTGCGAAATGATTAGGTAATGACATTTATATTTTCAGAAAGGGATTTATGACGTGCGTGAGTTTTGAAATATTGTTTGGGTGTGGAAATGGTGACTTTTGTGTGCGATATCTTGTTTGGCCTGCGATATGAGGAAGAAATATACTATGTGAATGTGAAGCTTGTTTGAGCACACGGGGAAACCCTGGGTATCTAGGTGGGCGGACTAGAACTAGTGTGCTAGTGAGCCGGATGGGTGTCGTCCCTGTTTCACTTAGCTGGATTGACGTTTGCAACACTAACTAAACATATGATATCTGAGGGTCGTGGCCTTCTAAGCCACGTGTTCTGAGGTTCGTGGCCTTCTAAGCCACGTTTTCTGAGGGTCGTGGCCTTCTAAGCCACGTTTCACCGAGACACGAGGTTCTAGGGTCCCACGCGAGCTAGATGAACCTTAGGGGATTTACCCATAGTGCTCTACCATCTCTGGCGTGGTGCCTTCCGTCGGCATACGGGGGACCACTTGGGTGTGAGTGTGTGCGTGTGTGAGTATGTGTGTGTGTGTGTGAGTGTGTGAGTGTGTGTGTGTGCCCATGGTTATTGCTGATAACTTCTGGTTTATTTTTACTTGCACTTGGTTTTTCCTTGCCTGTTTACTTCTACTTGCACTTGTTTTCTTTCCTGCTTGTTTACTTTCAGTTCTTCTTTACCGCTTGTACTGGTTGCTTTGCGAAAATGGTTCTTAAATAAAAATGCGTTTTTCTCTTGTGTAGTAAAACTGAAAATGTAACACTTCTTTATCGTTCAGAACGAATTTAGAATCAATGAAAAGAAATTCAACTTTTAAAAAGGAATAAGGGTAATGGCTCGTGTTTAGTTTTTCAAGTGAAACATTGTAAAAGCATACTTTTATACATTGTAGTTCAAACCTGGAATAGGTAGATTCTTTATTTACTGGCAGTGCTTTGGGATTTGTTGTTGGGCTCACCTACTGAGTACTTTTGTGCTCACGCCTATCTTTTACCACTTCAGTTGCAGGTTCCTTGTGTTCGGGTTTTCCTGACTTGAGTCGCTCAGTGATGGGGCGACGTTGGTTTGTAGTTGGGTGGTGACCCGCGAGGTCACGTGGAGGTATGTCGTGGTTTAGTTTTGTTATGTCTTTAGTGTTTGCCCGTTTGTTTAGTTTACTTTCGTTCTTTTGATCCTGTTTTTAGTTTGGGCTAAAATCGTTCCCAACGATTGAAACTTTTAATGCCCGGCACTTGTTGCCATCCCGGGGGGATCGGGAACGCCCCTCGGGACTTGCCGCGGACCGGCTCGGGTGACCGGTTCAGGGTCGACCCGGACTGGTTCGTGACAAAATGGTATCAGAGGTGGTTCTTGTTATTTGGGTTGTCCGGTAGAATGAGATTAGGACTGTCGGAACTCGAGGGGTAAGTACGGGAAGAGCGTCGCGAACTCTTGCTCGCACTGATCTTCGAGTTACCAGGGGTAGTTCGGGAATTGTGTCCTTGTCTTTTCTGGTTTGTCTTGGATTGAGAGATGACAATGGAGGCAAGCCGACGTTACGTCGTGATTTCACATGGAGTAGTGACCCATGTGGAGTCTGAGTACACGGTTTGAATTCCTCCTAGTGGTCGATGCTGACTCGAGACATGGCTCACTACCATGTCGCCAGGTTGAGCGTGACTACTAGTCCCTCACTTCAGTGGTTGATGCAAATTTGGTTGCTGCTTTCGTTTTGGTTTGTGTGAGTGCGTGATTGGAAATGAAAAAAAAAGTTTTTGAAAGATTGGACTGGTTTCTTTTAAAAGACTTTGAATGTATGAAATGGGTTTTGAAACTGAAATCTCTTGATTTGGAAATCTGTTGTTTTCTTGGAATTGGTTATGAATGATTTGGGGAGAAACTTCAGGTCCTCCTTGTGAACGTCTGCACATGTGTGAGAATGCATGGAAAGTGTGTGTTGATGCACGTATGAATGGAATGTGGATGAAGACATGTGCAACGGTTCATGAGATTACCTGGGTGTGTATTTGAAGTTAAAGGCTTGACTTTGTTTTCTAAATTTGGTTTTAAATGAAAATGGTTTTGGAAAGTTTTTGGTTTGAAAGTGGATTGGTTTTTAGAAAGTGATCTTGAGAAAGGGTGGTTTTGAAATCTAAAATGGAAAGGGAACTTTAAAGAGGAGATTTTATTTTTGGTTGTGTTGTATTTGTTTGATCCTTGTGCTACTTGTTTTGATGAAGACACTTTTATTGATGTCGCTTCGGTTTGATGTTGGTTTCGGCCTTGTGTTTTATATGTCGCTCAGGAAATGCCGCCCAGAAAGGTCTCTAAGGATTTGGATATGTCATGCCCAGTTTTTGGTCCTCCTCAGACTTTGTCTATTATCCATGGTGATCAGGGTCCGTTAGAAGCAGTGAAATGGCTCGAGGAAGTGGAACGTGTCTTTAGAATACTGGGAACTCCCGATAATGTTAAGGTTCGTGCAATTATGGAATTGTTCGAGGGTCCAGCTCTGGACCAGTGGAAGATGGTTACCCCACCGTCAACGCAAGGTGAAATGACGTGGGATGTCTTTAGAGTCGTTTTCATCCAGTGGTTTGTACCTGAGGAAATGAAGCTGGAGAAAAAGGGAGAGCTTGTGCATATTCAACAAGGTCAACGGACGGTGAAGGCATATGTTGACCATTTCAAGGAACTAATTCCCTTTTTCTCCAGATGTAGCGTCGCATGAACTCATGAAGGTCTCTCTTTTCACTGGGGGTCTTCGTCCAGAGATCAAGGAGCGAGTCCTCCCTTATAAAGACCTTTGTTTCGAGAAGCTGGTAGAGGAAGCTTTCTTGGCTGAGTTGGTTTCCGGTGTGCGGGTGGTTAGTGCTTCAGCATCCCCAGTTGTTCGTAAGAGTTCCTCCTCTGGTGTGGAAAATATGCCAGAGATACCTGTCCCCAATGAGTTATCCCCTTTGGTCCCAGCTTCCAGTTCATTAGATCATTCGATGGTATGCTTTCAGTGTGGTCGTTTTGGGCATTTAAAGTCGTCTTGTCGCAACCCTCCGAAGACGTGTCATCGCTGTGGTTGTCTGTGTCATCTGGAGAAGTTTTGCAAGAAGCGTCGCTTGAAGAGGAAGCTGTGATGGGAGAATGTCAGTACCTGACTGTGAGGCAGAAGATGCTTCAGCCATCAGAGCCCCAGCCACAAGTCTCGGGGTGAAGCCCGCGCACAGTCAGGAGTCCCCAGGGGTGTGAAGCCTTGGTCCAGGTTTTGTGCTCCGTGTTAGCAGTGGAACAATCAAGATCTTTTAGTACTTGTTTTTCTGCTGTTAAGTTTTGACGTTGTTGTATGTTCATTGTTTTACCATGGGGTTATCATGGACTTGTTCTATTATAATCCAAGTAGTCTGGTTGATGTGGATGTGTTGTTTCTGAATCGTGTGTCTTTCGAAAGGTGTGTTTGACTCTTCGGTGGGTTGACCTTTGTTTAGCAATGCTCGTCAGATGTGGTTGTGTTTCATGGATTTCAGTGGGCCATGTTTCTAACTCGATGTTTTGGTTTAGGGTTTTCGTGGGTTTCCCCTAGTATTGAAGGTTGTTGACTCTAGTCGTGGGTTCAAGGTTTCGACGGAGGCGTTGTAGTAATCGTGCTATAAGAATTGGTTTGAATTGGTTGGGAGTTCCCGCGTCGACCCCCCCCCCTTTTCCCAGGGTGTTCTATTTAGATGGTCAACTTTTCTGCACTAGTTGAGTTCTTGTGGTGGGGAGAACCCCTTCGGGTTCTCCCCTCACCCTCGGACCCCAGTTTTCTCTTGAATCGGTCGGGTGTGACCTGTGTAGAGTAAGGTCATCCCCGAGAACTTCAGTTTTCTTCAGTACTGTTGGGCATAGACTTGGATTTTTGGCTGACTTGTGACCTGGTGACTTTCTGGGGGCAGAAAGTGTCTGTGGTGGGGAGAATTGTCACACCCCGACCGCGGACATCAGTAATTTTTCTCCTCTCTTGGTCCCGATTTAAATTTTTCGAAGATTAATTGCGATTGGCGGTTTCGCGCCGGTGCGCGGTCACCGCATCGTTAGCGATGACCGTGCGTTCAGCCCGGGTGACAGTGTGTTCACCCAGTGTTTTAAATATTATAATTTTTATGTTGGTATTTTATTTGTGTTATTATTATTGTATATATGTTTATATACGTTTATATACATATATGCGTAATAATGTATGTATATGTATAGATCTATATGTATAAATATATGTATATGTGTAACATCTTTAAATTATTTTATAATTATTATTTTAAATATTTGGTCAAAAATAATTATTATTTGAATTAACTAATTTATTATTTGTTATTATTATAAGTTTTATTATTATGATATAAGTCTTATTGTTATTAATAATATATGTTTTATCATTATTATTATGATTATAATTATTGTTTTTATCACATATATATATATATATAGTATAAACCTAACCCTAATGTTACCTCCCCGTAGCCGCCACCCCCCCCTCACCTCTCTCTCTCTCCAGCCTCCCTCCGCCTTCGCCACACCCAGCAGCAGCCCCGCCGCGCAGCTCTCCCTCTCCTTCTTCCTCTCAGCCGCACCAAGCCGCCGCCTGCATCCCTCCCCACTCTCCGTCGCCGTCCCAGCGACCCGACCTCCCCCCCCCCCCTTGTCCAAGCCTCGCTTCCCGTCTCGCTGCACCCGCCGGCGCCCCAGCCTCATCCCGGCTTCTCCGGCCTCCCCTCCATCAGCGTCGACCCACTGCCCCGCCTCCCGGCTCCTGAGCCTTGCACCAGCCGCGTTGCCCCTCCCTGCTCCCTCTCCCTGTCCCGAGCCCGTCCTGGTTCGGCCGACCCGCACACACCCCCTCCGGCGCCGCCCTCCCTGCTCCCTCTCCCTGTCCCGAGGCCGCACCCAGCCGCGCCGTCCCCGTTCCCCATCCCAGCCGTCCCGGCTCCCGCCTCCGCCTCCCGTCGAGCCGGCCTCCCTGTTTCCGGCCCTCCCCTGCTGCTCCCAGCCCGCTCCGCCCTCTCGCCTTGCGCCGACCCCGACCGCCGCGCCCCTCCTTCCTAGCACCGGCACACACCTCCCTGCCCTGGCCTCCCTCCTTCAGCCCGCGCCCGACCGCCGCTCCGCTCCCTGCCGCGTCGCCGTCCCGGCCTCCCTGCTCCGCCGCCTCCCGCGCGAACCCCCCCAGGCTGTAAGTTTATTTTATTTTATTTATTTTTTTTCATTTTTGTTTGTTTGTTAATTTTAATTTTATAACGATTAATTATTTTTATCATATTAATAACATTATAATTATGTTATTATTATTATATTATTATTATTATTGTTTTATTATTATTATTATGTTAATATTATTTTATTATTATTATTATTATGTTAATATTACTTTATTATTATTATTATTATTATATTATTATTATTATTTTTATTGTTATTATTATTGATATTAACATTTCATATTATTATTATTATTATTGTTATGATTACTAACATATTATTAATATTAATATTATTATTATTATTATTACTAATATATTTGTTATTATTTTAATTATTATCATATTATTTTTATTATTATTATTATGTTATGATATTCTTATTATTATTATTAAATTATTATTATTATTATGCTATTGTCATTATATTATTATTATTAATATTATTATGTTGACATTATTTTATATTATTATCATTATTATATTATTAATATATTATGATTATATTAAATTGGCATTGTTCCTATTATTATTATTGTATTAATATTATGATATTATTATTATTGCTATTATTGATATATTATTATTATTATGCTAATTATATTATTATTGTTATCATATTAATACTGATATTAACATTATATATTGGTTACTGCTATTATATTATTATTACTGATCGTTAAACCCGTTTTTCGGTCTATTGTTTTAGGATCTGTTTGACGGCGCAATTCGATGCGCCATTTTCGCAACGGGAGTCTTGGGCCGTGTCATTCGTCATTCCGATTCGAGGTAGGTCTCCCTATGCACTTGCCTCTAAATTAAGAATTTATTTATTCCTTGTCCTTTTATTAAATTTCAGTAAATTTAAGAAAATAATATTAAGTAGTTTTTATAGTGTGGTGATTTGCTGATAATGCAAACTGTTTAATTCTAGCATTTCATTAAAAGTGTTTTCTTGGTTTCAATTGTGGGATTTCATAGTAATGTCGCTAAATGGTTCTTCCTGAGTAACGAAAGACATGTTGAATTGGGTTTTGAAATGTTTTTGGCATGTGTAAATTAGTAAATGTACTGTTTATGGAAAATGGTGTTTTCTTATAACCTTGATTAGAGAAAACGTCGTGTGACCTTTTGAAATTGTTTTTTTGGAAACTTTACGTGTGGTTCTTGGTTGACGAAAGATGTTTTCCCTTGTTGTGTTATTAAAAATAATGCTTTCTGGGTTGTGAAAGTTGTTTATGTTCTTGTTTGAGTGTTTCCAAAAAGGGGTTTTTGCGAAATGATTAGGTAATGACATTTATATTTTCAGAAAGGGATTTATGACGTGCGTGAGTTTTGAAATATTGTTTGGGTGTGGAAATGGTGACTTTTGTGTGCGATATCTTGTTTGGCCTGCGATATGAGGAAGAAATATACTATGTGAATGTGAAGCTTGTTTGAGCACACGGGGAAACCCTGGGTATCTAGGTGGGCGGACTAGAACTAGTGTGCTAGTGAGCCGGATGGGTGTCGTCCCTGTTTCACTTAGCTGGATTGACGTTTGCAACACTAACTAAACATATGATATCTGAGGGTCGTGGCCTTCTAAGCCACGTGTTCTGAGGTTCGTGGCCTTCTAAGCCACGTTTTCTGAGGGTCGTGGCCTTCTAAGCCACGTTTCACCGAGACACGAGGTTCTAGGGTCCCACGCGAGCTAGATGAACCTTAGGGGATTTACCCATAGTGCTCTACCATCTCTGGCGTGGTGCCTTCCGTCGGCATACGGGGGACCACTTGGGTGTGAGTGTGTGCGTGTGTGAGTATGTGTGTGTGTGTGTGAGTGTGTGAGTGTGTGTGTGTGCCCATGGTTATTGCTGATAACTTCTGGTTTATTTTTACTTGCACTTGGTTTTTCCTTGCCTGTTTACTTCTACTTGCACTTGTTTTCTTTCCTGCTTGTTTACTTTCAGTTCTTCTTTACCGCTTGTACTGGTTGCTTTGCGAAAATGGTTCTTAAATAAAAATGCGTTTTTCTCTTGTGTAGTAAAACTGAAAATGTAACACTTCTTTATCGTTCAGAACGAATTTAGAATCAATGAAAAGAAATTCAACTTTTAAAAAGGAATAAGGGTAATGGCTCGTGTTTAGTTTTTCAAGTGAAACATTGTAAAAGCATACTTTTATACATTGTAGTTCAAACCTGGAATAGGTAGATTCTTTATTTACTGGCAGTGCTTTGGGATTTGTTGTTGGGCTCACCTACTGAGTACTTTTGTGCTCACGCCTATCTTTTACCACTTCAGTTGCAGGTTCCTTGTGTTCGGGTTTTCCTGACTTGAGTCGCTCAGTGATGGGGCGACGTTGGTTTGTAGTTGGGTGGTGACCCGCGAGGTCACGTGGAGGTATGTCGTGGTTTAGTTTTGTTATGTCTTTAGTGTTTGCCCGTTTGTTTAGTTTACTTTCGTTCTTTTGATCCTGTTTTTAGTTTGGGCTAAAATCGTTCCCAACGATTGAAACTTTTAATGCCCGGCACTTGTTGCCATCCCGGGGGGATCGGGAACGCCCCTCGGGACTTGCCGCGGACCGGCTCGGGTGACCGGTTCAGGGTCGACCCGGACTGGTTCGTGACACCGACGCTCCTGTCGGCTCTCGCCCGATGAGCCTCCCGCGTGCAACGATCTCCCGCGATCGTCCCTCGCCCTCTCTGTAGAATCTCGGTGACGGAAGTCCCCGCCTTCCGCGACTCCTCCTGTCGCGAACGCCCCCCCCCCCCCCACGACGCCCAGCCAGGCCCTCTCCCAGCGGCGCTCCTGACTAACGGCGCCCAGCCAGGCCTCCTGTTCGCCATCCCGACATCATCCCTCCCCGCGGTCGGCCTCTCTCCACGTCGGCCTCCTCGCACGGCTACCCAGCACGCTTCCCTCCTGGTGCGGATCTCCTCCCAGCATCAGCTCCCATCGCGGCCCTCTCTCCGGCGGACCTCCGACGCTGGCACCCGGCCATCCGCCTCTTCCAGACGCAGTGCCCTCTAGCTGCCAACCGACCGCCTCTCCCTATGGCCTCCCGGCTTCAACCGGCCC
Organism: Viscum album; assembly: GCA_963277665.1. Classification (NCBI taxonomy): domain Eukaryota; kingdom Viridiplantae; phylum Streptophyta; class Magnoliopsida; order Santalales; family Viscaceae; genus Viscum; species Viscum album. Next base: position 1,811,519,578 of record OY728148.1, read on the forward strand.
GCTTCCCTGCGGCCTCTCGCCACAATCTCCAAGCCGCAGGTTCTCCCGCTCGACGAACGACACATCTCTCTCAGCGTCTCTCATTCGTTGTGACCTCCCGCAATCCGGTCAGCTTCCCAGCAGATTCTCGGCCACTACCTCCAATGCGGTCTCCCAGACTCCCTGCTGTCCTCAGCACTCCCCGGCCCGCTTTCAGCGCAGTCACCTGGCTCCCCCCGCCCTCATCAGTGATTCCCAGCCCGCCTCTAACGTAGTCTCCCGACCCCCGCCCTCTTCGGCGGTCTCTCGGCCCGCCTCCAGCAGTTTCCCGACCCCTACCTGAGCAATCGTCCTCTTCTCCAGCCACCATTGCTCAGACTGATGGCTCTAACGCCTGTCTATCTCATCGACCGCCAGCCTGGATGCTCAACTTCGGTGCGTCCGAACATCTCACAGGGGATTCCAGTATGTTCACTACCTACCATCCGTCTGCTAGTGCTTCTACAATCACTGTTGCCAATGGATCTACAATCCCCATTGCGGGATTTGGCACATGCCTTTTGACCCCGTCTATTAGCCTGTCTTCAATCGCTCATGTTCCTCACAGCCCGTTTAATCTTCTCTCCATCAGCAAACTCACCAAAGACTTAAATTGTGCTGCTATTTTTACGTCTTCTGGTGTTGTTTTTCAGGAGCGGTCGACGAATCGGGAACTTGGTCGAGGTCATCTTAGAGCTGGGGTGTGCACACTCGATATCCCCCCACCTCTTGTTTGCTCATCCACCACTTGGTATGATTTTTCAAATGGTAAGCTCAGATACTCAGTAAGAGTAAACAAGAGAGATATCAATGATCACTTAAGCAAAACATGAACATAAGGGTATGAGAACTTGAGCTTAACATTTGAAAAATCATACCAAGCATATCATAGTTTATAATCATGAGTCGTGGCATAAAGTTTGACTGTTCATAAGACATGCTTCGTTTTTCATGTACGTTTTGATTCGGAAATTTTGGTCCTTGCACTTTGATCATAGTTTCATAGTCTCCAGAACGTTAATCGTGATATAAATATCATATATATTCATTATATATATGTAACACCTGAGATTTTTATGAGAAATATTTTGTTTTTATGTTATATACATCAGCAAAAGAGTCTTTCATTACACACAAAACTAGTTTGGCTTGCTTTACACACAATCGCGACCTTCCTCGATAGTTTGCGTTGTACGCAATACCGAGTTTCACTAAACAACAATATGCTATTAAAATATTATTAAAACTAGCTGTTATGAATAGTAATACCCAATTTTTAAAATTTTATGAATTTTATCTTTCAAAATGGACTTCATTTTTGGATTCGGAATATCGAAATTAGCCTAGGGTGAATTTTTTGTATTTTTCTGAAAACTTTCAATTTTTGATGAATAGTGAAAACACTGGGTTACTATTTAAAAACCGACTTTTTATTTAAATAATTATTTATTTTATTTAAATTTATTTGAGGTCAAAATTGATACTTAATACCTATATAAGTTCAATGTAATTCATTGGAGTCATTTTATAATAATTTTAGATATATAAGAATTTTATTGAACTTTTTACCGTCTTTTACCCACCTCCTATGAGAGTTTGAAATTTTCCATAAAACTTAATTTTACCGCTTCTATGAGTGGAATTTCGAAAATCCGAGAAACACGGTTAATATCAAGGTGTAAAATGTGGTTCAATAAGATAAAAATAATTTTTGGTGAATATTAACTTTTTACTTTTATTTACCACGGTTAAAAGTAAATAGGGTAATTAAAGGTAAAAATGGTATTATTATTACCCTAACACATGTCCTAATTCTATTGGATAAGTTTAATTCGACCAAAAACAACCTTAGAAATAAAATATTACCCTTTAGGTCCACTTGGATTAGATGAGGACATTTATTATTATTTTATTTAAAGAAGAGTTAAAAGAGTTAAAATCAAAGTTTAATAACTAAAACATTTTTAATATAGGGATACATAAGATAAATTCGACTATAAATATTTATTAGAAAGCTAAAAAGATTTCCTAAATAATGGTATTTTATTTATAATTTTTAGACATTAAATAATTTAGATTAATTATGACACAATGATGATGCAATAATTACCTTATTAATGAAATATTAACATAATTGATATTATAAATGCCCAAATAAATGTAATTTGAGACTTTTTATGAATTACACTAATTTTATAGGTTAATATGACATGTTAGTATTGATTTAATTAACTTTGTTCGAACTAATCATGCTGTTATGATTTTCACAAAAAAATCAATTACCAAATAGTGTCAAAATTGACATAAAATAGTTTTTAAAACAAATATTATATTATTATTGTTATTTTGTTCCTAAAAATCTAAGGTTCGGCCAAATGACTTAAATAAGGTTATATATATTAATAATTAACAACTTGGGGTTCGTTTGGCTTGTTATAGTAAGTTTATTAACCATATAGTGTAAGAAAACAAGAAGACGCGGTAAAAGTTAAATTATTTAACTTAGAGTTAAATCTAAATGATAAGGTTAAAATAGTAACCTAAACTTGTCTAAAATCTATTGGTTGAGAGGATTTCAACCCATCCCCACCTTAGCTTCGAAATAAATCAATTTGGGAGCTATTAAAAACCGAATATGACTTTATTATAAAATAATATTTTAAGTTTTTCCTAAGGTGTCTCTTTCCTCCCTTATAAAAGGGCATCTCCTCCCTCTCCTCCTCACACCACTTTGAGCCTTAAAGCTCGGTCAACCTCTGCCAATTTCTCTTCTCCACTTCCCTAGTAATATTCTAGAGGTCATGGTCTTCTTCAAAGACCATCTTTAGTGCCCTAAGAGGAGGTTAAGAAGAGGCGCTTCAAAGAAGGGGTAATGTCCGTTACCGATTCTTTCAACTTTATTTCTTCTACTTCTTCTTCATTAATTGTTTCATTATGAAGTAATAACATCAGTATCACTCATATACTGATATATTATTATAAATATGAAACAACTATATTTCACCTTCTATCCATCCTACGGAAAACGAAATCACCGCGCGTGCGTACGTACGGAATACCGTCTCCACGCCGTGGTGTAATCTGTTTTCCACCACCACCTTACTTGGATGGGTATAATGGTGTAAAGAATAACTATATATGATTATTGTAAAGTGATATTGATTCTGAAATAGTATACATACACTTCAATACAATTCCACGATCATGGGAACGATATCATCGCTCGTGCGTACGTACGGCCTAAAGTCTCCACGATGTGATGTGACTCGTTCTACATGATCTTCATTGCATAATGATTATATAAATGAATTGAATGAATAAATATGATATATATTACACTAATACCATTCTGGAAATGAGGTATCTATAACCTAAAAAGAAGAATAAGAATTTATTCGACAAAACACGCATAAGAACAAAAAGTAATAAACACCCGAATAACAAGTAACAATGAAATATTACTAATAAGAAGCTAAGAATATGACCATATATGATCATAACAATGAGTACGATTCTGAAATAAGTCAATAACATTATTTAAATCATTATACATGAGGTTCGGACACGTACGAAGCAAATCAGACCTAAGGTAAGGGAAAATCTCGCAATCTCATTTTTATCCGAGATTGTTTATACTACAGAATTTACTGGGGAATATTTATCATCCACATCCATGTTTCCTCAATATGTAATATTATTTATATCCTCCTACAATTGTTTAAATCCAATTTTACCCTTCGGTAAGTTTTTAGTAAAAGATATGAAAAGAATCTTTTGTCGTTTTTCGTACGAGGTACTTTTTGACTTTTCCGGCCAAAGTACGAGAAGAATGTTTTTTTTAACTTATACGGCATGAATGTATTTTTAGAACATTATTTCCACGAAGCTTCCTTTACAAGTTTTCAACTTTATTTTTAATCAACTTCTTTTAGTTTAAAATTATATGACATTTTAAGAAAGGAAAATGTTTTTGAAGTAGAAAGGATATTTTCCTCAAGAATGAAGTTCAGGTGTTTTATCAAAATTATTTTCCATCTAAGATAATATAGGGTTCTGTTTCTATCCCTATTTTTACATTGATTTGATTATGTTATGATGGAATTATTTTTATGATGTCCTTTTATCTTATATGGATTATGTTATGATGGCATGATGTTTAAGAATCTCATTTTTATTACATATGATTTATGATCTTGTGGCACACATAAGAATGGTATCATTATGAGATGGGTGGGACCTATATCTCCTTCCAATACATTGAGTAAAGATTTATATCTCATAAGATAGACATGGCTGGAACGGCAGGTTAATCCGGTTCAGTGATACAGGACTGAAACGAGGAGTGAACTCGGTTCAGAAATGGACTTTGTCCGCTGGGATAGTCTTGGCAATGAGTCTTGACTACTAAGAAATGATTCTCTATGATTATGTGTGTATGTCACAAAGTTTCATGTTTTAAGTTATGATTATTGATTTATCTCATGTTATGAAATTATGATCTCTTTTGCAGGTTAAGATTTCCAAAATGTTATGTTATTATGAATATGATGTGATTGATATTTCTTTTGTTTACCCTTACTGAGCATTTGAGTTCACCCTTTTGTATGTTTTCTTTCCCCAGGTCAGGAAGAAGGTTATTAAGTAGAATATGTCAAAAGAGACTCTAGATATGATGAAATAAACGGGAGACAATGTAAATGCTTTATGAACCAGTTGTTTATGTTTCTCAGTTTCTAAAGACATTATACCTATACGGTCCTACCATGGTTTTGTTATATGTTGTAATAAGTATGCTTCAATTCTGAAGTAATAACAATGTATGTAAAGTATGGGTCGTTATAGTTGGTATCAGATGAAAGGTATAGTCAACCTTTGGAAACTAGGATATGAAAGCCTTAGTAAGAACCCTAAGGATAAGTTTAAGCATAGAACACAATCTTAGTGTTTTAGGAATGGCCATGAATAACCTATGATAAGACCTAAAGCGTGAAATTTTATTCTTGATTATGTAGTTTTACTATTATGATTAGTGTTTCTCATACTATGTTTATTGGTTTTAGTCAATGGTTGGAACCCGAATGAACCGTGTTAATGCTGAATGCGACGGGCAATGCAATGATTGTCCCCCTGAGCAACCAAACGTTATGGGAGCTGGAATGCAAAATCTTGTAGTCAGGCTCACACAACTTTCTCAAGCTATGAATCATGCAGGACTTCCAAACGAGCAAAGGAAGGAGCAACATTCTGTTGAATCCTTCATGAGGCAGCGTCCACCCTCATTCAGCGGGTCTACTGATCCATTAGTGGCTGAACAATGGATCAGTACCACTGAAAGGATATTTTCAGTACTTCAATGTTCTGAACATGATAAAGTTATCTTAGCAGTTTATCGTTTGGAAGGTGAAGTTGATCAATGGTGGAATCTTATTAAGAATACGAGGCAAAGGGATAAAATTGAGTCCATGGAATGGGACGAGTTCAGGAACTTATTTTTCAACAAGTATTTCCCTCGTATTCTTCGAACAAAGATGGAGAAGGAGTTTCTTGAACTAAAGCAAAAGGATGATGAATCTGTTGGTACCTACGAAGCAAATTTTACAAGACTTGCAAGCTACGCTTCTGGGATTATTATTCAACCTGAGAGTAAGATCGATCGATTCTTTAGTGGCTTAAAACCAAGTCTTCGAAGGGCGTTAGCCATAAGGGACTTCAATAGCTACGAGGAAATCGTTCGATGTGCTCTCAAGGTTGCGATGGAGATTGGAGTAACCCATCAGTCATATGCGTTTGATAAGAAAAGGAAAATGGAATTCAAAGGGAAATCTAAAGACCACACTGAAAAGAAGATGAGTTTTCCCTTATGCTCAAAGTGTGGAAAGAAACATGGAGGAAGTTGTCTTAAAGGGACAAGTAAATGTTTTAAATGTGGAAAAGAAGGTCATCGGGCATTTGAATGCCGCAATGATGGGAAGAAGATGTCTAGTGATGCGAACAAAGAAAAAGCTACACAGAGTGCACCTCCTACACTTCAATGTTACAAGTGCAAGGAAATGGGGCATTATGCTAATCAATGCCCTAATCCAAGGGTTTTTGACGATGATCGACGTCAACAAACTCTTAAGGCCAAAGACAAAGGAAAGTCACATGCAATTTCTATCAGCGATGTGGAGTATGATAACGAAGTGGTGAAAGGTACACTTACCATCCACTCTAAAGTAGCAAATGTTTTATTTGGTTCTGGATCCACCCACTCTTTTATTTCTGAAGAATTTTCTAAGGGTATCGTCGTATTACCTAAACAATTAGATGTTGAGTTAGCTGTGACAACCCCTAATGGCACAACAGTCGCATCAAAAGTTTATAATTTTTCTCCGATTGAAGTTTGTGGGAAAGTGCTTCCTGCAAATCTTGTGATCCTTCCTATAGTGGAATTTGATGTGATTCTTGGCATGGATTGGCTTTCTTTATATGGAGCTCATATCAATTGCCAAAGAAGGGAAGTCACATTTCATATTCCAGATCAATTTATGATCGTCTATCGATGTAAGGATGAACATAACCTTCCAGTGAAATTTTTTTCCATCTTATGGGTCTTGATTCCACTAAATGAAGGTTATTTATCTCAAATGGTTGGAGAGAAACTCACGATTAAGAATACACCCATTGTACGGGAGTTTGATGATGTCTTTCCGGAGGAATTGTCGGGTCTTCCACCAAATCGTGAAGTTGAGTTTTCAATAGAACTCGTACCGGGTGCTTTGCCTATTTCAAAGACACCTTATAGAATGGCCCAAATTGAGTTGCAGGAATTGAAGAAGCAATCCAAGAGAATCTTGATAAAGGATTCATACGCCCTAGTGTGTCACCTTGGGGAGCATTTGTTCTGTTTGTTAAGAAGAAAGATGGATCAATGAGACTCTGCATTGATTATCGAGAACTTAACAAGGTCACGATCAAGAACAAATATCATCTCCCGCGCATTGATGACTTATTTGACCAACTACGCGGAGCTCAATACTTTTCCAAGATTGATCTTCGTTCAGGGTATCATCAATTAAGGGTCAAAAGGGAGGATATACCAAAGACAGTTTTCCGTACAAGGTATGGACACTATGAATTTATAGTGATGTCATTTGGTCTTACTAATGCCCCTGCTATCTTCATGGATCTAATGAATAGAGTCTTTTAAAGACTATCTTGATCAGTTTGTGGTAGTCTTTATAGACGATATTCTTGTCTATTCAAAGAGCAAAGAAGAACATGAAGATCACTTGAGAATTATATTGAAGACACTGAGAAAGGAGAAGTTTTATGCCAAATTTACCAAGTGTGAATTTTGGCTTCAAAAAGTTTCATTTTTGGGTCACATAATCTCAAAAGAGGGGATATCTGTGGATCCAGCAAAAACAGAGGTTATTGAAAGATGGTCGAGACCAACAACAGTAACTGAGATCCGAAGTTTTCTTGGTTTGGCTGGATATTATCGACGTTTTGTGAAAGATTTTTCACGATTATCTAATCCACTCACCAGGTTGACTCGAAAAGGAGTTAAGTTTGTTTGGACGGAGGAGTGTTAAGAGAATTTCAAGAAGTTAAAAAGAAGGTTATCCAGTGCACATGTGCTCACACTGCCTTGTAGTGGAGAAAGGTTTGTGATCTATAGTGATGCATCCAAGAAGGGATTGGGGTGTGTTCTCATGCAAAACGATATGGTGATAGCTTATGCCTCACGACAGTTGAAAATCCATGAGCAAAATTACCCAACTCATGATTTGGAGTTAGCTGTGGTAATCTTTGCATTAAAAATTTGGAGGCATTATCTTTATGGTGAAAAGTGTGATATTTATACTGATCATAAAAGTTTAAAGTATATTTTCACACAAAAGGAGCTGAATATGCGCCAAAGAAGATGGTTGGAGCTGATTAAGGATTACGACTGCTCAATTCATTACCACCCTAGGAAAGCAAACAAGGTGGCAGATGCATTAAGTCGACAAGACCATGCCAGCTTATCCATGATGAGGATCACAAAAGATCCAATATTTATGGATTTACAAAGGATGGATCTTGGAATTATAATGGAAAGGGAAAATCGTATCTTTCTCAAATGAATGTTCAACCATCTATACATGTGAAGATTAAAGAGGCACAGAAAGAAGATGTAGAGTTACAAAAGAAGGTGAGAAATGTTTCTGAATTCAACCTTGATTGTGATAGGATAATAAGGTTCAGGAATCGAGTTTGTGTTCCTCCCATCCCAGAATTAAAGGAGCTGACCTGAAAGAGTACTTCTGATGGGATGGCATGAAAAGAGATGTTGCTGAATATGTCTCTCGATGCTTGGTTTGTCAGCAAGTTAAAGCTGAGAGACAGAAGTCTAAGGGGATGTTACAACCATTACCCATACCCGAATGGAAATGGGAAAACATCACTATGGACTTTGTCACTGGACTTCCTAAAACATCCAAAGGCAATAATGCTATCTGGGTTATAGTTGATCGTCTTACGAAGTCAGCACACTTCATTGCTATTAGAGAAGATTTCTCTCTTGATCAGCTTGCCAGGATATATGTAAAAAAAGTGGTAAGATTGCATGGAGTACCACTTTCCATTATATCTGATCGGGATCCGAGGTTTACCTCGAAGTTCTGGCAAAGTCTTCAACATACTCTAGATACAAAGTTGAGTTTCAGCACTGCTTATCATCCTCAGACAGACGGTCAGTCTGAGAGAACAATTCAAACTCTAGAAGATATGTTAAGAGCTTGTTCTATGGATTTCAAAGGTGGTTGGGATCAACACCTACCTTTGGTGGAATTTTCTTATAATAATAGCTTTCACTCCAGTATTCAGATGGCTCCTTATGAAGCTCTCTATGGGAAGAAATGCCGAACTCCAACTTGCTGGGATGAAGTTGGGGAAAGAAAACTATTAGGACCTGATCTTGTTGATGAGATGGCAGAAAAGGTCCGATCTATCCAACAACACATAAGAGCAGCTCAGAGTCGACAAAAAAGTTATGCCGATAACCGAAGAAAAGACCTAGAGTTTGAAGTGGGTGATAAAGTGTTCTTACGAATATCTCCTTGGAAGAGAGTAATGAGATTTGGAAAGAAGGGAAAGCTGAGCCCTAGGTATATCGGTCCTTTCGAAATACTGGATCGTGTTGGGAAGGTAGCTTACCGATTGGCGCTTCCACCGAATCTCTCTCAAGTTCACGATGTGTTCCATGTATCTCTCCTGAGAAAGTACATACCCGATCCTTCACATGTACTCAGCTCAGAAGTTGTACCGCTGGAGCAAGATCTTTCTTATGAAGAACAGCCGATAGAGAGATTCTGGATCGTAGCGAAAAAGTCCTACGGAACAAGACCACTCGCTTGGTGAAAGTTTTATGGAGGAACCACTAATTAGAATAAGCTACATGGGAGCTTCAGGATATGATGAGGGAAAGATATCCTCATCTATTTGTTACAAAGTGACGAATTTCAAGGGCGAAATTCATTTTAAGGGGGGTATAATGTAACACCCGAGATTTTTATGAGAAATATTTTGTTTTTATGTTATATACATCAACAAAGGAATCTTTCATTACACACAACACTAACTTGGCTTGCTTTACACACAATCGCGACCTTCTTCGATAGTTTGCGTTGTACGCAATACCGAGTTTCACTAAACAACGATATGCTATTAAAATATTATTAAAACTAACCGTTATGAATAGTAATACTCAATTTTTGAAATTTTATAAATTTTATCTTTCAAAATGGACTTCATTTTTGGATTCGGAATATCGAAATTAGCCTAGGGTGAATATTTGGTATTTTTCTGAAAACTTTCAATTTTTGATGAATAGTGAAAACACTGGGTTACTATTTAAAAACCGGCTTTTTATTTAAATAAGTATTTATTTTATTTAAATTTATTTTAGGTCAAAATTGATACTTAATAGCTATATAAGTTCAATGTAATTCATTGGAGTCATTTTATAATAATTTTAGATATATAAGAATTTTATTGAACTTTTCACCTTATTTTACCCACCTCCTAGGAAAGTTTGAAAATTTACATAAAACTTAATTTTACCGCTTCTATGAGTGGAATTTCGAAAATCCGAGAGACACGGTTAATATCAAGGAGTAAAATGTGGTTCAATAAGATAAAAATAATTTTTGGTGAATAGTAACTTTTTACTTTTATTTACCACGATTAAAAGTAAATAGAGTAATTAAGGGTAAAAATGGTATTATTATTACCCTAACACATGTCCTAATTCTATTGGATAAGTTTAATTCGACCAAAAACAACCTTAGAAATAAAATATTACCCTTTAGGTCCACTTGGATTAGATTAGGACATTTATTATTATTTTATTTAAAGAAGAGTTAAAAGAGTTAAAATCAAAGTTTAATAACTAAAACATTTTTAATATAGGGTTATACATAAGATAAATTCGACTATAAATATTTATTAGAAAGCTAAAAAGATTTCTTACATAATGGCATTTTATTTATAATTTTTAGACATTAAATAATTTAGATTAATTATGACACAATGATGATGCAGTAATTACCTTATTAATGAAATATTAACATAATTGATATTATAAATACCCAAATAAATGTAATTTGAGACTTTTTATGAATTACACTAATTTTATAGGTTAATATGACATGTTAGTATTGATTTAATTAACTTTGTTCGAACTAATCATGTTGTTATGATTTTCACAAAAAAAATCAATTACTAGTGTCAAAATTGACATAAAATAGTTTTTAAAACAAATATTATATTATTAATTGTTATTTTGTTCCTAAAAATCTAATGTTCGGCCAAATGACTTAGATAAGGTTATATATATTAATAATTAACAACTTGGGGTTCGTTTGGCTTGTTATAGTAAGTTTATTAACCATATAGTGTAAGAAAACAAGAAGACACGGTAAAAGTTAAATTATTTAACTTAGAGTTAAATCTAAATGATAAGGTTAAAATAGTAACCTAAATTTGTCTAAAATCTATTGGTTGAGAGGATTTCGACCCATCCTCACCTTAGCTTCGAAATAAATCAATTTGGAGCTATTAAAAACCGAATATGACTTTATTATAAAATAATATTTTAAGTTTTTCCTAAGGTGCTCCTCTCCTCCCTTATAAAAAGGCACCTCCTCCATCTCCTCCTCACACCACTTTGAGCCTTAAAGCTCGGCCAACCCCTGCCAATTTCTCTTCTCCACTTCCCTAGTAATATTCTAGAGGTCCTGGTCTTCTTCAAAGACCATCTTTAGTGCCCTAAGAGGAGGTTAAGAAGAGGCGCTTTAAAGAAGAGGTAATGTCCGTTACCGATTCTTTCAACTTTATTTCTTCTTCTACTTCTTCTTCTTTAGTTGTTTCATTATGAAGTAATTGTTGTACCTCTCGTACCCCTCGTGGTTTAATTTTCATGATCACAATCACTCTCTTATTTATCTAATCTTGTTTTAAGTGTTTTTGTTGATAGGCAAAAGGTTGCCAAGGAATTGGGCCAAGAAGGACTGAAAGTGGACTCTCTGAGTCTACCGGCCAACTGGTGGATGACCACCGGCCAGCCGGTGGTGCCTGGGCAGAAGGCATCTCCTCTGTCCAGACCACCGGCCAACCGGTGTCCCATCACCGGCCAGCCGGTGGAACCCAGACAGAAGGGACACCTACTGTCTTACCACCGGCCAACCGGTGGCCTCCTCACCGGCCAGCCGGTGGTGCCTGGGCAGAAGGCCTCTCCATTTTCCAAAGCACCGGCCAACCGGTGGCCAAGCACCGGTCAGCCGGTGGAGCCAGTCAAACTAGCCGTTGGGCTTTGACCAGACTTGTCCACTTGACTCCCAACGGCTCCGAAGGCCTCTCCAACGGCTCCGAAGACCCCCAAAGGCCATTTGAGGGTTCCCCCTCTATAAATAAAGGACTAGGAAGCCCCGGAAACGTACGGTAGCCCACGGGAACATTTTTCCATCATTTGGCGAACCTCCGGCGCATTCCTTCAAGGATCCCCACCTGCTCCAACTCACTTCCACATCCAAGGAGCACCACCATAGAAGCTTGGGAGCGCCCTTCATCATCACCAATCAATCCATTGGCGCCCAAGACTTCTCCTCTTTACGGTTTTTATCGTTTTATTATTTTGAGCATCAATTTGGGTTTGTGCCTACAAACCCTCAATTCTTTTATCTTCCTTTTGTTTGGGTTTTCACACCACCTTCAAGGTGTGAAGAGGTTAGTCAAGCCTTCCCTTTAAAAGGCTTGAGTCATAGGTGAGCTAGCCTTCACCTGTAAGAAGGCTAGTGGGTTCTTGCTCAACCATTAAAAGCAAGCTGTAATAGGTTCTAGACTACCTTAAAGTCTAGTGGGTTTCTTGCTAAAACCATTAAAAAGCAAGCGGTAGTAAATCTCTCAACAGTTGAGTTGGGAGCGGAGACGTAGGCTTTGGTTTAAGCCGAACTCCGTTATCAAATTGTGTCTTGCCCCTTTTTATTTCCGCTGCATTTATAAATTGTTTTTAAGTTGTTAATTATTTTTTAAAAGGCAATTCACCCCCCTCTTGCCATCACTCTCCGACCCAACAATTGGTATCAAAGGCAAAATTTGAGTAATACCCTAACCGATTTCAAATTCAAGATCCTTTGTGATGGCTTCAACTTCTTTCGCCCCCAAAGGCTATTCTTTGGGTCGTGCTCCATTCTTTGATGGAACCGACTATACTTATTGGAAAACCCGCATGACCACTTTTCTTAGAAGTATAGGTTATCCTATTTATAGAATTGTCATGCATGGTTATTCTCTTTCTTCTCCCGATGAATCCAAATGGACTCAAGCCGATATTAAAAATTTCGAGCTTGATGGCAAAGCCATGAACGCTCTTCATTGCGGCCTTGATCGTAATGAATTCAATCGAGTTTCAACATGCACTTCATCTCATGAAATCTGGAAACTATTGGAGGTTACCCATGAGGGGACCAACAAAGTTAAGGATACTCGATTGGATATGTACCGTCAAGATTTTGAGTCTTTTACCATGCATCCATCTGAAAATATTACTGAAATGTTTACTCGTTTTGCTGACGTTTGCAATGGAAGAAAATCTCTTGGAGATGATGTGTCTGCAGAAACGATGGTCAAGAAGATCCTTTGGATCTTACCAAGCTCATGGGCACCGAAAGTCACGGCAATTCAAGAAGCAAAAGACATCAAGAACATGCCGGTCGAAGAGCTCATCGGATCCCTCATGACCTACGAGATCACCATGAGGAGGCAAGTTGAAAAGGAAGGCAACCTCATCAAAACTCCAAAGAACATCGCCTTCAAAGTTCAAAAAGAAGAAAGCTCCTCCTCCTCATCGTCTTCCTCTTCAAGCGGCGATTCAGAAATGGAGAATCTTGCCCGAAAAATGCACAAATTCATGAAGAAGCACAAGAAGAAGAAATCCTGCAAGGCTCAACCCAACGAAAAATTCGAGCCCGAGGTAACATGTTACGGGTGTGGCAAGAAAGGCCATTACAAGCCCGATTGTCCACTCAACAAGAAAAAGGTCAAGCAAAAGGAAAAGAAGAAGGCATTCAAGGCCACATGGAGTGATAGCTCCACATCCTCCTCCTCCTCCTCCTCAAGTGACAACGGTAAAAAATGCCTAATGGCATTTCATGAGGTATCCTCTTCCGACTTCTCATCCTCTAGTTCTTCAAATTCTTTCAATCATTTATCTTATGAGGATCTCCAACATGCTAGAGATCAATTGGAGGAAGGTTTTCACGAACTTTCTTCCAAATTTATTGCTTTAAAAAAGAATTTCAAAAAACTTTCTTCCGAAAAGGAACAACTTCTCAAAGAAAAGGAGGAGTTGTCCCTCAAGATCCAAAACCTTCCCGATGTTGATTCTATGGAATTAACAATCAAGGATTTAAGGGAATCCCTAGCTAAGTTCACTCAAGGTGAACAAAATTTGACCAAATTACTTGGTTCCCAATGCATATCTAGAACCACCCAAGGGCTTGGCTATTCCAAGCAAACTTCCTCTTCCCATGCTCCTACTATTTTTGTAAGGGGGAGCTCCCAATATAAATTTTGCAACTATTGTAAAAAACCCGGGCACTTAATTTATGAGTGCAATTGCAAAAATGCCCGGTATGGAAGGCCCAAAACCATTTCCTTTAATGATGAATTTCATAGGAGAAGACCCGCCACTAGACAAGTTTGGATTGAAAAATCCCTTTTAGCGAGTCTCACCGGACCAAAATTTGTCTCGGTTCTAAAATCCTCTCCACGGTGATTTGTTGTTTTTATTTAGGGGGAGTTAGGATCGTTTAAGCCTTTTTGCTTTATTTTCAAAACTTTCAATTCAAAACTTTCAATTCAAATTTCAAAAATTTCAATTGGTTTAAAATCTCTATCTTGTTTTTCAACCTTTCCCTCAATCAAGTTTTATGCCCCGTGCTATTTTGATAATCACAAAGGGGGAGAAATTCTTGGTTGATTGGGGGAGAAATCTTTCTCTCATGCTTTTCTTTACTTTTCAATTTATCCTTTAAAGCATGCCTCTCATTTCAATCTTTTACATTGCTTGTTTTTAGTGATTGTGATCATCAAAATAGGGGGAGATTGTTGTACCTCTCGTACCCCTCGTGGTTTAATTTTCATGATCACAATCACTCTCTTATTTATCTAATCTTGTTTTAAGTGTTTTTGTTGATAGGCAAAAGGTTGTCAAGGAATTGGGCCAAGAAGGACTGAAAGTGGACTCTCTGAGTCTACCGGCCAACCGGTGGATGACCACCGGCCAGCCGGTGGTGCCTGGGCAGAAGGCATCTCCTCTGTCCAGACCACCGGCCAATCGGTGTCCCATCACCGGCCAGCCGGTGGAACCCAGACAGAAGGGACACCTACTGTCTTACCACCGGCCAACCGGTGGCCTCCTCACCGGCCAGCCGGTGGTGCCTGGGCAGAAGGCCTCTCCATTTTCCAAAGCACCGGCCAACCGGTGGCCAAGCACCGGTCAGCCGGTGGAGCCAGTCAAACTAGCCGTTGGGCTTTGACCAGACTTGTCCACTTGACTCCCAACGGCTCCGAAGGCCTCTCCAACGGCTCCGAAGACCCTCAAAGGCCATTTGAGGGTTCCCCCTCTATAAATAAAGGACTAGGAAGCCCCGGAAACGTACGGTAGCCCACGGGAACATTTTTTCATCATTTGGCGAACCTCCGGCGCATTCCTTCAAGGATCCCCACCTGCTCCAACTCACTTCCACATCCAAGGAGCACCACCATAGAAGCTTGGGAGCGCCCTTCATCATCACCAATCAATCCATTGGCGCCCAAGACTTCTCCTCTTTACGGTTTTTATCGTTTTATTATTTTGAGCATCAATTTGGGTTTGTGCCTACAAACCCCCAATTCTTTTATCTTCCTTTTGTTTGGGTTTTCACACCACCTTCAAGGTGTGAAGAGGTTAGTCAAGCCTTCCTTTTAAAAGGCTTGAGTCATAGGTGAGCTAGCCTTCACCTGTAAGAAGGCTAGTGGGTTCTTGCTCAACCATTAAAAGCAAGCTGTAATAGGTTCTAGACTACCTTAAAGTCTAGTGGGTTTCTTGCTAAAACCATTAAAAAGCAAGCGGTAGTAAATCTCTCAACGGTTGAGTTGGGAGCGGAGACGTAGGCTTTGGTTTAAGCCGAACTCCGTTATCAAATTGTGTCTTGCCCCTTTTTATTTCCGCTGCATTTATAAATTGTTTTTAAGTTGTTAATTATTTTTTAAAAGGCAATTCACCCCCCTCTTGTCATCACTCTCCGACCCAACAGTAATAACATCAATATCACTCATATACTGATATGGTATTATAAATATGAAACAACCCTATTTCACCTTCTATCCATCCTACGGAAAATGAAATCACCGCGCGTGCGTACGTACGGAATACTTTTTCCACGCCGTGGTGTAATCTGTTTTCCACCACCACCTTACTTGGATGGGTATAATGGTGTAAAGAATAACTATATATGATTATTGTAAAGTGATATTGATTCTGAAATAGTATACATACACTTCAATACAATTCCACGATCATGGGAACGATATCATCGCTCGTGCGTACGTACGGCCTACCGTCTTCACGATGTGATGCGACTCGTTCTACATGATCTTCATTGCATAATGATTATATAAATGAATTGAATGAATAAATATGATATATATTACACTAATACCATTCTGGAAATGAGGTATCTATAACCTAAAAAGAAGAATAAGAATTTATTCGACAAAACACGCATAAGAACAAAAAGTAATAAACACCCGAATAACAAGTAACAATGAAATATTACTAATAAGAAGCTAAGAATATGATCATATATGATCATAACAATGAATACGATTCTGGAATAAGTCAATAACATTATTTAAATCATTATACAGGAGGTTCGGACACGTACGAAGCAAATCGGACCTAAGGTAAGGGAAAATCTCGCAATCTCATTTTTATCCGAGATTGTTTATACTTCAGAATTTACTGGGGAATATTTATCATCAACATCCATGTTTCCTCATTATGTAATATTATTTATATCCTCCTACAATTGTTTAAATCCAATTTTACCCTTCGGTAAGTTTTTAGTAAAAGATATGAAATGAATCTTTTGTCGTTTTTCGTACGATGTACTTTTTGACTTTTCTGGCCAAAGTACGAGAAGAATGTTTTTTTAACTTATACGGCATGAATGGATTTTTTGCATGGCTTGCGTGAGTACATCGAACAATTCAAATATTTGGCGTCATTGGTTCCTCGGCAACCGGAGCTGCAATATGTGGGATATTTTTTGCATGGCTTGCATGATGACATCCGCAGTTGGGTACGCATTCAAAATCCTGAGACCCGTCTCCATGCAATGCGTGTTGCACGACACGTTGAGATGGCAGTTGCCAAAGGCAGTAATTCGAATTTTCGTTCTTTTCCTCCTCGGTCTTCTTATGCTTTCCGGGAGGCGGATCGTTGGCTTCCTCCCCACAGCAGACCCCCAAACATCTCCCAGCCAGGGCCTTCTACTCGTTTGCTTCGCCAGCGCGACGTAGGACCTACGGCCAACACAACAGACTTTACCAAACCGTCACCAGCAAGAAGTCGAGGCACACGTTATTTGTCCTCACAAAAATGGGAAGATCGTCGGAAACGTGGCTTATGTTTTCGCTGCGGTCTTCATTATAGCCCGCTTCATAAATGTGTGGATGCTAAATTGCGTATCACGTTGTTAGTGGAGGATGACGAAGTACCAGGGGATGAACTCTCAGAGCCTCCAACGGCTGACTCCCCTCCGGGTCCAGAGGGGGAATGTTCAGTTGTGGCGTATCAAGACATTACTCCTCTGTTTTCTGTCCAGGATTTCCACGGCACACCTGCTGCTTCTATGAAGGTTGAGGGCCTATTAAACGACGTTCCAATACTAATTTTGCTTGACAGTGGCGCTACACATAATTTTATTTCCCCTAAACTGGTGCAATTAGTTCAGTTGCCCACTTCTTCGTCGCCAATTGTCAGGATAAAGCTGGGGGATGGACATCTTGCTCAAACTCAGGGACTCTGTCGCCAACTTCCTCTTTTAATTAGTAATTTTTCCTGCATGGTCGATGCTCAGAGACTTAGGTGGTCTGGATTTTATTCTGGGAATAGCATGGCTGTGAACGTTGGGTGAGGTAACCACAAATTGAAATGCTATGACGATGCGCTTTTCTTGTGGCTGTCACGAATACTCCCTCGTCAACGCTCCACAAAAATTCAAGACAGCTGCTTCTTTAAACCCCCCTTCCAACCATGTTGTTCTTCCAGCGCTACAGCAGCTTATCTTGGGTTGTCAAGCTCAATGTGCAACAACACAGTTACCCACTCAGCAACAACATGCCTTTAACAGTTACAGCAATTTGAAGCAATTTTTCGGGACCCACAGTAACTCCCACCTACACGCCAGTGGGAGCACATCATTCGGTTAGAGCAAGGGCAAGGACCGATAGCCGTACGGCCTTATCGTTATCCGCATTTTCAAAAAAATGAGATCGAAAAACAGGTCCATATGATGCTACAGCTTGGCTTCATCCGTTCCAGTACCAGCGCTTTCTCCAGCCCGGTTCTGTTGGTCAAAAAAAAAGATGGCTCCTGGCGGCTTTGTGTGGATTACCGGGCTCTCAATCGCGTAACTATCGCGGATAAATTTCCAATTCCAGTCGTGGACGAACTACTTGATGAAGTCGGCGGAGCCCATTATTTTTCAAAGTTGGACCTCAAATCCGACTACCATCAAATCCAAATGCGAGACGTTGATATTGAGAAGACAGCTTTCCGCACCCACAGCGGTCATTACGAATTTCTAGTCATGCCTTTTGGTCTGTCCAACGCACCTTCAACTTTTCAGGCCGCAACGAACGATGTGTTCCGTCCATTTCTCCGCAAATTTATTCTGATTTTTTTTTATGATATCCTCATTTATAGCAGCAATTGGCAGTAACACCCGACTCATCTTCGCTTGGCACTGGACTCCCTTCGCCAGAATTGTTTTTTTGTCAATCTAAAAAAATGTTTATTTGCTCAATCTCGGATTGCCTATCTTGGTCATATCATCTCTTCAGCTGGAGTTTCGATGGACCCCACTAAAATACAAGCTGTTGTGGATTGGCCCCAACCCATGTCCGTCACGGGGGTTCGCGGGTTCTTAGGCCTCACAGGCTATTACCGGAAGTTTATTCAAGGTTATGGACAGATTGCTCATCCCCTAACTGTTCTCACTCGTAAAACAGGTTTTATATGGACTTCTGCTGCTCAAACTGCTTTTGACCACTTAAAGCTCCTTCTTACGAACGCCCCGGGTTTCACTACAACAGCGGGTTGTTTCGGCGGATCAACAAAACTAGATCGCTAAATTATTGGGCTATCAATTTGATGTCAAATTCAAGCCTGGCACGGCTAACTCTGCAGCAGATTCCTTATCCCGCAAAGAAGAGGCAGTTGAATTTCATTTTCTCCAGGCTTTTCCCATGTGGGCGGATAGTGCCTCGTTAACCGTAGATGTCCGGTCTGACCCACTCCTCCAAGAGATCATTAATGACTTGCAGGAGGACAGCTCCTCGAGACCTGGTTTCACTTTTTCTAATGGGATACTTCGTTATCAGGGCCGCCTCGTGATTTCTGCTTCTTCTCCGTGGGTGCCCCATCTTTTGGCCGAATTTCATGCCACCCCCCAAGGTGGCCATGCTGGTTTTTATCGCACTTATAGACGGCTGGCTGCTAATCTGTACTGGATTGGAATGCGTCGTCAGGTACTTAATTTTGTCCGCCAATGCGACACCTGCCAACGTTTCAAATACTCCACCTTGGCTCCAATAGGTTTACTACAGCCTCTCAAGCTTCCTACTCTCATTTGGGAAGATATTTCCATGGATTTTATCTCCGACCTCCCGAAATCTCGGGGTTTTGATGTGATTTTAGTGGTCGTTGATCGGTTATCCAAATATGCTCACTTCATTGCCATAAAACATCCTTATTCAGCCAAATCAGTGGCTGCAATTTTCTTGCAAGAGATCGTTCGTTTACATGGGGTACCAACGTCCATTGTCAGCGATCGTGACCCAGTCTTCCTCAATAATTTCTGGACAGAACTGTTTCGCTTTCACCATACGAAACTCAGGCTAAGTTCGTCCTATCATCCACAAACCGACGGCCAAATGGAAGTGGTCAACTGCTGTCTTGAAACGTACCTCCGTTGTTTTGCGGGAGAACAGCCCAAATCCTGGTCATTTTGGCTCCCTTGGGCTGAATTTAACTACAATACTTCTTGGCACTCATCTATCAACACGACTCCTTTCGAGATCGTCTATGGTCGGCCACCACCCTCTCTTTTGACGTCTCAGCCATCTGAAATCCGTGTTGAAGTCGTGGCCACCGCTTTGCGGGATCGCGATGAGGCTCTTCGCCAACTCAAGCATCATCTGAGTCGTTCTCAAAGTTATATGAAACAGCGTGCGGACAGTCATCGTCGCCATGTGGAATTCCAGGTGGGTGACCTTGTTTATCTCAAATTGCGCCCTCATTGGCAGACTTCCCTGGCTCATCGGATTAATCAAAAACTATCCCCAGATTTTTTGGTCCTTTCCCCATCTTAAAACGAGTGGGTCCCGTCGCCTATCACTTACCACCAACCGCTTGCCTTCACCCGGTTTTTCACATTTCTCAACTTAAAAGAGTTGTGGGCAACCACCCGGTTCAATCCTCGTTCCCCGCTGGATTGGCCCCTGATTCCATGGATTGGCCTGAGCCTGAAGCAGTCCTCGCCCGTCGTCTCCAGCAACGACTTCAGTCCTCTGTTCCTCAATCCCTTATTCAATGGCGCGGCCAGACCGCTGAGAACGCCACTTGGGAGGATGACTACGTCCTCCTTAATCAATTTCCCTCGTTTCAGCTTGCGGACAAGCCTGTATCTCAAGCTGGGGGGAGTGTTAAGGCGGGACCCTGGAAAGTTTATACACGCAGGGGCAAAGCAGGAAGTGTGTATGGTGATTCTGTTTTGGCGGGGCCCACTGAACATGATGATTCAGTTAGTAGACGTCCAGGTGTTGAATCAGAGAAGCACAAGGGCAGTTCAGGAATTCCACAAGGGTAATTCAGTTAGCAGCGGGTCTGTTATTAAATGGGACCCGCGGGAGGGAGTGGGGTACCGGAGAATTATTCTAGTCAGTTCGGCCTTCCAGGCTTGGGCAGCAGAAAGCAGGTTCCCCTGTATTTTCTCCTGTGTTTCCCTGATTCTGCTTTGTTTTGGCTTTTCTTAGTTCAGTTGTAAGGTCAGTACTCTGTTGGAATATACGCCTGTTTTCCTCTGTTTCTTTCTGGAATTTTGTGATTTGTATCAGTATCGCTACGTGGAGACGGTAAGTCGTACACATGCACGCGTGATACTTTCACATCTCATTTGATGGGAAGAGGGTGAATAAAGGCGGTTTCATAATCATAATAACATTTCAGTATATTGAGGATAATGAAATTATTTTATGAAGAATATAAAAAATTTAGAGGAGGTAAAAGAACTAAAAAAGAAAGATCTCCTCTTAAGGGCCCTAGGGTTGGTCTTTTGAAAATACCAGCACCTCTATAATGTGGCTAGGAGAGTAAAGAATAGAATTTGGCAGGGGTTGGTATAAGACTCAATGTGGTGTGAATAAGAGAAATGAGATGTGCTCTTTTATAATTGAGGGGATAGGCACTCCTGGAATTTCTTAAAAGATCAAAATATAAGTCATTCTCTAGTCAAATGATTCCAAAAGGTTGGGGATTCGAAGCTAAGGTAGGATGGGGATGGGGTTGAAATCTCATCACCCAATAAAATTTGGACAGGTTTAAGTGGTGTTTTAAACCTTATCTTTTGATTTAACCTTTTAGTTAACCTATTTTAACCTCAACAACGGTAATGTCCTTTTCACTCTTAAAATGTTATAATTTTACATATAAGGTGACAATTGGCTCATAAATGACCAAGGGATGACATTGACGACCAAATCTTATACTCTTTGTCCTCTAATAAGATTTTTATGATTTTTAAATAATTTAATAAAATATTATTTTGATAAAATATCATTAATGACAATTTGGATACTATTGATTTAATTTGACTTTAAAAACAACAAGACAAAGGTGGAATTCGAATATAATCCTTTTACATGTCACTAATGTGTTATATTTATCTACAAAATTCATGAAACACTATAACTCACTCAAATTACATTACTTTTAATATTTTTAAAATCATTTGTTTTATTTTTTTACTAATTGAAGAAATACTATATTAGGATTACACAATCATTTAAAATAATTATTTAAATACTAAAAATTAGAAATAAATTACTATCATGAAGATAATTTCAATATGCACAAAATGACCATTAAGATCCGTTCATCGCTTTATTTTGTCCATATATGGAAACATAAAAGATTTAAAACTAAGAGATTAACATTTTGTAACTTTCTTTGATTTAAATATTATATAGGTCATTTTTATGGACAAGTGTCCTTTAAACGAATCAATTTTGAACTTAAGGTGATAAGGATCAAATTTCCTTCGTCTAACAAGAATTAGAATAAAAAATTATGACTTTATCACTTGGTTTTAACCTAGATTAATCTGATTTACCCTTTACCGAGGTGATAAATTTTACCACAGTTACTATTCATATTGATCAAAAATAAAAAGGATTTATTTACTAAATTTGAAGCTTCTGATTCCAAATATGAAATTCATTTTAAAGATTCAATTTCTATAAAGGACAAAAATTAATTTTAAAATAAATGCGCAAAACGCGACGAAAACCGTTTTTTAGAAAAATACAGTTTTAAACATAAAGCTAAATTTTTTTCTTATATCACGTCTAAAAAAATGTTAGATGAATGTCTAAAATATTTGATTGAATGTATAATATATAAATTTCATTAAAATCATTCATCAATAGTGATCAATTTTGTTTATTAAGATAAAAACACTTTGTGCGTATAAAATAGTTTTTCAGAAAAATATCTTTTTATGTATAAAAATGTTTTTATACTAAATTCAACAACAAAATTGCTTTCAGTGAACTTGATTGGATTATTCATAATATAAAAGAACTAATGATGCTTTGAAATCATTGTAAAACAAAATGGAACTTCGTAAATTATTGAAATGAAAATACAATTTTCAATAAAAATCAGTATTTTTCACTATTTATTGAAAATTCATACTTTTCAAAAAAAAACTCAAAAATTCATCCTGTGTTTATTTTGACATGTTGAATTCAAAAATATCTTTTTAATCAAATATAATTACCAAAAGTTAAAATAAATTAATTATAATATTTGTTCACAAAAAATAAAATTTATTTTTCAAGGAAACGAATTTTTGATGAATAAAATGATTTTATTAAAAATTCATTTATCACCCCTTGTACGTACACCTCGGTGTGCGTGCAAACCTTATGTCTGCTTTCAGGTTGAGTGTAGATACACGATGGATAGGGCGAGGCCCAAGGTTGCATGATCGAACGGAACCGCTCGTGTAGATTCTTATGATCGGGCTGGAGCAGCTCGACAGAGTCTTTGGAGACCGAGTATGTGGTTCGGCTCTAAGGAGCACAGGAGCCTTGTACTTTTATTTGTATTTCTTTTATTCCTATATATATGATCGGCCCAGTGAGCAATCAGTTGAATGTATGACATGGTTGTTTGAGGTTTTACTGCATTCTATTTTATTACAGTCTTGTTTATATTTATTACTTCTTCACTCTGATTATTCACTGCTATGGATGATGTTTAGTTATTTTCAATGCTTTGCTTACTCCAATACAAGGGCATAGTCTCTCCACGAACACACCCTGGGTCATCACTATTAGTCGGCAACCTCTGGCATATGACGAGGGGCACTTGAGGCCTTGTCGCAAACCGGTCCTGTTACTGTTTTTAAAGTGAGCCAGGTCGGGACGTGGCACTGGGATCATCATGTTTTGATGGATACAACACGTTTAGAGAAGGTGTAAGAAGAAATAAAATAGAAAGAGTTTGGTTAAGATTTATATCGCTTCTTTGAGAGACCTTTGGCTTGCACCTTAAGTCTTTAAATATTGGTTTTAAGAGAAGACCAGAAGCTCTAGGATGAAGAAAATGATTTTAGGATGGCTTTTGAGCCGGGCTTGGCCGAGCAAGAAGGCTCAAATGGTGTCAATAAGGGAATAGGAGAGGTGCCCTTTTAAAAGTGAGGGGAGGAACACACATGGAATTTCTTAAAAGATTTCAATTATATAAGATCACTTTCATGGGCAAGTGGCTCCAAATGGCCTGGGATTCGAAGGTATGATAAGATAAGTTTGAAATCTCTTCAACCAATAAGAATTAGACGGTGTGAATGTCAATCCTACCCTTATTTCTTGATTTAACTCATTCCGTTAAACTCGTTTTAACCATAATTGTGGTAATAAAATTTTACTGGTTTTACTATTCACTATAACCAAAAATTAAGTTACCCTATTAAATTACATTAATTATGCTAATTCCAAATATGAAATTCATTTTATCATATTCAATTTCTACAAGTGGCGGAATTTAATTTTAAATAAGCACAGAACCCGCAATGAAAATCCATTTTAGAAAAATGAATCTTTAAGCATAAAACATAATTTACTTACATTCATTTTCCTGTAAAAACCATCAAATGAATGTTTAAAATATATGATTGAATATATAATCTATAAACTTCACTAAAATCACTAATCAATATAGATTAATTTAATTTATTAAGATCAAAACACATTGCATACATAAAAACGGTTTTTATAAAAATGTGTTTTTAAACCCAAAAAATAAACTTATACCAAAATCAAGTATAATGATGATTCTTATGTAATTAATTAAATTATTTCTAATTAAAGGGGACTTATGTTACTTTAAGATCAAATTCAAAACATACTGGGACTTTTACTTGAAATGAAATGACAGTTTTTACAAAAAATGATATTTTTCACTGTTCACTGAAAAATAAATCTTTTTAGAAAAATCCTAAAATTTCACCCTAACATAACATTGACATGCTGATTTCCAAAATGATATTCATTTCCTCAAATAAAATTTCTAAAAATGGTAGAAATTAATAATAATGTTCTTGCGTATAAAAATGCAATAAAAACCATTTTTGAAGAACGCATTTTTAAAGCATAAAATAATTTTACTGAAAATTGAGTACTTATTTATTATACATTAATCAATATATTTGCATTATTAAAAACTTTTATACATATTTTTTCATAATGCGGTTATTACTATTCATACCTTTCAATTTAACGGCCGACTTATAACGGTTTACCATATTGTGACTCATATAGACTTAGGGTTGCGGGTAAAGCAAGCTACCAAACACTTCATTGAAGGTTTAAAACAGTAGTCGATCGATCATTAGCCATTCTTACTCTCAATATCACCACGTAGCCTTTCTCATCTGTTCAATCATACTTCATCTCACGCTGTCTTCAAGGAGCAGTAAAAACCTACCTTGGGAGCCCCTACCTGTGCATTAACATTTCTATTCTATTCCTAAATTAATTCCCACCATACTATTGTCCCATTGGGTGCAACCTTTCCTAGTCAAGCCCCATTTGCATGCATATTGCTTTCCCAGTTACCCCACAAATACCTCTTCTAACACTGAAATGAGAGTGGCATAAACTGAAGCTTAATTAAGAATGAAATAAGGGGCTAACCAAAATGTGAAGAAGGGAAAAGTACCTGATCATAATCAATATAACCTGTGTTCTCATCCAGCCTATATGGCATTGTCTCAAAAAAGATTGACACTGCAGATATCTTCTTTGTATCGGTCTGCAAATTAAAGTCACAAAGAAAAAAGAGATTACCCACGTAGTGCAGGCATGGCACCACGCTTACAATGATATAAACTTGTTAAGGTTTAACAACATATCCTGAGATGTTTCTTGTCCTTATGTTCTAGTGCGTCGCTTGAGATGGCTTTCTTGCAAGGATAATGATTTCAAAATAGGAGTTGGGGAGAGTTAAAATACACCAGCATGATATATCATAGCATATGATTCCATTAATAGGATGGGAGCTGAAACCACCTGATAGCCATGTGAAAGATGTCCACCATGAGGAAGATCAAGTGCCATGATTCTATCATGAGGCTTTAACAGCGCAGTGTAAACATGAAAGTTGGCTGGAGATCCAGACAGAGGCTGCACATTAACTGCAACATAAAAGGAAAGTAATGCAATTCAGAATATCTGTACTGCTGGAAATTAACAATGCCATCTTTATGGTGTCCATAAGAAATCATGATAGACAATCCTTCAAAAACATGATTTCTCATGACTTCATCATATTTAATGATTTTATAGAAAAAAATGAGTAATTTTATAACATTAATTGACAAAGATGAGAATACAGTACAGAATATTGGATGTCATTGTTGCAGGGTGGAACCGTGGGATAAATTTGGCCGGAGGATGGTGATTTTGCAATTATAAGCATCAGGGTTAAAGTTTTCATAGCTATGCAAACTAACAAAAGTATTTACCTCCCCATTTCGTAGGATCCAGCCGAAACGCTTCCAAAGCACGTTTCTGGCATAGGGACTCTGCCATGTCAATGTATCTAGGCAGTCCATAATCATAAATAAGCCACGGCACCTGAAACAAACCAGAATATACTATGTAGGCACACCAATAGCTAAACTTACTCATTGCCCCCGTAGTATCTTGCACCGGGATACCCTTCACTGTATTTGTTAGTCATGACTGACCCGACTGCTTGCATCACAGAGACAGAAGTGAAATTTTCTGACGGAATGAGTTCAAGGCCCTTCACAAACAGGGGATAAACTACGGTAAGAGATTGATAATCGATTTCCGGATTGTATAATACAAGTAGTGAGTTGGGCGCAATGGAATTTGCATTGAAAAAAAACTCAAAATCAACAGAATTCATTGCCAAAAAGGAGACAAGAGGCAGAAGCCCGCCATCATCATCACAAAAAAATTATCCAACACGAAAATTCAGAACAATCGTACAACAGGTCAGTTGAAAAAAGGATTAATAAGAGAAAACCTTCCACTGCCTAGCTTTCTCCAGCTCGATAATGTCAGCAACCTCGGGATCAACTTCCTGAAGTGGAGCATTTAATTGCTTCGGCCACTGCGATTAATTGTTTCATTCGAGAATTCAGACCAAAACATAGAACCGAGTGTAAGAGATCAACACCATAAATAGAAAGGAATCACGGATCAACAGATAGATTCAGTCGCGTATGGTTACCGAAACCCGGAGCGTCTCCTTGTCGCAAACCGCTTCATTCGGCAGTGAGGACTGCAGGGCCGATTCAAATGAAATAAAAACCAATCGCAGAGAAGAGAATACAGCCAGGCGGAAGGTAAAGAAAAAGACGGAGAGAGAGCACCATGTAGTGTAGGGAGCCGGCAGTGAAGATGCTGCGAAGAGGCTGGTCGATGGAAGATGTGAGCCTGCGAAGCGCCAATGCCATGGCCATCGATCTCCCTCCCTCCCTCCGTATCCTTCCTTTCCTCTACCCGAAGAAGACCACGGTTGCTTCGACCACAGTCGCTCTAAATCCTTGGCCACTGGCAGGAGCTGAGCTTTTGGAGGTGGGAGATAAATTTGCAGTATTTCATGGGGCCGGGGTTTCGTCCGGATAAGCCCGAAGGGGTCGGGGGTGTCCCGCTATCGGCATCCCCACCCACCCAACAACCCTCTGTTCGCGGGCACCCTCCATTTTCGATTTGAACGATCCTTCAGTTGGGGTATATAATTGAGATCCGGGTTTTTGTTAATAAAATTTATAGAAATTTATTCATCATAACAACTGCATAAGGATTAGAATACCGAACCAGGATTAACATCCTCTCCCGGTGTCATTTTCATTGGAGCCTCTTGTAGACCTATGAGATGATGACACGTGGACAATGGATGCATGGTAGTGATTTGAAGTGAAAAGATAGAAAAAAATTGAGGCAGATTGGTCCAAACTAGCATATTTGATTAATGGTTTTTTTTCTAATAAGTGATTAATATTTATAAAAGTTGAGAAGAAACAGTAATGTTGAATAAATTTTAATTAGAAATTAATGGTGTATGATAATGGAATAAGAGTGCATAGAATATGAAGACACCATTCGAATAGTTGCCAAAGAAAAAAGATAAGAGTAAAAGTGTATGAATTTTTAAATTTTGAGGAAGAATATTTTAATTCATTTTCAATTTCGATCACAATAACTGTAATGCGGGCACTGAAATAAAAACTGAAAGATAAATCTTCTATAAAATAGTGGTTGTAATAATAAAAATGAGAAATGTGAAAATAAATGAAATAATAATAATTTGAATGAGTGGGATGTTCGGGAAAAAAGAAAACAGAGTGAAACTGTTCATCATGTATATGAAACAATATGGAATAACGAATGTAGAGATCAAAGACAAAGATAAAACAAAAGATGAAATTGAATAAATGCTCACAGAAGGCTCGAAAAATATCACCCAATGGACATTGCCCACTTCCAAATAACAATATTAAAAAAACAATGGGATAAAATACAGATGAAGCGATTGTTACATAACAAATCCATGGCGATTGATTGAGGAAAGTGTGGAAACTAAATAAATAAATATGACTCTAGTAGAGATGCCCATGAGCTGGCAGAGGCGGTTTCCCCGCTCGCTCCAATGTCCAAGCTCGAGTACCTGTTGCCTCCTTACTGATAACCCCCATGAAACTGCTACCCCTGGTACCCACCACCATATCTGCCTTGTTGAAGATGATGATGATATGGCTACTGCACAAACACAAAAACTGGAGTAGGGGTTGGACATCATCATATGGGTGCTGCACAAACACAGGAGCTGGAGCAGGGGCTGGACATCCTCAAATGGATGCTGCACAAACACTAGAGCTGGAGCATGGGTTGTACATCATCATATGGAAGATGCACAAACACATGGGCTGGAGTAGGGGGTAGACATCATCATATGGCTGTTGCACAAGCACAGGAGTTGGAGAAGGGGCTGGATCCGTAGGGAGACATCCAATTATCACATCTTGTCATCTCTGCCTGGTTAATCATGAAAATGATGAATGAAATTAGATCCCTCACCGCACTGAAACCCCCCAATCTCACTAATGCTTGAAAATGAATCACAACCCCATATCCCTCACCGCACTGAAACTCCCCAATCTCACCATTGTTGAAGCCTCGTTGCATGTCTTCCATTCATAGTTGAGTGATAGATATGGATTAAAAAAAATCAAACATAAAATCAACTGAATTATCAACAATGGTAATGGAAAATGTTACTTATAAATCCAAAATGGGTTTATGTCTAAATGATTACACATTTTAAACAATAGAAATGAAGAACATAAATAATGCATACCTGAAGTGAGGTGTGATCCATCCTTTACTCTTCATTGTATGTATGATAAAGACCACCTTAACTAAAGTGATGTGTGAACATAAATAATGCATACCTGAAGTGATTTTTGAACATAAATAATACAGTCTGAGCAGGCGGAGTAGCCCGATGGGAAGTAGGCGGAGGCGGAGTAGCCCGATAGTGAGTAGGCGGAGGCGGAATAGCCGGTGCGGCGGAGGGAGTTGAGAGGGAGGATGACGAAGGCAGGTTGACTGGCAGAGGGAGGACGACAGAGGCAGGGTTTGGAGGGAAGTCCGAGCACGACGGAATACAAGAAAGCCGAGAGGAGGATGACGCTGGCGTGGGGAGTTTGCAGGAACCCTAGGTCGCGAAGAGCTTAATCCCGACCGCGACCGGGTAAAGGAAAAACGCGAAGACTATAGTGGAAACCGAGAGAATAAGCTGGTAAGAGACAGAGGGTTACAGAGGACTGGTAGATCGGGAGAGGGAGGATGAAAGAGGTGGGTGTTCAAGGGCACTCTAGGTCAAGACCCACGACAATCTCAGCGAGAGCGGGAGAGGTAGGCAGGGGAAAAATGAGATATCACGGGATGGCGCGACATGGAGATATGGAGGAGCGACGCGTGTGGAAGAAATGACGTGGAAGAACAGGGAATTGACACATGTCAGTTGGAGAATCCATGATTAATATATATATCAGATTCATAATTAATCGATAAAATGGTCAAAACATTATGGTGGCTTCATAAAGAGGACAATTAAAGGAAATTGTATACCCGATCATCAGTAGGAACCAAATCAATATGAAAAAGCTGCATACTATGAGTTTATCCTCTCCAACCCCCTGAAGAAATTGGTTCCTGATTAGTAAAACATAATTATAACCATCAAGACAAAAAATAAAATGCATGCTCTTGTATATTTTTTTAGGATGCAATGCAATTGAAGGTAATTTGGGATTAACTGGAATTTGATGCAGTCCAAAAAAATTAGATAAAAATATAACTGCATATAAAGAGAATAATAGAAATATAATATAAAAGAGAAGCGTCAGAAGGGAGAGGAGGAAAAGCGAAAGGAGAAGTTTACTAGGAGGTAAAATAACAGTCCATTATAGTTAACTGGAAACCCAAAAAATAGTAAAAAAGTGATTGACAAATAACTATAATACAACTAAGAATATAAAAAAACATACATGTTTTAGCAACTTAAATGTCAAATCTGGAACCTTTGAAACCACTAAAGGAAAACATACATGTTTCAACATTACCCTAACTGTCAAATCTGGAACCCTTGTAACAACCATAGGGAAACATACATGTCTCAGTTTTGTTCATACTTCCCAAATAACAGAAATTGTCAATCAGTCAAAATAGAAATTGTCAATCATTATGAACATAAATTTTCAATCAGCCATAACCTTTTAAAGTGAGTTGTCAATCAGTCTGAACAGAAATGAGGTTTTTGTATCGTGACCTTAACTAATTCGGTTGCAGACCCGATCATGGTAAGGTAATGCAACCTATTAGATAAGTCCATTATAATAATTAGGATACCCTAAAAACAGTCAAAAAAATTAGATTTACAAGTCAATGTAATACGAAACAAATTATAACAAAAAACATACCAGTTTCGTGCACTTAAGGTATGTTTTTTTACCCAATCCTGGGTGTTTTCATAATGTATGTTTTTCAAAACATAATTTATTCTGGAACATCAATGTAGGGGAGTGATTATTTTTCATCTGTAAAGATCAGTTATAGTAGCACATGCTTGAGGTTATTGTGATTCAATGAATATGTTACTGATGAGTTCTAGGAAAATAATTCAGAAGCAAAGAACATATAACATTATGTTAATCCAATATATTGAAAAAAATGATAAATGCATCCCTTAAGTATCAGTTGAACTGGTAACATTGAGCATAAGCCCCTTAAACTCCGTTTAAAGAGTCTTAACATAATTAGGGATGAAAATGGTAGCATTGCCATCAATTACAAGCAATTACATGACCTATGATTATTTAACACATATGCTCAATTTGATTCACTATTGTGTTATGGTGCATAGAAGAAAAACTCAACTACAGTTATTTTCCAAGTACAAGTTGATGGCTGACACATATCTTGGTGTTTCTGATGGTTAGAATTTAGCACTGGATATATGAACTTTCGATAAATTATACAACCATACCATATAAATTACTAAATTGTATAAACATTTATAAGCTATTTTCATGATATAAACATGAAAAAAATGTTTTGTAAGAAAAACCTTGTAGCAATGTCTGGGAAGCCTTTGACTGTGATTAGAATGCTTGGTATTAGATTGAATACCCGGTCCTCTGCCAGCCTTTGGAACATCGCATGCTGAACATAATGCAACATAACAAATTAATAGATCGAGTGGGATCATGAAAATTAATAATCTTGTTGTGCATGGAACATTAGAATAAATAAGTTACATTATTCATGATAATCATATACCTTGCATAAGATTTCATTATCACCATCTCTACCAAATTCAATTCACCAGAAATTGAATACCTGGAGGAATCACATGTAGAGAAGACCACAACTTCCTTGTTAACATCATGGTTGTGAATAAAATGCATAAATTGCAACAAATAGGATGGGAAATTAAGAAACATAACTTGTAATTTCATTGAAGAAATGCCTCTTTTACTTCTTCTACTTCGTGGCTCACATAAAGAAATATAGTACCTGCATCAAATAAAAAAACTCGTGAATTAAACACTTTCACTCTTCTTCTCGAATGTTCAATGACATGAGGAAAATGGGCATGAGTTCATTTATAACACATCAAATTTCATATTAAATTCTTTCTGGTTGTAAATTAAAACAATTCTAAATTCGATTTTTAAAAAGAACCAGATTCATAGTGGAGTAATCAGGTCAAATATCAAGCATGGACATTAATTAACAGATGAAATTTCAAAAATAATCAGAGTATCTCCCTGCTGAAATCCATCAAATATCAAAATGAAAGAAGAATAAATCACCAAGGGATAAATCTAGTATTATGAAAACAATACCTCTATGCTGAATTCCATCTATTGCAGCCCTCATGACTATGTTAAGAATAGAAGTTTCAACACTGGGAAGGGAAGAATTGTGATTTGTGACTGCCAACACCGACTTCTTAATTTTTATAGAACCCATTTGGAAGGTAGTGAATGAATCATAATTTAAAAAACAAAATCACATAATGATTAATACATATATGAAAACCTGTTTGTAGTTTTTTCCTTAGTAATCTCCACTGCTATCAATTTATGGTGAAATTTTCAGAAAAAAGTCCTGGAAGATCATAAAGAAGTCAATAATATTAAAGTGAAATGTTCTATTTAGAAAATACTAACATGTACTTCAGGGAATAACAATACTATCAAGCATGGACATTAATTAACAGATGAAATTTCAAAAATAATCAGAGGATCTCCCTGCTGAAATCCATCAAATATCAAAATGAAAGAAGAATAAATCACCGAGGTATAAAGCCAGTGTTATGAAAACAATACCTCTATGCTGAATTCCATCTATTGTAGCCCCCATGACTATGTTAAGAATTGAAGTTTCAACACTGGGAAGGGAAGAATTGTGATTTGTGACTGCCAACATCGATTTCTTAATTTTTGTAGAACCCATTTGGAAGGTAGTGAATGAATCATAATTTACAAAACAAAATCACATAATGATTAATACATATCTGAAAACCTGTTTGTAGTTTTTTCCTTAGTAATATCCACTCCTATCAATTTATGGTGAAATTTTCAGCAAAAAAAGTCCCGGAAGATTATAAAGAAGTCAATAATATTAAAGTGAAATGTTATATTTAGAAAATACTAACATGTACTTCAGGGAATAACAGTACTATGAAATTAACAAAAAAAACAAGTAAATATTAATATGTATCAAGCAGCCTATTTGTATTTGTTGCCATGGTAGTCTCCACTGAAACTCTTGTCAATTCTTGGTGACAATTCCAGCGATAATGTCCTATAAAATCATAAATAAGTGAATAATGTTAAAGTGAAATGATATATTTAGAAACTAATGACAAGTACTCTAACAGTACAATGAAATTAACCATTTACAAAGATGTAGTGAAATTTACGATGTTAGTTGTATGATGTAATGTAAGTTTAGACAGTTTAGATATGACTCCCAAAGAACTTCGAATTCAGGTAGTCATGAAAAAAAAATGGTTGAAGTGCCAGTGTATAAAAATTTGTAATGGAATCTATTGGAATGTTGGTAATAAAACCTATATCCAATTCATGTTTATGTATTCACATACACAGAAAAAAAAATAGAAATGAATCAAATAAAACTGGAAATATTAACTTATGAATATAAGGTATATTTTTTCATGAAATGAGGATGGAATGCCATTTGCGCAGATAGTGTCACAAAATATAAGTAGTGGTATAGTTATGGTGGAAGACTGAACTTAGTGGAGCCCCAATAACTGAAACGTGAAAACAGTAATATTGCATTACATTATGGATGCTTTGTATTAATAGGTTTTAATGTATAATTTTCTGCACAAATTAGCTCAGTCACGTAAGTAGACTTCTATAATAGAAAATAACACAGAGAAAATTACATAAATTCATCCCAAAATAGAAAACAATATAGAATAAGAATGATAAAATAAGACAATGAGTAAAAACATTAAAACATACCGGCAGGAAGACTAATATCATAACCTGAAATCAAACACACTAAATAGGAATGTTAATTTTTTGAAAATTGGTCGAGAACTGCAATCAAATAAACTGTTGCCAAAGGAAATTGAAATAAACTGTAGGCAAAGAGAAATTGAAAACAAAGGGAAATTGGGTAAACAATGAGAATAACAATTGATACCAACAAATCGTAGACCATGGAGTAGTCGCCAATGTGCACCTCAATGGAGTTGCTAATGATGTAAGAAGTATGCCGGAGTTTGTAGAAGTGGATGAGTGTGGGGAATAGTTAGAGGAGATGAGGAATTCAGGTACAAGGATGCGGTATGGAGGGAAATTCGGTGTCAAAGCATTTTCAGAGTAATACTGCAACTTAGGGGAAGTTGGGGTTCAACTGTAGTAGTAGATGATGAATACCTTTAGCAGGAGGTGGGCGTTGATTTGAGGGGTACCATGGAGGAGTTCAAGGAAATCGGGAGCCAAAAACGATGGGGGTCTGGTTGGAAGTGGACGGATGAATAGAATTTTTGAAGGTATATGAGATTGGGTAGATTTCAATGTAGTGGAGGAAGAAAGAAACCAGGATTCGTAGTTGGGCGGAGCTGTGCAGGAGATGAAGGTGGAATGAATGAGAAGATGGAGGCGAAACCCTATAAAACTCGAAGAATGGTGGGTGTAAGAAAACCGGGTTCCCTAAGTGTCGTAGGTACTGTAACGACCTGAATCTGGAGCCCCTCCACTGGTGCCCCGTACCTGGTTCGTCACATGACCTCAAGCGCGTTTCCCTAAATGCCAGAGGATACCGACTAGTAGCGAGGGCCTTGGTGTGTCGGTGGGGAAACTATGCCCTCATTCGGTAAAGTATACAGTAGAAAAACAACCAGACACAATAGCAAAAACAATCAACATCATACAACAATTGAAGTGAACAACGGAAGTAATGGATACATAATAATGATGCAACATGGTACATATGTCTATGGAAAGCAGTAAACAAACCAACATGCTGAAGTAAAACTGAAAACCAAGTGTAAAAGAAAACAAAGTAAACTCCTCATCATCGCAAGCCCCGGCTTGGTCCCATGCTCTCCAGCTCTAGTGAATCAAGAACCCGAAGTAGAAGGGCGCTTGCCCTTATCTATACCTGCAGCAACATAGTCTACTTGGGCCCAAAAGAATGGCCCAAACAGGGTGTGAGATACAATACCAGTAGGAAATAACCCAAAGATCTGTGCCTAATAGTCAATGAATACATGGCAGTAATAAAACAAGAAGCAGTAAACAGGAACACAAACAACTACAATCTACAGTTCTAACAAAAGAAGTACACAAGTAAACAACCAGCAATAAGAAGGAAAAAGGTAACCCTTTGGGTAGCTCTCACAGCCTAACCCCTATGGTTCAACCTATAAGTACTAGCAACCCTCTAGGTAGAACACACAGTCTCACCCCTCTGTTTCAGTTATGAAAATAATAGACTCTCTAGGGAAGCACTCACCGTCAATTCCCCCTATAGTCTCGTATTGTACTAAAGGATCTCTGGGGAAGCACTCAACGTCAATTCCCCCTGTGGCCCGCGTCGAGGAACTAAATACTCTCTGAGGAAGCACTCATCGTCAATTCCCCATGTGGTCTCGCATCGTATTTAAAAGACACTCTGGAGAAGCCCTTCTGTCAATTCTCCCTTTGGTCTACTACTCTAGGTTCTCACAGTCCTGAGTGAAAATAAACATGCTCAGTGCGCGTGTATCATCCAAGTAAACCTCAAGAACTACTTGACTATCATTCTAAGGCTCAACAACAATAAAGTAGCAGTTCCACTATCCTACAGCTAGGCATGACAACTGGCAAAATGCCAAACGAGCAGAACAAACATGGCAAAGCATCCTGAGCACAAAATAAATTACTCTACTTACAAGCATAAACCTCTACTACAACAATCAAGTAAATCAGGAAAACAACAAGGGAAAAACAGGAAACCCACAATTCCCCGCCCAAGGGAATTTGCAGAATTTGCACAAAGTACTCATCGACTTTCAACAGAAAGGCACAAACCACCTACCTCGATCCTAGGAGATCGATATATGTGAATCATGATGGTTGATTCCCCTTAGAATGTCGTAGATATGAGAAAACGCACAAAACGATCAACCCACGATAACTCGGAAACGAAGAGGAATCAGAAAACAGAGCTCAAGTAGAAGGAAGATCTTACCGCTGTGATTCCAACGCAATCGACCGTACTTGAATCGGAGAACAGACGAAGGGGAGGGGGCTCGTCGAAGATTCGGCCATACGGGTCACTCTCGGATGAACGAGACCTAGAAAAAGGCGTTTCTGTGCGTCAGGCGCGACCCCGGTTCATTTAGTGAAAAAAAAAGAAAGTACACAACATGTACTTTTAGAGTACACAAAGTGTACTGGGTCTTTTCCGTACTCCGCCAAAATCGTCCTCCACGTCACCCCTACACACCGTGTGTGTGGCCCGGGCACGGCCAGCACACGGCTTCGAGCCAGAGAAGAGTACATTATGTGTACTCAGAAATTACACAGCGTGTACTTTGAAAATTTCCAGAAAGTTCATTTTTCTTAAAAACTCCAGAAAAAGGAAAACATACCTGAAAAGAAGATCCAAGTTCTTACAAACTTCTTCCCTTAAAGAAATTCATCCCCGAATTTCCCTAACATGACGTAGAATAAGGATCCCCGAACAGCTCCGACCACTGCGATCGTACATCAGTCTCCCTTTCCCAGGTCTCGTCCTGTACTCGCCCGTGCTGCCATAGCACCCATACCAGAGGAACAAATCGCCTGCGGAGAACCTTCGTACTACGATCAACAATCCGGATAAGATGCTCCTCGAACGACACATCCGCTTCAAGTTCAACCTCCTTAGGCTGAAGGACATGAGACAGGTCCGAAAAGTAATGTCGGAGCTGAGAGACATGGAAGATGTCGTGCATGGCCCGGTACCTCTGAGGTAGCTGCAACCGATAGGCGACTGACCCAACTCTCTCCAAAAACTCAAACGGCCCGACGTACCGTGGTGAAAGCTTACCCTGTCTCAGAATCCTTTTGTGTCCCAACCTCAGTGCAACAAACAGGAAAACCTGATCCCCGACCTCAAACTCCAGAGGTCATCTCCGTTGGTCAGCATAAGACTTCTGTCGAGACTGTGCTGTAGCCATCCTCTTCTGGATTAACTCTATCTGCTCTAAGGTCTCCTGAACGAGACGAGGTCCCAGCAAAGCTGCCTCTCCTGCCTCCAGCCAGTATAAGGGTGATCGGCATGGCCTACCGTACAATGCCTTGTATGGTGCCATCTGAATGGTCTCCTAGAAACTGTTGTTGTAGGCGAACTCCACCAGAGGAATATGCTTCTCCCAAGACCCGCCAAAGTCTAGAATGCAGGCTCGGAGCATATCCTCAAGCACCTGGATCGTGCACTCGGACTGGCCATCAGTCTGGGGATGGTATGTTGTACTCAAAAGTACCTGTGTGCCCAAGGCCTTCTGAAGCCCCTGCCAGAACCGAGAGGTAAAGCGTGCATCCCTGTCTGAAACAATGGAGTGTGGAACCCCATGCAGAAGAAAGATCTCTCGGATGTAAAGTCATCCCAGATCATCAACACTGAAGGTCTCCTTGATCAGAAAGAAGTGAGCAACCTTCGTGAGCCTGTCGATGACAACCCAAACAACATCGTTTCCCCGAGGCATCCTCGACAATCCGGTCACGAAGTCAATTTCAACATCATTCCACTTCCACTCTGGAATGGGTAACTGCTGTAAGAGGAATGCTGGTCGCTGATGCTCTGCTTTCACCTGCTGACAAGTAGAACATCTCATAAAAAAATCAACAACATCTTTCTTCATACCTGGCCACCAGTACTGGCGATGAAGATCCCGATACATCTTGGTGACGCCAGGATGAACTTCCCAAACAGAGGAATGAAAATCCCGCATCAGCTCCTCGCGTATGTCTGCTGGCACCCATACACGTCCCTGGAAATGCAAGATCTCATCCTCTCCCATTGTCCATCCAGGAAGAGGGTCATCGCCTGACACACCCTCCTGCGGGACTAAGCCTTCTGAGTCTGATAGCTACCTCATTCGTACCCGATTGAGAAGTGTAGAGGTAACAACTATAGAAGATAGGAAAGTCTGTCCCTGTCTATCATGAACCTCCAGATGAATCTTAGAGAACAGATCCATGAGTTGCCACTCACTGTAGGCTTCCTGAACTGCCTAAATCTGAGTTCTCCTGCTCAACACGTCTGCCACTGCGTTGCCTTTCCCCTGCGTATAGGAAAGCTCGAAATCAAAAGACTGAAGATACTCGACCCACCTGCGCTGTCTCAGATTCAAATCACACTGAGTGAAGATGTACTTGAGACTCTTGTGGTCGGTGAAGACCACAAAGTGCTCTCCCAGCAGATAGTGTCTCCAACAGAGTAAGGAATGAACACCAGCTGCCAAATCCAGATCATGCGTAGGGTAGTTCCTCTCATGTGCCCTCAATTGCCGAGATCCGTACGCAACGACTCCATCCCCCTGCATAAGAACAGCTCCTAGTCTGATACCTGAAGCATCATAATAAACAGTGTAGCTCTTGCATGGCTCTGGCAAGACTAGTATCGGCGCTGACGTCAACCTCCCTTTCAGCTCCTGAAAGGCTGACTCGTAAGAATATGACCATAAGAACTTCGACCCCTTCTTGGTCAGACCTGTCAAAGGTGCTTCTAAATGAGAAAAGTCCTAAATGAAGAATCTGTAGTATCCAACCAGCCCTAGGAAACTATGTACCTCAAAGACGTTCTTCGGCTTCTCCTAGGAAACTACAGCTCTCACTTTCTCTGGGTCCACAGATAATCCTACCTCTAAGATGGCGTGACCCAAGAAGTGAATCTGATCCATCCAGAAGTGGCACTTCAAGAGTTTATCATAAAGTCGATGCTCTCTCAGTGTACTCAGAATGATCTCAAGATGTGTGGCATGATCGTGTCGAGTGTGAGAGTACACCAAGATATCATCCATAGAGACCATGACCAAGGAATCCAAGTAAGGATGGAACACTTGGTTCATCAGTGCCATGAAAAATTCAGGCGCGTTCGTGAGACCGAACGATATGACTGTATACTCGTATAGGTCATACCTACTCCTGAAGGCTGTCAGAGGTATATCTGATGGTCTAACGTGCAACTGATGATAACCGGACCTCAAGTTGATCTTCAAGAACACCCGGGCTCCTCGAAGCTAATCAAAGAGGTCATCGATCCTCGGTAAGGGATATTGGTTCTTAACCGTCAACTGGTTCATCTTCCGATAATCCACACAAAGCCGAATGGTTCCATCTGCCTTCTTTGAAAACAGGACAGGCAAATCCCAAGGAGAAGTACTGGGTTGGATGAAACCCTTTGCCTGCAACTCCTCCAACTGCTTCTTGAGCTCCTGAAACTTAGGTGTAGCCATCCTACAAGGAGGAATAGACATCGGTGCCGCTCCTGGCATGAGATCAATAGAAAAGTCTACCTCACGCTCCATAGGAAAACCTGAGAAGTCCTCTGGAAAGACATCCATGAAGCAATCCACCACTGGAGGAAAGTCCAGCTGTGGAGTCCCTTGATCATACAGATAAAGACTAGAAATTTGGGTTGTCACCCTCCCTAGCCCCTGATGCTCGAGTCCATCTCGACTCACCTGAACATCCCATTCGCCTCTATGAAGAAAAGATTCACCCTCTGGTGAAATGAAACTCACTCTGCGGTGATAACAGTTGACGACTTCATAGAAGGGAACCAACCAGTCCATCCCGAGGATGAAATCATATCCTGTCATCTCTAGGACATAGAGATCCCATAAGAAACGATACCCTACAACCTCAAGAGGGAACTCTCTACACTGGCATACACTAGATGTCCTCGTCCCCAAAGGTGTGTCTAGTGTCAACGAGTCGGCAGAAGAAAATACATAGAGCCCAATGCTCTCCACAACAACAACAAAGATAAAACTATGCATAGCACCAGTATTAAAAAGAGCTGAAGATAAAACTGAGGCTACTAAAACTGTACCTCGAACTGTAGAAGGGTCGGGATCCTACTCCTGATAGGTCTACTCCACGGCGAAAGACTGGCCTGCACCGCGGCCCTGCGCCCCTGTATGACCACTCAGAGCTGAACCTCTCTGCTGGTGCTGAGGGACTGGTGGCTAACCACCACGGCCTCGACCTCCACCTCGGCCCGAATGGCCGGAAAAACTTCAGTTCCCTGACTGGTGAGAAACTGGTGGTGCTGCTCCTGAACGAGGAGTCATGGAAGAACCTCAGTCACCCGCTGCTAGTGAGAAAACCTAGCAGAAATGCTGAAGGTGACCCATCTTTCCGCATGATCGGCACTCCACTGAGTCCCTCTGGCACTGTGGCCTCGTGTGCCCTGACCGGCCACACTGGTAGCATGTAACCTGGCTGCCTTATGATGCATCACGCTTCCTAGGGTCACCGTGCGTAGGCTCTCTACGACGCTTCTTGCTATCATCTGGAGGAAGACTAGTTCTGGAAGCAGAACTGCCCTAGTTTGCAGCTTCAGAGTCTCTCATATTGCACTCCGCAATCAGTGCCTGGTTGACGATGGAAGTGATGGAAGTCAGCTGGAAGATGTTCACTTGCGAGCGGATCTCCCTCCTGAGGCCATCCTCAAACTTCCTTGCTAAGAACACCCCACTTCCATCTCAGAGGGGTGTGAAATGCTGCAGCTCGGTGAAGCGAGAGGAATACTCCATGACAGAAAGAGTACCCTGATCTAAGCTCATGAACTCCCGGGCTCGATCGACCCTCAGGGTCTCCGGGTATAAGTAGTCATAGAACACGCGCTAGAACTCCTCCCAAGCCATATCCTACTGTTGACCCACCTGTGAGATCACATCCCACCACCTATTGGTGGAGTCTCGGAGCATGTAGGTGGCGAGCTTGACCCGCCTGTCTGGAGGTGTCTCCAAATGGTCAAAAATGGTCATCATGGCTTCCATCCATGACTCTGCAGCCTGAGGTCCTCCTTCCCCCGAGAACGTGGGAGGATGTTGCTGCTGAAAGACTCACGTCAGGTCTTCCATAGTTGTGGCAGGAGGCGGCGCTCCCTGGAAGGCCTGCATCATCCTCATGAAACCTTCCCTGAACTGCGCATCAGCACCTGCAACTGGTATAACAGTCGGTGCCAAGGCTGGCCCGACTGGAGGATCGACAGGAAGTCCCTGATCATCCCTATATAGTGTCTGATCACTGCCTGATGACAGAAGTATGACCAGAGGACGTCTCAGAGGCATATCTCTGAAAGATCAAAAATACACCTTAGATCAGGAAAACAAGGATAGAGAACACAAGAGTACAAAATAGAAACAGGGGATGAAAAACACACAAGTTTACAAAACTTGACTACACGACGTGTATAAAAACTACACGACATGTTTTCTTAAGCCACTGACATGGGCGTGTACACCTCAAACTACACGGCATGTTGCACCCACACACAGCGTATACTTAAAAACTGTTCCCCTGCCCGAGTCTCTTTACACGGCTAACCCACATGGTTTTCTTAAACTAAGACTACACGACGTGTTCACTACGGACACGGCGTGTAGTGGACAAGGCTTTGGAGGCCCGTGTTGTTAAACACACGGCCGTCTACATGGCTGAACCTTACACGGCGTGTTCCGAACAAACACGGTGTGTATAGGCAAGGTGACACTATCCCGTGTTGTTCGTGACACAGATGGGTACCTGGAAAGACTACACGGTGTGATTCGAGAGCAACACGACGTGTCTGAAAGAAGGTCACACCGACCCGTGTTGTTCGTGACACGGCCGGGTGCCTAGCAAGACTACACGACGTGCTTTGAGAGCAACACGGCGTGTCTGAAAGAAGTTCACGCCGACCCATGTTGTTCATGACACGGCCGGGTTCCTGGAAGGGACTACACAGCGTGTTCCATTACAACACGGCGTGTGCTACTCGAGCTTCCCCGACCCGTGTTGTTGGTGACACGGTCGGGTACACGGCTCATTACTACACGGCGTGTACCTACCATACACGGTGTGTTCCTAAAGTTACTTTCACGACACCGTGTTCTTCTCACACAGTCAGTAACACATCCTGAAAACTACACGACGTGTATCCAAAAAGTACACGCCGTGTATTCTGGGTTTTTCTGGGCAGTAGCTCAGAAACTGCACAGAACCCCAGAAACACTAAAAACAAGTAAAAGAGGTGCCAAATTCCGATTCGTGAGGGCCCATACTCCCCGCGAATCAAATCTTGGCATCTCCTATAGTCACATACAAGGTAAAACAACATCTCTCTAACATAACAACAGGGATTATATCAAGCATCTATCACAACAGCATGCATAATCTACAC
Organism: Viscum album; assembly: GCA_963277665.1. Classification (NCBI taxonomy): domain Eukaryota; kingdom Viridiplantae; phylum Streptophyta; class Magnoliopsida; order Santalales; family Viscaceae; genus Viscum; species Viscum album. The sequence goes on from OY728148.1 coordinate 1,811,561,680, forward strand.
AAGGCCTATCACAACAGCATGCAATCGCTAATGCACCCTAGATAGCATGGAAAGAATGCATGGAATGTGATTTCTAGAAGTGCCTATATGATGCATGAGATGGAATACCCTCATCTCATCGGGTTGTGACAGAAATAGAACCGGAATATCAAAACAATAACCACATAAGTCATGCGAATCACTCTAGGTGAAAACATATCAACCATAAAAACTCAAAACCAGCAAACTACAATTAACGAGGTAGTATGGATTTTTCCTGTACACGGGTTAGATACTCCCGAGAATAGCTTAATACCAAGTACCGAGTTTGTCCTATCCCTGGATAAAGTCTCTAAATAGTAAAGCAAGAGAAAAGAACTCCTCTGATACCACTTTGTAACGACCCGAATCCAGAGCCCCTCCACTGGTGCCCCATACCCGGTTCGTCACATGACCTCAAGCGCATTTCCCGAAATGCCAGAGGCTGCCGACTAGTAGTGAGGGCCTTGGTGAGTCGGTGGAGAAACTATGCCCTCATTCGGTAAACTATACAGCAGAAAAACAACCAGACACAATAGCATAAACAATCAACAGCATACAACAATTGAAGTGAACAACGGAAATAATGGATACATAATAATGATGCAACATGGTACACATGTCTATGGAAAGCAGTAAACAAACCAACGTACTGAAGTACAACTGAAAAAAAAGTGTAAAAGAAAACAAAGTAAACTCCTCAGCATCGCAAGCCTCGGCTCGGTCCCATGCTCTCCAGCTCTAGTGAATCAAGAACCCGAAGTAGAAGGGCGCTTGCCCTTATCTATACCTGTAGCAACATAGTCTGCTTAGGCCCAAAAGCATGACCCAAACAGGGTGTGAGATACAATCCCAGTAGGCAATCACCCAAATATATGTGCCTAACAGTCAATGAATACATGACAGTAATAAAACAAGAAGCAGTAGACAGGAACACAAGCAGCTACAATCTACAGTTCTAACAAAAGAAGTACACAAGTAAACAGCTAGTAACAAGAAGGAAAAAGGTAACCCTCTGGGTAGCTCTCACAGCCTAACCCCTATGGTTAAACCTATAAGTACTAGCAACCCTCCAGGTGGCACACACAGTCTCACCCCTCTGGTTCAGTTATGAAAATAATAGACTCTCTGGGGAAGCACTCACCGTCAATTCCCCCTATAGTCTCGTATCGTACTAAAGGCTCTTTGGGGAAGCACTCAACGTCAATTCCCCCTGTGGCCTGCGTCAAGGACCTACAGACTCTCTGAGGAAGAACTCATCGTCAATTCCCCCTGTGGTCTCGCATCGTATTTAAAAGACACTTTGGAGAAGCCCTTCCGTCAATTCTCCCTTTGGTCTACTACTCTAGGCTCTCACAGTCCTGAGTGAAAATAAACATGCTCAGCGTGCGTGTATCGTCCAAGTAAACCTCAAGAACTACTTGGATATCATTCTAAGGCTCAACAACAATAAAGTAGCAGTTCCACTATCCTACGACTAGGCATGACAACTGGAAAAATGACAAACGGGTAGAACAAACATGACAAAGCATCCTGAGCACAAAATAAATTACTCTACTTACAAGCATAAACCTCTACTGCAGCAATAAAGAAAAGCAGGAAAACAACAAGGACAAAACAGAAAACCCACAATTCCCCGCCCAAGGGAATTTGCGGAATTTGCACAAAGTACTCATCGGCTTTCAACAGAAAGGTAAAAACCACCTACCTCGATCCTAGGAGATCGATATATGTGAATCACGACGGTTGATTCCCCTTAGAACATCGTAGATCTGAGAAAACGCACAAAACGCTCAACCCACGATAACTCGGAAATGAAGAGGAATCAGAAAATGAAGCTCAAGCAGAAGGAAGATCTTACCGCTGTGATTCCAACACAATTGACTGTGCTTGAATCGGAGAACGGACTAAGGGGCGGGGGCTCGTCGAAGATTCGGCCGTACGACTCGCTCTCGGATGAACGGGGCCTAGAAGGAGGTGTTTCTGTGCGTTAGGCGTGACCCCAGTTCACTTAGTGAAAAAAAAGAAAGTACACGGCGTGTACTTTTAGAGTACACGGCATGTACTGGGTATTTTCCGTACTCTGCCAAAATCGGCCTCCACGTCACCCCTACACACCATGTGTGTGGCCCGGGCACGGCTAACACACGGCTTCGAGTCGGAGAAGAGTACACGGCGTGTACTCAGAAAGTACACAGCGTGTACTTTGAAAATTTCCAGAAAGTTCATTTTTCTTAAAAACTCCAGAAAAAGGAAAACATACCTGAAAAGAAGATTCAGGTTCTTACAAGTACGAGGTAGACTGAGGGTAGAGTAGATACTGGGAGATGGAGGATGTCAGATACGTTGGTCGACTTAGTGCGGGTTGACCAAGAAATCCAGGACGACATAATCGAGGGTTTGAGGGGAGTGTAGGTCATGATGCTTGATGAACTTAGCGGGAGCGGAAGAGGGAGGCATATACATGAAGAGATACCGCTCGGAGGGGCGACGTGGAGAAATGGAGGGAGGGCACGTTAGGGAAAAATGATGCAGAAGAGCGTGAGTTTGACACGTGGCAGTAGGAAAGCCAAGATTAGTATATATAGTAGATATTTAGCCCCAGACATTTATAGCGTTTTTTTATATACGTTTTTAAAAAAAATATTTATTAAAATAACTTTAGGTTAAAATTATTTTTAAAAATAAAACACAAAAGCGGCAAGACTATTTCTGTCTTTGGCTTGTTTTGATCATGGCCAAAGGGTGTAAGGCTCTTGTCGACTTTACCAAAAAATTTGAGTCAAGGCGTTTAAGGTCTTATCACCTTTGATCCAATGAAAAAAATATATAAAAATGTATTTTAAATATGCATGTTTGTATATATATATTTTATACATATAACAAAAAAATAACAGAATTTAACTCCTACTTAATATTCAGTATTACTATCATTAAATCAATTTGAAATTCTGACAAAACCTCTCTTAGAGCTCCTTTTTATAAGAAAAATTTCCCTCGAAATCCTTATGGTTTTCCAATGTGGATTTCGATCCTCCCTTTGCTACAAAAAATTAATAATATATTATTATTAACAATTAGTAATTAATTAATAATAAATATTAATTATTAATAAACAACAATAACAATTAATTATTATAATTTACTATTAAATATTAATAATTAACTAATTAATATTAATAACATTTTAAACAATATTAATTAATTACTAATTAATTATGATAAATATTAATAAATTATTAATAGTTAATAGGTATTAATTAGTTAGTAATTAAACAATATTTAAATACTCATTAATAATAGTAATTACTAATTAATTAAGTAATTATTGATTAATTAATTAATATTAATAATTGTTTATTACACAATTACTAATAAATATTTAAAATTATTAATTAGTTATTAAATATTGGTAATAATGATTAAATTATTAAATTGCAATTTTTTAATTATTGATTGTTAAATTAGTATTAATTAATTAACTACTTGTTGCTGATTAATATTAAATACTAATAAATATTAATCAAATAATATGATTTACAAATAAATAATATTAATTTCTAATAAATATTAATTATTATTTAATATTAATTAGTAATAAATATTTAAAATTTTTATTTTGTAAATAATTATTAAAAATAATAATATATTTATTAATTATTAAATAATTAGTAATTAAGCAATATTAAATTACTTATTAATAATAGTAATTACTACCTAATTAATTAATTATTAATTAACTAATAGTTACTAATAATTATTAATAAAAAATTGCTAATAAATATTTAAAATTATTATTTAGTTAATAAATATTAATAATAATGATCAAATTATTATTAAATCTGTATTAATTAGTTAACTAATTGTTGCTAATTAATATTGATTACTAATAAATATTAATTACTAATAAATATTAATTACTGAAAAATATTAACTAAATAATATGATTTAGTATTTAATATTATTGATTTCTAGTAAATATTAATTTTTAATTAATATTAGTTACTAATAAATATTTAAAATTATTATTTAGTAACTAATTATTAAAAATAATAAAATAATTATTAGTTATTAATCAATTAGTAATTATACTATATTTAATTACTTGTTATTAATACTAAGTAAAAATTAACTAACTAATTATTTATTAATTAAAAATTATTAAAAATTATTATTATACAATTAATAATAAATATTTAAAAATATTATTTAGTTACTAAATATTGTTAACAATGGTTAAATTATTAAAATAATAATGATTAATTAATTATGATTAAATTATTATTATTTAATTAAATAGTTATTGATGATTAATATTAATTATTAATTAATATTTAAAATTGTTCTTTAATTAATAATTATTAATAATAATTCTATATTTTATATTTTATATTTATTATTTAGTCATTATTAATATTATTTATTATTAATTATATATTATTTAATTACTAATTAACTAAAACCTATTATTTATTAATTACTAATTAGTAATTAATAAGTTGTTTATTAATATTATCAATATTAATTAGTTAGTTATTAATATTTAATAGTAAATGTCAATAGTCAATTATTATTATTATTATTATTTATTGGTAATTATTATTTATTATTAATTAATTATTAATTGTTAATAATAATATATTATTACTTTTGTGCAGTAAAGAGAGGACCTGAATCCCACATTGGAAATCCATAAGGATTTTCAGGGCAAATCCCCTTATAAATGAGAGCACTGAGAGAGACTTTCTGTCGGAATTCAAGACTGTTTTAATGACAGTAACACTGAATATTAAGTAGCAATTAAATTCTACTAAAAAAATTATTATATATACATAAATAAAATAAAAATAAATTTTTTAAATATACAAGCATTTATATTTAAAATATATTTTTTTCACTAGGGAAAAGGAGATAAGGGTTTTGTCGCCTTTGGCCAAATTTTCTGGCAAAGGCGGCAATAGTCTTGCCACCATTCTATCTTATTTTTAAAAATAATCTTAACTTATCATTATTTTAACAAATATTTTTTTTCAAAAAATGTATATAAAAAAACTCTCATTTATGCAATGAAAGTATTGATGCGTGAAAATTTAGTAACCCCCTCTAAATACATTATAGGTGGTTAAATTAGAGGGGGTTTTAACTCCGTCTAATTTCACCACAAAATCTCCAAGAGTAGAGGGTAACCCCTATAATTTATTTACCAATTTAGAAGCGGTAGGAAACCGCCCTTAATTGAGTTATAAGTAAATTAATAGAGGTAGTTTTGAAAACAGTCTCTAATATATTTTCACTACCACAAATGTAGGGAAAGGAAGCGCTTGGGTTTTATCAGCGCTAATCAGAAAGCACTGATAAAAGGGGGACTTTTATCAGCGCTAGAAAAAAATGATGATAAATATACCCTTTATCAACACTAATATTAACGGTGATAAAAGTTTGTAATAGAAAATATTATTAATTTATATAAAAATATTTTAACTATATTCAAAAATAATGTTTATATGTATACATTAAATAAAAAATGCTTGTTTATTATGTTTATGTTTTATTTATGTTTATCATGTTTATTAGTTTTAGTTATATCTTTATTATATATTTATTATACTATATGTTTATAATATTATATATAAATACTTTTTAATATATATATATATATACAAATACTTATTAAATAAATAAATATATATATTTAAATAAATTTATGTTTCCAAATGAATATGCCAATTGATGCGTACATTCATATTCTTATGAATATATGTTCATTGTTTACCCTAATGTTTGCCATATATACTATAGTACTATATATACATGGTGTATTCATTCATTTCCTATATATATGAAGCTTTATCTTCTCATAAATACTTAAAATCACGATAAATATATTTAAATAAACAATAAATGTATTTATTATATTTAAAAATATAAATATTTAGTTATATATAATTATATACCTTTTAAATATATTATATACAACTAATTAAATATAAATATGTTTAAATAATTATAAAATTACAAAATATTTTTTTTAAATGATAAATATATATTTATGAATACCTTTTGAATATATTTATTTATAAATATATGTCTTTAATAAATACATACACAGACACATACATATATATATATATTTAAATACTTATGAAATTAAAATTAAAATTAATATATCAACTTATATTTATATATATTTAATTATAATTTAAATTATAAAATTATATATATATATATATATATATATAATTTATACATGAACACAAACATATATATATATATATATATATATATATAATTTAAATTATTTAAATTATATTAATTATATATTTTTATAAAATTATAAATGTAATAAATATATTGGTTATAATTTTATAATTATGAATAAATGGTATGGTTTATCAGCGCTAATTAAGAAGCACGGATAAAACATACATTTATCAGCGCTTTTTTAGCGCTAATAAAGATGAACCTTTATATAAAGTCATGTTTTATCAGCGCTTTTTATCTAGCGCTGATAAAAGTGTCGCCAGATTTTATAAATAAACTCTAAGTTTCTTCTCCTTCCTCGCATCCCTCAAGCTCCTGCAAAAGTCGATCCCTACCACCGCCGCCGCCTCCTCTCCTCCCTCCTCTCCTCCTCCTCCTCGGACACCGACTCCTTCGCCGCCGTGAATCGATCTTTGTCATGCGACTCTCCTCCGCCACGCCTCTCCTCCACCAGTGGCTCTCCTCCGTCGTGCCTCTCATTCGTTGCGGCTCTCCTTCATCATTGGCTCTCCTCCGATGCGCCTCTACTACACCTTGAACGCACCTCCACTGCGTACTGAACCACACCTCCACGATTAGTTTTCTCCTCTTTCTCATCGGGTTCACTTATTACAGTTTGATATTGGTGGTGATGTTGTGAATTGTACGGGCTAAACGCCCCACTGAAAAATCGTGGTCGTTTGTGGTCCTTGTTTGCACACTAGTTATATTTGGTAAAATTCAATTTGCTTATACCATATTTTGAATTGGTTGCTTTAAAAATTTTCAATGCAATGTGGGTTTTCATCATGGTTATTTCAAAAAATTCAAAATGTTCTTCCATACATTCAAAAATAAATTTTTTATCATCCACTCCTATTTTTTTATTACTCTTATGTATTTTTCATGATTATATTATTAAATATTCATTTGAAAATCAAACATATTCAAAGTGTTTCCACTTCTTTTATAGAAAACATTATGCATTTTTTATGTTTCTATTATAAAAATTATTTTAAAAAGTAAAATTCTTCGAAGTATTTCAACTTCATTTACTAAAAATGTTATACATTTCTCAAGTTTCCATTATCGATTAATGTTTTTAGCAATTTATCTCTATGATCCTGCTCCAAAGCTTCTTTGAGAACCTAAACCACTAACTAGGTCTTGTTTCTCATCTAAAAACATTTACTTGATATGTCCCAACCATAACACCCTAAACTAAATCACAAGACTAAGCCGAAGTGTCACATGACCTCATGTATGTTTCCCTGTACAAAATATGTTTCCAACTAGTGGTGAGGGCATAAGTGGCATCGTGGGGATACTATCCCCTTGGTAAATAATAATAATTACATACTTTTTAAATATATTATATATAATTATAATTATATATAACTAATTAAATATAAATATGTTTAAATAATTATAAAATTACAAAAATATTTTTTTAAATGATAAATATATATTTATGAATACCCTTTGAATATATTTATTTATAAATATATGTCTTTAATGAATATATACACAGACACAAACAAACACACACACACACACATGTAAATACTTATGAAATTAAAATTAAAATTAATATATCAATTTATATTTATATATATTTAATTATAATTTAAATTATAAAATTATATATATATATATATTTAATTAATTATATTTTTAATTATTAAATTATAATAAATATATTAATTATATATATTTATAAAATTATAAATGTAATAAATATATTGGTTATAATTTTATAATTATGAATAAATGGTGTGGTTTATCAGCGCTAATTAAGAAGCACTGATAAAACATACATTTATCAGCGCTTTCAATTGTAGCGCTGATAAAATATACCTTTATTAGCACTTTTTATCTAACGCTGATAAAAGTGTCACCGAGTTTTATAAATAAACCCTAAGTTTCTCCTCCTTCCTCGCACCCCTCAAGTTCTCGAAAGCCGATCCCTACCGCCGCCTCCTCTCCTCCTCCTCCCTGGCCACCGACGCCTCTGGCACCGTGAACCGAGCTCTGTCATGCAACTCTACTCCGCCGCGCCTCTCCTCCACCAGTGGCTCTCCTTCGCCGTGCCTCTCCTTCGCTGCGGATCTCCTCCACCATTGCCTCTCATCCATTGCACCTCTCCTACACCTTGAACATACCTCCACCGCGTACTGAACCACACCTCCACAGTTAGTTTTCTCCTCTTTCTCATTGGGTTCACTTATTACAATTTGATATTGATGGTGATGTTTTGAATTGTATAGACTAAACACCCAGCTAAAAATCGTGGTCGTTTGTGGTCCTTGTTTGCGCACTAGTTATATTTGGTAAAATTCAATTTGCATATACCATATTTTGAATTGGTAGATTTAAAAATCTTCAATGCAATGTGGGTTTTCATCATGGTTATTTCAAAAAATTCAAAATTTTCTTCCATACATTCAAAAATAAAATTTTTATCATCCACTCCTATTTTTTACTACTCTTATGTACTTTTCAGGATTATATTATTAAATATTCATTTGAAAATTAAATGTCTTCAAAGTTTTTCCACTTCTTTTATAGAAAACATTATGTATTTTTTATGTTTCTATTATAAAAATTATTTTTAAAAGTAAAATTCTTCAAAGTATTTCAACTTCATTAACTAAAAACATTATACATTTCTCAAGTTTCCATTATCAATTAATGTTTTTAGCAATTGACCTCCATGATCCTGCTCCAAAGCTTCTTTGAGTACCTAAACTGTCACAAACCGAATCTGGTCTCCACCATTAACGGCACCAAACCCAGCCCATGGCAAGGACCGAAGGGCACTCCCTATCCCCAAAGGCTGGCACAAGTTCCCGGGTATCATTTATCTTAGTTTGGGAATGATTTACCCGAATATGTATACATAAAACATCAAAAATATTTGATAAAATGAATCTGAAAAATTCATACCAGCAAGGTTTATACAAAAATCAAGAACTGAATACATAAGTTCAAATGAAGTACAAAATATCCAAAGACACAATGAAACAACAACAAAACAACCCCATGGACTCTACATGACAAGGGGTCATCATCCCCAAGCCGCCTCCACAACTCCGTCCCAAGGATGGGGACTAACACCCTGAACCGCCATCACCCTTAGCATTTCATTTACCTGAGTCAAACATAACCAAGTATACTTACACCCAAGGGGTGTAAGTATGGTTTTATCCTAATCCCAATAGTATACCACCCAATGATTCCAAATAGAATGCAATACAATGTGAAAAAGCAAGCAGTTTTAATATGCAAAGAAAAACAGTGATAAAATCCAAGAAATGGAACTTTCAATTGATAACAGTTTTCAAGAGAAATTTTCAAAATGTTCACACATTTAAATAGACATGTGAGCTACAATAAATTAATGCCAAAAAAACCCCAATACAAGGGTAAATACCACAAATCCAATGAGCACCAAAACTGGGAACACCCCCAGGCAACTAGATAGTCTCAGGCCCTATGTACCTCGTACCTTGGTGTAAAGTATCCAAGTCACAATCCTTTCCCATGCACGAGCCACTAGTAGGGAACCTACCCATAACCTAGTGGTCCCCAAATACCATCCACATATTTTAGTTAGATTTTTCGTTATCCATTTGCTCAGTGAAACAGGGACACAACCCATCTGGTTCACTAGCCGTACTAGTACATATCCGCCCACCTAAGTACTCGGGATTCCCCATTTTGTGCTCAAACAATTTTAGCAAACAACACACATACTTTTGAATATAAAACACCACTACTGGTCATAAAAAAACAATACAGTAGCTATACATACTTTATACCATTTAAAACACACAACAAAACATTTTGATTTTCAATAAAACAACCTCTCAAAATATCACATTGTTTTGCACCCAAAGCTCTTTGAAATATCCACTTTTCACACTATGTTCACACTTTTAAGTCACCAAAACAAAAATTTCAGTTCAATATCATTTAATTAAACAAACAATTCAGTTTTGTGGTAGCCCCATGTGAACCAAGAAGTTATATCTTTTAAAAACCCCTATTTTCACACAAACATGGCACTTAAAGCCCATTTGCTTTCCAAACACCATTTAAACAAAATTTCACAACAAAAAACAAAAATAATAAACATTAAAAACATGATTTAAAGTACTAATACAATTCAATAAAATCAACTAAGTAATTATTGGTTAGCCCCAAATGAACCAATAAAAGATTTGTATGAAAACCGCCAAATTTCACCAAAAATTGGAACTTAAAATTCATTTGCTTTATAAATGAAACTAAAACCAATTTTTGCAGAAACATTAAAATGAAATAAATATGAAAATACCATGAACAAATCAATCTAATTCACAAAAATTTCATGCACAGTGGAATCACCTACCAAAAGAGTCAAGAACCGCAAATCCTAGTGCGAAACTTCAATCGCACCACCACCGCACCACAAGGGAGTGAGATCAAACCTAAAACCAAAGGATTGGACCAATAAACTCAAAATAAAATCCTAGTTACTAAGACCTAGATTCTGTACATTTGGGGATTCAAGAAAAAAGGAATAAAGCTTAAGGAAAAGGAAGGATCTTAGAAGGATAGTCACTTACTTGAGAAATCTAGACGATTTTAGAAACTTGAGAAGTTAGACCCTAATTTTCGACTGATACGATCTCCAGAGAGGGGGAAACGAAGTTGGGGGTGCGTCTAGGTACATTGGGAGCAGTTGAGAGGTGGAATCACCGAAAAAGGATAAAAAATGAATATTTTATGAAAGAATTAAAAAAACAATTTTAAAACTGGAAATGAGCTTTCGGGTTGGCCCAATACCTAATTTGATCACCCAAATCCAAGATTCTAATGAATTTTTAAGGGGCCCAAATTTCTTCGGTGGTTTTAATATTTAAATCAAGGTCATTTTGGAAGTTTAATGGGTGAAAAATGTTGAAAAATGAAGGAGTTATTAAAGAAACAAAATTTACTTTCAAAACTGGAAATGAGCTCTCGGGTTGGCCCAAATTTTGGAAACCCACCATTTTCTTCAAAAATGCATGGAAAACCCAAAAAAAATCAAGTATGTAAATTAAATGAAAAATAACTTTAAAATATGTCATTTATGTGACAATTATCCTCACCATGAAGGAATTTCTTCCCCAAAAAGTCAACATGAAGCTTGACTGGAAAACAAGAATGGGTACTCTTCCTTGACCCATGACTTTCGCTCTCACGTCTCATGTGTATCATTCCCATGCTTCCATAGAACCTGGACTAATGGAATAGACTTCCCTCTAAGTATTTTCTCTTGTGAGTCCACTATTTTCACCGACCTCTCAACAACAGACAAGTCAGGCTCTATCTCCAGTTCTTCCCAACTCAACACATGGGACGAATCCGGGTTGTATTTCTTCAACTGAGAGACGTGGAAGACATCATGGATGGACGTCAAATGAGAAGTTAAGGCCAACATGTATTCCACCTTCCAATATGCTCGGTGATCTCAAAGGGCCCTACATACCGCGACATCAGCTTACCTTGCTTCCCTAATCGACGATGGCCCAGACGAGGGGCCACTTTCAAGAATACCCTGTCACCCACAGAAAACTCTAGGTCTCGACGCCTTTGGTCAACATAAGATTTATGACGGATCTGAGCTGTCAAATAAGCACTGCCTGATCAACTTGACCTTCTCAGAAGTCTCCTGCACAAGGCTCGACCCCAACAGTGAAGTCTCTCCTACCTCAGCCCAACATAGGGGGGACCGACATGGCCGACCATAGAGCACCTCAAAAGGGGCCATTATAATCAAGGATTGGTAACTGTTTTTATAAGAAAACTCAACCAATCCCAAATGGCTATCCCATGAACCTCCAAAGTCCAGGACACATGCACGAAGCATGTCCTCCAAAATTTGATTTGCCCGCTCTGTCTGACTATCTGTCTGAGGGTGGTATGTCGTGCTCATCTTAATTTGAGACCCCAAGGCCTTCTGAAGGCCTTATAAAAATCGATAAGTGAAGTGGGGGTCTCTATCTGAGAAAACTTCTGATGGTACACCATGGATTCTCACCACTTCCTGAAGATACAAATGGCCCAACTCATCCACTTTAGTTGTATCTTTTATCAGAATGAAGTGGGATGATTTGGTCAGATGATAAATCACCACCAAAATGGAATTATTACCCCAAGGTGTACGAGGTAAGCCCACAATTAAGTCCATGGAGACCTCATCCCACTTCCAAGTAGGAATGGGTAGTGGTTGGAGCAAACCGGAAGGCCTTTAGTGCTCTGCTTTCACCTGTTGGCATGTGTAGCATCTCGAAACAAAGTTCGCTATGTCCCGTCTCATACCAGGCCACCAAAACTGCTGACGGACATCATAATACATCTTAGTGGCACCCAGATGGACAGCCCACTAAGACTGGTGGCTATCCTGCATCACCACCTTCCGCAGAGATAACGACACCACTGAACGGCCCTTGAAGCACAAGATGCCCTCAGGAGACGAAGACCAATCAGAGGATGTCTCCCCACCATGAAGAAACTGCTTCGACTGTTGAAAAAGATCATCACTGGGCTGTTCCTGCTGAATCAAATCCAACAGAGAATGATTCAAATGGACACTCGCCAAGAATTTCCCTCCACTATGTTCCCTGGTCTCCACGTGCATCTGAGAAAAGAGCCCCATCAATGTCCACTCATCACTAGACTTCCTCAAAGCCTGCACTGGAACTCTTCTGCTCAAAGCATCGGCGATTAGCCACTAAATGAGTATAATATTCATTGTTAATATATATAATATTCATGTGATTTATTATTAATAAACACCATTTTAGTGAATTTTACACTTTGAACATCATTTCACATTATGATTGTAATACCTTCTTAAAATGCACTATTATGTGGTATATTTTTGAACATCATTTAAAGTACCCAATGATTCATCTGATTTTAAGGAATGTGATTATCCATATTTTAATTTGATATTTTGGGAACTGTATCTACACTTAAATATGAACATTTTTCATTTAGGTATCAATGGAGGATTCATAAAGGATGATAGAGATATTTGGAGATGAATGGAAGCAATTCTAGAGAAGACAGATTGGACACCAGCCCACTGATGAGAATGTGGGACCCACATTACAGACCCAATGAAGCCCAAATTTTGTGATATGATAGAATAAATATATAGGAACAAATAATTATGAAGGTGTCAGTGCTAATTTGGCATCCATGGTGGTCATTAAGGCGACCCAATTTAAATATAAAATTCTGGGTTAGATTCTGCGGCCTAGAAAAAATCCTACCAATATAATCGTATCTCGGAATCCACAACTCCAAATGGGCCCAAATTTTACAGGAGGTTAGGATACATCTGGATCTACATTTTATTATTCTATTACCCACTCTTATTTAGCCATCTATAAGGTCTTCAAAGCATGTCTGTTCGATGGATGAAAGCTAGATTCCACCTCGGGTCAAGTGTGGAAAAGTCTAAGTTCCATAAGATTTCCACAACCCTAGGCCTACCATAATCAAGTGGGATGATTTTTACTATTATAGGATCTACCCAAGGCTTCAAAAATTCCTATTTAAGGTAGTGGTGGTGGAGTATTTTATCATCTTTGGTGCTTTGTTCAATTGTAATGTTATGCTGCGATTTTGTTGTCTCAAGTTTGTCTTTCACATGTAAGTTGTTCAATTCACTTTAGTTTCTTAATAAAATCTCTTCTTTTCCTATTATTCTGTTGTTCTTCATATCACTTTGATACCGTTGGTTCAAGGTGTGAATTTATTCACACCAAATCTTGTAAAATTATTCACACAATAGTGGAGTGATAATTTTCTTTTTATTGTTTTCTTTACTTCTTCAAGTCCTCCCTCATGAGTCTACTTTCCGCTTCCATTGAAACCATAACATCAATGGAGGGATAAAAAATTTATGGGTTGATCCAAGAGAGTATCAAAGGGCTGTATTGTATGTTATTTATCACCCCATTAATATCTAATCACTTCTTTAATTGAGATTTTTATTTGATGATTTTTAAACTCCATCATCCTTGTTGAATTTAAGACCACACACTTCAAGTGATAATACAAACCTTTAAATTGAAGTGCTGAAAACTTTGATCCTTCAAGTGTATAGGTGATTAGTATTAAAGGGTGTAGGTATTAAACTAGTAAGTGAAGATGTTGTTTTATCTTATTAAATGAACTCATCTCAAATATAAGAAATTGAAATCATTGAAAAGGAAATACGTCCAATCCACCCCAAGTGATAACCTAGGATCAAATAACTCTTTTAAATTGAATTCATTTAAGTCTCTTATAGTTCATTTAAAACCATCTTAAATCAACCCAAGTTGGCCACTTCATAGCCAAAAACAATCCATAGAATGTATGTGTATGTAGGTTACTTCTTAGGTCTCTGAGGATTCGATAACCCAAGATAAACTACAAGGACCGTTCTACCTTCATCTCTTGGGTAAATTTGAGAATGAATCAGTCAGCCACCACATTACCCTTGCCTGGGGTATAGACAATGTTAAATTCAAACCCCTGTAAGTAATCGATCTAGTGATGCTGCCTCAAGTTGAGGTCCTTCTGCGAGAAGATATAGGCTAAGATTTTGTGATCAGAGTAGACCACAAACTTCTCCCCAAAGAGGTAGTGACGCCAAGTCTTCAAAGCATACATCACCGTTTCCAACTACAAGTCATGGTTAGGGTAGTTATTTTCATGTGGTCAGAGTTTGAGAGAGCCATAAGCCACCACGTGATCATCCTGCATAAGTACGCACCCAAAACCCATACCTGAAGCATCACAATAAACCACATATCCCTTTCCAGCCTCTGGAAAAATCAGCACGGGGGCGGTAGTCAACCACTTATTCAGCTCCTCGAATGACACCTAACATTCTGAACCCCATAAAAACTTCACCCCTTTCCAGGTGATGGCAGTCATCGGTGAAGCAAGCCGAGAGAAACCCCGAACGAATCGCCTATAATAACTAGCCAAGCCAAGAAAACTTCTGATCTCGAACACATTCTTCGGTTGCTCCCACGACATGTCCGTACTAATTTTCTCGGGGTCCACTGAAACTCTATGCTCTGAGATCACATGCTCTAGAAATCTCACCTCCCTGATCCATAAAGTGCACTTTGACAACTTTTCATAGAGGCGGTGATCCCGTAATGTACCTAAAACAATCCTCAAGTGATGTTTGTGTTCCTCCTCAGAGCTAGAGTATACCAGAATGTCATCCACGAAAACCACAACAAAGGAATCAAGATACTGATGAAACAACCTATTCATGAGTGCCATAAAGACCGCTAGATCATTGGTCAATCTGAAGGGCATGACCAAATACTCAAAGTGGCCATACCTGCTTCGAAAGGCTGTCTTTGGGATATCTGACTCTTTCACCCAAAGTTGATGATAACCCAAATATAGGTCTATCTTTGAGAACCAATTTTCCCACTTCAACTGATCGAACAAATCATCTATTCTGGGCAAAGGGTATTTATTCTTAATTGTTACCTTATTCATCTTCTGGTAGTCAATGCACAACCGGAGGGATCCATCAGCCTTTTTTGCGAACAATATAGGAGCGGCCCAAGGAGAGACGCTCGGGTGAATGAATCCTTTGGATTCTAAGTAGTCCAGTAATATCTTTAATTTCCTCAGCTCGGTGGGGGCCATGAGATAAGAGGGAAGAGATATTGGCTGTGTTCCCGGCGCCAAATCAATCGAAAACTCCACATCCCACTCCGGGGGTAAACCTGAAAAATCATCCGGGAATACCTCTGGAAGCTCATTCACTACATGAGGTAGTGAACCATCAGGGGAAAGACCATCCTATAAAATGAGTGAAGATAAACGTAAGATAACACTTCCCAACTCTGGGAGTGGAGGCCCTGTGCGACCTGACCGAGGATCCCATTCTCCACGAAAAACCTGACGACTCCCATCAGGTGCCGTAAAACTCACATGCCATCTGTAGAAATCGATGTGTGCCTGGAAGTGTACTAGCCAATCCATGCCAAGTATTATGTAAAATAGTTTCATATCTAGAACCAGGAGGTCCCACTCCATCTCAACCCCTGACACAAAAAGCGCACACGAGGGGCACCTGAGGCCCTGCTCCTTCTTTCCCAGTGGTGTCACCAACTCCATCGCGAAAGACATCAACTCAGTTGGAAAATTCAGAATGTCCAAAAAATGGGAATAAATGAATGAAATAGAGGTACCAATATCAAAAAGAGCAGTAGCTATAGAATATGCGATCAGAACGGTACCTTGAACTGTCGACAGTCCCGCCTCTGATCCTGCTGGTGCCTGATCCACTGCATGGAGATGTCCAGTATCTGCCTGAGGACGACTGCTAGTCTGTAGATGTGCCCTGAACTGGATCTGTCTAGAAGATGATCCAACCCTTCCACCACGACTGCCAAATCTAGATCCCCCAGTCCTCGACGGCTCGGACCGTGCTGACACTCCTCTTGAAGCCACTGACCCTGCCCCACTTGGGAGTGGACGCACCACACCGTAGAAGCACTGAAAATGCACCATACCTCCACAATGGTAAAAAGGCTTCGAATGAAGTGGACATGATGGTCGGATATGCCCGGGTTTCCCACATTGGTGGCACACGACCGATCTCGCATCAGAAGCTGCAGAAGAAAACTATCTGGAAGAGTGGCCTGAACTACCCCCTCCTTTATTCACATGATCCTCTCACTTCCTTTTCTTCTCTGAGGAGATGCCACTGCCCACTGCTGATACTGAACCATAGAAACCAGCCCTACCTTTCCTATAAATCTCCACCATGCATGCCCGATCAGAAACCTTAGCATAGGTCCTCAGCTTAAACAAGAACAACTGGGAGTATATCTATGGTCGCAAGCCTTTCTCAAACCTCTGGGCCTTCGCCTGCTCATTAGAGACAATTTATGGAGCATACCGAACCAACTCAGTGAAACAGTTGGCATAATCCATCACATATAGATTCCCCTGAACAAGTTCCATGAACTCTCTAAACCTAGCATAAGCCAACACCTCAGGGCAGTACTGTTCATTGAAGATAGCCTTGAAATCTCCCCAGCACATCTCCTCATTCTTACCAGCCTGAAGCACTGACTCCCACCACTTACGGCTGGGACCCTCCAATAGAAAGGATGCACACTTCACCCCGAGCTCCTCAGGTGTTTCTAGGAACTCAAACATACACTCTATCTTCTCGATCCATTCTTTTTCTTCCTGGGGTTATGAGCTACCTCGGAAGGTAGGAGGCTTGTTTTTCAGAAACTCTTGTGCTTTATCTTTTCTAGGACCTGTCTATTCTTCCCTAACAGGAATAGGAGAAGAAGCTGGTCCCTATCCCAAAGCTTGGATAGCCTGAACCACAGCTTCCACGAGCCTCTGATCAATCAGTGTGGGAGAAATCTCTCCAGCTTCCTCCTGTGGGCGCGTGGGAGCTTTCCGGGCAGGCATGTTGTTACAAAATGTAACAGTCACAAAACAATAGTCAATACCACAATTATGAAAATTGTAATCAAATACATCAAATATAACTAAACTAAACACATTACAGTAATAAAAGAAATAACTACTCTACATCCGCCTGATGTCCACATGTGGTCTGCAGCCCACACGTCTCACCTTGAAGTGAAGTCAATCCGTAAATTCCAACATCCCCTGGTGACTCAAGGTCTTACATGAGAGGTGCAGGCCAGAAACCATACTCACAACCAAAACCCCGAGCCCTGATAGTCCTAGCTCCTGTCTATCCCGACTCATCCCAAAATAGCAATATAACCCAAAAACATTAACCTGCTCTGATACCATTTTGTCACAAAACGAATCTGTTCACCACCATTAACGATACCAAACCCGGCCCATGGAAAGGCCCGAAGGGCATTCACTATCCCCATGGGATGGCACAAGTTTCCGAGTATCATTTATCTTGTTTTGGGAATGATTTACCTGAATATGTATACATAAAACATCAAAAATATTTGATAAAATGAATCTGAAAAATTCATACCAGCAAGGTTTATACAAAAATCCAAAACAGAATACATAAGTTAAAATGAAGTAAAAAAGGTCAAAAGACACAATGAAATAGCAACAAAATAGCCCCATGGACTCCACATGACAAGGGGTCATCATCCCCAAGCCGCCTCCATAACTCCGTCCCAAGGATGGGGACCAACACCCTGAACCGCCATCACCCTTAGCCTTTCCTTTACCAGAGTCAAACATTATCATGACCCCATACCCACAAAGTGTACCCCTCCTGGGCCGAAAATGTAGAAAGGAAGATAATGACCCCCGAGTCCCGCCTCTAGTAGGACCCGGTTTGGCGACTAGCACCGAGGGTATAATGAACACACAAATGGGAGGCATTACCCTCTAAGAGAACACATGCAGAAGAGAGATAAGATAGAAACCAACCAACTCCAACTCAGAACTGAAATATAAAAGAAACCCAAGTAAATATATGAAATTCCATGAAAAAGTACTACAACTGAAGGGGAAAACTACAAGTACCCAAAGGAAAGTAAAAACAACAACGACCACAAGCCTGAACAGCTCCTGCAACCACAAGCTAGTAATAACCAGTCTGATCTCCAACCTGCTCCAAGTGACCTGAAAAACAGTTTATATATACGTGGGGTGAGTATAACAGTATACTCAGTAGGATCCTCCCTGAAGCCTCTCATGCAAAGGTAAATAAAGAATGCTAAAGCATAGCGAACAACAAGTGAAACTAACTTGTCACCTAAATAGGTATACTAGGTTCCCAACCTCACAACGGCTACCCTCGCCAAGTAAAGAATACAAGAATATAGCATATAGTAAAGAATATCAAGGGTACCCCGCTACTACTTCCCCACTGGTTTTCCACTTTTCCCCAATGACATACGTCTTGTGCATCTCTCTCTAAAGGCTTTCCCGTATAAACTTGGGCTAAGCTCCACAATCTGCACCACGTGCACCACAAAAGCTTGCCCGCATACACCTAGGCGAAGCACCACACCATCCTCACAACCAAAAGTAACCAGGTAGTTTCCATAAGCCACCACAACTCGCATAACGTGTATCATACATCGGGTATTATACCTCAAGCCATTACAGCCCATACACCGAGTAAGGATCCTCAAGCCATCACAGCCTATACACGTTACACCAATAGTAGTCCATAGGATACTATATCCAAAATATATGTGTGTGAATAATCACAAGCCATTACATCCCTCTACACACATATATGGGAAAAAATAACCGCTGTGCCTAATGGAAGTAGTATCTAACAAGAGAAGAGAGTAGGGTCAAAGGGGGTAGTCAGCCATTCATCCTCCCACTGGAATGTTGGGGAAAACACCCCCCAGGGCTCAGAATCTCTGGGGTGTCAGTTGCCCTTACTAACAGGGTGGATTAGCGTATAGAAACACAAAAAGTACATAATATATTATAACTCACAACCACACTATGGGCATAACCTAGTCTTAGACACAACTGCAGCTAACGTCTCTTGGACTCCGGGCTTCCACTTCTAAGACTAGGTATCCTGTAAGCACACAACCATTTAAAGGTATTTATTAGATTAATTCCTTCACTTTTTATCAATTCAACTGTAAGTTAATAATTCTTTATACATTAATTAACCATGAACAATTCCACAAATAGTTCCATTAACATCAGAACCAAAAACCACTGTCCCTTCAAAAGTTCTCAACCTCATCATTAAGTTTCATCAAACTCTAACCCCATGGGTTAACATCATTTATTCAAACATTCATTACAGAATTACTTTCCTATATTCCCAGGCATTCTAGAAAAGCATCCTATGCTACTAAACATGAGGGGGATCAACACGGTGAGTAGACGTACTACCCGTCGAGTTTTTGCCGCCTATAGAAAGAGCGTAGACCCATTATCCCTTGAGAGGATAAACACGGAAAGCACGTGGCATACCCCCATGTGTCTTCACCTCCTTCAGAAGAAGGGTAAGCAAGACCAGCTGCCTTGATCAGTGGGGAAAAGTAAAGAAGATAAAAAACCAAGAATCAAAAAGCATCCAACAATCACATCCATCCCATTCCATCATCTCTGGTGTCCTCCCTGACACCCACATGCATAAACCGATGCATCTCGCCACTCTAGGCGTCATCCGCTGCCACAACCACAAGGCCTCCCTGCCTCCACATATCACAAGGCCCCTCTAGGGTCACAACATAGCACAAGCAGCAGGAAAAAAACAAACATCACATCAAATTGGGCTCTTATCCCTTTAACAAGGCATCTAGTCTTCAAACAACAAGAACCAACAGATTTCGGTTTCCCAACCGACTGAATTAATCACGTACATCGGCATCAATTTGATTAACATCAATTTGGATCAACAACCACAAAAACAACAACCAGATTCATTTACATGCCTCTTTATCTTTATCCAATTAATTATCAATTAATTCCGGCTTTACGTTCTTTATCAATTTCATCAAGAACCCCATGCTAACAAGCAAGGCATAGATATCACACTATCTAGAAAATCAAGAGGCAAACTGTTATCACGGTACAAAACAACAACATGCGATCAAACCAATTCTTTTAATCCGGTTCAAGTATTTAATTAGGTCAATTCCATTATGATCCAAATGGCTAAATCATGATAACTCTACAATTGCACATAAACATTTAGAGAAGCCATGAATCCCCTACCTCAACGGTTTTGACGGAAACCACAATGGTTGAAGAACGCCCAAGAAGACTGGGCCGATTATCCACGGATCCTCCTTAGATATCCTCTCCTAACACAACCAAGACCAAAGCTCATCACAATCGACATCTACACACCTAGATCTACCCATAACATGTGTAGATCTAAGATCCCGAGAGAAGAGGGGGAGCAGATATAGGTAGATCTAAGAAACCAAACAAAAGGATCACATACCTTGAGAAGCCGACTTCGATTCGCGAAGAGAAGCCTCTGGATTGCCTCAAAAACGCTTGGGAGAGTTTCTTCCACATCCAAGGAAGGGTAATCCCGAGTTATGGCCGCTTAGGGGCTTAAACGAACCATTTAGAGGAAAAATAGTTCAGATCCATAATTTTAGGATCTAACTTTAAGTGACCGCACGGTTAGTCCGCACAATTTAACAAACTGTGCGCTAACTATGCGTTACCTTCTGCCTTGCCCAACACTCCTCGCACGGTTAGTCCGCATGGTTAGACAAACCGTGTGCTAACCGTGCGTTAGCCACTGCCTCCAACACCAACCTTGCACGGTTTGGCCGCACGGTTTAGGCAAACCGTGCACCTCCCGTATGAAGGACATTACCCTTCATTTTCCCTTAAAGGTCCACCCAAATGCACCCCCAAGTCACCTTGACCTCCTAGAACACCTCCAGCACCACACTTCACAAAGGAATGGACCAGAGAGGTCCGGGACATTACATCAGATACCTCTCAAAACATTCTCTTCCTCGAGAATCCAAAACTCACCTAAAGAGAAACGAAACAGGGTCTGAACAACCACCCACCGAGATACCTCTCAAAAGATATCAAGCCACCAAAGAAACAAAGGGATGCATCTCATAAACATGAAGGTTTCAAAACCACATTAGCTACAATGATACATGAAAAGAGTCAAATATCAAACTGCTCGGGGTACTGAGCACGTATCTGCGGCTCATGTTCCCAAGTACTCTCCTCCAAGCCACCGTGTCGCCACAAAACACGAACTAAAGGAATAGAACACCCATGCAACACCTTCTCCTTGTAGTCTTGGATCTCCACAGTTCACTCCTCAAAGGTTGCATCATCATCGACATCGATCTCTCCCCAATCGATGATGTGAGAGTCGTCATGAAGATAACGACGAAGCTGTGATACATGGAAAACATCATGTATCCAACTCATCTGAGGGGGAAGTGCCACTCGGTATGCAATAGCTCCAACATGAGCTAACACCTTGAAAGGCCCAACAAATCGGGGAGAAAGCTTACTTCCACGACCAAACCTTCGCTGCCCACGACGGGGAGTCACCTTCAGAAACACATGATCCCCAACATTAAACTCCAAGGGCCTCCTCCTTTGATCAACATAAGATTTCTGATGATCTTGCACTGCCTTCATCCTCTCATGAATCACTTGAACCATCTCTGTTGTATTCTGCACTATTTTCGGTCCGAGAATTGCTGACTCTCTAACCCCAGTCCAACACAATGGAGAACGGCAAGACCGGCCATACAAGGCTTCAAACGGCGCCATACCGATGGTGGAGTGGAAACTATTATTTTAGGAAAACTCCACCAAGGGTAAGTGCCTCCTCCATGAACCTCCAAAATCAAGAATACAAGAGCGCAACATGTCTTCAAGAGTTTGGATAGTTCGCTCCGTCTGACCATCCATTTGAGGATGAAAAGCAGTACTAAGGCATAGCTGAGAACCGAAATCATGTTGGAGGCCTCTCCATACCCTGGAGGTAAAATGAGGATCTCGATCAGAAATGATCGTTCTAGGGACTCCATGAAGTCTCACCACCTCCTACAGATACTGCCTCAACAAAACTTCCACTGAGCTTGACTCCTTGATTGCTATAAAGTGGTATGATTTCGTTAAACGATCCACTACCACCCAAATAGCATCATATCCTCCCGGAGCTCGAGGTAAGCCAGTAACGAAGTCCATTGAGATGTCCTCCCACTTCTACTGAGGAATCTCTAATGGCTAGAGAAGACCACTAGGAACACGGTGTTCGACCTTCACCTTCTGGCAGAATAAACATCAAGACACAAACTCCGCAACTGCACACTTCAGCCCAGGCCACAAAAAATGGATCCTCAAGGATCAGCACATATTTGTCACACCAGGATGAACCGCTAAAGGAGAACCATGGAACTCTCTGAGGACCGTCTCACGCATCTCCAAGGGAACAAAAAGCCTTCCATGATACAACACTCTATGTTTTTCATCCTCAGAATAACCATCAGGGGCCTCACCACAAAAAACTCAGTCTCTCCAGACCTCCACCTCAAGATCCCCCAACTAGGACTCTTTCACCTTCTGCACCAGGGATGACTACACCGTCATCTGAAAAAGACAGCCTCTACCCCCAATTTCTCCCATATCAAGATGTAATGATGACAGTTCTTCCATTACTCTCCAGGAATCACCGGATTCACGCACAACATCACTACGTGACATTCGACTCAGCGCATCAGCCAAAAAATTCCCTTTTCCAGGTGTATATGATATTTCAAAGTCATATTCCTATAAGAACTCCATCCACTAATGTTGTTGTAAGTTCAAGTCAAGTTTGGAGAAAACATACCTCAAACTCTTATGATCAGTGAAAACCACAAAGCGTTCACCAATGAGGTAATGTCTCCACAACTTCAGAGCAAACACCACGGCTGCCAACTCAAGATCATGGGTGGCATAGTTGCGTTCATGGGGATGAAACTGCTGAGACCCGTAAGAAATGACTGACCTCTGTTTCATAAGAACACAACCTAAACCCAAATGCGAAGCGTCGCAGAAAACATAAAACTGAACTCCCTCAGCTGGGAGACAAAGAACTAGAGCACTTAATAACTTCTATTTTAGATACTTGAAAGCTTCCTGACACTGATCAGTCCATATGAACACTTGATCCTTTCTAGTCAAAGCTGTCAGAGGTGCCATAACTCGTGAGAAATTGGCTACGAACCTCCTGTAGTATCCTGCGAGCCCAAGGAAACTTCTCACCTCTGAAACTGTCTTGGGGGCTGCCCAAGACACAACTGCTTCTATCTTCGATGGATCCAAAACTACTCCCTGTTGGGACACAACATGCCCCAAGAAACAGACTTCTCGAGCCCAAAACTCACACTTCAACAACTTCCCAAATAGCTGATGTCGACGAAGAACTCCCAAAACGGCTCGTAGATGCTCTGCATGCTCCTCTTCAAATGTGGAGTACACAAGGATGTCGTCGATGAAAACTACCATGAACTTGTATAGGAACTCACGGAACACAACATTCATCAAACCCATGAACACAACTGGAGCATTCGTCATACCAAATGGCATTAAAACTAACTCATAATGCCCATGATGACAACAAAAAGCAGTCTTCGGGATATCCTCATCCTTCACACACATCTGATGATATCCTGACTGCAAGTCAATCTTTGAGAACCAACTTGAACCCTTTAGTTGATCGAATAAGTCATCAATCCATGGAAGAGGATAGTGATTATTTATTTTCAATTTGTTTAAGTGATGATAATCGACACACAACTGTAAACTGCTGTCAGCCTTCTTCATGAACAAAACAGGTGCACCCCATGGTGACACACTTGGCCGAACAAAACCGCACTGCAATAGACCATAAAGATGTATACACAACTCTCGTAACTTAGAAGGGTCCATCCTATATGGAGAAATAGATATAGGAGACTCTCCTGGATGTAGCTCGATCCCGAACTCAATATCTCATCGAGGGGGTAAGGCTACAACCTCTTCTGGAAAGACATCAGGGTACTCCTCTACGACCCTAGGAAACACCAATCGCTGAACCTCTGAAGAACTCAACATCATCTCAAACGCCATGGATGATAAGGATGAAATGCGCCTATGACCCATCTGAGGGTCTCGCTCACCAACAAACACCACTTTCTCTCCATCCGCACCAAAGAAAACGACCTTCTTCCTGAAGCAATCTACAATAGCCTGCACCGAATACAACCAATCCATGCCAAGGATGACATCATATGGTTGTATCCATAAACATAGGAAATATCCCCAAGAGAGGTGTTGCCCCAACACTAGATCACAGTCTCTACATACTTCAAACAAGTTAGCTCGACCTCCAACTGGCATAGTCAACGCCAAGGGCACTGGAAGCCTCTCCACCTCAAGTCCCAAAGCATGGACAAGGGTAGGTGATATGAAGGAGTGTGCCACTCCTGAATCAAACAAGGCATACACCAAGGTAGAAAACAAGCAAAGGGTACCTTGAATGACGTCTGGCTTGCCTGGAGCTGGCAACGCTAGAGCATGAAGCTGACCACGACCTCCTCCACGACCTCTCTGACCATGATGACGACCACCACCACAGATGTGATCTACTCTCTGAGGACGAGGAGTGTCATGGGGATGTCCCCTGCCTGCCCCATCTACTCTCTTCTGATCTAAAGCTGGTGCAACTGGCTGTTGCTGCCTTGGCTGGAACTGCCTCAACGGAGGAACCTGGAGTGTAGTTCCTGGCGCATGATGGCCGCTCTAAAAGGTCGGTCACTCCCACTGCTGATGACCATGTCCACCACAAGAAAAACAAGTGCCTGATGCCTTGGCATAGGTCTGAGAGTTGCTACCTCCATAGAAACGAGGTGTGAAGGGCTGGGACCTACCCCCGGCTAAACGAAAACTCTTATTCCCTGAAAACTGGGAACCCTAGACCACAGCCTTGCTTCGTGAGGAATCATGCTGATTCCCCTCTTGTGATGATTCGGTCCTGGCCAAAGTCCTCTCAACAACCTCCGCCCTCGCCAGCACCTCAAGATATGTCTTCAACATAAATGGGGTTACCTGGCGCTGGATCTCTGGATGCAAAGACTCCTCGAAATGCCTCGCCCTGGCCTCCTCATTTGGTAACAAGTCTGAAGCATACCATAAAAAGTTTCAAAAATAGATTCCAAACTCTCGAACAGTGGATCTACCCTATCCAAGGGTAAGAAGCTCCTGGCAACTGGACGCCTTTGCAGTTGAGGAAAGGAACTTGACTTTGAACTTATCTTAGAACTCCTCCCATGAGATCGCTGACTCCTTGCAATCCCCAAGGAACAAGAACCACCACTGCCTTGCTGCTCCACACAGCATCGTCACAACTAAGGACACCCAGTTCTCCTTCCGAGCACTGATTGAACTGAAGCATATCTCGACCTCCTCCAACCAGTCTTCCGTGAATGCATCTAAAACAGAGCCCTCATACTTTTGCAGACTCTGGCACTGAAACTCTCGGAGTGTCTTCCTCCAAGTTTCTTCATCGTCAACGTCTACCCTGCGGCGACCTGCTGGAACAGCTTACTGGACATCTTCTGCGCAAACCTGACGAGGACATCGACCTGGAGCCATACCTACAAAATAACAAACACTTAGAGCTCCTAAAACTGGAATATGGAAGACTCAACATTTATTAATTAATTGTTTTCTTTTATTCATTTTAGGTTAACCTATCCCAAGGTGTACCCATTCAAATACAGACATAAAGAAGAATGATGCATGATCCTTTCCTAGGTCTCTACCCTGCAACTAGTATCACCCTGTTTAGTAGCCATTGTAAACTTAAAGGTCCGTACATCAGATCATATAGGGCCCTAAATGCCTATGTCTCAGCCGTTCTCTAGTGTTTACCTCACTTGATAAACATGAATGACACCGTTTCCCTACCAACCCATGCAACCTCACTTGTGCCTAACTCCAAACTCCATCCTAGCCCTCAACCCGACTCTGATACCACTCTGTCACAACCCCATCCCCACAAAGTGTACCCCTCCTGGGCCAGAAATGTGTAAAGGGAGATAATGACCCCTGAGTCCTGCCTCCAGTAGGCCCTGGGTTGGCGAATAGCACCGAGGGTATAATGAACACACAAATGGGAGGCATTACCCTCTAAGAGAACACATGTAGAAGAGAGAGATAAGATGGACACCAACCAACTCCAACTAAGAACTGAAATATAAAAGAAACCCAAGTACATATATGAAATTCCATGAAAAAGTACTACAACTGAAGGGGAAAACTACAAGTACCCAAAGAAAAGTAAAAACAGCAGCGACCACAAGCCCGAACAGCTCCTGCAACCACAAGCTAGTAGTAACCAGCCTGATCTCCAACCTGCTCCAAGTGACCTAAAAAATAGTTTATATATACGTGGGGTAAGTATAATAGTATACTAAGTAGGATCCTCCCCGAAGCCTCTCATGCAAAGGTAAAGAAAGCATGCTAAAGCACAGTGAACAACAAGTGAAACTAACTTGTCACCTAAACAGGTATACTAGGTTCCCAACCTCACCACAACTACCCTCTCCAAGTAACACATACAAGAATATATCATATAGTAAATAATATCAAGGGTACCCCGCTACTACTTCCCCACTGGTTTGCCGCTTTTCCCCAACAACATACGTCATGTGCATCTCTCTCCAAAGGCTTGCCCGTATAAACTTGGGCTAAGTTCCACAATCTGCACCATGTGCACCACAAAGGCTTGCCCGCAGACACCTGGGCGAAGCACCACACCATCCTCACAACCAAAAGTAACCAGGTAGTTTCCGAGAGCCACTACAGCTCGCATAACGTGAATCATACGTCGGGTATTATACCTCAACCCATTACAGCCCATACACCGAGTAAGGATCCTCAAGCCATCACAGCCTATACACGTTACACCAATAATATTCCATAGGATACTATATCCAGAATATATGTGTGTGAATAACCACAAGCCATTACAACCCTCTACACACATATATGAAGAAAACTAACCACTGTGCCTAATGGCACTAGTATCTACCAAGAGAAGAGAGTAGGGTCAAAGGGGGTAGTCAGCCATTCATCCTCCCAGCGGAATATTGGGGAAAACACCCCACCAGGGCTCAAAATCCCCGGGGTGTCAGTTTCCCTTACTGACAGGGTGGAGTAGCGTATAGAAACACAAAAAGTACAAAATATATTATAAATCACAACCACACTATGGGCATAACCTAGTCTTAGACACAACTGCAGCTAACGTCTCTCGGACTTCGGGCTGCCACTTCTAAGACTAGGTATCCTATAATCACACAACCATTTAAAGGGATTTATTAGATTACTTCCTTCCCTTTTTATCAATTCCATTGCACGTTAATTAATTATTTATACATTAATTAACCATGAGCAATTCCACATTAATTTCCATTAACATCACAACCAAAAACCATTGTCCCTTCAAAAGTTCTCAACCTCATCATTAAGTTTCATCAAACTCCAACCCCATGGGTTAAAATAATTTATTCAAACATTCATTACAGAATTACTTTCCCATATTCCCAGGCATTCTAGAAAAGCATCCTATGCTACTAAACATAAGGGGGCTCAACACGGTGAGTAGACGCACTACCCGTCGAGTCTTTGCCGCCTATAGCAAGAGAATAGACCCATTCTCCCTTGAAAGGCTAAACACGGAAAGCACGTGGCATACCCCGTGTGTCTTCACCTCTTTCGGAAGAAGGGTAATCAAGACTAGCTGCCTTGAGAAGTGGGGAAAAGTAAAGTAGATAAACAACAAAGAATCAACAAGCATCCAACAATCACATCCATCCCATTCTATCATCCCCGGTGTCCTCCCTGACACCCACATGCATAAACCGATGCATCTCACCACTCTAGGCATCATCCGCTACCACAACCACAAGGCCTCCCTGCCTCCACATATCACAAGACCCCTCCAGGGTCACAGCACAACACAAGCAGTAGGAAAAAAACAAACATCACATTAAATTGGGCTCTTGGCCCTTTAACAAGGCATCTTGCCTTCAAACAACAAGCACCAATAGATTTCGGTTTCCCAACCGACTGAATTAATCATGTACATTGACATCAATTTGATTAACATCAAATTGGATCAACAACCACAACAACAACAACTAGATTCATTCACATGCCTCTTTATCTTTAGCCAATTAATTTTCAATTAATTCCAGATTTACGTTCTTTATCAATTTCATCAAGAACCCCATGCTAACAAGAAAGGAATAAATATCACACTATCTAGAAAATCAAGAGGCAAACCATTATCACAGTATATAGCAACAAAATTCGATAAAACCAATTCTTTTAATCCGATTCAAGTATTTAATTAGGTCAATTCCATTATTATCCAAAGGGCTAAATCATGCTAACTCTACGACTACACATAAACAATTAGAGAAGCCACGAATCCCCTACCTCAACGGTTTTGACGGAAACCACAATGGTAGAAGAACGCCCAAGAAGACCGGGCCAATTCTCCATGAATCCTCCTTAGATCTCCTCTCCTAAAACAACCAAGACCAAAGATCATCACAATCGACATCCACACACCTATATCTACCCATAACATGTATAGATATAAGATCCTGAGATAAGAGGGGGAGAAGATCTAGGTAGATCTAAGAAACCAAAAAAAAGGTCACATACCTCAAGAAACCGGATTCTATTCGCGAAGAGAAGCCTCCAGATCGCCTCCAAAATTCTTGGGAGAGGTTCTTCCACCTCCAAGGAAGGGTAATCCTGAGTTATGGCCACTTAGGGGTTTAAACGAACCATTTAGAGGAAAAAGAGTTCAGATCCACAATTTTAGGATCTAACTTTAAGTGCCCGCACGGTTATTCTGCACGGTTTAACAAATCATGCGCTAATCGTGCATTACCTTCTGCCTCGCCCAACAGTCCTCGCATGGTTAGTCCGCATAGTTAGACAAACCGTGCGCTAACTGTGCGTTAGCCACTGCCTCCAACACCAACCTTGCACGATTTTGCCGCACGGTTTAGGAAAACCATGCGCCTCCCATGCGAAGTCTATTACCCTTCATTTTCCCTTAAAGTTCCACCCAAATGCACCCCCAAGTCACCTTGACCTCCCGGAACACCTCCAGCACCACACTTCACAAAGGAATGGACCAGAGAGGTCCGGGCCATTACAAACCCAACCAATTCTACTTACACTCAAGGGGTATAATTAGGGTGTGAGCATAATCCCAATAGGATACCACCAAATTATTCCAAATAGAATTCAATACAATGTGAAAAAGCAAATAGTTTTAATACGCAAAGAAAAGCAGTAATAAAATCCAAGAAATGCAACTTTCAATTGATAACAGTTTTCAAGTGAAATTTTCAGAATGTTCACACATTTAAATAGACATGTGAGCTACTGTAAATTACTGCCAAAACACCCCAATACAAGGGTAAATACCACAAATCAAATGAGCACCAAAACTGGGAACACCCCTAGGCAACTAAATAGTCTCGGGCCCTATGTACTTCGTACCTTGGTGTAAAGTATCCAAGTCACAATCCTTTACCATGCACGAGTCACTAGTAGGGAACATACCCATAACATAGTGGTCCCCAAATACCATCCACATAGTTTAGTTAGAGTTGTCGTTATCCATTTTCTCAGTGAAACAGGGACACAACCCATCCGGTTCACTAGCCGTACTAGTACATATCCGCCCACCTAAAGACCCAGGATTCCCCATTTTGTGCTCAAAAAATTTCATAAAACAACACACATCCTTTTGCATATAAAACACCACTACTGGTCACAAACAAACAATACAGTATCTATACATACTTTATACCATTTAAAACACACAACAAAACATTTTGATTTTCAATAAAACAACCTCTCAAAATATCACATTGTTTTTCACCCAAAGCTCTTCGATATATCCACTTTTCACACTATGTGCACACTTTTAAGTCACCAAAACAAAAATTTCAGTTCAATAACCTTTAATTAAACCAACAATTCAGTTTTGGGGCAGCCCCATGTGACCCAAGAAGTTATATCTTTTAAAAACCCCCATTTTCACACAAACATGGCACTTAAAGCCCATTTGCTTCCCAAACACCATTTAAACAAACTTTCGCAGCAACAAAAAAAAAAGAATAAACATTAAAAAAATGATTTAAATTCCTAATACAATTCAATAAAATCAACTAAGTAATTATTGGTCAGCCCCAAATGAACCAATAAAAGATTTGTATGAAAACCGCCCAATTTCACCAAAAATTGGAACTTAAAATTCATTTGCTTTATAAATGCAACTAAAACGAATTTTTTCAGAAACATTAAAATTTAATAAATATGAAAATACCATGAACACAGTAATATAATTCACAAAAATTTCATGCACAATGGAATCACCTACCAAAAGAGTCAAGAACCGCAAATCATAGTGCAGAACTTCAACCGCACCACCACCGCACCACAAGGGAGTGAGATCAAACCTAAAACCAAATTATTGGACCAATAAACTCAAAATGAAACACTAGGTACTAATACATAGCTTCTGGAAATTTGTGGATTCAAGAAAAAAGGGATAAAGCTTAAGGAAAAGGAAGGATCTTAGAAGGATAGTCACTTACTTGAGAAATCTGGACGATTTTAGAAACCTGAGAAGTTCAGCCCTAATTCCTGACTGATACGATCTCCAAAGAGGTCGAAACGAATGTGGGGGTGTGTATAGGTACAGTGGGAGAAGGTGAGAGGTGTAATCACTGAAAAAGGATAAAAAATGAATATTTTATGAAAGAATTAAAAAAACAATTTCAAAACTGGAAATGGGCTTTCAGGTTGGCCCAATACCTAATTTGATCACCCAAATCCAAGATTCTAATGAATTTTTAAGGGGACCAAATTTATTTGGTGGTTTTAATAGTTAAATTAAGGTCATTTTGGAAGTTTATTGAGTGAAAAAGGTTAAAAAATGAAGGATTTATTAAAGAAACAAAATTTACTTTCAAAACTGGAAATGGGCTCTCGGGTTGGCCCAAATTTTGGAAACCTACCATTTCCTTCAAAAATGTATGGGAAACCCCCAAAACAAAGAAAGAATGTAAATTAAATGAAAAATAACTTTAAAATATGTCATGTATGTGACATAAACCACCAACTAGGTCTCGTTCCTCATATAAAAACATCTACTTGATATGTCCCAACTATAACATCCTAAACTAAATCACCAGGACCAAGCCGAAGTGTCACATGACCTCATGTATGCTTCCCTATACAAAATATGTTTCCAACTAGTGGTGAGGGCATAAGTGACATCATGGGGATACTATCCCCTTGGTAAATAATAATAATTAGAGTAAAAAATAGTAGAAATAATAATCAAAGTAAAAATTAGAACCTAAAAGGAAAAAGAAGATCATATAACAAAAACGTTAACCCATGCTATAAAAATATGACATACAATATTCAGTGCAACAAGTAAAGAGGTCCCAATATGTGGTAGAACCATAAACAATAAACAAGGAAAAATAAATAAATAAATAGGTATCTCTATAAGGATCCTAGATTCTATCCTGGTATCACCTCAATTAACCTACTCCTTCGGTATAATTTCCCTAAGCAGGGCCACTACCCTCATCTGAAATCTTAGTTAAAGAAGTATGTACATGCACTGAGATGCCCATTTAGAGTGTGAGTATAAAACTTAGTAGGAAACCATTTATATGTTCTTAACATAATCTAAATAGTTATATATAAGTGTATATGATGATAATAAAGTAAATTCATAAGTAAAAAAATCTCATGTTGGGTCATCGTGTGCTAACCGGGCTGCCACAAACCCAAACCCTACTAGCTTTGACTCCATATCAGAAGAAAAGCTATATCTGGTTTCCATGAATCTCATAATAGGCCATATGGATAATTTAAGTCTCATAATAGTTCATAATTCCACCATAAATTAGGTTAATCCATAAGTCCATCATGCCTCACCAATTATCTCAAGTCAAGACATAAAGCTATAATGCCCCACCAACTATCTCAGGTCAAGCCACAAGTCCATCATGCCTTGCTTCTAGTATCAGGTCAGGACACAAGGCTATCATGTCCCTCTATTTTTCATTCAATACCCCACCATAATCATCATGCATCACGTTGCACATTCTTCCCCTCTAAGGGATTAGCTAATCCATGAAGGGTTTATATGTCACTGTGATACCAGATAACATAAGTCTACATCTATACACATATATACAAATACAATCCATAAAAAGGAAATTATTGAGCTATACACATGAATAAACATGTAAAATTAAGAGAGGTATCATGGGTCACACACACACACAAAATCATGTCTTATTAAGAGAGGTCTCTTGGGTCACGCACACACACACAAGAATGTCATACCAAGAAAAGTATTATGGTAACACACACAAACACACAAAATTTTGTTATCATAAAATTATATATAATTTCTATAACATGGTAAAGAAATTCCTACTTTAAGAGTATCAAATCCTAACATCATGGTTCTCCAACTAAAACAAGCTCAGACATCAATGATCCCTATAACCAACCCCAAATCACCACATAAGGATTCAAGAGTGAAGATTCAAGAATAAGAAGAACATGTTAAGGGCTAAGATTGGTTTATACTTACCCAAAAATATCCAACAAAATGATCAGATCTAGATAAATCTTATAAAAATCTAGAAAAAATGAACTTCTACTTTCCTTTTCTTCAAATATAGAAGGAATCACATTAGATCATGTCGAGATTACTAAATCTAACCATGATAGTCAGGATATTGGGTATTTCCTAAGGAGAAGAGAGAATTTCTTATATTAACAAGAAGAATGGAGGTAAAAGTGATTACTTACCTTTAAATCCCTAGGAATAATGTCTATAGATATAATAGAAATGCTCTATAGAGGTAAGGGATTTATCAAGAACAACCACTAGAGTCCCTAAGTTTGAGATTCCTAGGAATAGGAGGAAGAATGATGGGTTTTAGGGAGGTTTTGAGTTAAAAAAATCCAATTTTTGGATTAATTAACCACACATGAATGGTTTGGTCTCACGGTTTATAAACTGTGTGCCAACCATGCAAGGTTTATTACCTCTTTAGGGTACACTCATGGTTTAGCTGCATGGTTTGGTTAACCATGTGCCAATCATGCTTTTGTTTCTATTTCGAGTTACATGGTTACCTAGGGAATATTACATGGTTAGATCTAAATGTGTTCCAATCATGTTCCACCCTCCATTCCTCTCCAATAGGCTACATAATTTCCTAGGTAAAATCACACGGTTTACCTTAGCTATAACCCCCCTTAAAGGCTTTTAAAACCATCTAAAAACACCTATCAAATACCTGAGACTTCACCCAAATAAATAATAACTAAAATCACTTAAAATAAAGGCTAGAAATAAGGAATAACACACCTAGAAAGTCTGAGTCCATTACAATACCCCCTATAAGGACTTATCATCCCTAAGAAGAGTCTCTAGAGGTATTGCTTGACCATATTGGGCCACTAAGCTTGTGCATCAGACTCCTGATTCCAATATTATTCTTGAATATGCCCACGATTCAAAAAACTCAAATGTTAGGCACCATCTTCCTTCTCAATACCTTTTCAATCCAATCAATAATTCATAGTATATGTTTCTCAAACGATGCATTTACCTCCAAATAAAATTCTTAATTATCAATCACATATGAAGGATCCAACTCATACTTTCTAAGTTGAGATACATGGAACACATCATGCACAACTCGATGTCATAGAGGAGGATCCAATTGGAAATACACCATCCTAATCTATTACACTATCTCAAATGGTCCCACAAACTACAGTTCCAACTTCCCATACCTCTATAATCACTGATTCCCCAACCAAGGTGACACCTACAAGAAAGATTAATCCTCTATGGAGAACTCTAAAGATATCCATCATCGGTCTATATAAGAACATTGTCTGATATAAATGGTAACCAACCACTCCTTGATTAATTGCACCCACTCTGAGGTTTCCTACACTAAACTCAACCTAATAACGGTTAACTCAATGGATTTTCTACTAACAACTCACACACTGGGTCCCTCTCATGCTCATGAGAAATAATACCAAGTTTTCTTACTTTCCCAAGTGTAGATGTCTAAATAAAACTTCATTATGATTTGTCACATGATTTAACCCATGAAATACGTGACAAACCATACTAGCTCCCATCACCAAGTTCCCCTAACAACCCAATCCACACCCTATAGGTTGACATCATTGATTCATTACCGATCTCCTCTAATTGATACCTTACATGAGTATATATCATCTACTAATGCAACTTAACCACTTATGCACACACACAAAACCAACCACCACTACCTAAGGGTTAGGTTCACCTACACACCACTCCCAATGTGCACTAAGAAATTCCATCACTACCAAAACATAAGCATGAACATATCTCATTTTCAGCCGAATATTGACACTCACAATCATTTCCAACAACTCCCATACATTCTTAAATCACTGAACCCAATGGAATAAATCAAGGACCCATACACTTACACAGACATGAATCTTACACTTTGAATCTCCACATCCTCACATGGGATTGTTAGTGACCAAAACATTTATAGTATTTTCATGAACCACAACTAATAATTACTCAAATTACAAACTATCATGATTAGATAACACCCAAAATGAATTTACAAACTTGGATTTCATCACCACACTACTCATCCCTTGGTAGGTCATAGATCATTCCCCAAACAAACTGATTACCTCACACACCTACAACACCATTACTTAGGGGTATCTTATTTACCACATTACAGAGGCCTTTACCCATGAATACATTATGTATTTTTTAAGTTTGAATTATTAAGGATTCTATTAAAAGTAAACATTTTTAAAGTATTTTTACTTATCATTTTTAAATCCTTCGTGTCTATTTAATAAATTTTTATTAGGAACTATTTATAATAATGTTGTAAATAATAATCTATTTCCCTTAAAAAAATTAAATATAATTTTCACTTCAATGTTTTAAAAAGTTGTTGTGAAAAGGTTTGTATTTTCACTTATATTTATCATCTTAAGATTGTTTTCCATGTAGTGATATTTTAGTCACAATTTATATGTTATTATGATATGATTTAGTTTTTAAAATGAGAATTATAATAATCTATGATTTATTAAGTTCATGTTATGTGATTTTTTTTGAATTATTTAAGAAAAAAAATATTTTTCCATTTTAAGAATTCTTCACACTCTTTCTCCTTTATCTCTCCCACCCCTCTTCTCTTCTTTATTTCCCATAGGTTTCTCCTTCTCCCAAGAACTAAAATTAATTTTTTCATGTGGATTTAGGGATTTAGGTTTTTTGAGAGTTTTCTATGGAAGGTGACATGTTGTGTATTGGTTACCATTCAATTTAAAGTTGGCGTTTCTTTTCTCTTCCTTTATTTTATAATTCATGGAATGTGTATACTTTGTAAATTTATTTTCAATTAAATTATAGTAATGTATAGGTTCTTGGGTGAAATTATAATTTTCTTTCTTAAATTCTAGGCTTGGCATGAGGGTTTTTTCATAAGAATTTCATGTACTATTTTTAAATTAGATTAATTCTCATGAAAAGCATATTTGAAAATGTTCATAGGGTCATTTAAATGTTTTTATAGTAAATTTAGGTCTTATGCCTTTTTTGGGTTTTCAAAGGAATTTTCCATGTGCTTGGAGAATGTTTTGGAAAGAAAAAGGTATTTTTTTCAAGTGATTCCAAAATCATTGAAATGAAGAGACTTTAAAGAAGGGGAGTGAGACTATGCATAATAAGTTGGTTTTCATGTGAAGAACCATTTTTCACTTTAAAAAGTAAATTGTTTATTTCTCATGTGACCCTCAATGATTTCCCCTATACTTATTTCACCAGTTATGGGTTATTGATTATTTATATGATGGATGTATGATATGAAAAGGATATGTTATATGTGATGGTGTTGGAGGCGAGGTGCGAGATTTTTTTGGGTAATTATCTTGATTTATTTCTCACCTCCATAGTTGTTTGTTTATGGTAACTTGGGTGTCTAGGTGGGAGGTCTTGATTCATACTACCCTAGTTGGTACACACACTTCTATGGAACCTAGTTGTGTTTAAGACAAGGCTAGTGGGAAGGTTCCATTATAATGAGTTAGGTATGGTTTAATTGTGTGGATAATGTTATTGTTGGATAAAACATATATTAGATGTTGGTCCATGTAGTTATAGTGCCATTTTAGATCATCACACACTAGTACCTAGGGTATATCCCATGACATTTTGTTCCTTGATTGGTGATTCTATATAGAGGATTAAATTATTATATTGATTACATACCCCTTATGCTTATTTTATTAGTTTAACTATTAATATTGGTTTTCTTTACTATTATATTGTTCCTTGATCATATGGTTCCCTTCTTCATTGTGAATTTATTTTCTCTAGTTGATATGGGTTCTTTATGAGATAATGAATGTTTAATTTTCAAGTGGAAAACAAATTTAGGTATTATGAGACGGGTAGTACCTATATTTCCCACCAATTAATTGGGTAAAGGATTATATATCATGATATATAAATGTTATGTGAATAGTTTAGTAATATATAGGTTCAAAAAGGGAGAGTGTGATTGCGTTAAGATCTAATCATAATAATACATGTGAAAAAGTTAGTAAGTTTCTATGTTCACGGGTGAGTGTGATGGTGTTAATCTCTAATAATAAATTTAAATGTGAATATGGTTTTGAGTAGCTAGTGGTGGGGACGGGACATTGGAAAAGGAGTTCACCCACCAGTGATGGGTTGGCCAGTCCATATGGTTGATGGGAGGAACACTGAAAACTAGTGATCAGAGCTAGATAGGGGTGTCATGAGACATATAAGGCATGCAACCATCAATAATTTGGATTGGATAGACAGAGTTAAGTGACAATGACATATAGTGATTTTTTAGGTGTTTACTTTTAAAATTATTCAAGTGTTTTGAAATGTTTCTTAAAAAATTATATGTGTTCAACATACCCTTTTTTGGTTTTAAATTGATTTAAAATGGTTTAAAAAAAGAATTGGGGTTTTGAGAAAGGTTGTTTTGAACTAATTGGTTTATTTTAAAAAGGGTTTGTTATTTTAAAGAGTAATTTGTGTAAATGGTTGGTTTTTTAATGGTATTTCAACTGTGATTTTATAAATAGTTTTCAAAGGAGATTTAATGTTTATAACTTTTTTAGCCTTGGTTAATTTTTATATCAATTTTTTGTGTATTTATTTTGTTAAATATTAATATAACTGAATCAAATAGGATGGATATAAATAAATAATGGATGGATGCCAATCGTCTGATAAAAGAGTATGAAGATGGAGTGAAAGAGTTCATCAAGTTTGGAAAATATCATGCATATTATCCTTCTCAAATCCTTTGTTTGTGTTTACTCTGTTGTTATTCAAGACAAGTTAGTACAGAGGAGTTGGAAGAGCACTTAGTCTGTCATGAAATAGATCAAAGTTATAAATATTGGAATAAACACAGGGAAAAGGAAAATGTAGCTAGTGACTGGGATAACATTGTGTTTTATGAATCATTTTATATGATTACAAGTGTGGAAAATGAAGAACACCTTATTGAGGATGTGATTATAGATTTTCATGATGATGAAGATCGTATTA
This sequence comes from Viscum album, assembly GCA_963277665.1. Taxonomy (NCBI): domain Eukaryota; kingdom Viridiplantae; phylum Streptophyta; class Magnoliopsida; order Santalales; family Viscaceae; genus Viscum; species Viscum album. The sequence goes on from OY728148.1 coordinate 1,811,600,189, forward strand.
AGGAAATGAAAATGACAGTTGAAGATGAACTTCATAATTTCCCAAAATTGTTTGAGCAGTTAAAGAGTTGTGAAAAGGTGCCATTGTATGATGGCTGCACTAAATATACAGCATTGTCAGCCGTACTGAAGCTGTATAATTTGAAAGTAGGCAATGGATGGAGTGATGCCAGTTTTACAGAATTAATTGCTCTCTTTAATGACATGCTCCCAAAATATAGTGAGATATCGAGCTGAACATACAACACCAAACGAATGCTACACTTGATGGGTGTGATCTATGAAAGAATACACACCTGCCCGAATGACTGTATACTATTTCACAAGGACCACAAATCACTTAGAGAATTCCCAAAGTGTGGTGCTTCTTGATACAAGAAAGATGAATCTGGTCCTAAAAACGTTGCATGGTACTTTCCAATCATTCCAAGGTTTAGGCGCCTATATATAAGTTAGGAGACATCATGACAATTGACATGGTACACAAATAGAAGAAATAAATATGGGAAACTAAAGCATCTAGCGGACTCTCCTTAGTGGAAGAGAATTGATCATGAGTATCCCAACTTTTGAAACGAGCTAAGAAACCTTTGTCTTTCATTATCTACAGATGGAGTGAATCATTTTGGTTTTCAAAGGAGTACTCACAGTACATGGCCGGTTATGTTGGTAAATTATAACTTTCCACCATGGTTATGCATGAAATGAAAACACATCATGTTATCTATGATTATATTAGGACCAAAACAACCAGGTAATGATATTGATGTTTATTTGGATCCATTGATCAAGGATTTGAAATTATTGTGGGATTCAGGTGTTACGATATATGATGCTTACAAAAATGAAGATTTCACGTTGAGAGTCATGTTGTACAGGATGATAAATGACTTTCCTACTTATGGAAAATTTTCAAGATATAGCATTAAAGGAACTCTTGGGTGACCTATCTGCGAACAAGGTACACAATCAATTAGGTTGAAACATTCATCAAAAACTATGTTTCTAGGACATCAAATATTTCTACCTTGACGTCATAAGTACCAGTCTTGGAAAACATCATTCAATGGATGTTCAGAAGAATGTACACTACCATCTCCAATAACAAGTAATCAATTATTTGATAAAGTTAAATATGTGGACACTACCTTTGGTAATTTTTTTTCGAAAAACCTTACAAAAACCTGTTGGAAAAAGAAATTAGTTTTTTTTGAATTACCATACTGGAATTTTCTGTACGTCAAAAATTTTCTTGATGTTATGCATGTTGAAAAAAATGTATGTGATAGTGTCATCTACATGTTTCTAAATACACCCAAAAAACAAAGGATGAAATTAAGGCTAGGTTGGACATGGTTGACATGGAAATATGAGAAGAGTTGGCACCAGTAAAGGGTGAAAAATGAACATTTCTTCCTCCTGCTGCTTACACTCTTTCCGGGTAGGAGAGATATCAGTTTTGCAACTTCTTGAATGAAATAAAGGTTCTAAAGGGGTATTCATTGAATATCAAGAACATCCTGTCAATTGTAAAGACCCATAAATTTCAAGGAAATTTTTTTCTTAAATTCTTTGGGATTTTACTAGTACGCAGTTTCTGACGATTCTTGATTCTGAGGCCCGGTGTGCCCGGAATCAATTTTCGAAGTTTAGATCAGGTACATTCAGTGAACGAACGAGTGAGTTTTTCTAACCTTTTAACCTGTGCTCGGAATCAAAATCCGAGGGCACCAATGAACTCGCAGTGCCGATAATTGCCTAAGGGGGCACTTACCGTAGTTGCGTTCGCAAAAGAGGAGAAGATAATTTTTGGGGGTTTGTTTAAGAAATAAATAAAAAAATTGACGGAACAATTTTTATTATTTTTGTAAGGGTGGTTTTTCCCTCCCATGGGTAGTTAAGGGTGGGGCTCGCAGCCACTTAACTACCCAAGTGTGGGTGTTAGAGTGGTGGGGTTCGCACGACCCCCACCATTTAATTCCCTCAAAAACCATTAGTAAACTCCCCATTAATTTGACAAACCTCCTTTTTAATGTCACCTAAATGCATTAAATTATGTCAACTCATAATTTAATGAGGAACCTTCCTTTTCCCCTTTTTAATTTAAACTGCCAATGTGTTTAATTACGGGGAACCTTCTTTCTCCCAACCTTAATTAAATGACAACACATTTTAATTAAGGTGGTGATTTAATTCCGAGGGAGTTCCTTTGTGTGGATAATAAAATAATAGGGAAGCTTATTATTTTGGTGATTAATGGAGAGAGATTCGTTGTGCGACGAAGAATGCCAGCCTCCGACGAAAGATGATGAAGAATGCTGGTTCCTTGGAGATTGACGACGCGACGTCGCGTACCGCGATGCCTATGATCCTCTTCTCCGTGACGCCGAGTACCGCGACGCCTATGATCCTCTTCTCCGCGACGCCGAGTACCACGACGCCTACGATCCTCTCCTCCACGACGCTGTGTACCGCGACGCCGATGATCATCTTGCTTGACAAGGTAGGGGATTTTGGAATTTGTATGTTCTTTCCTATGAGAGTTATACCCTCGTTCTTGGTATTATTTTTGTTTGGTGGTGCTTAAAACCTCTGATGCGGTGGGTGCGGGTTAATGAACAAGCCCGACTCACCGCTGCTTTGTTCTTGTTGTGAGGAACAATTGGAAATGGATAAGCAAGTCCGTAATGGTGATTGGAGGCCTTCGCAGTAATATACGAGTCCTGAGGGGACCACAGACGCATTCGGGAGCAAGAACGGACTATCAGAGCGGCTCCGGTGGCCCGCAGACATCTCTGGAGGCGCCCCGACGCGCGGCCAAAAGGAACCGCCGCAGCTAAAGCTGCGACGGCAGGCGCCCAGATCCCGCGGCTGCGTGGGATCCAGAGGAGGAGGACGCGGCGCCCGCCGCGTCTGTGGAGCGCAAAGGGGGGAAACGCGTCCCCCCTGCTCGGCCCACTGGCCGAGCCAGCGCACCCCCCGGCCGGGCCGGGGTGGGTCGTGCGGACCGGGCCGGGCCGCGCCCAGCCGGGCCGGGACGTGCCGCACCGGGCTGGTCCGTGCCCTTTTGGGCCGGACCCGGACCCGGTTCGGGCCGACCTAGGGGGGGGGGGTTCCCCATTTCGGACTGTTTTCAGTCATTTCCCCATAACTTGGACTGCAGACCTCCGATCAACACACCGTCAGTTGCGTTGGGATCCTTGGATCGATATGGTCATTTTGATATATTACACTCAAGGTTTTATAGAACTTTGGGTATGTCCGGGTTGGTTCGAATACGAAACCAACCAGGCCCTCAAAGCAGAAATGCTTATAACTTGAGCTCCGGACGTCCGATTGACGTGCCGTCGACTTTGTTGGATTCCTCTTAGTGAGAAGGTTCTTTTAGATTACCACTATAGAGGTTTGGATGCATCTGGAGTATGGTCGGGTTGGTTTTGACTTAAAAACCAACCGGGCCCCTGGGACGAAAAAGCCAATAACTCTCAGACCGGGCGTCCGATTGACGTGCCGTCTGTCGCGTTGGGTTCCTATTGATGAGACAGAACTTTGGGATACATCAACTCTAGACTTTGTGTCAGTTGATGTATCGACCTCCTTGGATCGTAGAGCAGACCCTCCCGGAATCAAGCATGCTGTGTGCGGGAACTCTAGAGCTGGCTGCGACTGTGACGACGATGACGATTGTACTGGGATCCTCCGTGGGTTCGGCAGCGATGACGACCGTACTGGAATCCTCCGTGGGTTTGATGGCGATGGCGACTGTTCTTGTATCCTATGTGGGTTCAACAGTATTTGACTATTGTTCTTGTATCCTATGTGGGTCCGACAGTATTTGACTCTGTACTTGTATCCAATGTGGGTCCGGCAGAGTAGCTGGTCTTGTATCCTTTGTGGGCCCGGCAGCTTAGCTGGTCTTGTATCCTATGTGGGTCTAACAGCTTAGATGAATCAGTGGCTACATCTGATCATCTCTATCGCCTTACGAAGAAGTATACCTGTGTGAGCTGAGTCTTAACTTACAATCAATATCATCGATATGATTGTTGTGATTTCATGTGTGGATTGGGTTGTGCTTTTCTGTGTGGATTGGGTTGTGAATTCTTATGTGGAATGGGTTATGTTTTTCCTGTGTGGACTGGGTTGTATTTTGGGCTCGTGTGCTGGAGCCGAGCTGGAATTGATGACTTAGGTATATGTATGGGCATATACCTAAGTAGAGTTGGTTGTTATTTCATGATTGCACCTTACCTTTGTGGATTATCCTTTGTGGATTCTGAGAGACCTTCGGGGGCCTCGGGGTCCTTACTGAGTAGCGTATACTCACCCCTGCATGGGTTATGCCCGCACTACGTTATGTTTGATGCAGACGACAGACAACGCTGATCGATGTGGGAGCTCGTGGAGCTGGACGGTACCCGGAGGTGGATCACTGGACGAGACGTACACGGAGTGGACGGCTGGAGCCGAGGAGCAGAGGAGACTATCTGTACCCACCCTTCAGGTGGGATTTCCAGAGGACGGCTCAGAGTTGCTGCTTTACTTTTCTGCTGCTGTACTTTCTTTTCAGTTGTACATTACTTTTAGTAGGGTTTGTATTCTAGCCCTTTTACTTCCAGCACTTACTTTTGTATTCAATTTACTTAGTGTTTACTTCATCTTGTGTACTCTGTGGTGTTTGTTTACTTTATAAAGTAAATACCTTTCCTTTTTTATCGGGATTTACGCCTTTGGTGCTAGTCACCAGCCCCTGACCTATGGAAGGCGGGCTTGGGTTAGTCACAACACGGGCCCCGAGGACGGGTCGTGACAAATTGGTATCAGAGGAGTTCGGTTCTACCGCAAAATTCAGGACTCTGATCTTTCTTATATGTGAAGCAATAGTGTTAAGGGTATTGAGTGTGGTTATCTATCCAGGGAGTCCAGTGTTGGTGCGGCGGCTGACGTATCCATACACCAGGACCCTGACTTCTGATTTCCGACTCAATCCATGAAAACATTGATTGCATGTGTGTTTCAAAAGTTTTCTTTGTGATTACTTTGTGTCAGCTCACCAGGTATACTGTTTTGACCGTGGTGCACCTGTTTCTTTTCAAGATGGCCCCACGACGACAGCCAGCTAGGGTTCCGAGCTTTGTGCGAGATGACAGCCCACCGAGTGAAGAGGCCTCGGTGCAGGTCCCCTTTACAGCGGAGGCACCAACGATACCTCTACCCGCCGAGCCACCGATTCCACTAGCCCCAGCAGCTGAGAGTGCACGTTGCCTTAGTGCACTGCATGAGTTTCAGCATCAGATACTACCCAGGTTCCGTAGGGAGATGGATCCTCAGGCAGCCGAGGATTGGCTGGAGGCTGTCGTCAGAGTCTTCGGGTTGGTAGGGACTCCAGCAGACCTCATGGTGATCCTTTCCGCGAGTCTCCTATATGCAGCAGCAGGTAGATGGTGGAGCCTGATGCTCCAGGTGCACGATGAGGCATCTCTTCTTTGGACGGACTTCGAGAGCCTTTTCCAGTCAGAGTTCGTTTCGGCCACCTTCTGTGCAGTGCGCATCCAGGAGTTACTACAGCTGCGGCAGGGCAGCATATTAGTAGCCTAGTAGTCGGTGAGATTTACCGACCTCTCGCACTACTCCACGGACATGGTACGAGACCCATTCTTCCGGGCCTGGACCTTTGAGCAGGGGATGCGGCATGAGATCAGAGCTTCGACGATTCCACTCAGCATCCCGACTCAGGCGGGGGTGCTAGAGAGAGCCCTACTAGTGGAGAGCTTCCTCATCGAGCATCCATCAACAGCAAGACCCACCGCAGGACGGCACAGAGAAGAGTCTTCCGCAGCAGGCAGTCGACAGATGACGCAGGGGTCCAAGCGGACCAGGCTATCAGGTGGGCGACCTCAGGACACGGGTTCGGCTGTGTGGGGCACATGGCACAGAGCCAGCCTTCCAAGGAGAAGACAGTGCTATGCATGCGGCGGGCAGGGTCACATGGATCGTGACTGCCCGACCCGCTATGCAGATGAGCAGCGGACAGTGGAGGGACCTCTGAGGCAGAGGCAGAGTTTTGACCATGGCGGTCCGCAAGGAGCAGGAGGATGGGGTAGAGGAGCTGTCCGAGCAGCGGGTGGTGGATGACACTTCGAGGCTCTACTACCACCACCCCCAGGAGGTCCACCCCGACCATAGGGAGCTGGCGGGCAGAGGCAGTCTCATCTTCAGGCAGCAGAGGCTTATGACCACGGCGCACCCAAGATGATTCGAGGTACTATCTATGTCTACTCCACCCTTGCTATAGTTCTTATAGACATTGGTGTGAGTCATTCTTTCATTGTCACTGCCCTTGTTCGGAGCTCGGAGATTCCGATGGAGCTGTTGACTTGATCCTTGCGGCTAGAGACTCCTACGGGAGTAGACTTGAAGATTACGCACTGGTGCCGGTAGTGTGAGCTTACTCTAGGAGGCAAGAGCTTTAGCTGGGATCTTCTTGTAGCGGCGTCGAGACCTTACGACGTCATCTTGGGTATGGACTGGTTATCTACATTCCATGCCCATATCGACTGTATTAGGCACAAGGTGTGGTGTGTCCGCACGGATGGGACCAGGTTCACCTTCACCGGCAAGAAGGGAACCTTCGCAGCACAGGATGGACTCACGTAGAGGAGAGGACAGCCGATCACTCATCAGTTGGCTAGTCTCATCCTAGGAGCAGTTGACGTGCGAAGTCCAGGTTTTCCTGTTGTGGTGGATCAGTATGTGGACGTTTTTCCTGACGATGTTCCAGGACTACCTCCTCGCAGAGAGGTAGACTTCTATATTGACCTGTACCCCGGGACAACCCCAATATACACTCCAGCATATCGGATGGATCCTACTGAGCTTCGATAGCTACAAGTACAGCTGGAGGACTTGCAGGGCAAGGGATTCATCCGACCTAGTGTTTCACCATGGGCTTCCCCGATACTGTTCACCAAGAAGGCGGATGGGAGCTTGCGACTATGTGTCGACTACCATCGCCTGAACCAGGTGACTGTGAAGAACAAGTATCTGCTTTCGAGGATTGATGACCTCTTTAATCAGCTCAAGGGAGCACGTTGGTTCTCGAAGATAGACCTCAGGTCAGGATATCATCAGCTTCGAGTTCGGGACGAGGATGTGCCGAAGACGACCTTCAGGTGTCAGTATGACCACTATGAGTTCTTGGTCATTCCCTTCGGTGTGACCAATGCTCCAGCAGTGTTCATGAGTCTCATGAACAGGATCTTCCATCCCTACTTGGATCGGTTTGTCGTAGTCTTTATTGACGACATACTGATTTACTCGACTACTGAGGAGGAGCACGCCTACCACTTACGGGTTGTACTGGATACACTCCGAGAGCACCAGCTTTATGGTAATCTCTCGAAGTGCCAGTTCTGGCTTAGAGAGGTCCACTTCTTGGGGCACGTCATCTCTGAGGCAGGAGTTGTAGTGGATCCCACGAAGGTCAAGGCGGTACTTGCTTGGGAGCCACCCAGGAGCGTGATGGAGGTGGGGAGTTTTCTAGGTCTTGATGGGTACTATCGGAGATTTGTGCCAGACTTCTCCAGAGTTGCATCACCGCTTTCAGCTTTGACGAAGAAGGGGAAACCCTTCAAGTGGTCAGACAGATGTCAGTAGAGCTTCCAGGAGCTGAGGCGGAGATTGACCAGTGCTCCCATCTTGAGGCTTCCAGAGGAGGGCGTAGGGTACGTAGTTTACTGCGATGCATCTGGGACTAGGCTCGGGTGTGTCCTGATGCAGGAGCGAGAAGTGATCGCTTATGATTCATGGCAGTTGAGGCCGCACAAGCAGAACTATGCCACCCATGACCTGGAGTTAGCAGTAGTGGTCTTTGCCTTGAAGATGTGGCGAAACTATCTGATGGTCAAGCACTTTACAGGCTACTCTGACCACCAGAGTCTCAGGTACATCTTCTCGTAGAAGGACCTGAACCTGAGACAATGGTGATGGCTCGAGTTCCTCCAGGATTATGACTTTGAGATAGTCTATACTCCTGGGAAGGGGAACGTAGTAGCTGATGCTCTCAGCAGGAGGTCGGGCATCCAGCTACTTGGGGAGGTGATAGATTAGTTAGCCGCTTTGCAGATATCCTTCATGGATAGTGATGGGGTAGCCTATCTTCAGTTCCTCACAATCACTCCTCCACTTCTTCAGTGGGTCAGAGAGGCACAACATGGGGACGTGGACTGTGAGACACGATGTGCACAGATATCCTCAGGTCAGGCACCTGATGGATTTTCTGTAGGAGGAGAGCACGTCATCCTCTTCAAGGGACGTACCATGGTACCAGTTGCATTGCAGGAGGAGGTGCTAAGGGAGTTCCACAATTCCCCTCTAGCGGTACATCCTGGAGTAGCGAAGATGTATCAGGACCTCAAACGACAGTACTAGTGGCCGGGTATGAAGAAGGCTGTGGCAGAGTTCGTTTCTTGATGCCTCACTTGCCAGCAGGTGAAGGCGGAGCACCAGGTACCAACAGGCTTGGTACAACCCTTAGAGGTCCCAGAGTGGAAGTGAGATGGGATATCTATGGATTTTGTGACTGGACTTCCACGTACTTCCAGAGGACATGACTCTATTTGGGTGATTGTAGATTGACTCACCAAGTCGGCCCACTTTCTACCTATCAGAGAGTAGGGCTCAGTGGAGAGCTTATGACATCTCTACGTTCAGGAGATCGTATGACTTCATGGTGTGCCATCATCTATCGTCTCCGATCGAGACACTCGCTTTACTTTTTGGCTTTGTAAGGGGTTGCAGGAGGCCTTTGGGACGCAGCTACACCTGAGAACTGCCTTTCACCTGCAGACAGATGGCCAGACAGAGAGGACCATTCAGACAATCGAGGACATGATCCATGTATGTTTCCTTGACTTTGGTCATAGTTGGGAGGATCACCTACCCTTGGTGGAGTTTGTGTACAACAACAGCTACCACTCCACCATCGGGATGACACCTTACGTGGCACTGTACGAACGACCTTGCAAATCACCTCTATGCTGGACATACCCTGGGGAGTCAACACTTGTAGGACCATAGATGGTCCAGGCCACGATAGAGAAGGTACAGATCATCCAGGAGCAGATGAGGACTGCTCAGAGCAGACAGAATTCCTATGCTGATAGAAGGCGGAGACCACTAGAGTTCGAGGATGGCGACCACATTTTCTTACGGGTCTCACCTCGACGTGGTTTATGGAGATTTGGCCGGGGCGGCAAGTTGTCTCCGCACTTCATCGGACCATTCCAGGTTCTCAGCAAGATAGGCAAGGTGTCTTATCACCTGGATCTTCCACCTCAGTTGCACAGGGTTCATGACGTCTTCCACGTATCTCAGTTGAGGAGATACGTGCACGACATGACGCATATCATCGACCATGGGGAGCTGAACTTTGATGATGGGGAGACTTTTGCGGAGGTCCCGGTGGAGATCAGGGATCGAAAGGAGTAGGTCCTACGTGGTCGGTCGATTTCTCTAGTGTGCATCAGGTGGCAGCACGAGAATCTCCAGGAGAGCACATGGGAGCGGGAGGCTCATATGCGTGCTCAGTACCCTCTTTTGTTTCCCTAGTTTGTGATGTATCTTTACGGGGACGTAAATCCCTGAGGTGGGAGTAATGTAAAGACCCGTAAATTTCAAGGAAATTTTTTTCTTAAATTCTTTGGGATTTTACGAGTACGCAGTTTCTGACAGCGCTTGATTCTGAGGCCCGGTGTGCCCGGAATCAATTTTCAAAGTTTAGCTTGGGTACGTTCAGTGAATGAATGAGCAGGTTTTTATAACCTTTGAACCAGTGCTCAGAATCAAAATCCAAGGGCACTGATGAACTCGCAGTGCTGGTAATTGCCTAAGGGGGCACTTACCGTAGTTGCGTTCGCAAAATAGGAGAAGATAATTTTTGGGGATTTGTTTAAGAAATAAATAAAAAAATTGACAGAACAATTTTTATTATTTTTGTAAGGGTGGTTTTTCCCTCCCATGGGTAGTTAAGGGTGGGGCTCATAGCCACTTAACTACCCACGTGTGGGTGTTAGAGTGGTGGGGTCCGCACGACCCCCACCATTTAATTCCCTCTAAACCCATTAGTAAACCCCCCATTAATTTGACAAACCTCCTTTTTAATGTCGCATAAATGCATTAAATTATGTCAACTCATAATTTAATGAGGAACCTTACTTTTCCCCTTTTTAATTTAAACTGCCAACATGTTTAATTACGGTGAACCTTCTTTCTCCCAACCTTAATTAAATGACAAAACATTTTAATTAAGGTGGTGATTTAATTCTGAGGGAGTTCCTTTGCATTGATAATAAAATAATAGGGAAGCCTATTATTTTGGTGATTAAGGGAGAGAGGTTCATTGTGCGACGAAGAACGCCGGCCTCCGACGAAGGACGAAAAAGAACACTGGTTCCTTGGAGATCGACGACGCGACACTGTGTACCGCGACGCCTACGATCCTCTTCTCCGCGACGCCGAGTACCGCGATGCCTACAATCCTCTTCTCCGTAACGCCGAGTACCGCGACGCCGAGTACCGCGACGCCTACAATCCTCTCCTCTGCGACGCCGTGTACCACGATGCCGAAGATCGTCTTCCTTGACAAGGTAGGGGATTTTGGAATTTTTATGTTCTTTCCCATGAGAGTTATACCCTCGTGCTTGGTATTATTTTTGTTTGGTGGTGCTTAAAACCTCTGACGCAGTGGGTGCGGGTTAACGAACAATCCCAACTCACTGCTTCTTTGTTCTTATTGTGCGGAACAATTGGCAACAGCGAAGCAAGGCCGTAATGGTGATTGGAGGCCTTCGCAGTAATCTATGGGTCCCGGGGGGACTGCAGACGCATTCGGGAGAAAGAATGGACCACCGGAGCGGCTCCGGTGGCCCGCGGACATCTCCGACGGTGCCCCGGCGCGCCGCTAGGAGGAACCTCCGCGACTGAAGCTGCGGCGACAGGCGGCCAGATCTCGCGGCTGTGCAGGATCCGGAAGAGGAGGACACGACGCCCGCCACGTCCGTGGAGTGCAAAGGGGGGAAACACATCCCCCCTGCTCGGCCTGCTGGCCAAGCCAGCGCACCCCCTGGCCGGGCCGGGGCGGGTCGCGCAGACCGGGCCGGTCCGTGCCCCGCCGGGCCGGGCCGACCCAGGGGGGGTTCCCCATTTCGGACTGTTTTTAGTCATTTCCCCATAACTTGGGATGAAGAACTCCAATAGACGTACCATCAGTTGAGTTGGGATCCTTGGATCGATACAGTCGTTTTGGTATATTACACACAAGGTTTAGGAGAACTTTGGGTACGACCGGGTTGGTTCGAACACGAAACCAACTGGGCCCTCAGAGCAGAAATGCTTATAACTTGAGATCCGGACGTCCGATTGACGTGCCGTCAACTTTGTTAGATTACTCTTAGTGAGATGGTTCTTTTGTATTACTCTTCTCAAGGTTTGGATGCAGCTGGAGTACAGTCGGGTTGGTTTTGACTTAAAAACCAACAGGGCCCCTAGGATGAAAAAACCAATAACTCTCAGACCGGGCGTCCGATTGATGTGCCGTCTATCACATTGAGTTCCTATTGACGAGACAAAACTTTGGGATACATCATATCTATAATTTGTGTCAGTTGATGTATTGAACCCCTTGGCTTGTGGAGTGGACCCTCCCAGAATCAAGCATGCTGTGTGCGGGAACTCTAGAGCTGTTGCGACTGTGACGACGATGACGACTGTACTAGGATCCTTTATGGGTTCAACAGCGAAGAAGAATGTACTGGAATCCTCCCTGGGTTCGATGGCGATGACTACTGTTCTTTTATCCTATGTGGGTCCGACAGTATTTGACTACTGTTCTTGTATCATATGTGGGTCCGACAGTATTTGACGCTGTACTTGTATCCTATGTGGGTCCGGGAGAGTAGCTGGTCTTGTATCCTTTGTGGGTACGACAGCTTAGCTGGTCTTGTATCCTATGTGGGTCCGACAGCTTAGATGAATCAGTGGCTACATCTAATCATCTCTATCGCCTTACGAAGAAGTATACCTGTGTGAGTTGAGTCTTAACTTACAATCAATATCATCGATATGATTATTGTGATTTCCTATGTGGATTGGGTTGTGCTTTCCTATGTGGATTGGGTTGTGAATTCCTATGTGGAATGGGTTATGTTTTTCCTATGTAGACTGGGTTGTATTTTGGGCTCGTGTGCTGGAGGCGAGCTGGAATTGATGACTTAGGTATATGTATGGGCATATACCTAAGTAGAGTTGGTTGTTACTTCGTGATTGTTCCTTACCTTTGTGGATTATCCTTCATGGATTCTGAGACACCTTCGGGGGCCTCGGGGTCCCTACTAAGTAGCATATACTCACACCTGCACGGGCTATACCCGCACTACGTTGTGTTGGATGTAGACGACGGACAACGCTGATCGAGGTGGGAGCTTGTGGAGCTGGACGGTACCTGGAGGTGGATCACTGGACGAGACGTACACGGAGCGGACGGCTGGAGACGAGGAGCAGAGGAGACTATCTGTACCCACCCTTTAGGTGGGATTTCCAGAGGACGGCTCAGAGTTGCTGGTTTACTTTTCTGTTGCTGTACTTTCTTTTCAGTTGTACATTACTTTCATTTGAGTTTGTATTCTGGCCCTTTTACTTCCAGCACTTACTTTTGTATTCAGTTTACTTAGTATTTACTTCATCTTGTGTACTCTGTGATGTTTGTTTACTTTATAAAGGCAATGCCTTCCCTTTTTATTGGGATTTACACATTTGGTGCTAGTCGCCAGCCCCTGGCCTATGGAAGGCGGGCTTGGGGTAGTCACAAAACGGGCCCCGAGGATGGGTCGTGACATTAATGCACGATTTAAAGTTAAAAGGTCTAAAATTACATGACTGTCATGTTTTGATGTAAGATCTAATTCCTATAGATTTATGTTGTATTTTACCCAAGAATGTCTGTCATACATTAACGAAGCTCTATTTCTTCTTCAAAGCTACATGTAACAAAGTTATAGACCCGACGAAATTACTGACTATGGAAAGAGAAATTGTCGTCATATTATGTGAATTGGAAATGTTTTTCCCACTGAAATTCTTTAATATGATGGTTCACTTGGTGAGATAGATTTAGCTATGTGGTCTTGTGTACTATAGATGAATGTACCCCATTGAATGGTATATGAAGATTTTGAAAGGGTATGTCAAAAATCGAAGTCGGTCAGAGGGTTGTATTGCGAAGTGATATATTGTTGAGGAAACTGTTGAATTCTATACCGAATACCTATCCGGTGTGAAAATTATTGGTCTAAAGAAATCTATTCACACTAGGAGACTTGTGGGTGAAGGAATTTCTAGAAAGGAGGTCGTCAAAATCAATATTACATATTGAGAGTAGGCCTACCTTTACATTTTTCATAACAGTTTGGACATTGAACCATATGTTGAAACCCACAAATAAATTCTTAGGAATTAGAATACATCAAGGGATGAAAATAGATATCAAATAAATATAATCAACAATTTATAGGACGGTTTTAGGACTATATTTTTAAGGAGTCAAATAAAATCCAGACCCAATTTCAGAACGACTTCGATGGCTAGCTGAATGACCAAGTGTGTACGTATTATCTTACAATGCTTATGTAATTAATGTTTATAAATTCTATACTAATGAACATGATAAATATAGTAATATAATGAATAGTGGAGTTACACTTGTGGATGAAATGATGCATGTTTTTGGTGCTAAGGACATAAATCCAATTTATGCGAATATGTCATATTTTGGAATCATCAAAAAAATATGGGAGTTGGATTATATGACATTCCAAGTGATGATTTTTCAATGAAAGTGGGTTGATAACATAAGTTCTATTAAAATAGATGAGTTGGGATTTGTTAAAGTTTATTTTAGTAAGGAAGGGTAAAAATACAAATTGTTTATAATGGCATCACAGGCAGTACAAATATTTTATGTTCTATATCCCGCAAACCAAAACTGTCCAATTGTTCTATTATCAACCAAAAAAACTGAAGAGTCAGATGAAAATTCAATGGAGGATGACCCTTTTATTGATACATCACAATCATTTCACAGTGATCCTAGTGTAGACAACATTTTTTTATGTCAGAGGAGACCACAATGAAGGGATTTGGATAGTTGATAGAGGGGTCAAATGTAAGAGTTAGTTTTTTAGAACCTATTGGTTGTACTTTGATTACATGTATATTTAATGTATTTAAATATTAAACATCTTATTACATATTGTTCATTGTTCTGTATGATTATGATGTAATAATGTCCTAGAATATTCTTTGCATTGATAAGGTCATAGAAGTTCCCCGCTATGATGAGAACCTTGAAATGCTATAATAATATTCTTAAATATAGTTATATGTTTGGATGTTATACTATGATGGGACACATAGTATGCAAACTATTAGGTGTGAATACTTGTAAGAAGATGAGACTTCCTCTCATGAAGTTCACACTTGGTAATCTCTAAGACATGAAATTATGAGAACAGACCCGCCAGTAGGAATTCCACATGTTTTGGTGTCATAAGATATTTCTATCTGCGAGCACATGAAATGATCCTTAGACTTTAAGATTATCATTAATACATGTCACAACTCACACACTTTGGTTTACTGACAAAAACTGTCATGCAGAAAGTTGGCGAGAAATAGGGTACGTTGGGTGTGTCACGAGTGACATGTTATTAACGGATAAGTTGAGGAAGGATTTGTCCTTTCTATTTATGGAAGTTGATATCTTGACCCTTTGATTGAAATAGAACTATCACGCAAAATTCCATGGCCATGGTGTAACGATGAGTTTATTTCAGGTAGTCAAAGAATGACGTATCAAGCATAAAAGATGATGACACTATCATGAAACCTGCTTGATGAGATATTGCGACAAAGGGATTATATTACATAGTGAGCATTCGTATGTAGATATCATTATTGCGAATTTAAGTTCTTTATCTTGGGTGCCTTGACCCGTTGCTAGACAGTACTCTTGGACTTTAGGCAAGCCTGCCTAATGCCAATGAGAAAGAATCATAGAGGGTCACACACTAAGTGTTTCTGGTGGTCTCGGTTAAATTATATTTGAATTTAATTAATAAATATTATTCTCAAGACAATGGAATAATTTTATTAAAGTTAAAATAATTGCATAAATTAAATAAATATTTATTCACCGGATTGTGGGTAAAATATATTTATTTATTTTATTGAACATTTAATAAATATTTATTTACTAGTTTGTAAATAAAATATTTATTTAACAGAATAATTTATTTATTTATTCGGGTGTTCAATAAGTAGAAGTGGATTTCTAAAGGACCAAGGCCGGTCCAGTAGTAAAATAATTATTTACAAGATGATAAATAATTATTTAACTAGTTGGCACAAATTAAAATAACATTGTTATTATTTTGTGATGCGAAATTTTATTTATAATTCCGTTTTGCACAAGTTGACGCACCATAAATTATGACGCGGTATTATTATTAATAGCATGAGTTTTATCTAAAGTTATGAATGTATTTAATTTTTGTTACATAATTAAATATTGTAACTAAATTCCCATGTCAATAAATAGACACATACGTATATTGTTCTATATACTGAACCGTATACCCGGTGAATTGAGAATTGTTCAGCTAAATAATTTCTCTCTCGAATCCTCTTCTCACCCCTCTTAAGAATGAGAGACATTATTCAAGGCCAAATAATAAGTGATCAAGAACAACAAACATAAGACACTCACTTCACCATGCTAGTACTCAGAGAATGAGAGGTGTCGATCGGAGGACATCAGAGCATGTGTGGATAACTGCTAGAGATATTCTAGTTTGGATCCTTTCAAGTGCAATAAGATAATACAAAAGGGTCATTCCAGATGATCAACATCATCAATGAAGAAAATACTAAAGATCCAGGTATTATTTTCTTTATGAAATTAATTAAATTAATTATAAACATGATGTGCAAGATCCTCTCTAAAGGTTTCAGGCCTCTTACTTCTTTATCTAAATCTTTGATTCTATTTTGCGGAGACTGACGTTCATCATTGTATTGATCATGGAATAATCATTGATCATGGTAAAAATCAAAGTTGGGTGCCTTCCCAACCATGCTTCTGCTATGCCCGAAACCTTCAAGTGGTATCAGAGCAGTTACATCATAGTTTATAATTATTTAAATATTTCATTGATGATTTACACATTTAATAATTTAGTTGTTTCAATTCAAGTTAATTGTTCTGCAAATCTAAATCTCAAGATTTATTCCTCCTCGTTCATTTCTCTTTTACCTTGCAAAAGCGATATTTTCTTTTAATTTTGATTAAAATAAAACAGAAGATATCATCCGGAGGTGCCAAAGGTTCCTGGTCATACAATACCAGAATACACGACGTGTATTTGACAATACATGCCGTGTATCCAAGTTTCAATGCACCGAGTCTGGTCCACTAAACAAAGCTATTTCATTGGAGTTTGTCTAAGTCTTAATGACTCTATGTGTCGATAAGGAACAGGTGGCACGCGATTTCCGAATTACATGCTGTGTGTCCTACTGGATATGACGTGTAGTCACTTCGGGTTAGGGTTGAACCATGTACCCTATACACAGATTGCCCGACTAGAGACTATGTAACAAGGAACTACACAATGTGTGTCCCACTAGACACATAATGTACTCTGAAGATTTCCTAAGTACACTCACACACCGTTTCCCCAGGCATGTACTTCGGATGGACGGTGAAAAATAGTACACACCGTGTAGTTGGAACTACACACCGCGTACTTATCCAAATTATGAAGATTTATTAAAATTTATTATTATATTATACAAACCCTTGAGACATGTACCATCGTATAGGTTCAAAGTTGAGGCAAAACATGTGATAGGTGTTTTATATATTTGTGTTTAATTTAACATTTGTATAATGCTCATTTCTACTCATTGGGTAGTTATGAATAAGAATTCACCGGCTTGCCTCCAAGGTACAAGTTACGTACAAAGATAATTTTAAATGAATTTATTTGTTTAAAATTATGATGGATGAGAATCTCAAGGAAATTCAGAAAAGGGTTTAATATAAAAGGATTGATGTGATGTCTCGGACCCAGATGCCCCTCAACCCGCGCCCCGAGCCCGGTTGGCCACATGACCCCTGGCTCGTCTCCCCATAGGCTAGGGGCTGCCGACTAGCAGCGGGGGTGTAATGGTAAGTATGTGGGGAGACTGTACCGCCATGTCAGAGTACACAATGGCATAACAACAAAGTAATAAAAATAGAGGAAGCACAACCAAAGGTAAACAGGAGAAAAAAGGAAACATACAAACCAAACAACAGAAATAAGAAAAACCCTGATAGATATACAAAAGTCACATAGGAAGTTTCTAATACAAAATGGATGTATGACATGCTGATACAGTAGAAATAGTTGGCAAGCATGCTATACAGTAATACAAAAAGTGAACAAAGAACAAAAGTGGTCCATGAGCATCTCTAGCCAAGCTCGGTCCTCTGATCTAGAACTCCAGCTAAAACATACATGTATCAACAACCTAAAGCTGGGCCCTTTCTCCTACTAGTACCTGTAGCAGTAAAGTCTACACGGGTGCCAAGGAGGCCTCCCGGGTAGGGTGTGAGACAAGTCTCAGTAGGCCACCACCAACGGTGTCTACGTGTAATCCAAATAGGTGTTCGCAAGATAAACAGTGTGTAATAAACCGCAAGTAAGTAAAGTAAAGTAATAAATAACCCTTCCACTCAGGTTCTGGAAGGACACCTGGCGGGTCTACCTACTTCAGCTCATGGCTGGTAATATGAGGAATCCCCAGAGGTGTGAGTACATAGATATATGTTATCACTGGAACGAGGTAAACATGACTCTCGTCCATAAGCACTATAGATGGTGTGTGGAAGAATTCCTCCCACCCATAAAGGTTATATAGACACGAGGTATAAATGTCTCTCATTTTATTACATAGAGGTTTATCTGGAACGGGGTAAGAATGCATCCCGCCCACACACGGAGATTTATCTGGCATGGGGTAAGAATGCTTCCCGCCCACACATGGAGATTCATCTGGCATGGGGTAAGAATGCCTCCCGCCCACACACGGGTTATCACAAGCATGTTGACACAGTAAAGCATAACCATTCACATCACAATATATAAGTCAATCCATCTTTTATCATATCACATTAATAAAGCATGGCATTTCCATCTTATAATATCACATAATCACATCTCAAGGAAACATACATTTCAATTCATTTAAGGGGTTCAGGCTATCTCATCCAAGCCAACCTCTAACCAAGTCATCTCATTTTCCTAACATGGAAAATGCCTTTCAAGACATATCGTTAAGGTCCAAAGGTGAAAAGGGCCAAATATTAAGGCATAACACCAATGGTTGAACTTACCCAATCCACATCTCATCTACATACCCTAACAAGGTTAGATTCATTAACCTCATACCACACATGTCATTTAGATATGAAGCAGCCATTACAAATAAGGGGTTTGTCGAAATAAAAACCACGACATGACGATAATAACTCAAAAAGGAGAAAACCCAAAATGGAAACCACATGAACACCTACCTTAGAGCTGTAGACACAGGCTCGCTTGATATTGACCTCAGATTTGCAGTAGGTTAAAAGAGTTCTGAGTTCTAGTCCAATGCCCTGGAATTAGGGCATATGATCCCATGGAAAAAAGCGAAACAAATACCAAGATTCACCAAGGAAAGAAGGGTGCGTGAGGTAAGCCTTACCGAGGGTGATCCAACGCCTTCGACGGATCAAGATTTGAACACCAGGGGAAGAATACACCAAGAAATTAGAGGGAGAGAGATTTTTGGAGCTCAAAGAGGGATCCCCTCTGTTCTGTCCATGGGAGGGAGGAAAAGAAAAGAGTTCAGGTTTAAATAGAATTTAAGGAAAAAATGGTAATTTTTACCCAGAACAGGGTCACACGGTTTAGGCGCACGGTTTACCAAACCGTGTGCAAACCGTACGTGCCTCACCACCTCCTAGACAAGAGATGCATGGCCATGTGGCCTGGTCTGCATGGCCATGCGCCCCTATAGGTTCCCCTATCTGCAGTCGCACGGTTTATCCCAAACCATGCACAGACCGTGCACAGGCCATGCGCCACTGTCTGCAAGTCCATTTCTCAAACTCCCGGGCTACGAACAAACCCCAGACACTCATAGGACCTTTCTTAGGATGTTACACACATTAGAAAATCTTTAAGGAAATATTTGAGAGCAAAACTAACGATCTGCACCTTTTCCAAAGAGTCGGGTCATTACAACCTCCCCTCCTTAAAGCAACTCGTCCCCGAGTTGGCCTTCTGAGGGTACTGAGGTGTCATCAATGAAAAGATCTGGCCATTGAGAACTTATATCAACTTCCCACTCCCAGGTCTCGTCTTGTACCCGGATGTGCTACCATAGCACCCATACAAGAGGAACAAACCTACCACAGAGTGTCTTCACGCTCCGGTCAGCAATTCGCATCAGATACTCTTCAAAAGAAGAATCCATATCTAGTTCAACCTCATCAGGATGAAAAACATGAGTCGGATCTGAAAAGTACTGGCATAGCTGAGATACATGAAAAACATCATGCATGGCTTGATATCTCTGCGGAAGTGCAAGCTGGTAAGCTACTGGCCCGATCTGCTTCATCACCTCAAAGGGTCCTATGAACCTCAGTGAAAGCTTACCCTGCTTCCGTATACGTCTTTGCCCCAACCTGGGTGAGGCCTTTAAGAAAACCTGGTTCCCAACCTGGAACTCAAGAGGTCACCGGTGCTTGTTAGCATAGGACTGCTCTCTAGACTGAGCTGTCTACATACGCTTCCTAATAACCTGTATCTGCTCTATAGTCTCCTGCACAAGACGTGGTCATAGAACAGCTACCTCCCCTACTTCAAGCCAACACAAAGGTGAGCGACAAGGCCTACCATATAAGGCTTCATAGGGAGCCATCACAATGGTAGCTTAGAATCTATTATTATAACTGAACTCGACAAGAGGAATGTGTTTCTCCCATGAAACTATGAAATAGAGAACACATGCACGTAACATATCCTCTAGTACCTGTATAGTTCGCTCGGTCTGTCCATCAGTATGCAGGTGATAGGCCATGCTCAAGAGTACTTGCGTACCCAAGGCCTTCTGTAAACCCTGCCAAAACTGAGATATAAAATGAGGATCTCTGTCCGAGACAACAGAACGAGGTGATCCTTGAAGGTTCACTATTTCCTTGACATACAGTCTTCCCAAGTCATCAACCGTGAAGGTCTCCCACACAGGTAAGAAATGCGCGACCTTCGTCAGAAGGTTGACGATAACCCACACTACATCATTGCCACGAGGTAACCTAGGTAAACTGGTTACAAATTCCATAGAAACATCATCCCATTTCCTCTTCGAAATGGAAAACGGCTGCAAAATCCCTACTGGACGCTGATGTTCCACCTTCACCTACTAACAGGTGGAACAATGCGTGATAAAACCAACTATCTCTCACTTCATGTTAGGCCACCAGTACTGTCATCGAAAATCACGATACATTTTGGTGATGCCTGGGTGAACTACCCATGCTGAGGCATGGAAATCCCTCATTAGCTCCTCTCTAATGTCTGTTGGGACCCATACACGCCCATGAAACAATAAAGTATCACCTTTATCCATGGTCCAATCTGTAGAGGCATCATCAGCGACACTTTCTCATAGAACAAGGCCTTCCGAATCTGATAACTGTCTTACCCTGACCCGTTCCAAAAGGGTAGATTTCACCGCTAAGGCTGAGAGAACAGTCTGACCCTGTCCCTCCTGAACCTCAACATGCATCTCCAAAAATAGGGCCATCAGCTTCCACTCCTCATTAGATTCCCAAACCACTTGTGACTGAGTTTTCCAACTCAGCACATCGGCTACTGAATTTCCTTTCCTAGGAGTGTAGGCTAGTTCGAAATTGAAGGATTGCAGGTACTCGACCCACCTGTGTTTCCTGAGATTTAGATCCCACTAAGAGAAGATATATTTGAGGATTTTTTGGTCAGTGAATACCACAAAATTCTCTCCCAACAAGTAGTATCTCCAACAGCATAATACATGAACAACCGATGTGAGCTCGAGGTCATGAGTTGGATAATTCTGTTCATGAGGCTTTAACTGACGAGAACCATACGCAATGACTCACTCGTCCTGCATCAAGACAGCTCCAAGCCTGATACCTGATGCATCACAATAGACTGTATAAGCTCTACTTGGCTCTGAAAAGATTAGTATCAGTGCTGAATTTAGTCTACCCTTCAGTTCCTGAAAAGCTACTTCACAAGGTTTTGACCAATCGAATCTCACCCCCTTTTTGGTCAAGGCTGTAAGCGGTGTTGCTAGGTGTGAAAAGTCCTGAATGAACCACCTATAATATCCAAAAAGACCCAAGAAACTCCTGATATCAAAGACGTTCTTGGGCTGTCCCAAGAAAGTACATCACTCACCTTCTCAGGGTCAACTGAAACTCCAGACTCAAAAATAATGTGACCAAAAAAGTGAACCTTATCTATCCAAAAGTGGCATTTATTGAGCTTAGCATAAAGCTGATGCTCTCTTAGTGTATTCATAACGATCTCAATATGGGTTGAATGGTCATGTCTCGAGCATGAATAGACTAAGATATCGTCCACAAATACAACCACAAAATAATCAAGGTAAGGGTGAAAAATCCGATTCATAAGAGCCATAAACACTACAGGTGAATTCGTAAGCCCAAACAGCATGACTAGGTACTCATAGAGACCATAACTGCTCCTAAACACCGTGCGAGGTATGTATGAAGTCCTAACACGCACCTGGTGATATCCCGACCTCAAATATATCTTTGAAAACACCTTCGCTCCTCGGAGCTGATCTAAGAGGTCGTCAATTCGAGGTAAAAGATACTGATTCTTAATAGTCAGATGATTTAACTTACGATAATCCATGCAAATACGAAGGGTACCATCTGCCTTCTTGGAAAAGAGAACCGGTGATCCCCAAGGAGAAGTACTGGGATGTATAAAGCCTTTTACTTCCAGGTCCTCCAACTAACTCTTGAGCTCTAGAAGTTCCTTAGGTGCCATCCTATAAGGAGGAATGGTCACTGGTGCTGATCCTGGTATAATCTCAATAGTAAATTCCACCTCTCGCACCGGAGGTAGACCAGAGAAATCATCAGGAAAGACATCACTGAAATGCTCCACCATAGGAGGATAAACCGAGGGTTGTAACCCTTGGTCATCGAGGTAAAGACTGGAAACCTGTGCCATGACACCACCTAAACTCTGGTGTTCCAGACTTGCTCGTGTCGCACTAAGATCCCATTCTCCCTTATGCATATGCATGTCACCCTCTGGTGACGTAAACACCACCCTCCAACGATAGCAGTCAATCCGGGCTCTATAGGGAACTAACCAGTCCATCCCGATTATTACATCAAAACCTATCATATTCAGAACATACAGGTTCCACATGAAAAGGTAACCACCCACCTCGAGGGGAAAATTCTGACAACGATGAATACCCTCTGAACAAACACCTAATGGGGTATATAATGTGATCATACCATGATATGAATTAACGTAAAGGTCCAAACTTCCAATAATCGCCTCCGATATAAAAGAGTGAGAAGCGCCTATGTCAAATAAAATAGATACTAATGTAGAGGCAACTAGAATCGTACCTCGTATAGTATATGGTCCGGCGTACTGCTCCTGTGGCATAGGCTCGACTGCATACAAATGGCCGGTACCACGACCCTGAGTCACAACCTAGCTACCCTGAGCAGACCTGCCCTGCTGGTGTTGAGAGTCATACACCTGATTACCTCTACCTCGACTGCTGCCACGGCGTGATCAGCCGACAGTATTCTAGCCACCTGACTGATGTGATCCTACCGATCCAGCATCAGATTGTGGAGTAGGTACAGATCCCTGCTCACTAGGCCCTGGGAGAAAAGTCCTGTAGAAATGGTGGAGATGTCCCAAACTGCCACAACCTCTGCACTCCACTGGATTTCGCGTACACTACCTCCTCATATGTCCTAGCACCCCACATTGGTGACAGATAGGAGTACCACCTGAGAAAAGGGTCTGACCACCACTAACACCACGAGATTCCTCAAAACGCCACTTCTTCCCAGAAGCAGATCCACTAGAACCCTTAGGTGTTGAACCGCCCTGGTTCACACTGTTTGCATATCTAAAATTTCTCTCTATGATAAAAGCATAATTGACGATCTTTGAAATGGTCGTCAACCTGAACACATTAACCTACGACCGGATGACATAACACAACCCATCCTCAAAACACCTAGAGGCCATGAGATCATCCGCAACTAGTGTATGAGAAAAACACTGTAACTCAGTGAAACAAGATGAATATTCCATGACTGTCATGGCCCCTTGCTGCAGATTCATAAACTCCCTAGCTCTGTCAGCCCTAAAAGTCTGGGGAAAGAAATAATCATAGAAGACAGTCTAGAAATCAGTCCAGATTATATATCTCTGTTGTCCCAACTGGGTGATGACATCCCATCACCTTCTGGCTGAACCACGTAGCATATAAGCTACAAGCTTGACCCACTACTCTGGAGGCGTCTCAAGGTGCTTGAATATGGTCAGAATAGCTTCCAACTGGGACTCTGCAGCAAGTGGTCCGCCATCTCCCATAAATGTAGGAGGATGCTGCGATTGAAACTCATGGGTCAACTTTGCCATACTCGGGGCAGGTCACACTCCACCTTGCATACTCTGCATCATACGCATGAAGCTCTCACAGAACTGGGCATCAGCGCCCATCTCAGGAATAGAAAGATGAGCCATGGGTGGCTCGATAGGAAGATCAACTGGTGGATCGGGGCCTGCCACCTCAGGAATGTGATCGTCGCCGCCTTCAGCACGTGCAACTCGAGGATGTCTCGGAGGCATAGTACTACAATGCTAAACTAACGTCTCAAAAGAAGAAACCAAAAAATTTAAAGGTTGAACTCTAGAAGATAAGACATGAACTAAGCCTTCATACCTATAAGATCACCTATCCGCACCCATAGGAATTCTTAGTAAAACTTGCAACTGCTCAAATTTAACTTAATCCAGTGGCATGGAATTTTCCAGCCCGTAAGGGCCTATACTCCTCATGAACTGAAAGATGACACACACTTGGATTTCATTTCTCATTTACCTGTGCTAATCAAGTATTTGAATATCCTTTAAATAAAATGATTGGTTTAGTTGGAATGTTATTTTCCAATCCATAAGGGCCCATACACCTTATGAACCAAAGAGTGACACCCACCAAAACCACATCATTCCTCAATTCACAACCTGCAAGAAGGGTTAGCACAGTTGTACACATATTAACAAGGCATGGAAATAAACAAAAAGAAATGCTCACTGATTTTTTTTAAATGTGGCATGGCAAGATGCATGGCCTAATCATATTGTGCCTATCGTGATGCATGTTCTAATGCATAACCATCATTTCATCGGGTCGAACCATGAAATCCAAATTCCAACATTGCAAACCCCAATAACATCACAAAACATGTGAAGCACCCAATGGTGAAATGGTATCAACAATAATTAGTAGAATCAATAACGACATAAAATAGGAAACTTGGCCCATACCCCGTACATGGGTTCGCGACACCCAAGCATGGCTCATGGATAAGTCTCTAAGCGTTCCCATTCTCCAAGTCTATCATCGCCAAATAGTAAAGCAAGAAAAAAAAGAAAACCCTTTGATACCACTTTGTGACTTCCTGAAACCAGCTGCCCCTCAACCCGAGCCCCGAGCCTGGTTGGCCACATGACCCTTGGCTCGTCTCCCCATAGGCCAGGGGCTTCCGACTAGCAGCAGGGGTGTAATGGTAAGTCGGTGGGGAGACTTTACCCCCATGTCAGAGTACACAATAGTATAACAACAAAGTAATAAAAATAGCGGAAGCACAACCAAAGGTAAATAAGAGAAAAAGGGAAACATACAAACCAAACAACATAAATAAGAAAAACCCTGATAGATATAAAAAATCCACATAGGTAGTTTCTAATAAAAAATGGATGTATGACATGCTGATATAGTAGAAATAGCTGGAAAGCATGCTATACAGTAATACAAAAAGAGAAAAAAGAACAAAAGTGGTCCACGAGCATCGCTAGCCAAGCTCGGCCCTCTACTCTAGAACTCTAGCTAGAACATACATGTATCAACAACCTGAAGCCGGGCCCTTTCCCCTACTAGTACCTACAGTAGTAAAGTCTACACGGGTGCCAAGGAGGCTACCCGGGTAGGGTGTGAGACAAGTCTCAGTAGGCCACCACCAATGGTGTCTATGTGTAATCCAAATAGGTGTTCGCAAGATAAACAATTTGTAATAAACCTCAAGTAAGTAAAGCAAAGTAATAAACAACCCTCCCGCTCAGGTTTCGGAAGGACACCTGGTGGGTCTACCTTCTTCAGATCATGGCTAGTAATCTGAGCAATCCCCAGAGGTGTGAGTACATAGATATAGGTTATCACTGGCATGAGGTAAACATACCTCTCATCCATAAGCACTATAGCTGGTATGGGGAATAATGCCTCCCACCCATAAAGGTTATATAGATACGAGGTATAAATGCCTCTCGTTCTATTACACAGAGGTTCATCTGGCACAGGTTAAAAATGCCTCCTGCCCACACATGAAGATTTATCTGGCACGGGGTAAGAATGCTTCCTGCCCACACATGGATATTCATCTGGCATGGGGTAAGAATGCCTCCCGCCCACACACGGGTTATCATAGGCATGTCAACATAGTAAATCCTAACCATTCACATCACAATATATAAGGCAATCCATATTATATCATATCACATTAACAAAGCATGAAATTTCCATATTATAATATCACATAATCACATCTCAAAGAAACATACATTTCAATTCATTTAAGGGGTTAAGGATATCTCATTCTATCCAACCTCTAACCAAGTCATCTCATTTAGCTAATATGGAAAATGCCTTTCAAGACATATCGTTAAGGTCCAAAGGTGAAAAAGGGTTGAATCTTAAGGCATAACACCTATGGTTGACCTTACCCAGTCCACATCTCATCTAAATACCATAACAAGGTTAGATTCATCAACCTCATACCACACGGGTCAT
Source organism: Viscum album (assembly GCA_963277665.1). Lineage (NCBI taxonomy): Eukaryota > Viridiplantae > Streptophyta > Magnoliopsida > Santalales > Viscaceae > Viscum > Viscum album. The sequence goes on from OY728148.1 coordinate 1,811,626,459, forward strand.
TTAGATATGAAGAAGCCATTATAAATAAGGGGTTTGTCGAAAGACAAACCACAACACGACTATAATAACTCAAAAAGGAAAAAACCCAAAATGGAAACCACGTGACCACCTACCTTAGAGCTGTAGACATAGGCTCGCTTGATATCGACCTTAAATTCACAGTAGGTTGGAAGAGATCTGAGTTCCAGTCCAATGCCCTATAATTAGGGAATATGAGCCTATGGAAAAAAAGTGAAACGAATACCAAGATTCACCAAGGAAAGAAGGGTGCATGAGGTAAGCCTTACCGAGGGTGATCCAACGCCTTCAACGGATCGAGATTCGGACATCAGGGGAAGAATCCACCAAGAAATTAGAGGGAGAGATAATTTTGGAGCTCAAAGAGGGCTCTCCTATGTTCTGTCTGTGGGAGGGAGGAAAAGAAAAGAGTTTAGGCTTAAATAGAATTTAAGGTCAAAATGGTAATTTTTACCCAGAACAGGGTCGCACGGTTTAGGCACACAATTTACCAAACTGCGTGCAAAGCGTGCATGCCTCATTGCCTCCCAGATAAGAGCTGTAGGGCTATGTGGCCTAGTCCGCATGGCCCTGCACCCCTGCAGGTGCCCCTGTCTGCAGCCGCACAGTTTATCCCAAACCGTGCGCAGACCGTGCGCAGGCCATGCACCACTGTCTGCAAGTCCATTTCTCAAACTCACGAGCTCCGAACAAACCCCAGACACTCCCCAGACCTTCCTTAAGATGTTACACACATTAGAAAATCTTTAAGGAAAGATTTGAGAGCAAAAATAACGATCCACACCTTTGCCAAAGAGTCGGGTCGTTACAATTGATTAATTAAAGATGATAATTAATTGATTCGAGAGTGATTTATCTTAAACAAGAACGATTAAATAATTGAATTCTAGTTTTATTTATGTGTAAATATTGTTTCATGTATGGATTATCATGATCTAAACCAATACCTTTTTATGTGAATGATTTCTTTTAATTTATTTAAATTAAATTTGTTGTCCTGCGATCCTTCTCCTCATTAATATGTAGGGCCTGTGTACCTAAGGTTTCTTTTATGTAAAACCCACTTTTACCCCTCACCTACACGTGAGTTAAAAAATGACATATGTAATGGATGGAACTCCCAAGATAGTGGAGGTTGTTCAATCTGGAGCCGAGACAAAACCAATCCCAGGAGATGCAGATGTGGACAAGTGGAAAGCTGTAAACACAAACCCAAAAGGTTCAAGATATTTCTCCCCTAGGTTAGGGTTAGTTTATCAACCACTAGATAAAACAACCATTAGAAAATCTCATGATCATTCCCTTTACTTTATTTTATTTCTCTCATTTTCATGGTTTATCATTATGGATGTGTTTTCACGATCACATAATTAATGAATTAAATAAGCATTCAAGATGAAACTAAAATAAACCATACTTATGTGTAAATATTATCAAGACATGGTTAATCAATTAAGTAAGTTTCAATTAATATTAACAATCATGTGATAATGATAATAATTAATTCACACATAAGAGATAAAAATTACTCAAATAAAATATTAAGTCAGACCAAGCCTTCTGTTACTTGATTAAGGGAAAAGCTCAATAAAACTATGTGTTTGACCAACCCTTGTTGGGACACTTAATTTTATACAATAATTCCTTATGAAAGATTTCAAGTTGAATTTACCATATTACATCAATAGGAGTATCCCTTTCTAGAATTGGTGTAATATTGGAGGTAAGAGTTGAGGAAATCCAAAGTTGTGATTTCAGGATTGAGGAGTCCACTCAACAGATCAAGGAGCTGCAAGCCCACAGTTGGCAAAGACCATCCTACCTAAATACCTTATAGTATCTTGAACAACCTTTTTTGGGGTTATGTGAAGTGGAATATGGATCCTTTCCACTAGAATGTCATAGAAAATGGACATTTTGAGTTCAATGGTGAGGGCCATTAGGACTTGATAAAATAGCGAGAGACTAAATAAAATTTATTATTTCTCATAAAATGTAATCAATAAAGTACCAATGATCTGATATTTTAATTATAGAATAAAAATGGAAAGCTCGTCAACCACACTATCCCTATGATCAATTCTAGATAAAGACAACATCCTCACTGGCAGTAACTTCCAGAAATGGTTTAGACACCTTCGGGTTATCCTACACCATGAACAGAAGTATTACATGTTGGAGTCAGCATTACCTAATCTGCCTGCCAAAGAGGCAAGTGATAAAGATTTCATGGTCTATGAGAAACATATAAATGATGCGGTCGATGTTCAATGTTTGATGTTATCATCAATGTCTAGTGAGATCATTAAGTCTCATGAAAACTTGGATGCTTATAGCATGCTCGAGCACCTCCATGGTCTTTACTAGGAGAGATCAAGATAGGAAAGTGTTGAGATCTCTAAGGCACTCTTTATGAGTAATCTTGGAGAATGTGCCCAATATGGACTTCATGTAGTCAAATTCATTGGCTACATTGAGCTCCTAGAGGTTTTAGGGTTTAAATTCCCCGAAGAACTGGGCACCAATCTCATTCTCGAATCACTCCCTCAGAGCTTCTCTAACTTTGTTGTCAATTTCAATATGAACAACATTGAGAAGTCTCTATATGATCTTATTATCCTTATTTTCCAAGTGAAAAAATATATGAATCATGAAAAATATTTTTTCTTTATGGTGAATAAGAGGAAAGGGAAGGCGAAGAACTTTAAGCCCAAATCTTCTTCACGACCTTCCAAGAAAAAGAAGATCAAAGGGGAGGCACGGGAACAGGAGTATGCTTGTTTCACATGTGGAAAGAAGGGCCACTAGAAGAAGAACTGTACCCAGCCTAAGAAGTAAGGGGAAGCTTCAGGTGCATTTGTTATCGAATGAAATCTATCTATTTCTAAAAATTGGGTATTATATACAACTTATGGTGCTCACATATGTATCCAAATATAGAAACCAAGTAGATTCAGAAAGATTGGCTAAGGGGAGGTAGATTTATGGGTAGCTAATGAAGCTAGACTTACTGTTGTAGGTGTCAGGGATCACCACCTCATGTTTCCAACTGGGATGATCTTGGTGTTAAAGTGTTGTTATTATGTGTCTTATATTACTAAAAACATTATTTCTGTATCCAGATTAGATACAGATGGATTTTTTTCAATTTTGGAAATGAATTTTTCTTCTTTTACAAAGATAGCATTAGTTTTGGTAAGTAACATTTATACAAAGGTCTTTACGTGTTAGATTACACAAACCAAGTAATGGAAATTGATAACAAAGATACTTCATATGACTCATACCACACCCAACTTTGGCACCACCGTCTAGGTCATGTAAATGATAAATGCTTGCCAAAGTTAAATCAAGATGGATATTTAGATTCTTTCGAACGAAAACCACTTGGCATATGTCATGCATGTTAATAAGAAAAAATGACCAAATCCCCATTTAGTGGGAAAGTTTAAAGGGCTAAATAACTTATTGAATTGGTTCATACCGATGTATGTGGACCATTTCTAGTTAAAGCAAGGGGAGGGTACTCATAATTCATAACTTTTACTAACGATTTTAGTAGATATGGATATATCTAATTAATGAGGTACAAGTCAGATTCTTTTGATAAGTTTAAAGAATACAAGAATGAAGTTGAGAACCAGCTTGGTAAGAAGATTAAGAAACTCTACTCAGATTGAGGTGGAGAATATCTTAATCAAGACTTCATTGATTACTTACAGGAGTTTGGAATCTTATACCGACTCACTCCTATATACATGCCCCAGTGGAATGGTGTGAGCGAAAGGAGGAACCGCACCCTGTTGGACATGGTGAGATCAATGATGAGTCATGTGAGTCTTCTATTATCATTTTGGGGATATTCATTACAAAAAAAGGATCACATACTAAACCAAGTACCAAATAAATTGATAAATGATATTCCATATGAGTTCTGGAGTGGAAAGAAAGCCATATTATTGAATTTACTTGTGTGGAGAAGTGATGTTTTTGTTAAGGCCTCTTTAGGTAACAAACTTGCACCCCAAGGCAAAAAGTGTACCTTTATAGGATACCCTAAGGAAACAAAGGGATATTACCTATACAGACCCTTAGAAAAAAATGTTATAGTGGAAAGACACGCCATATTCCTTGAGAGGGAGAACATCTACAAAAGATATAGTAGGAGCGATATAGACTTCGATGAATTTGGGGCTCAAGGTACACAATAGTTGGTACAGAAACAGATTCTATAAAGCCCCATGGAAGAAAGAATTGTTCTAGAGACACAAGAGTTGCGTAGGATTATAAGAGAGGTTAGAGAACTAGAATAGTACAATTTTCTAGTTATTGAGGATGGTGACTCATTATTAGTTCATAATAATGACCCTCTAACCTACAAGGAAGTAGTAAGTGGCACAAATGTTTCCAAGTGGAAAGAATCCATGAATTATGAAATGGATTCAATATACCAAAACCAAGTCTAGATTTTGGTAGATCCTCTAGTTGATGTAAATCCTGTTGGTTGAAAATGGATATTCAATAAGAAACTGGACATGGAAGGACAAGTCGGTACTTATAAGGAACGAATGGTTGCAAAAGGGTTCAAACAACGTTAAGGCATTGATTACGATGAAACATTTTCACCAGTTGCAATGCTAAAATTCATCAGAATTCTATTAGCCATTACCACTTACCATGACTATGAGATTTGGAAAATGGATGTCAAAACAACCTTTCTTAACGAGAACCTTCAGGAAGATGTCTACATGACACAAACTGAAGGGTTTATGACTTCAAAGGATGCCAATAAGGTATGTAAGTTGCAGAAATCCATTTATAGATTAAATAAAGCATCGAGGGCATGAAACATTCATTTTAATGAAGCCATAATGAAATTTGGTTTTATCAAGAATGAATGTGAGCCTTGTGTCTACAAATGGTTTAGTGGGAGTGCAGTCATTTTCCTAATAGTATATGTTGATGACATATTACTTATTAGAAATGAGATACCAGTCTTACAGTCTGTTAAGGCATGGTTTAATCAATGCTTATCCATGAAGGACTTGGGTGAGGAAACATATATTCTTGGGATCAATATCCACCGTGATAGATCCAAGTGATTGTTGGGCCTAAGTCAAAGTATATATATTGATAAGATACCGAAGAGATTCAGTATGGAAAAAACCAAGAGGGGATTATTGCCAGCATCACACGACATTCATCTTTACAAGAAAATGTGTCCTCAGACACATAGGAAAAGAAAGATAATGGCAAGGACTCCATACACATCAGTGATTGGGTCAGTCATGTATGCCATGCTATGTACTAGGTTGGATGTTGCCTACACATTGAGTGTGGTAGGAAAATATCAATCTAACTTAGGTGAATGTCATTGGATGGTATTCAAGACTATCATAAAGTATCTGAGGCATACTAAGGATATGTTCCTGGTTTATAGAGGATATGAGGAACTAGTCATCAGAGGATATGAAAATACTAGTTTCCAGTCTGATCAAGATGACATGAAGTCACAAACGGGATACATCTTCACTTTGAATGGAGGTGCAATAAGCTATAAGAGCTCAAAGTAGAGTGTGGTTGCAGATTCTACAACAGATTCTAAGTATATCGCAGCTTTCGAGGTAGCTAAAGAAGCAGTTTGGATGCAAAACTTCATCCTGGAGCTGGATGTGATACCTAGCAGTAAAGATCCCATCACACTGTACTATGATAATACTACAATGGTGGATCTCACAAAAGAGCCAAGGTCACATCAGCAGACGAAGCACATACTTTGAAATTATCATCTCTTGAGGAATTTTTCAAAGAGAGGTGTAGTTGTAGTGAGTAGTATTCCCACAGAAGATAGCATGGTGGACCCCTTGACTAAAGCCTTGACTCAACAGAAACATGATCACCATGTGAGGTCTAACGGACTGAAAGTCATAGGTCGTTGGCTCTAGTCCAAGTGGGAGTTTGTAAGAGTTGGTTTCCTAGAACCAACTGGATTTACTTTGATTACATGGATATTTAATGTATTTAAATATTAAACATATTATTACATGTTTTTCATTATTATGCATGACTATGATGTAATAATGTCCTAGAGTATTTGTTGCATTGATAAGGTCATGGAAGTTCCCCGCTATGATGAGAACCTTGAAATGATATAATAATATTCTTAAATATAGTTCTACATTTTGATGACATACTATGATAGGACACATAGAATGCAGACCATCTGGTGTGAGTACTCATAAGCAGATGAGACTTCCTCTCATGAAGTTCACACTTGGTAATCTCCAAGATAGAAGATTATAAGAACATACCCACCAGTAAGAATTCCATGTGTTTTAGTGTCATCATATATTTTTATCTACGAGCATGTGTAATGATCCTTAAACTTTAATATTATCATTAATATGTGTTACAACTTGCGTAATTTGATTTACTGACGAAAACCATTACACAGATAGTTGGCGGGAAGTAGGGTATGTTGGGTGCGTCACGAGTGACATGTTATTAATGGATAAGTTGAGGAAGGATTTGTCCCTTCCATTTATGGAAGTTTATATCTCGTCCCTTTGATTGAAATAGAACCATCATGCGAAATTCCATGCCCATGGTATAACGACGAGTTTATTTCTGGTAGTCAAAGAACGGCGTATCAAGCCTAATAGTTTATGACACTATTATGAAACTTGCTTAATGAGATATTGTGACAAAGGGATTATATTACATAGTGAGCGTTCATATGTGGATGTCATTGTTGGGACTTTAAGTTCTTTCTATTGGGTTCCTTGACCCATTTCTATATATTACTCTTGTACTTTAGGCAAGCCCACCTAATGCCAACAAGAAAGAATCCTAGAGGGTCACACACTAAGTGTTTCTGGTGGTCTTGGTTAAATTCTATCTGAATTTAATTAATAAATTATATTCTCAAGACAATGTAATAATTTTATTCAAGTTAAAATGATTTTATAAATTAAATAAATATTTATTCACCAGATTGTGGGTAAAATATATTTATTTATTTTATTGAACATTTAATAAATATTTATTTACTAGTTTGTAAATAAAATATTTATTTAATAGAATAAATTATTTATTTATTTATTCGGGTGTTTAATAAATGTAAGTGGAGTTTGACAGAACCAGGACCAGTCTAGTAGTAGAATAATTATTTGCAAGATGATAAATAATTATTTAACGAGTTGATACAAATTAAAATAACACCGATATTATTTTGTGATGCGGAATTTTATTCATACTTCCGTTTTTTGCAAGTTGGCGCAACATAAATAATGAAATGGTATTATTATTAATATAATGAGTTTTCTCTAAGGTTATGAATGTATTTAATTGTTATTACACGATTAAATATTTTTAATGAAGCCCCATGTCAATAAATAGACACATACGTCTATTGTTTCATGTACCGAACCGCACACCCGGTGAATTGAGAATTGTTGAGCTAAAAAAATTCTCTCTTGAATCCTCTTCCCGCCCCTCTCAAGAATGAGAGACATTATTCAAGGCTAAAGAACAAGAGATTAAGAAAGACTAACACAAGACACTCTCTTTACCATGCTAGCACCCAAAGAACGAGCAATGTCGATCAGAGTCCATCAGAGTGCGTGTGGATCACCGCTAGAGGGATTCTATTTTGGATCCTTGCAAGCACAACAAGATAATATGGAAGGGTCATTACAGACAATCAACATCATAAATGAAAAAAATACTGGAGATCTAGGTATTATTTTCTTTATGAAATTAATTAAATTAATTATAAACATGATGTGTAAGATCCTCTCTAAAGGCTTTAGGCCTCTTCCTTATTTATCTAAATATTTGATTCTATTCCATGGATACTAGAATTAATTGTCATATTAATACTAGAATAATAATTGATCATGGTAAAAATCAATGTTGGGTTCCTTCCCAACCATGCTTCCGCTGCGCCCAGAACCTTTATCAAATCCCTTCAACCTTTAAAACAAAGAGATTTCAATAATTAAGTTATTTTTTCTAATATACATCATGCTACTTTATGTTAATATATATTCACTACTTCTTTTATGTTATCTAAATTAAATGTTAAACCAATTTTGTAGATAATGACTTCTGTACGTGATGATGCTCTAAATCCTTAGGCACAACAGGTTTCTCAATATGTTGCTGCTCGTAGTGCATACAAACAATAGGTTCCTCAACCTGTTGCCTTATGTTAATATATGTTTGTTGCTACTTTTATGTTATCTAAATTAAATGTTAAACCAATTTTGCAGATAATTACTTCTTCACGTGATGATTCTCCCAATCCCCAGGCACAACAGGTTTCTCAACCTACTGCTGTTCGTAGTGCAGATAAACAACAAGTTTCTCAACCTGTTGCTACTCCCAGTGCAGAGGTACAACCAATATCTACACATGTAGATGCTATCCCTATAGAGTTTGAGGATCATATTGATGATGGTGGATTTGAGGAAATTAAAGGTGAGGAAACACCGGTGATGTAGAAAAAACAAGAGTGCCGTAGTTTGACGGTATTAGTAAAAATCATTAAGGCTTAAGAGAAAGGCATAAAATACAAGATTGGATAGAATAAGCAGGACCAACATGTTAACCCCAACAAGACCATGTTTAGTAGTTACATTGGAATCATCATTCGGCAACGTGTGGTGATTGATGTAACTTTATGGAACCATATTTTGGATGATATTAAGACACTGATGTGGGGAGATATTACAGTAATATTATGATATCATTTTTTTAATTTACTAAAAATTAAATAACAAAACATTGACTTACACATAATCACACCTTGTAGAGTGAATTTATAGTAGATGAGTCACACAAAGACTATGTCTTAAGGGTTTATGGAAGGATTCATAGGTTTTTTCACACACTTTTAATGAAATATCATCTTAAAGATGCTGAAGGGAAAATAAAACTGCACCCACATCTTATTTATGCACACTTGATAACCCAAACATCATGGGATGTGTTTAATGGCCATCGTGCGAAGAAATATTTTTAGGTACATTGTGTTTGGTAATAAATTGTTTGAAATTACGTGTATTCATCACTTTGATTGACAGTGTTTTATTTATGAAACAATAACTGAGTGCTGAAAATAAACAATGGGCATCAAAACCAACATACCCCTACTGTAAAGAAAGGATGGGGTACGCATCACTTGAAAAAAATTTGGTACATATTTTAAATCTACCATAATACTTTTATGTGACATAAAAAAACACAATAACTATGTTATTTTTTTATATGCATCTTGACAAGTCCAAATCAATAGCCACTTCCATCTCACACCATTTTCTATGGAAGGAGGTGCATGTAACTAAAGATGGAAAACTAATAGATGAAAATACACAAAAAGTGTGGGAAACATGTGTAAGTATGACATAATAATAATTTTTTCTTTAAATTTATATTACATAACAATGATCACTTATTTTCCTATATTTTCTATTTGACATAGTCACAAGAATCAACAACAACCACACCATATTCATACATACTTTCGGTGGCCTTGAAGTAGCCAGAAATGTATGGCCACATCAGAGGTGTGGGTTTTGGGGTGACACCCCAAACATATTTTGAGAAAAAAAAAGCAGAGGATCAAACTAAGGAAATGAAAAAGATGAGTTAAACATTAGTTATGTTTCAAGAAGAATTACAATACCAGATAGAGATGATAGAAAGTTTGATGGGGTGGAGGAAAAGAGAAGAAACAACTCAATAACAACCCACACATGAAGATCCCAACCCACCCCCCATAGTTTTGAGGCAATCCATTCCCTTCAAAAACAATTCTTAACTGAGGTGGTCAATTTTATAATAATTGTTTTTGTGAAATGTGAATCAGATAGACACTAGACACTGATACCTTTCCTGTATTGATATTCTACAGGGTGAAAATGACTGTGATTTATATCTATCAACACCCACCCATCGCCTTGTAGCGAGGGATACAATGCTCAATATTTAGAACGAAATGCTACACAACAGACCACTTCCGACAGATCATGTCAGAGTGTTAATTACTGTAGCCCTGGAGCTGAGCGTTGAGATACCTATTCTAATTGATGATGCAAATATTCATATGATCGAACAAGCTCTTGAAACATTCATCACATGGTCATCACATCTTGTAAGAAAACATGTTGATGATGAGGTATTCATTTCCAATTTAATTTTCAAGCTAAAACTTAAATATTTAATGAAAAAAGGTCTGAACCGATGCATGTTATTATAGATGGACAAAGGGAAGGGGTTGAAACGAAAGAACGATTTAAAACCATCTCAAGGATAAACCAACTGATCAAAAAAATCTACCCAAATCACCTTAACCCCCATTCTATATCCACATTTATTATAATTGAAGGCTCATGTGGATACGAAGTTGAAAGATAGTGGTAATCACATAATTGATTTTGAAGAAAATATATATAGAGGGAAAGATCCAGAATTCATTAGTGTTGAGAGTGTAACTAAAATCCTCAACTATGACTGGTTAGGAGGATTAGTTGTAAATGTTTACATGAGGTATGGTTTCATGATTTTATTTTCCAAAAGATGATTTACTATGATAATTATGACTAAATACATTTCATATTTTTTTCAGGTGTATATATGAAAAAAATTTAAGGGATTTATCCATGAATTTTTTTTTGGGCTCATTAGTCCTCACATCACCTCTATAGAACAAGAAGACATAACTTCCAAGAAAGAGGGTGAAATAGTGGAAGGACTGCTCAAATTTTTTAACATCAAAATTACGGATGACAGAATATTATTAATACCCACGATGTAGGGGTAAAACTCTAAAATTTAATCATATCAAATATATTTTAATTTTTTTCATTACTTATTCTTTTTTGTGTTCTTAGACAGCATTGGATGCTCATTGTGGTCAATTTGGATACTCCAAAGATTTATTTTCTGGATTCAATGCATGGATATCCAACAAACCAACCACACATGATGGAGTTTTTCAAATTTTAATACACTACATCTAACATTTTAGAACTAAACATCCAATTATATAATTTATATAATCTTTTAATTAGGATTCTATTATGATAGGGCGGTGCATGAATATCGTCTACATCATGGAATGAGGCTAGGGGAAATGGAAAATAAACCTAACAAGTACTATGACTGCATAAAAATTAGGGTATATATAATAAGATTTCACTATCCAAACACATATAAAAAATACTTATTTTTTTCAATGTTTCTGTAGTTCTTGAAACAAACAAACGGTAAAGACTATGGTTATTATGTTTGTAAATTTATGAAGGAGATCATATTCCATGAAAAAACTAGCATCCCCAAAGAGGTATTTTTGAAGATAATTTCTATTTCATTTAAAATAATTATTAATCCTTTGTGTATTTATATTTTTTTAGTACTACCATGACTTCCGAAAATAATCATATTCACAAGATGATATAGATATTCTTAGAAACGAATGGTCAAAATACCTAATGAAAGAATGTAAAAATATATAATGAATATGTTAAACTTCTCAAATAATTTTGACTTTAATAATCTTGTATACCTTATATTTCTCTTTGTTTTATGTAAATGTTGTGATTTCTATGGGCTAAACATCCCATTAAAAATCATGCCCGTTGGTGGTCCTTTTTTTCACACTAAATTAATTTCTTGTTGATTGGTTTTTTAAAAGAAATTGGTGGTCCTCATTTATAGGGTTTGTGTGTTGTTGATAGTCCCAAAAAGATAATAATTATCCAGAGTGGGTTTCCCCATCCATTGAGTTTTCTGTGACATATTTATACATAACGAGGATAGTAGCTTACTCTACTCTTTCTCGTTTTCAATAACGAGAAGGGTTTTTATCCAAAAAACATCGTTTAAATCTACAACATTGGAAGTTCCCCTCTTTAGTCGACCTAGTGAAGAACCAACTACCATATATTCATTTAGAGGTCCTAAATATATGATAATTGGCACTTCACTGGGTCGACTAAAGCTATGCTGTAAAAGGAGGATGTTATTCTGTGTCAAACGTACAAGGATCAAACTGATGCACGATGCAACTGATATGACTCAAATTGCATGTTTTTGGTTTGAAATGAAATTTTAGTAAAAAAACACAATTGACATATTGAAAACTAAGGAAATGCATTATGATTGTTTTGATAATTTAGGAAAATGATCTATTAGTCATTTGTGACATTTAAGAATCAACTGCACCTCAATCCAATACACGATGCCACCAGTATGACTCCAAATGTGTCTTGTTATTTAAAATTGACATTAATTCAAGTAAAAAAACACAATTGACATATTGAAAACTGAGAAAACACATTCATATTGTTTTTATACTTTAAGAAAATGACCCATGAGTCAGTTGTGATGTGTAGGATTCAACCCCACCTCAATCTGATGAACAGTGTGACCGGTATGACTAAAAGTGTCCACTATCAGTTTAAAATTGACATTTTAGCTCAAAACACATCACTCACTAAAAACCAAGTAAATGCACTTTTATTTTCTTCAAAATTAAGGACAATGATTCATCATTCCTTTGTGATGTGTATGAAGTTGTCTTATGTCAAACTGACACACGATGCGACCGATATGACTCAAATTGCATGTTTTCAGTTTGAAATGACATTTTTAGTAAAAAAACAAAACTAACATACTGAAAACTAAGGAAATGCATTCCAATTGTTTTGATACTTTATAACAATGATCTATCGGTCATTTTTGACATTTAGAAATCAAACGTACATCAATACTACGCACAATGTCACCGGTATGACTCCAAATGTGTCTTGTTATTTAAAATTGACATTAATTCAAGTAAAAAAACACAACTAACATACTAAAAATTGATCAAATGCATTAATATTGTTTTTATACTTTAGGAAAATGATCCATGAGTCAGTTGTTATGTATAGGAATAAACCCCACCTTAATCTGATGAATGGTGTGACCGGTATGACTAAAAGTGTCCACTATCAGTTTAAAATTGACATTTTAGATCAAAATGTGTCACTCTCACTAAAAACTAAGAAAGCACACTATTATTATCTTCAAAATTAAGGACAACGTTTCGTTAGTCATTTGTGATGTGTATGAAGTAGTCTCACGTCAAACCAACATACGATGTGACCGATATAACTCAAATTGTATGTTTTCAGTTTGAAATGACATTTTAGTAAAAAAACACAACTGACATACTGAAAACTGAGGAAATGAATTCCAATTGTTTTTATACTTTAGAAAAATATCTATCAATCATTTGTGATGTGTAGGAATTAACCTCACCTCAATACGATGCACGGTGTCACCGATATGACTCTAAATGTGTCTTGTTATTTAAAATTGACATTAATTGAAGTAAAATAACACAACTGACATACTGAAAATTGATAAAAAACATTCATATTGTTTTGATACTTTAGGAAAACGATCCATGAGTTAGTTATGATGTGTAGGAATCAACCCAACTTCAATATGACGAACAGTGTGACCGATATGACTAAAAGTGTCCACTATCAGTTTAAAATTAACATTTTAGCACAAAACATGTCACTCACTAAACACTAATAAAACAAACTCTAATTTTATTCAAAATTAAGGAAAATTATTTTTCAGTCCTTTGTGACGTGTATGAAGTAGTCTCACATCAAATCGATGCACGATGCGACCGATATGACTCAAATTTCATGTTTTCAGTTTGAAATGAAATTTTAGTAAAAAACACAACTGACGTACTAAAAACTAAGGAAATGAATTATAATTATTTTTATACTTTAGGAAAATGATCTATTAGTCATTTTTGATGTGTAGGAATCAACCTCACCTCAATCCGACGCACGGTGTCACCAGTATGACTCCAAATGTGTCTTGTTATTTAAAAGTGACATTAATTCAAGTATAAAAACACAACTGAGATACTAAAAACTGAGAAAACACATTCATATTGTTTTTATACTTTAGGAAAATGATCCATGAGTTATTTGTGATGTGTAGGAATCAAACCCACCTCAATCTGACAAACGGTGTGACTGATATGACTAAAAGTGTCCACTGTCAGTTTAAAATTGACATTTTAGCACAAAACGTGTCACTCACTGAAAACCAAGAAAACACACTCTCAAAATTAAGGAAAATAATTTTTAAGAACTTTGTGATGTGTATGGAGTAGTCGCCTATCAAACCGACGCACGATGTGACCTGTATGACTCAAATTGTGTGTTTTCGGTTACAAATGATATTTTAGTAAAAAAACACAACAAACATATTGAAAACTGAGAAAACACATTTTGGACTATTTTGATAATTTAGGACAACAGTTCTTTATTCATTTTTGACATGTAGGAATCTAACCCCACCTCAATATGACGCACAATTTGACCAGTATAACTCCAAATTTGTCATTTTTATTAAAAATAGACATTTTTTAATATATTCTTTATATTAATGTTTAATTTATTTCTTTATAGTATTACTAAAGAAATATTTATTTTCTTATATAGGTGGAACCTTTTTCTCAAGTTGGGATGATTTTTTTAGTGACTATTTCCATCAGAGGACATGTTTTAGAGGGGACCACATACACCAAAAGAGAAAACATTAATGTTTTTAACTATTTGTTGGATAATTGTAAATGTAATTTTATAAAACATTGTTCAAAATGTATATAGAAGTTCTTTTTGGTATATACCATGAGTGATTTTTTTGTATTCACGATTTCAATTAAATTTATATATAATTGATTGCCAAACCTTTGTGTGCACTGCTTGTTTTTTCATCATTTGCATTGTGTATGTGGTTCTTTTGTATATACTATGAGTGGTTATTTTTTTAGTAGGTTTTTTCTGGTTTGTGTAGGTTATTTTTTCTGGTTTGGTGTTGTTTGTTTTTTTCAGGTTTGCTAGGTGTGCTGTTATATAAACATCATACCCAGGCAGGGAAGCCTTTGTTAGTGCTAATTAAAGCGCTGATAAATGTGGTCTTTATCAGTGCTAATTAAAGCATTGATAAATGGGGACTTTATCAATGCTTTGAACGACACTGATAAAGGAGACCCTTTATCAGTGCTTTTCGAAGCACAGATAAAGGGGTCCCCCCTTAATAACAGCTCTATTATCATCATTTTTTTAGTGTTGATAAAGACCTTTTTTAGCACTGAAAAAAGCCTATTTTGTGGTAGTGTTTTTTCAAATCATCTTGATCCATTATGCCCCTACCCCTTATAACTGGCCCCTCCCATTCCCACTTTACTGTCCCACAACCGATCATCCCCTCCCATTCCCTGCCTTGTTCGCACTAGCTTCCCCTAATCTCCCTCCTATTCGGAATCTATCCAACATGGCCCTCCACTAACGTGTGCACTGCATTTCCCTCCACCCCTTGAAAAATCCTCCAGCAATAGGTTTTGAACTGGGATCTCATAGCTAACACACCTGCGCCTCTACCACCTTGGAAAATGAATTTTCATAAAATAAACACGCATGATTATATTTATATATATTAGAAAGATAATTCAAATAAATTTTATTTGAATAAATATTTAAATAAATATAAATATATAACCTATATATATATATAAATTAATATATACATGTTTATATTATGTATTTATGTATTTATATTATAATACATTTATATTGTATTCAGTTTATACATTTATATAAACTATATATTTTGTATGTGTGTTTGCATACATTTGAGTAAATTTATATTTTAAATATATTTATAATTATATTTATGTTATGTATATACAAATATATTTATGTAAATTATTTATATACTTAAATATATATTTATATATTATATACATGTTTATTTATATAATATATATATGTATAAATTGTATAATATTATATATAATTAATATCTTATGAAATACATATATATGAAATATAATTTATATGGATATTTATAGTATATATAATTAATATTACATGAAATAGAATTTATAAAAATATTTTTGTAGTTGGGGGCTTACCCGAGTGGTAAAGGATCCCTGTAATTCTGCATCAAACCCGAGTTCAAATCCGGGTGGGTGTAGGTACTGTTACAATACTATGCAGGTGGTGAAACAGACATGATGTAGATAGGCGATGACGCAAGCATGACACATGTCTAGTGACGCTGGCAGGATGATGCAGACATGATGCTGCACTAAGCTTTCGAGTCATGTTATGAGCTTCATACCCACTATGCGTACGAGCCATGTACTAAATAAATAAGGCTTGATGGGTGGGCTATCCCTTTGGGGGTGGGGTATGACCTATCTTTCCTGTCTACATGTGTGTGTTTGTGTGTGTTTGAATGTAGTTGTACCTTCAAACACCTAACACACACGCACACAAACAAATATTTTATATGAAATGAAATTTATACAAATATTTATATAATGTTATATGAAATACAATTTTATATTATATATATTAATATTTATATTATATATAATTAATATTTATATTATATATAATTAATATTTATATTATATATAATTAATATTATATGAAATGAAATTTATACAAATATTTATATAATGTATTTCAATACATATATTTATTATTATGTACATTAATATACATATATGTATTTCAATAAATATAATTGTAGAATATTGTGTACATTAATATATACTTATTTGTATAAAATATATTTAATAAAATATTAATTATATATAATATAAAATCATAAACATATTATTTAAATATATATTTATTATTATTATAATATAAATTATAAAAACTACAAGCTTGGGTTTTTATATGATATATTTTTTAAAATAAATTATATATATTTATATATTTATATAATATGTTTATGCTTTTATATTACATATAATTAATATTATATGAAATACAATTTATACAAATAAATATATATTAATGTTCATAATATTATACAATTATATTTATGTATACATATAAATACAATTAAATACAATCATATAAATATTTTATATAATATGTTCATATAATGTATTTAAATACATTTATATATTGTTTTTTAATTATATATATATATATATTATGGATTTTTTTTAAATAATGGGGGTTCACACCCCCCTCCAATCTCTTAAATTAGAGGGAGTTTTGAACCTCCTCTAATTTAAAGACATTAGAGGGGGTTCTCAACCTCCTCTAATTTAAGACATTAGATGGGAGTTTGAACCCCCACTAATTTAAGATATTAGAGGGGGTTGTGAACAATTGCTAATCTCATTGATTATCAGCTTTTATAAACCCCCTATAATTTAATAAATTAGATGGGGTTAACCCCCCGACTAAAATCCAACTGAATATTAAAAAAATAATGTTAAAAAATTTAGTGTGAGTTCATAACATCCTTTAAATTCGATGATTAACAAGGGTTGTGCATAACCCCTTTCAATTTATATAGAAAATTAATTTAAAGGGGGTTCATAACCCCCTCTAAATTCGATAATTATATGGGGTTGTGCATGACCCCCTCTAATTATACATAAAATGAATTTAGAGGAGGTCGTGTATAACTCCTAAAAAACTACCTCTAATCTGCTATTTTTTTGTAGTGAAAGTCTATTAGTACTCATACTGTAAATTACTAGTGTGATAGTTTGATGTTTCATAAGATAAATCTAGTGTATTTTCAGTTGGGAAATTATAGTGCGATCCAATTAATATTCATGCGTAATTTCACAGTGTGAAGATAATATTCCACTAGACATTCTAGCAGAAAATTCCATTGGAATGTATAGAAATATATGGCCCTAAAATGTCTAGTAGAATTATCCACTAAAATCTTAAGTGGAGTGTTCCAATGGATGTCTAATGAAAAATTTCACTGGAATGTCCAAAGAAAAATTACACCAAAATGTCTAGTAAAATTTTCTACTAGATGTTTCAGTTGAGTTTTCCACTGCAATATCCAGTGGAAATTTTCACTGGAATTTTCCACTACAATCTCTAGTGAAAAAATCCACTGGAACGTCCAGTGAATGATTCTAGTGGATTCTTCAAGTGTAAATTCTAGTGAAAGTTTTTATTGGAGTTGTTGTGCTATGACCCACTATTTGTACTTTGATTATATTTATATTTAATATATTGAATATTACTATTTATTATTCTATTTGAGTTGAGCACATAGTACATAGACTGTCACGTGCGAGCACTCGTAAGTGGATGAGTTTTCTTCTCATGAATTTTGCACTTGGTAATCTCCAAGATGGGAGATTATGAGAACAAAACCCTAGTAGAAATTCCACATGTTTTGACATCATCCGATATTCCTATTTGTGAGTGTGTGTAATGGTTCTTCAACTTTAAGATTATCATGAATGCATTTCATGAATCACAAACTTATATTTTCTAATTAAAACCTTCATGACATATGTTCACGGTGAGGTAGGGTATGTTAGATGCATCATGATTGATATGCCATTACTAGATAAGTCGATAAAGTATTTGTCCCTTCCATATTTATGGAAGTTGATATCTCGACCCTTTGATTGGAATAGAACTCATCAAATTAAATTCCATAGTCATGGTGAAACAACACATTTATTTTAGATAGTCAAAGAAAGACATATTGAGCATATAGGTTGGTGACATAGATGTGTGACCTTCTTGATGAGATATTGTGACAAATAGATTATATTACATAATGAGTGTCCATTTTTGGTTGTTGTCATTGTGACATTAAGTTATTTCTCTTGGGTGCCTTGACCTGTTGCTAGATAGTAATCTTTAACTTTAGACAAGTCTTCCTAATACAAATGAGGAATAATCAGAGAGGGTTACACACTAAGTGTTTTAGATGGTCTCAATTAAATTCTATATGAATTTAATTAATTGAATAAATATTATTCTCAAGACTGAGAGATAATTTTATTTACGTTTTTATCAATCACAAATATTTATTGATGAATGAAATATTTAAATATTTATTCGGGTGTTTAATAAGTGCTAGAGGAGTTTGAATAGACCAAGACCACATCTAATGACAAATATTAATTAAAAAGTTGGTTAAATAATATTTGTTATTACGCAAGTTGGAGTGTACCACAAAATAATAAAAATAATATTACTATGTGGCATGAGGTTTATTAAAGGTTATAATATTGTTTAAGGGTTAATATTCAATTAAATATTATTTTAACATAAACCTTAGCTCTTTAAATAGATGGTTATGTCTATTGTGTATTGCATCCAAAAATCGAAAATAGAGAATTGCTGCACACAGCAAACTCTATCTCAAATCCTATTTCTCTATCCCTATCAAGAACAAGAAATACCAGATATTTTCCTTCAAGATCTAAGGATAAGTGATCAATACAAAAAATACAAGATAATCAATTCACCATGATAGCACCCAAAGATCGATTGACATTGCTTGAAGATCAAAGGAGAATGTGTGGATCACCACTAGAGGGATGCTATCCTTGGATCCTAACAGCACAACAAAGGCAATAAAAAAGGGTCTTATCAGATGATCAACACTCACATTGAAGAAAGATCATAAGCCCAGGTATTCATTTCTTTCAATATTAAATAAATTAATTATAAATTTGATGTTCAAAATCATCACTTGAGGTTTTAGGTATAGAAATATTTAAAGAAATTTTAATATATCTCCTACCACAACATACTTACGCAGCATCCAGAACCAACAAGAGGTATATGAGGGGTCATGTTTAAATTTATAATTATTTATTTGATTGTTGATCCATTCACAATCATGGTTGAATTTTCATTTCATATTATTAATTCTTTAATATTATTTTAATAAACATGTTATAAACATATTAATAATATTCATGCAATATTTCATTTTCTTAAAGGTCTAACAATGGATGAAGAAAGGCCATAGATGCCATCGAGAACTGCCAATTTTTGGCTGGTAAGATAGGGTTAAATGACGTATAGCCATAGAAAACATTGTGGACCCTAGTATGTTGCACCTGGCCATGCCTTGAGATACACGACATGCCACAAAATTATTACATGCAATGTACACTGCATGTTGAACGACTAACTTGGCATACATTTTTCGGATTACACAACGTGTATATGATATACACGCTTTGGAGTCGACATAGGTTAGCAGTGTAAATCATGAAATCTGTGTGGTCATTATACATGATCAAACCATATGTGACTAATAAACTAGAACATTTATGATATACAATATGTGTATGCAGTGTACATGATGTGTAGTTCATCAATTTCCACGTCTGAGATACACACTGAGTTATATAGACAAATGAAATTAGAGATACACGATGTGTAGCTAGTGGCACACATCGTGTAGCCTCTCACCTGATAACACACTGAGTATTTTGACAGGTTGTATGAGCATGAAACATTAAGACAACACAATGTGTAACTAGCCTGTACATGCCATAAAATCCCATCGAGATATACACTGAAGACCCAGGAGAATATCTCGGGCACACGACAAGTGGATACACAATATGTAGCTGACATTTACATGTCATGTAGTTTGGATGAGTCAACATGCCGAAGCCCCAGACATGTGACCCGAATACATGACAACAATGGCGCACGACGTGTAGATGGATAATATAGGTTTTGTAGTCTCCCAATTACTGAAAAAATTAAATCTCATTAAATTGAAAATTTTAATATTAAAAATTTATTATTTTGATTGACACTTTCAGTGTTTTACAATTTAATAAGGGTTGTAAATAATTTTAAATTTTAAATTAATTTATTGTAATAAATCTTAAACTATTGGTTTTTCCATTTATTTTCCATTAATACCTTTATGATGATTATATCAAAGAGGATTCATATGGTTATTAAGATAAAATGGAATTAATTAATTAATTAATGAAAGAACATTAATATTAATAATTAAAGAACAAATAATAAATGAAATTTATCCATTTAATTCTACCTATATGTTGCATGTATGACCATTCATGAGCTTGACTAAGATCTGTGCATGTTTTGGATGTTTTTAATTTGATTCATTTCATGAGTTTTTAATTATTTATTATTAAATTAAATATGATGTCCTGAAAGTCATTCCTCCCTCCACTATTATGTAAGACCTGCATATCCAAGTATATTTATGTAATCCCCTCACCTTCTTGTGAGTTATAAATACTTTTAATTAATATATTTACCCAAGTTGTGTGGAGGAAGTTCAAGATAGAACCATAATGATGCCAACTCAAGTTTTACACGGGTGGATAGGTGGAATGCTATAACTCATGCCAAAATTTACAACATGAGTAATTTCACCTAGGTCATAGGTTGATTTAATGTCCACTCATTAAATCAACTATTAGATAAAACTCATGAAAAAGTCATTTATTTATTTATATCTATGAAATTATTTATTTTATGGATGCAAGACTGCAATCACATAAATTAATGAATTAACGTGAAAAGACAAAAATTTAAATATATGGATTATGCATAAATATTTTATCCATCATGGTTAATCAATTAAGTAACATCCACTTAATATTAAAAAGGCATTTAAAGGATAAAAAATGATAAAATTTATGCATAATAAATTAAAATCCCTTAATTAAATATTAATACCAACTTGGATTTCAATTACTTTATTAGAAATGAAATCCTTAGAACTAAGTGTTTGACCAACCCTCGTTGAAACACCTACTTTTAATGTGGAGTTCTTATGAGGGTTATGAGTTGACTTAATTATCTTACATCAAGAGAAGTATCCCTCACTAGAATTGATGTAACTTAGAGGTAGGTGTTGAGGAAATCCAAGTCAATATTTTAGGATAGGGTAGTCTACTCAATAGATTAAGGAGTTGAAATCCCATAATTGGAAAAGACCCGCATACCTAAATACCTTTAAGTATCTTAACCAGCCCTCATTGAGGTTATGTGAAGGAGAGTATTATTTCTCACATAATTTGTAATCAAGAAAAAGTACTAATAATCTACTCTTTAATTGTAGAATAAAATGGAAAGCTCATCATCCACACCATCCCTATAATCAATACTAGATAAATAAAACCTCCTCACTGATAGTAACTTATAGGAGTGGTTTAGATACCTTCGGGTTATGTTATGACATGAGAAAAAATCTTAAGTTCTAGAATCCTTAATATCTGATCCACCTGTCAAGGAGGCGAGTGATGGAGAGTTATTTTTCTATGAAAAATATTTGAGTGACATGGTCAATATTAAATGTTTGATGCTTTAATTTATGTCTAGTGAACTCATAAAGTATCATGAAAACATAGACATGTATAGCATGCTTGAGAACCTCTATAGTCTTTACCAAAAGAGGGTTAGACAGGAACAATTTGAGATTTCCAAGGTTCTATTTTAGAGAAATCTTGGAGAGGGTGCCCCGGTTGGGCCTCATATAGTCAATATCATTGTCTATATTGAGAACCTAGAGGTTCTAGGTTTTAAACTCATCTAATAACTGAGCATCGATCTCATTCTGGAATCAATCCTTCATATCTTCTCCAACTTTATTATAAATTTTAATATGAACAATACTGAGAAGTCTCTACCAGATCTTCTCACTCTTCTTAGAAAAGTAGATAAGGGGACGAAGCATGTAAATCCTTCGGTCCTTATGATGAACAAATGAAAAAGGAAAGTGAAGAGATTTAATCCCAAAGCTTCTTCACACCCTTCCAAAAAGAAGAAGATCATTAGGAAAGCAAGGGATAAGGATACTGTTTGTTTCACAAGTGGAAATAAGGGCCATTGGAAGAAAAAATGCACCCATTTAAAGATGTAATGTTAATCTTAAAGTTCCTTTTTTATCAAGTGTAATTTATCTATTTCTACAAATTGGGTATTAAATACAACTTGTGGTGCTCACATATGTATTCAAATACAGGAACCAAGTATATTTAGAAAAATTAACCTAGGAGGGGTATATCTACAAGAATCCAACATAGCTAAACTTGTTATACCACCTCACGTTTCTGATTGGAACAATCTTTGTTTTAAAGGGTTGTTATTTTATTTCATCCATTACCAAAAACATTATATCTATATCCAAACTTGATACATATGGATTTATTTTCAAATTTTGGAATACATGTTTCTTCTTTTATAAAGATAATATTTGTTATGGTAAGACAAATTTAAATTATGGTCTTTATGTGTTAGATTACACAAAACAAGTAATGAAAATTGATAACAAAGTTACTTCAAATGACTCATACCACACACAACTATGGCATCATCATCTAGGTCATGTAAACAAAAAAAGTTCTTGAATAAATTATACCAATATGGATATTTATATTGTTTTGAACTAAAACCACTTGGTATATGTCACAAATATTTATAAGGTAAAATGACCAAAACCCCATTTAGTGGAAAATGTGAAAGTTCTAAAGAGCTTATTTAATTAGTACATACAGATGTGTATGGATCATTTCCTATTGAGGTAAGGGGTGGATAACCACACTTCATAGATTCTAATGATGATTTTAGTAGATATGGATACATCTACTTAATGAGGTATAGATCATATTTTTAGATAAATTCAAGGAATACAAGAATGAAATTGAGAACCATCTTGGTATGAAGATTAATAAACTACACTCAGACCACGGTGGATAAGATCTTAATAAAGACTTCATTGATTACTTATAGGAGTTTGAGATCCTATCTTAACTCACTTCTCATTATACACCATAATGGAATAGTGTATATGAAAGGAGGTAACACACCTTATTCTAAATAGTGATATTAATGATGATTCATTTGAGTCTTTCATTATCCTTTTGGGGATATGTGTTACAAAAATTAGCACAAATACTAAGCCAAGTTCCAACTAAAGTGGCATATGGTATACCATACCATTTATGGAATGGAAAGAAACCCATGTGGTCATAATTAAATGTGTGGGTTTATGAAGCATTTTTAAGGCCACTTCAGGTAACAAACTCATACCTCGAGGCACAAAGTTTACCTTTATAAGATACCCTAAAGAAATAAGGGGATATTACCTATATGAAATCTTAGAAAAAATGTAAGGACCCGTACCATAGTTTCCCAAAGCTAGTGCCTTATATTAATACATTGATATAATTACAAGAAAGTTGTATCCCAGAGGAACGAATAGTTAAGTAGTTTTGAAAAAAAAGATACAAACATAAGTTCAACATTACAACTTTAAATGAAATACATAATAGCAATTCCATTGGAAAGATCTATGACTCCTTGAATATCCCTAAAATTAATTCATAATATTCATCTTCACAACTTGGGGAAAATAAAATATAAGAAAGGGTGAGATCAGATGCTCAGTAAGGGTAAGTAATACAAAGGAAGTTATCATAAAAATAAACACTAGTCATGGTGAACAATTAAAAACACATGCCTTTAAAAATATACTTGAGTATAATATGGTAGGAATGAAATATGATTAAATAAGGCCATATAGATGATCATAAGAGAATGAAACATAAACATTGATAGTATAATAGTTGAATAATCACATGGTTTATCAATAACTAATACCATAATAAGGTAATTCATAATTCTATACATATGAAACATATCGTCAAGGCCTCGACCAAGATGTCTGAAAATACTAGGGTAAAGCCTCAGCCAAAACCCAATTCTGTTTTATCTCATGAGACCTACCGATGCATCGAGGGTCTATAACGGGCCCCACATTTCACTTTTTAAGTCCAATGAATTCCTCATATGAAATTGGCTAAATATAAACAACATGAACATATGAAATAACTTTCCCCAATCTGTACACATAAACACTAACCATTCTTAGTAGTATAGTGATTGGTATCAAGATAGAACATACACAATAAAATTGATCATAAACCATTTAATAAAATATTTTAGATGATAAACATAAGATATTTAACTCAATAAAACATAAAATTCAATAGAGGCATTGAAATTGACAAAAATACTCTAATAAAACCATCAAGAAATTTTCGAGGCAAATACACCTTTACTTTGAAAAGAAGAGTTCTTTTGGAAAAATATTTGCATAAAACAAAAATGAAATAATGTAGTTTTTCTATGATAAAATTAGTGGTTTTATAAAAATAATAGTGGCTTAAAAAATATTATAGAGTGTACTTGAAAATAGGTAAGAATCAGAGAAGTTCTCTTGAATCAGGCTTGTTTATCGGGAAGAATTGAGAAAGATCATTATAAAATATTTAACTCACCATAAAATAAATGATTATGATTGGTAAAAATATATAAAACATTAAAACAAAATTTATGAAGGTTAAATAATAATAATTAAGAATTTAATTAGGATTAAGAGTGACAAAGAGTGACCTGAAAGAAAATGGAGGTTCGGGTAAAAAACCCTTACCTTATGTTTGAATGAGTTCTGCACTTGACCTTAAAATCCTGAATAATCAAATTAAATACATTAATTAATTATTTAAGAACCTTATATACATTTATTTTATTTATTATAATTTTATTGAGTTCATTTATGACATTTTCGATGAGTTATAAGATACAATTTTATCGCTTGGGAGCGTTCAATTCCTTAGTTTTCATGATCGATATACTTGTATATGAGTATGGAAGTTCATGTGGAATTGGTATAATTATCTAGAATTGAATTTATATGATACTAATGAACATAAAAAATATTAAATTATGATATAATTTATTTTTTATATGGTATGAAGATGAGTTATTAGATAGAACATTAGTGATAATCATATAGATTATTTTGGCGATATTTCGATTATTACGAACTAGTTTGGAGTATGAATTAGTATTATGTATATATACTGGTTTAAGAACATTAAATAATAAATAATACATATTTTATAATATGGTTCAATAATAATTTTTTTATGACCATAATTGAATGAAAAATTGAATAATGAAGGTTTGTCATCCATAAAAGGTCGTAAATCGGCACCCCCTGAATGATGATTTCGTTTTTAAAATAAAAGAGAGAGAGAGATAGTAGTTTGAGGAAGGATATTCCATTAACATTATATCATTAAATTATATATATTATATTGGATTTATCACGATCATTTGGACATAGGAGGTTAGGAGATGATAAGAAAATAAAATAGATTGAAAATGAAATTAAAAGAAAAAGGAAGAGGGTTTACCTCTTGGAATTTCCTCCTTGAGAACCTCCTTGAGGGAAGAGGTTTTGGTATTTTGGAAAGATAAAGATCTCCTGGATGTGGGGAGATAATAGGAAAGAGTATTTTGAAATAACTTTGAGAAGATTCAGGGCTTAGAGGAGTGAGGAGAAGATAGAGTGAGGGGTGAGTTTTATAGTGGAGGAGAGGGGTGATTTTTGAATATCTTATTCATTATTTTATTATTTTATTCAAGAAAATCAATAGTATTGATTCTTGTGACCAAAAACATAAATAATTTCATGTGAATTCGAACCAAGTATGCTTACATTAGCGATGACTCAAGGAATAGTGTACTTATCTTATAATGTATTTACACCGTAAAATACCGTATTTTACTATTCACAAAAAATTCAAGTATTTTAGAAAAATCCAAAAAATTTACCATAACCATTTTAGACATGTAGAATTAAAAAATGGACTCTATTTTATCAAAATAATTTTCTAAATATGTTAAATTTAATTTTTAAATAAAATCATTATTTACTTGAAAAATACAAATCTTAATTTTAAAACTGATATTATAACACTTTCATAAATTAACTAAGGTCTCATAAAATTATCCTAAAATCATAAGATAATAAAATATTTATTTAGGAATATATTTTATAAAAATTAACTTTATTTTAAATCAATTTATTAATTTAAAATTATAATTAAATATTTATTACTCACAAAAATACCAGCACTTAATTATTAATCTTTAAAATATTCAATCTCATTTATAAGGTGCCTAAATTTTATTCATACTTATATGGGTGAGGTTACTATTCATAAGGGTCATATTAAGATTCATATGGGTACGTTATTATTCATAAGGGTCAAGTTACTATTCACCAAAAATGTAAGTTGATCCTATTAGACTCTAAATATCTTATTGATCATAACCGTGTATGTATGTTTTTCGAAATTCAAAACACAGAGGCAAAAAAATTATGTTTAATGGCTAGGTTATAATAATAAAGTGTTTTTTCACTAAGAGTCATAATTTCATGCATTACATTCTATATTAAATTTATTTGTAAAACCTTGGGGTGTTACATTCTTCCCCCCTTACAAAAATTTCATCCTCAAAATTTCCAAAATTTTACCTGATAAAAATATTTGGGTAGGTCTTCATTATAAGTTCCTCTGGATCCCATGTTGCCTCTTCAATTTTATAATTTTTCCAAAGTACCTTTACCAGCTGAGTCATTAGATTCCTCAACACCTGTTCTTTAGTGTCCAGAATCTAGATAAGCTCTTCACAGTAAGATAAGTTAGGTTCTAATTCAATACCTTCAGAAGTGAGTACATGTGTTGGCTATGACATGTGTTTCCTTAATAAAGAGACACATAACATATTTTGTACCTTAGAGAGGCTAGATGGCATTGAAAAATGATAAACCAAAACTCTAATTATCTCTATAATTTCAAAAGGACCAATGTACCTGGGGTCCAATTTGCCTTTCTTCCCAAATCTTATATCACCCTTCTATGGAGACACTTTTAAGAAAACATGATCTCCCACTTGAAATTCCAAATCCTTCCTTCGATTATCAGCATAGATATTTTTCCTAATTTGAGTTGCTTTGATATGGGTTTGAATAGTATTTACCTTCACTTTTGTTTCCTCCACAATCTCTGGGTCCACAAGCTTCCTTTCACCAACTTCATCCCAGCAAGTTGGCATATGAAATCTATTTTCATACAATACTTCATATGGTGCCATTTTAATACTTGAATGGAAACTATCATTGTAGGAAAAATATACCAAATGTAAACACTAATCCCATATACCTTGAAAATAAAGTGATCATGATCTCAACATGTATTCTAAAGTTTGGATCATCTTTTCTGACTGCCCATCAGTTTGAGGGTGATAAGCAGTACTAAAATGTAGCTCAGTATCGAAATATTTCTGAAGTATTTACTAGAATTTTGATGTAAATCATGGATCATGATCATACAAAATTGATATAGGTGCTCCATTAAGTCTTAAAACTTCATTAATATAGAGTTATGCAAGGTTTTATAGTGGAAAATCTTCTCTTATAGTGAAGAAATGTGCAGATTTGGTAAGTCGATCAACAACCACCCATATTGAATCATTCCTTCTTGGAGTTTTTGATAATCTAGTGAATAAATCCATAGTGATATCATCCCATTTCTATGTAGGAATAGGAATAGGTTGCAAGAATCCTCTAGGATTTTGTATTTCATCCTTGACTCATTGACAGACTAAACATCTTGATACATAATCTGCAATTTTCTACTTCATATTATCCCATCAGAAATGTTCTTTTAGATATATATACATCTTAGTTCTACCAGGTTGTATAGAGAAAATCAAGATATGAGAATCATCCAATAACTCTATTTTTAGATCAGGTATAGAGGGAACACATATCCTCCTCCCAAATTTCAGAATTCCATCATCACACATGAAGTCTGGCAACTTCCCATTATTCACAGCTTTAATTTTCTCTTGAATATTCTCATTATCAAATTGATAACTTTTAATTATTTCTAATAAAGATGGTTGGAAAACCAATTGAAAAAGTAATTATACTTCACCTTCCTTGATAATTTCCATATCCAGACTTACTAGATCCATGTACATAGGATCCTTGTCAATCCTCATTTTGTTCAAAACCCCATGATTCATGCTCAAATTTACCCAATAGATGAAGGTAGAATGGTCCTTGTAGTCTAGCTTGGGTTGTCGAATCCACCGAGACCTAAGAAGATACCTAAGATGAATAACCTATGAGATGGATTTTTGGCTATGAAGTGGCCAACTTGGTTTTGATTTTAGATGGTTTTAAAGAACACTAAGAAACCTAATTGAATTCAATTTAATGAAAATGGGTTGATCTTAGGATTATGCATTGGGTGAATTGAATGAATTTTACTTCTTTAAACAATTTTGGTTTTATTAATCCTTGATGAATACATTCTTCAAAATAACAATAAATTCATCATTATCTGGTTTTATGCTAACTAAACTCAATTAATAATCCCCCACACACTTATATAACCAAATTCATGATCTCTCCAAGGTTTATGGTCATTTTAGTACTTGGATTTAGCTTCCTCAAACACAGTGAAGATGAAGAGTGGAAATAATTGAAGAATGGAAGCCTTGAATTAATTAGCCTATTAATAACAGTTTATTCATAAAATAACATTCAATCCATCTTTTGAATAATCCTATGATCAACCCATTAAAGGGTTAGACCTCCATTTATGGTATACTCTCAATGGTGGGTGGAATATGGCTTACAAGAATTGGATTTAAGAAATTAAAATCGCGAAAATAACGAGAACTCCTCCGTGTGTGTGAACTTATTTACCACAACACAGAGATATAATTGTTCTTTGTGAGTTCTAATGAGATATAATGGGAAGAATATGAGAGAAAGATGTTGTTTAAGAACATAGAAATACAAAAAGGAAACTTACATGGAAATTGAGAACATTACAACGGAACTTTGGCATAATAACATTACAAAAAACAAGATATGTATTCCCCCTCACCAACACTTCCTTAAATAGGCAATTGGGAAGCCTTAGGTCGATCCTCAATCAATGTATTACCAAATATTAAATTAATTTAGGCCTTAGGGTGGTGGAAAGTAGTGGAGAAATTGATCCCTTCATTGACTTTTTATCCTCCTTGTCTCTCCTAAAACGATCATCCTGTATGGGCATGAATATCATAGAATATCGGTGGTACATAGAAGAGTCTTTTGTGTATCTGGATGTCTTATAGACTTTTGTAAAATTTGGGCCTATTTTGAGTTGTGGATCGGGAGTTATGGCCACTTTAGTGGGATAACATTTTGGGCCGCAAATTCTGGCCCAAATTTTGATCTTCTCTTTGGGCCACCTTAATAACCACCATGGAAGACGAATTAGCACAGACTCCTTAATAATGATTTTTTTCTATACATGTCTTCTAGAATCCCACGAAATTTTGGATTTATTGGGCTAGTATTGTGGGCCCCACATTCTCATCAGTGGGCTGGTGTCCAATCTGCCTTATCCAGAATTGTTTCCTTTCAACACCAAATATCACCATCATCCTTTATGAATCCTCCATTGATACCTGAATGAAAAATGTTCATATTAAAATGTAGATATATTTCACAAAATATCAAATTAAAATATTGATAATTACATTCCTTAAAATCAGATGAATCGTTGGGCCTAAATTGGTGTACATTAGGTATGAAGTGCACAAATTATGAGAATGGGTGTTCAAAATTAAAATCCACTAAATCAGGCCCATAAGATCAAAAATGAACATTTAATACCATTAAAATGTAATTAAAATATGTGTTTTTATTGTCTAATCACACCCCCCAACTTGATATTTTCTAGTCCCGAGCAAATAATTCGAAGATTATATTTGAATTCTTTTTTTTAAACACATTATAACAAACAATGCTCACAATGTAGACTACACAAAAATATATCTTTATAACCTATCTAAATAATTTAAAACATGATAAATTTAAAATAATATCACAATACCAATCCCATTCCTTTGATCAAATCCATCATCATACTTCATCCAACTCAATTAGGTGAAATGATGTGTTGTGAATCAGAATAGATATGGGGGTTCATTTTCATTCAAGGGGGAAATCATGGAAGCGTTAGGTGGAATCAAATTTAATACTAATATGAGTATTAGTAATTCTTTTTTTTTGGATTTTTTTGCAATATTTCCATAGTAATTGAGATTGCAGTTAATCAAATTAACCCATGTAGCAAGACTTTGCCGATGACTCCCAGACTCAAAGGCCTTAGGGTACCAAGTGAATCCCACATACTTGGGCATCGTCTCGAGTTAACTTGATAAAAAACAAAGTCATATTACCATAAATATAGATAGAGTGAAAAACTTAGGGCTAGAAAAATATGGAGTCACGATCCCCAAGTGCCAAAAGCCGTGCATTTTATCAATCCATTGCTCTAAACACAAATTTTTATTTTATTTTATTTTTTTTGAATACTCATATTATTCATAAAAATCAAACCAGCCTATGCTATTTATTATGGGACCCTAAGAATTTAAATTAATACCCCACAATCTAGAGGATGTGCATTGTGGAATTTTGATTTAATAGATGAAAAAATGATGGAAATTCTCATTGGACAACCAAACTTCCAAAATCAATGCTTGTAAACTTAATCATGAATTAAATTAAGAGTCAAGGAAATAAAAATTATTTACTATGTAGATTTGATATGAGAAAAGATGTTATTATATGAATGATAAAATAATTTTACTTCTTATTTTTAATTTTTTTTCCACACCCCCCAACTTAGAATGAAACCATCCCTAGTTTTGTAAAAAGAAAAGAGAGGAGAAAGCAGGTGGGGGGGATGAGTTGGAAAGGGCATGGAACAAGTTCACCTGGTGGCTTCATAATGATGATTGTGGTGCTCCCAAATAACTCTTTTTTCTCATGGGAGATGTAGGCACCTCCTTGATGGAATATGTATCACCCAAAAATAGTCCCTGAACCATAAAAACAAGAACAAACCAGATAGAAAAAACAAGACAATAATTTATTTAATACCAAGTCTCATCATTTTTATGATTTTCCTTTTGTTTTTGTTTTTGTTTTTTTTAAATCAACTTATGATACATTGTCTTATTTTTAATTTATGGGCAAGGTAGTACTAAGGGATCACACCGCGTGACACGGATGAATACGGTGCTCCCATTTCATACCCATCCATACTCATAAGAGAAGAATAGGTCAACAGTCTGAGTTAAGAAAAATTTATATCAAAATGATCCACTAATCCTATTTTAAATATAAAGTTGATTAAAACAAAAAAATTATTGGAAACTTGAAAACCATGGGTTTCCTCCCATACAACGCTTTGTTTAATGTCATTAGCTTGACTTGGACCCCTAATCAATTAATTTTTTTCATCATCTAAGGTAGTTTCACACAAGTCTTCATCAACTTCATGTTTTTGGAATGGTTCTATGAATGGTTTGACTCTATGACCATTAACTTTAAATGTTAGACTATTAGTGGGATCTTGAATTTCAACAGCCCCATGGGGGTACACCTTATGCACTATGTATGGACCTGACCATCTAGACCTCAATTTTCTCGAGTGTAAGTGATGTTTAGAATTATACAAAAGAACAGGTTTTTCTGGTTCAATGTATTTGGTTTTAATATTTCTAGATTGTTAGTCTTGTACTTTAGCTTTATTGATCCTTGAATTTTCATAAGCCTCCATCCTAAGTTCCTCAAATTCATTGAGATCTAATTTCCTTTTTGTTTCAGCCTACGAGAGGTCATAATTCATTTTTTTAATTGCCCAAAAGGCCTTATGTTCAATCTCCAATAGAAAATGGAATGATTTACCATAAACCAACCTATATGGGGACATTCCTAAAATGGTTTTATATGCGGTTCGATAAGCCCAAAGAGAATCTAAGAGTTTGCTCGACCAATCTTTCCTAGATGTGTTAACAGTTTTCCCAAGAATCTGTTTAATTTATCTATTGGCTAACTCAGCTTGACCATTGGTCTGTGGGTGGTAAGTAGTGAACACTTTGTGAGAAATTCCATACTTTTCCATGACTGATGAGAATGGACTACTGCAAAAATGAGTTCCATAATCACTAATGATAGCCCTAGGAATTCCAAATCTAGAGAAGATGTTTTATTTTAAGAATCTAATCATAGTTTTATGATCATTGGATTTTGTGGTAATGGACTCAACCTATTTTGAGACATAATAAATAGCTAAGAGAATGTAAAGACATCCCCTAGAGTTTGGGAAGGGACCCATGAAATCAATTCCCCAACAGTCAAAGATTTCAACCACTAAGATGGGAGTGAGTGGAATTTGATACCTTTTTGTGATGGACCCTACTTGTTGACACCTAGGAAAACTTTGAAAAAACGTGTAAGAGTCCCTTGAGAGGGTGGTCCATAAGAGACCACATTGAATAACCTTAACAGAAGTTTTCCTAGAGGAAAAGTGACCTCCACATGCCTAACTATGAAAGAATTTAAGGATAGACTCTTGTTCAGATTCTGGGACACACCTCCTAATGAATTAGTTAGGGAAGAACTTATAGAGGTATGGATCATCAAACACATAGTGCCTAACATCAGAAAGTAATTTCCTTTGAGATTGACTCCCTAAGAATTTTGGAATTACTCTTGTAGATAAGAAGTTGGCTATGTCATCATACCAAGGGAAGTCACTCACAGAGTATAGGTGTTCATGAGGAAATGAATCAGACACAGAAATGTGATTTGAGTTGTCTTTGAATTCCATCCTAGAGAGGTGATCAGCTACAACATTTTCAACACCCTTTTTTATCTTTGATTGTGATGTCAAATTCTTGTAAGAGAAGGACCCACCTAATCAGTCTAGCCTTGAAATCTTGTTTTTGGAAGAGTTATTTTAGTACAGAATGGTCAGTGAACACAATGATGGGGGATACTAAGAGGTAGGACCTAAAATTTTCTAAGGAAAACACAATAGAAAGTAACTCCTTTTCAGTGGTAGTGTAGTTGATTTGGGAATCATTTTAGGATTTTCTTGTATAAGCAATGAGATAAGGAGTTTTATCACAACGTTGTCCTAACACAACTCCTATAGCAAAGTCATTGGAATCACACATAAGTTCTAAAGTAAGGTTCCAATTTGGAGATTTCATAATGGGAGGAGAGGTGAGAGAGGATTTCAGGGTTGAGAATGAACCCTCACAGATTTCTATCCAAACAAATGGACAATCCTTTACTAGGAGAGCACAAAGGGGATGAGATATTTAACTAAATTCCTTTATGAATCTTCTATAAAAACCAGCATGTCCTAATAAAGACCTCACTTCCTTAATAGTTTTTGGTGATGGAAGGTGACGAATGATGTCAACCTTGGTTTTATCAAGTTCAATCCCCCTACCTTAGACCATATGGCCTAGAACTAGTCCCTCTTTAACCATGAAATGGCATTTTTCCCAGTTTAGGACCAGATTATTTTCTTCACATCTTGACAAGACTCTATCCACATTCCTTATACATCCCTAAAATGTATCCCCAAACACAGAGAAGTCATCCATGAATACCTCTAGAAAATCCCCTACCATGTTTGAGAAGATTCCCATCATGCACCGCTGGAAGGTTCCAGGGGCATTGCATAACCCTAAAGGCATGTGTTTGAAGTCAAAGGTGCCAAATCGACATGTAAATGTAGTCTTCCCTTGATCCTATAGGGAGAACTCAATTTGATTATACCCCGAGTACCCATCTAAGAAACAGTAGAAGGCATGACATGCCACTCTCTCAAGAACTTGGTCAATGAATGGTAAGGGGAAAGGGTCCTTTTTGGTAAATGAGTTTAGCTTCCTATAGTCGATGAAGACTCTCCAGCCACTACTCACCCTTGTTGGAAGAATCTCTCCATCCTCATTGGTTATCACTGTGATTCGAGCCTTTTTTGAAACCACTTGGATTGGGCTCACCCACTCACTCTCAGCTATGGGATAGATGATACTAGATTTTAACAATTTCAGAAGTTCTTTTCTAACTACTTCTATGAGATTAGGATTGAGTCACCGTTGAGGTTGACGACATGGCTTTGAACCAGATTATAGAACAATCCTATGAGTCCTGATAAGTGGGCTAATCCCTGGAATATCAGAGAGGGTCTAACCAATGGCTTTATTATGTTTCCTAAGGAAATCTATAAGGATCCTCTCATGATCATCTTCAAGATAAGAAGAAATGATAATAGGATGTGTTTGATTGTCCCCTAGGAAGGAATACTTGAGTGCAGCGGGAAGTTCCTTCAATTCAAGATCAGGTTGGTTTAGAATTTCAGCAGAATATTGGGACATTGGATCAATATCAATTTATTTTTTTAGAGTTTCATATAGGATTGATTCCCCACATATAGAAGTTTCAGCTATAATATTGGTTTGATCAGATTTAAGGAAGAAAATTTTATTGGTCTCCATGAATGTGGTTTGCTGAAAGGTTTCACTGATTGTTGGACCTAAGACTTCATCATAAGAGAAATTTGAAAATGATTCAAGCCAAGGAGATAAACTTCCTTCATGTGAACAAAGAAAATCAATATCATCCTGAATTAAACATCCATAAAATATTCCTTGATGTTCTATGGATTCATTATCAATGCTTGCTATCATGTTTACTTCATGAATGTCCTCATCATCTCTTATTTGTGTACTTTAATTATAGATGTTCAAGTCTAGACACATGTTTCTAAAGGTGATAGTCATGTTCCCATTTCAGACTCGAATAACAGATTTGATTGTTGCAAGAAAAGTATGGCCAAGGATGATTGGGGTTTGTTCCTTATTTCCAAAGTTTGGATGGTTGTCAAGGACAATGAAGTTGGCAGGGTAGATGAAGTTTTCAACCTTTACCAGAACGTCCTTTAAAATCCCCTTTGAAACCCTAATGCTACGATCAGCAAGTTGAAGTGTGACAGATGTGGGTTGGTGCTCTTCTAGGCCTAACTGGATTTACACAACATAGGGAATGATATTGACACTAGCACATAGGTCACACAAGGCCTTGACAACTTTGCTCTCTCCTAGTTCAACATTGATGTAAGGGAAACCCGGGTCTTTCAACTTTGGAGGAATGGCCCCTTGAATGGTGGTACTCACATTAACAGCCAAAAGGAATTGGTTTTTATGTGAAAATTTTCTTTTAAAAGTGCACAAGTCCTTAAGGTAATTTGAGTAGAAAAGTATGGTTTGGATTGCATCGAGAAGGGAAATGTTCAACTTGACTTGTGAAAATATTTCCCTCAATGTTTCACTCAATTTAGGCTTGGTTTTCCCCCTCATTCATTGAGGAAATGGTGCAGGTTGTGGGGTTGTTTGTTGAAGAGTTGTTTCTTTGACAAGGTTATCATGTTTTTCAGTTTGATCTTGTGGTTCATTTGAATTTTCATCCAAATTTGAATCTTCAGATGGGTTTTGAATTAGTTTTTCAGGTTTCTCAATTGATTTTCCACTTCTTAAAACAGTCACACCCTTTAGTTGTTCATGAGTTGTTTGAGTACAACTTGACTCTCCCCTTGAAGTTGAGGATGGTACCGCCTGAGTAGGCATGGGTGACTTTACAGTTTTGATGGTTTGAAGTTCTTGTTTAAGGGAAGAGACTTCTGAGTTTATCCTTTCCATTTGTTTGCCCATTTGTTCTAGTAGGATTTGTGGAACAGTTTGGGTTGGTGCTTGAAAAGATTGGTTTATCCCAGGGGGTTATTTTGCAGGTGGGATGGTTTGTTGAAAATGTACTGGTGGCTATTGGTATTGGATAGGTTGGGTTTGGAACTGGTTATCGGTTTGGTAGTTCTGATGGGGGTAAAAATTTTGTCCTTGTGGTTGGCTAGGTTGTTGGTTATCTTTCCAGCGGAAGCCTGGGTGGTCATTATACCTTGGGTTGAAGTTGTTTTCGTATTGAGGCTTTTAAAATTTCAAAGAATTTACTTCTGCTGTGGGTCCTCCTAAAAGAACATCCTTGATAGATGGAATGTTTGGGCAGTTTTCTATCTTATGGTCATGTTTGTCACAAATTGTGAAAACAGGGTCAACAGTTTGAATTTCATGGACTTTCCTAAGGTTTATCTCTTCAACCTTCCAAGAGAGTGCTACGAGTTTAGCCCTAAGGCTTTCCTCTTCTCTAAGTGTATGAATTATAGTAGTTCTTTGTGGATTTTCAGAATAAGGTGAAGTTCCCCATGTTTGGTTTTGTTCAGAAAGTCTTTCCAGATAATCATAAGCATCATTTGGGTCTTTGTTTTTAAAGGTTTCATTACACATCATGTCAATGAATTGTTTGTTCCCCGGACCCAATCCTTCATAGAAAATTCTCACTTGTTCAGGTATAGAAAAACCATGGTGTGTAACCATGTTTAGGGTGTCTTTGAACCTTTCCCATGTTTCATAAAATGAATCTCCCTCTTTTTCCAAAAAGTTTTGGATACTCTTTTTAAGTGCAATTGTTTTGTGGTGGGGAAAGTATTTTTTTGTAGAATTCTCTTTGTAGTTGGTCCCAAGAGTTGATGGATGATGGTCTCAAATTTTTTAGCTAATTGTTAGCTTGATCCTTTAAATAAAAAGGAAATATCCTCAACTTATCCGATTCTAGTTGATGTGGGGGACACATGATTTCTACAATGTCATTGAATTCCTTAACGTGAAGGTAGGGCATCTCGGACTCCATTCCATGGAATGTGGGAAGGTAGTTTAGTACATGGGGTTTAAAGATTTAGTTGGCATCTCCTAGGGAATTGTGTCTAATGGATGAGGGAGCATTGGTCCAGGAAGGTGTGAGGTAGTCATTCATGGTTTGATCAACTGCATTCCCCAAGTTTGGGGCTGCCTCATTTGGATTTCCATTTTGGTTTCCACCCGGGTTTATGAGTTGGTTTCTTTGAAGACCTTCCATTGGAGTGGGATCAAATTTGGACTCTGGAGTATCAAGAGGATTAGGATCTAATGGAAACAATCCCCTAGGTTCACTTGACTCCCCTATCAAAGTACTTTCCACCCTAACTAGCCTGTTTGAATTATCGCGGGTGTAGGCGGACATGCACCAATATGAAAAAAAGCAAGAAAGGGACAAGATAAGAGATCTTGGGTGAGAATAGAAGAATGGGGGTGAGTAAAGATGGTTTGGTCTAAGGTAATTACTTAGTTCCCTAACAATGGTGCCAAAATTTGATTCACTCTCAAATTTACCCAAGAGATGAAGGTAGAACGGTCCTTATAGTCTAGCTTGGGTTGTTGAATCCACTGAGACCTAAGAAGATACTTAAGATGAACAACCTATGAGATGGATTCTTGGCTATGAAGTGGCCAACTTGGTTTTTATTTTAGATGGTTTTAAAGAACACTAATAAACCTAAGTTAATTCAATTTAATTAAAATAGGTTGATCTTAGGATTATGCTTTGGGTGAATTGAATGAATTTTACTTCTTTAAACAATTTTGGTTTTATTAATACTTGATGAATCCATTATTCAAAATAACACTAACTTCATCATTATCTGGTTTTATGCCAACTAAACTCAATTAATAATCCCCTACACACTTAGAGAACCAAATTCATGATCTCTCCAAGGTGTATGGTCATTTTAGTACTTGTATTTAGCTTCCTCAAACACAGTGAAGATGAAGAGTAGAAATAATTGAAGAATGGAAGTCTTAAATTAATCATCCAATTAAAAACAGTTAATTCATAAAATAACATTCAATCCAGCCTTTTAATCATGATAAGATCAACCCATTAAAGGGTTATCCCTCCATTGATGGTATACTCTCAATGGTGGGCGGAAGATGACTTACAAGAATTGGATTGAAGAAATTAAAATCATGGAAATAACAAGCACTCCATGTTTGTGAATGAAATTCACACCTATGTGTGAACTAATTCACCAAAACACAGAGATATCACTATGATTTTTGAGTTTTAATGAGATATAATGGGAAGAATATTAGAGAAAGATGTTGTTTAAGAACATATAAATACAAAAAGGAAACTTACATGGAAATTGAGAACATTACAACAGAACTTTGGCATAATAACATTACAAAAAACAAGAGATGTATTCACCCTCACCACCACTACCTTAAATAGGAAATTGGGAAGCATTATGCCGAGACTCAATCAATTTATTCCCAAATATTAAATTAATTTAGGCCTTAGGGTGGTGGAAAGTAGTGGAGAAATTGATCCCCTCCTTGACTTTTTATCCTCCTTGTCTTACCTGAAAAGATCATCCTATATGGGCACGCATATCACCGAATATTAGTGGTCCATAGAAGAGTATTTTGTGTCTCCAAATTTATTATATAGGTCTGTAAAATTTGGGCCTATTTGGAGTTTTGGATAGGGAGTTATGGCCGCTTTAGTGGGATAAAATTCTGGGCCGCAGATTCTGGTCCAGATTTTGATCTTCTCTTTGGGCCGCCTTAATAACCAACATGGAAGCTGAATTAGCACTGAATCCTGAAGAAAGATTTGTTACTCTACATTTATTCTAGAATTAAAAGAAAGTTGGGATTTATTGGGCCAGTATTGTGGGCCCCACATTCTCATTAGTGGGCTAGTGTCCAATCTGCCTTCTCCAGAATTGTTTCCTTTCATCACAAAATATCACCATCATCCTTTATGAATCCTCCATTGATACTTGGATGAAAAATGTTCATATTAAAGTGTAGATAAATTTCTAAAAATATCAAATTAAAATATGGATAATTAAATTCCTTAAAATCAGATGAATCATTGGGCCTAAATTGGTGTACATTAGGTATGAAGTGCACAAATGATGAGAATGGATGTTCAAAATTAAAATCCACTAAATCAGGTCCATAAGATCAAAAATGAACATTTAATACCATTAAAATTTAATTAAAATATGTGTTTTTATTTTCTAATCACACCCCCAACTTGAGATTTTCTAGTCCCGAGAAAATAATTCAAAGATTATATTTGAATTATTTTTTTTAAACACATTATAACAAACAGTGCTCACAATGTAAACTACACACAAATATATCTTTATAACCTATTAAAATAATTTAAAACATGATAAATTTAAAATAATATTCCAATCCCAATCCTATTCCTTTGATCAAATCCATCATCATACTTCATCCAACTCAATTAGGTGAAATGATGTGTTGTGAATCAAAAAAGATATGGGCATTCAAGGGGGAAATCATTGAAGCGCTAGGTGGAATCACATTTAATACTAATATGAGTATTAGTAATTCTTTTTTTTGGATTTTTTTTGCAATATTTCCAAAGTAATTGAGATTGCAGTTAATCAAATTAACCCATGTAGCAAGCCTTTGCCGATGACTCCCAGACTCAAAGGCCTTAGGGCACCAAGTGAAACCCACATACTCGGGCATCGTCTCGAGTTAACTTGATCAAAAACAAATTCATATTACCATAAATAGAGATAGAGTGAAAAAATCATGGCTAGAAAACTCTGGAGTCACGATCCCCAAGTGCCGAAAGCCGCACATTTTATCAATCCATTGCTCTACACACAATTTTTATTTTATTTTTATTTTTTTAATACTCATATTATTCATAAAAATAAAACTAGCCTATGATATTTATTATGGGACCCCAAGAATTCAAATTAGTACCCCACAATCTAGAGGATGTACATTGTGGAATTTTGATTTAATAGATGAAAATAAAAATGAGGTAAATTCTCATTGGAAAACCAAACTTCCAAAATCAATGCTTGTAAACTTAATCATGAATTAAATTAAGAGTCATGAAAATAAAAATTATTTTCTATGTAGATTTAATATGAGAAAATATGTTATTATATGAATGATAATGGAATTTTACTTCTTCTTTTTAACAAAAATTTTGTTTCCACACCCACCAACTTAGAATGAAACTGTCCCTAATTTCGTAAAAAGAAAAGAGAGGAGAAAGCGGGTGGGGGGGATGAGTTGGAAAGGGCTTGGAACAAGTTCACCTGGTGGCTTCATAATGATGATTGTGGTGCTCCCAAATAACTCTTTATTCTCATGGGAGATGTAGGAAACTCCTTGATGGAATATGTATCACCCAAAAATAGTCCCTGAACCATACAAACAAGAATAAACTATATAGAAAAAACAAAACAATAATTTATTTAATACAAAGTCTCATCATTTTTATCGTTTTCCTTTTGTTTTTGTTTTTGTTTTTTTTAAATCAACTGATGATACATTGTCTTATTTTTAATTTTTGGTTAAGGTATTACTCAAGGATCACACCGCATGACACAGATGAATATGGTGCTCCCCTTTCATACCCATCCAAACTCATAAGAGAAGAACAGTTCAACAGTCTGAGTTAGGATAAAGTTATATCAAAATGATCCACTAATCCTATTTGAAATATAAAGTTGATTAAAATAACAAAATTATTGGAAACTTTAAAACCATGGGTTTCCTCCCATGAAGCACTTTGTTTAATGTCATTATCTTGACTTGGACCCCTAATCGATTAATTATTTTCATCATTTAAGGTAGGTTCACACAAGTCTTCATCAACTTCATGTTTTTGGAATGTTTCTATGAATAGTTTGACTCTATGACCATTAACTTTAAATGTTTGACCATTGGTGGGATCTTGAATTTCAACAGCCCCATGGGGGTACACCTTATGCACTATGGATGGACCAGACCATCTATACCTCAATTTTCCTGGGTGTAAGTGAAGTTTAAAATTATACAAAAGAACAGGTTTTCCAGGTTAAATGTGTTTGGTTTTAAGATTTCTAGATTGGTAGGCTTGTACTTTAGCTTTATTGATCCTTGAATTTTTATAAGCCTCCATCCTAAGTTCCTCAAGTTCGTTGAGATCTAATTTCCTTTTTGTTTCAGCCAACAAGAGGTCATAATTCATTTTTTAATTGCCCAAAAGGCATTATGTTCAATCTTAACTGGAAAATGTCATGATTTACCATAAACCAACCTATATGGGGACAATCCTAAAGTGGTTTTATATGCGGTTCGATAGGCCCAAGTAGCATCTAAGAGTTTTCTTGACCAATCTTTCCTAGATGGATTAACAATTTTCTCAAGAATATGTTTAATTTCTCTATTATCTAACTCAGCTTGACCATTGGTCTGTGGGTGGTAAGCAGTGGAAACTTTGTGAGAAATTCCATACTTTTCCATGACTGATGAGAATGGACGATTGCAAAAATGATTTCCACGATCACTAATGATATCCCTAAGAATTACAAATCTAGAGAATATGTTTTCTTTTAAGAATCTAATCATAGTTTGATGATCATTGGATTTTTTGGGAATGACCTCAACACATTTTGAGACCTAATCAATAGCTAATAGAATGTAAAGATATCCCCTAGAGTTTGGTAAGGGACCCATGAAATCAATTCCCCAACAGTCAAAGATTTCAACCACTAAGATGGGAGTGAGTGGAATTTGATACCTTTTTGTGATTGACCCTACTTGTTGACACCTAGGACAACTTTGACAAAATGTGTAAGAGTCCCTTGAGAGGGTGGGCCAGAAGAGACCACACTGAAGAACATTAGCAGAAGTTTTCCTAGAGAAAAAAGTGGCCTCTATATTCCTCACTATGACAGAATTTAAGGATGGACTCTTGTTCAGATTCTGGGACACACCTCCTAATGACTTGGTCAGGGCAGAACTTATATAGGTATGTATCATCAAACACATAGTGCCTAACATCATAAAGTAATTTCCTTTGAGCTTGAGTCCCTAAGAATTTTGGAATTACTCCTGTAACTAAGAAGTTGGCTATGTCAGCATAGCAAGGGAAGTCACTCACAGAGTATAGGTGTTCATCAGGAAATGAATCAGACACAGAAAGGTGATTTGAGTTGTCTTTGAATTCCATCCTAGATAGGTGATCAAATACAACATTTTCAACACCCTTTTTATCTTTTATTGTGAGGTAAAATTCTTGTAAGAGAAGGACCCACCTAATCAGTCTAGCCTTGGTATCTTGTTTTTGGAAGAGGTATTTTAGTGCAGAATGGTCAATGAACACAATGATGGGGGATCCTAAGAGGTAGGACCTAAACTTTTCTAAGGCAAACACAATAGCAAGTAACTCCTTTTCAGTGGTGGTGTAGTTGATTTGGGCATCATTTAAGGATTTTCTTGTATAAGTAATGACATAAGGAGTTTTATCACAACGTTGTCCTAACACAGCTCCTACAGAAAATTCATTGGCATCACACATAAGTTCAAAAGGAAGGTTCCAATTTGGAGATTTCATAATGCGAGGAGAGGTGAGAGAGGATTTGAGGGTTGAGAATGAACCATCACAACTTTATGTCCAAACAAATGGAGCATCCTTTACTAGGAGAGCACAAAGGGGACGAGTGATTGAACTAAAGTCCTTGATTAATATTCTATAGAAACCAGCATGTCCTAAGAAAGACCTCACTTCCTTAACAGTTTTGGGTGATGGAAGGTGAAGAATGATGTCAACCTTGGCTTTATCAACTTCAATCCCCCTACCTGAGACCATATGACCTAGAACTAGTCCCTCTTTAACCATGAAATGTCATTTTTCCCAGTTTAGGACCATATTATTTTCTTCACATCTTGACAAGACTCCCTCCACATTCCTTATAAATCCATCAAATGTATCCCCAAACATAGAAAATTCCTCCATGAAGACCTCTAGAAAATCCCCTACCATGTCTGAGAAGATTCCCACCATGCACCGCTGGAAGGTTCCAGGGGAATTGCATAACCCGAAAGGCATGCGTTTGAAGGAAAAGGTGCCAAATGGACATGTAAATGTAGTCTTACCTTTATCCTCTAGGGAGAAATAAATTTGATTATACCCCAAGTACCCATATAAGAAATAGTAGAAGGCATGACCTGCCACTCTCTCAAGGACTTGGTCAATGAATGGTAAGGGGAAATGGTCCTTTTTGGTAAATGAGTTTAGCTTCCTATAGTCAATGCAGACTCTCCAGCCACTACTCACCCTTGTTGGAAGAATCTCTCCATCCTCATTGGTTATCACTATGATTCCAGCCTTTTTTGGAACCACTTGGATTGGGCTCACCCACTCACTCTCAGATATGGGATAGATGATACCAGCTTTTAACAATTTTAGAAGTTCTTTTTCTAACTACTTCCATGAGATTAGGATTGAGTCGCTGTTGAGGTTGACGATATGGATTTGAATCAGATTACAAAACAATCCTATGATTCTCGATAAGTGGGATAATCCCAGGAATATCAGACAGGGTCCAACCAATGGCTTTATTATGTTTCCTAAGGAAATCTAGAAGCATCCTCTCATGATTGGCTTCAAGGGAAGAAGAAATTACAATAGGATATTTTTGATTGTCCCCTAGGAAGGCATACTTAAGTGTAGCAGTAAGTTCCTTCAATTCAAGATCAGGTTGGTTCAGAATTTCAGTAGAATATTGGGACATTGAATCAATATCAATTTCTTTTTTTAGAGTTTCAGATA
Source organism: Viscum album (assembly GCA_963277665.1). Classification (NCBI taxonomy): domain Eukaryota; kingdom Viridiplantae; phylum Streptophyta; class Magnoliopsida; order Santalales; family Viscaceae; genus Viscum; species Viscum album. Next base: position 1,811,670,622 of record OY728148.1, read on the forward strand.
GGATTGATTCCCCACATATAGAAGTTTCAGCTACAAGATTGGTTTGATCAGATTTAGGGAAGGAAGTTTGATTGGTCTCCATGAATGTGGTCTGATGAAATGTTTCACTGATTGTTGGAACTAAGACTTCATCATAAGAGAAATTTGAAAATGATTCAAGTCAAGGAGATAAACTTCCTTCATGTGAACAAAGGAAATCAATCTCATCCTGACTTAAACATCCATCTAATATTCCATAACGTTCTATGGATTCATTATCAATGCTTCCTATCATGTTTACTTCATGAATGTTCTCATCATCCCCTATTTGTGTGCTTTCATTATAGATGTTCAAGTCTAGACTCATGTTTCCAAAGGTGATGGTCATGTTCCCATTTCAAAATCGGATAACAGAGTTGATTGTTGCAAGAAAAGGACGACCAAGGATGATTGGGGTTTGTTCCTTATTTCCTAAGTTTGGATGGTTGTCAAGGAAAATGAAGTTGGAAGGGTAGATGAAGTTTTCAACCTTTACCAGAACGTCCTTTAAAATCCCCTTTGGAACCCTAATGCTACGATCAGCAAGTTGAAGTGTGACAGATGTGGGTTGGTGCTCTTCTAAGCCTATCTGGCAGTACACAGTATAGGGAATGAGATTGACACTAGCACCTAGGTCACAAAAGGCCTTGATAACTTTTCTCTCTCCTAGTTCAACATTGATGTAAGGGAAACCTGGGTCTTTCAACTTAGGAGGAATGGTCCCTTGAATGGTGGTACTCACATTAGTAGCCAAAAGGACTTGGTTTTTATGTGAAAATTTTCTTTTAAAAGTTCACAAGTTCTTAAGGTTATTTGGGTAGGAAGTTATGGTTTATATTGCATTGAGAAGGGGAATGTTAAACTTGACTTGTGAAAAGATTTCCCTCAATGTTTCACTCAATTCAGGCTTGGTTTTCCCCCTCATGCATTGTGAAAATGGTGCAGGTTGTGGGGTTGTTTGTTGAAGAGTTGTTTCTTTGAAAAAATTATCATGTTTTTCAGTTTGATCTTGTGGTTCATTTGAATTTTCATCCAAGTTTGAATCTTCAGATGGGTTTTGAATTAGTTTTTTAGGTTTATCAATTGATTTCCCACTTCTTAAAAAGTCACAGCCTTTAGTTGTTCATGATTTTTTTGAGTACAACTTGACTCTCCCCTTGAAGTTGAGGATGGTACCGCCTGAGTAGGAATGGGTGCCTTTCCAGTTTTGATGGTTTGAAGTTCTTGTTTAAGAGAAGAGACTTTCGAGTTCATCCTTTCCATTTTTTTGTACAGTTGTTCTAGTAGGCTTTGTGGAACAGTTTGGGTTGGTTCTTGAGAAGATTGGTTTATCCAGGGGGATATTTTGGTGGTGGGATGGTTTGTTGAAAATGGACTGGTGGCTGTTGGCATTGGATAGTTTGGGTTTGGAACTGGTTATGGGTTTGGTAGTTCTGATGGGGGAAAGGATTTTGTCCCTATGGTTGGCTAGGTTGTTGGTTATCTTTCCAGCGGAAGCCTGGGTGGTCATTATACCTTGGGTTGAAGTTATTTCGGTAATGAGGCTTTTAAAAGTTCAAAGCATTTACTTCCGCTGGGGGTCCTCCTAAAATAACATCCTTGATGGATGGAATGGTTGGGCAGTTGTCTATTTTATGGTTATGTTTGTCACAAATTGTGAAAATAGGGTCAATAGTTTGGATTTGATGGACTTTACTAAGGTCTATCTCTTCAACCTTCCTAGAGAGTGCTGCAAGTTTATCCCTAAGGATTTCCTCTTCTCTAAGTGTATGAATTATAGTAGTTATTTTTGGCTTTTCATAATAAGGTGAAGTTCCCCATGTTTGGTTTTGTTCAGCAAGGCTTTCTAGATACTCATAAGCATCATTTGGGGCTTTGTTTTTAAAGGTTCCAATACACATCATGTCAATGAATTGTTTTTTCCCTGGACCCAACCCTTCATAGAAAATTCTCACTTGTTTAGGTATAGAAAAACCATGGTGTGGAACCATGTTTAGGGTGTCTTTTAACCTTTCCCATGTTTCATAAAATGACTCTCCCTCTTTTCCAAAAAACTTTTGGATGATATTTTTAAGTGCAATTGTTTTGTGGTGGGGAAAGTATTTTTTGTAGAATTCTCTTTTTAGTTGGTCCCAAGAGTTGATGGATGATGGTCTCAAATTGTTTATCCAATTTTTAGCTCAATACTTTAAAGAAAAAGTAAATAGCCTCAACTTAGCTGATTCTAGTTGATGTGGTGGATACATTTTTTCTATAATGTCATTGAATTCATTAACGTGAAGGTAGGGCATCTCGGACTCCATTCCATGGAATTTGGGAAGGTGGTTTAGAACATGGGGTTTTAAGATGTAGTTGTAATCTCCTAGGGAATTGTGTCTAATGCATGATGGGGAATTGGTCTAGGAAGGTGTGAGGTAGTCATTCATGGTTTGATCAATTGCATTCCCCAAGTTTGGGGCTGCCTCATTTGGATTTCCATTTTGGTTTCCACCTGGGTTTATGAGTTGGTTTCCTTGAAGACCTTCCATTGAAATGGGCTCAAATTTGGACTCTGGAGTATCAAGAGGATTAGGATATAATGGAAACAATCCCCTAGGTTCACTTGACTCCCCTATCCAAGGACTTTCCACCCTAACTAGTCTGTTTTAATTATCGCAGGTGTAGGCGGACATGCGCCAAAAGGAAAAAAAGAGAGAAAGGGACAAGATAAGAGATATTGGGTGAGAATAGAGGAATGGGGGTGAGGAAAGAAGTTTTGTTCTAAGGTACTTACTTAGGTCCCCAGAAATGGCGCCAAAATTTGATTCATGCTCAAATTTACCCAAGAGATGAAGGTAAAACGGTCCTTGTAGTCTAGCATGGGTTGTTGAATCCACTGAGACCTAAGAAGATACCTAAGATGAACAACCTATGAGATAGATTTTTGTCTATGAAGTGGCCAACTTGGTTTTGATTTTAGATGGTTTTAAATAACACTAAGAAAACTAAGTGAATTCAATTTAATAAAAATGGGTTGATCTTAGGATTATGATTTGGGTGAATTGAATGAATTTTACTTCTTTAAACAATTTTGGTTTTATTAATCCTTGATGAATCCATTCTTCAAAATAACACTAACTTCATCATTATCTGGTTTTATGATAAATAAACTCAATTACTAATCCCTTACACACTTAAAGAACCAAATTCATGATCTCTCCAAGGTGTATGGTCATTTTAGTACTTGGATTTAGCTTCCTCAAACACATTGAAGATGAAGAGTGGAAATAATTGAAGAATGGAAGTCTTGAATTAATTATACAATTAACAACAGTTCATTAATAAAATAACATTCAATCCAGCCTTTTCATAATCCTATTATCAACCCATTAAAGGGTTATCCCTACATTAATGGTATACTCTCAATGGTGGGAGGAAGATGGCTTACAATAATTGGATTGAAGAAATTAAAATCGCAGAAATAACGAGCACTCCTCCGTGTGTGTGAACGAAATTCACACCTATGTGTGAAATAATTCACCACAAAACAGAGATATCACTGTGATTTTTGAGTTTTAATGAGAGATAATGGGAATAATATGAGAGAAATATGTTGTTTAATAACATATAAATACAAAAAGGAAACTTACATGGAAATTGAGGACATTACAATGGAACTTTGGCATAATAACATTACAAAAAACAAGATATGTATTCCCCCTCACCACCAATACCTTAAATAGGAAATTAGGAATCCTTAGGCCGATCCTCAATCAATGCATTCCCAAATATTAAATTAATTTAGGCCTTAGGGTGGTGGAAAGTAGTGGAGAAATTGATACCCTCATTGACTTTTTATCCTCCTTGTCTCACCTGAAAAGATCGTCCTGTATGGGCATGAATATCGCCTAATATAGGTGGTCCATAGAAGAGTATTTTGTGTATCCTGATTTATTCTAGAACTTTGTAAAAATTTGGGCCTATTTGAAGTTGAGGATCGGGAGTTATGGCTGCTTTAGTGGGATAAAATTATGGGCCGCAGATTCTGGCCCAGATTTTGATCTTCTCTTTAGGCCGCCTTCATAACCACCATGGAATCCGAATTAGCACTGACTCCAAAATAATTATTTGTTCCTATACATGTCCTCTATCAGTACACAACATTTGGGATTTATTGGTCCATTATTGTGGGCCCCACATTCTCATCAGTGGGCTGATGTCCAATCTGCCTTCTCCAGAATTGTTTCCTTTCACCACAAAATATCACCATCACCCTTTATGAATCCTCCATTGATACCTGAATGAAAAATGTTTATATTAAAGTTTAGATACATTTCACAAAATATAAAATTGAAATATTAATGATTACATTCCTTAAAATCAGATGAATCATTGGGCCTAAATTGGTGTACATTAGGTATGAAGTGAACAAATGATGAGAATGGATGTTCAAAATTAAAATCCACTAAATCATGCCCATAAGATAAAAAATGAACATTTAATACCATTAAAATTTAATTAACATATGTGTTTTTATTGTCTAATCACCCCATGATTGTTCCCACTCAATGCATCTTCTACCTTATTTTCCTTCACTAGATGGTAGTGTATGGAACAATCACAATCCTTAAGTAGCTCGGTCCATCACCTTTGCCTCATGTTGAGTTATTTCTGTGAGAATATATATTTCAAGATCTTATGATAAATATATATATCACATCTTTCACCATAGAGATAATGTATCCATATCTTCAGAAAAAAAATTACCCTAACTCAAGATCATGAGTTAGATAGTTATGTTCATGAATTTTTAATTGCCTTGATGCATAGGCAATAACTCTATCATTCTGCATAAGGATTCAACTAAGTCTTTCTTTGGAGAATCAATATAAATCACAAATACACCATTTCCTGATGGTAGATTCATGATTGGATCATTCACTAACCTCTTAAATTATTCAAAACATTTTTTATATTCTTTTTTCTATACGAACTTAAACCCTTTACGAGTAAGCTTGGTTAATAGGTTAGATAATCGGGAAAAGTTCTAAAAAAACACTAATAATAACCTTCTAAACCAATAAAACTATGTACATTGGTTATTTTTGTTTGAGTAGGCCATTACTGAACTTCCTTTGTCTTTATAGGATCAACTAATATTCCATCCTTAGAGATAATATGGCCAAGAAAAGAAACTATTTGAAGCTAGAATTCACACTTTCTAAACTCCCCATATAACTCATTTCTTCTAAGAGTCTTTAGAATAATGAACAAGTTATTCTCATGATCTTCATAGCTTTTAGAGTATACAAGATATAATTAATAAATACCACAACAAAGTCATCAAGATATTCCTTAAAAAATCTATTCACTAGATCCTTGAAAAAAAGGTTGCATTAGTTAGTCCAAAAGGAATTACTCTAAACTCATAATGCCCATACCTAGTTCAAAATTAAATTTTTGGAATATCTTCTTTCCTCACATGCAACTGATGGTATCTAGATCGAAGGTTAATATTCTAAAAATATTATACTTTGTGAAGTTGATCAAATAAATCATCAATGCGAGGAAAAGAATACTTGTTCTTTATCGTAATAACATTGATCTTCCTATAGTCAATGAACAACCGCATAGATCCATCTTTCTTCTTAATAAAAAGAATAGGAGATCCCCATGGAGAAATATTAGGGCAGATAAATCCCTCATTACTCAATTCCTCTAGTTGTTTCTTCATATCTCTAATTTCACTGTGACTATTCTATAAGGGGTCTTTGAAATAGGCCTTGCACCAGAGATTAAATCAATAGAAAACTCAATTTCCCACTTAGAAGGATATTCAGGTAAATCCTCTGGGAATACATCAATGTATTCTTGTACAATAGGTACATCCTCAATTTGAAAATTTCTTTACTCACCTATAGATATTGTTTTATCTTCCTCCCCAAGAATTATATTTAGTAGATCTACTGGGGGAAGATCTAGATAAGAATCAAATGACTAGGTTTCTACTCTAAAGATACGGGATTATACATCATTATAAAAAATTGTAATTTCTTTCTTCTTGTAATATATTTTCACATCATAACTTGAAACCAAATTCCTACCAAGAATTATATCATATTCAATCATGGGTATGATGATAATTTTAGCAAATAAATCACATTTATATGTCATAAGGGGGACTGATCGACACATATTTGCTACAATGATACTTCTCTTAGGAGTTGTGAATGACAACTCCTTTATTAAATAAAATTGGAAATGTATAATTTTCTTGGAAAATTGGGAAGATATAAAATAATGTGATGATCCGGAATCAAATAAAGTATTGGATAAGTTTGAGGAAATTATTAAAGTACCTGCCACCACATCATTAGGAACTTCAACCTTAGCAGTTGTGATCACATAAGCTTGGCCTTTATCCCTTGTCCTTCTCTGGGTAATGTTTACTTGACACTTATGTCAATCATTGGAATATTTTCACACATATTTATAATTTTAGCATTGAAAATTGGTAGATTATTTCTTTACCTTACAATCAAGATATTGGTGGTTGCTTTCTCCACATTTGTAACAGACTCTTTTTTCCTTTTAAGCAGGCTCTAGGGTGTTTCTTTCCATAAGTATCACATGTTGGAAAACTCTCCTTTTTATTCTCCCATTTATATATTCTTTAATCCACCACCCTCTTCTTCTCTTTCTTTAATTTAAAGTTATAATACTTATATAATTATTTATCTATCCTGATTACACATGAGACTATATCTTCATAAGATAAGAAAGTTTGGAAAACCAGTTCCATTCAGAGGAATGATTTTAAACCATCAAATAATCGATCAATATTACTCCTCAGATTACGTATGTAGTCTGAAACATGATTTTATAGCCTTGAAAAATTGGATTCATACTTCACAATGTTTTTATCCGCTTTTTATTTCAAACTCAAGAATTTCCACTCCATATCTGCTCACTGTTCTCGAGGAACATATTTTTCTAAGAATATTTAATTAAAGTACCTTTATTCCATTTCTTCTATTTTTTCCTCCTCCTTCATGTTTTGAATTAATGACCACCATTTATTTTCATCTCTTGAAAGATGATAAACTGCCATGATAACATTCTCCCTTTCGTTACATCTCAAAGTGAGAAATATCCTCTCTAATGAACTTATCCACTGCTCCACTATGATTGGATTTGTAGTTCCATTGAATGATGGGAGATATTGTCTCATAAAGTGGTCTAACATTTCTACTCCACATTGTGGATCATGATGCTTCATATGGGTAATGTTATTGTTCATAACCCGAGTAAACTATCCAAGTATAGTTATAAGTTTCTCAGCACCCATTGCAGCTTTATAACCAACATCATTATTTTGCATAGGAGGGAAATCCCTAAATGGGACACGTGCATTCATGAAATTTATATTCCTTCCACCAGGATCCATTTCTAAATAATGGAATACACTAAATCAGGTTATGAATCATAATTTATAATGTCGAACTAGAAGAACACTTAACATAAATTGAAATTTTATGCATGTATAATTTCATAATCATAAGCATGGTTTATTTGAAGAAATATTTACATTTAAATCCTTTATAATGGTTTATAAAGAAAATGTGAATTATCCTAATAATATCCCTTGGGAGTGTCAAACTAGGTGCACAATAAGGCCCGTTGTCGTGTACCAAGTTACCCCGAGTCAGACTTGGAACACCTTGTCGGAGTGGTTACTCCTAGGTACATCTATTCTAGAACCACATACACTTGTAGTATCTAGAAAAGGATGTATTTTATAGTAAGATACACATAATTTATAACTTAACAATATTCTATGATGTTCTTGTATGCTTATCCTCAAAGTATATCTTAGGGTTTTTTCCCTAACCTATGTTTTCTAAATCAAGTTTCCAAGTTTTTTACTAAACATACTCTGATACCAATAATAAGGACCCATGATCCAGTTTTCTGGAGCCAGTGCCTTATATTAATACATTAAAATGGTTATAAGAAGGTAGTATCCTGAAGCAACAAATAGTTTAGTATTTTTGGAAAACAATATACAAACATAAGTTCAACATTACAACTTAAAATGAAACACATAATATCAATTCTATTGGAAACATCTATGAATCCTAGATTATCCATACAAGTAATTCATTATATCCATATTCAAAAACTAGGGAAAATAAAACATAATAAAGGGGTGATATCATATGCTCAGTGAAGGTAAGTAATACAATGTAAGTTATCATAAAATTAAAAACTAGGAATGATGAACAACTAAAAACACATGCCTTTAAAAATATACATAATCATAATATGACAGGAATGAAATATGATTAAATAAGACTATATAAATGATCATAAGAGAATGAAACATAACCATTGATATTATACTTGTTGAATAATCACATGTTTTATCAATTACTAATACCATAATGATGGAATGAATAATGCTGGACATCTGAAACATATTGTCAGGGCCTCAACCAAGATGTCTGAAAATACTAGGGTAAGGCCTCAGCCAAAACCCAATTCTGTTTTGTCTCATGAGACCTACCGATTCATATAGGGGATATAAAAAACCCCCTTAACTTGTTAAGTCCAATGAATTCCTCATATTAAAGGGTATAAACATAAACAATATGAACATATGAAAGAACTTTCCCCAATCTGTATACGTAAACACTAACCATTCTGAGTAGTATGGTGAATGGTATCAAGATAGCACATCCATAGTCAAACTGATCATAAACCATTTAATACAATATGTTAGATGATAAAAATAATATATTAACCTCAAGAAGACATAAAATTCAATATAGGTGTTGAAATAGACAAAAATACTCTAATAAAATCATCGAGTAATTTTTGAGATAAATACACTTTTACTTTGAAAAGAAGAGTTATTTTGGAAAAATATTTACATAAAACCAAAAATTAACTAAGGAAGTTTTTAAATGATTAAATGAGTGGTTTTAGAAAAATAATTATGGCTTAAAATATATTATATAGTGTACTTTAAAATAGGTAAGAATTTGAGAAGATCCCTTGAATCAAGCTTGTTTATCAGGAAGAATTGAGAAATATCTTTATAAAAAATTTAACCATCCATAAAATAAATAAGGATTATGATTGGTACACATATATATAACATTCAAACAGAATTTATGAGGAGTACATAAGAATAATTAAGAATTTAATTGGGATTAAGAGAGACAAATAGTAACCCAAAAGAAAATGGAGGTTCAGGTAGAAAACCCTTACCTTATGTCCAAATGAGTTCTTCACTTGACCTTAAAATCCTAGATAATAAAATTAAATCCATTAATTAATTAATTAATAACCTTATATACATTTATTTTATTTATTATAATTGTATTAACTTAATTTATGGCATTTTGGATTAGTTATAAGATACAATTTTATTGCTCGAGAGAATTTGATTCCTTGGTTTTCATGATCAATATACTTGTATATGAGTATAGAAGTTCATGTGGAATTGGTATAATTCTCCAAAATTGAATTTATATGATAATAATGAAAATAAATAATATTAAATGGTGATATAATTCATTTGGTTATATTTTATGAGTACAAGTTATTAGATAGAACATTAATAATAATCATTTAGATTATTTTGGTGATATTTCGATTATTATGAACTAATTTATTGTATGAATTAGTATTATGTATATATACTAGTTCAAGAACATTAAATAAGACATAATAAATATTTTACAATCTGGTTCAACCATAAAAATGGTTTCATGAATATCCTTTAAGGAGAAATTGAATAACGGAGGTTCATCATCCATGGAGGTTGTAAATCGACACCTCCCAGATGATGATTTCATTTTTAAAATAAAAGAGAGAGAGAGATAGTAGTTTAAGGAAGGATATTAAATTAACATGATATCATTACAGTATATATATGATACTGGATTTTTCATGATCATTTGGATAGAGGAGGTGAGGATATGATAAGAAAATAAAATAAATTGAAAATGAAATTAAAAGAAAAAGGAAGAAGGTTTACCTCTTGAAATATCCTCCTTGAGAAACTTCTTAAGGGAAGTGGTTTTGGTATTTTGGAGAGACCAAGAGATACAAATGGGTAGATACTAGGGGAGAGTATTTGGGAAGAACTTTTAGAAGCTTCAAATCTTAGAGGAGTGAGAGGGAGTGAGGGGTGACTTTTATAATGGCAGAGAGGGGTGATTTTTGAATATCTTATTCATTATTTTATTACTCTGCTCAAGATAAGAAATAGTATTGATTATTGGGACAAAAAATAGTAATAAGTGCATGTGAATTCAAAACAAGTGTTATTACATCAGTGATGACTCAAAGAATAGTGTATTTATCTTCTAATGTATTTGGACTGTAAATTACAGTATTTTACTATTCACAAAAAATTCAAGTATTCTAGAAAAATCCAAACAATTCACCATAACCATTTTTCAACACAAATAATTAAAAAATGGACTCAATTTTATCAAAATAATTTTCTAAATATGTGAAATTAAATTTTTAAATAAAATCATTTACTTGAAAAATAAAAATTTTAATTTTAAAACTGATATTATAACACTTTTCTAAATTAACCAAGGTATCATAAAATTATCCTAAAATCATAGACCAAAAAAATATTTATTTAGTAATAAATTTTATAAAAATGAATTTTATTTTAAATCAATTTATTAATTTCAAATTGTAATTAAATATTTATTACTCACAAAAATACCAACACTTAATTATTAATTTTTAAAATACTCACTCTCATTTATAAGGTGTATAAATTTTATTTATACTTACATAGGTGAGATTAATATTCATAAGGGTCATATTACTATTAATAAGGGTACATTATTATTCACAATGGTCAAGTTACTATTACCCAAAAATGTAATTTGATCCTATCAGACTCTATATATCTTATTGATCGCAACTGTGTATGTCTATTTTTTGAAATTCAAAACATAGAGGTGAAAAAATCATGTTTAAAAACTAGGTTATTGTAATAAAGTGTTGTTTCATAGAGACTCAGTGTTGCATGCATTACATTCTATATTAAATTTATTTGTAAAACTTTGGGGTGTTACACAAAAGGTAATAGTAGCAAGACAAGTCACATTCCTTAAGAGGGAAAATATCTCTAAAAGAGATAGTGGGAGTGAGATAAACTTAGATGAAGTTGAGGCTCAAGGTACACAAGAGTTGTCACAAGAAAAGATTCCACAAATCCCCATGAAATAAGAAGTTGTGTCATGACCTGACCCACCGGGGCCCACCTGGCCGATAGAGAGTTGAGCTGCAACTAACCCAAGCCTGCCTATATAATAAGGGGATAGTAACAAGCATATAAATACATAACTAATATGGGAGGCCTTTTCCTAATGTACCTGTATGCACACACCCAAAAATCTCCACGTAGAAGTGTAGAGGAATAAATATAAAAGATAATAACATATAGAGTAACAACTATGCATGTAACAACCTCTAGGGAATACAAGCGAATAACAACATAATCTGAAAAGTAAAGGGGAAAAAATACACCCAACCATAAATATGTCTCAACCTGATAAATGGAAAAGATAAATGTTGAGAGATCTTGACTCCAGATCTCCAAGCCTCGACCACTGTACGCGATCAAATGCACCACGGTATCCCTATGATCCTTTAAAATCACCACCGACCTGTCCATTGTTAGCATATGACATGACACTTGTGAGAAAAACCCATGTAGGTGTGAGCATATACATACCTAATAGGATGCCCCAAAAGATGAAGGGGGAAAACAATAGGAGACATGATAGAAGAAGACAACTCAACCCATAACAACAGGGAAACAAAATCCAACAATATCAATATATATATATATATATATATATTCATAAAAGAAACACAGTAGGAGAGATAAAGGGGATCTATATCTCACAACCCAACCTAAAAAAATAATCTACCAACGGTTCCAAAGGTCCATCAATGATGCCCAACATCTCGTGTGTCTGTCCATAGAAGTAACTATGTGAAGGGACCACACCTCACCACCATGACGCACAATCGAGGGGGAATGATCTACAAGCATAGGACCCACACCCTAATGTATTAGGGGTTCCACTTAATGTAAGGAGGACCCATTCCCTAGTATAATAGGGGTGCCACTCAATAGATAGAGGATTTTCACCCTAGCATGATAGAGGGGTACCACTCAATAGATAGAGGACTCGCACCCTAGTCCGATAGGGTATAACACTCAGTAGATAGAGGACCCATTCCCTAGTATGATAGGGGGTAACACTCAGTAGATAGATGAACCATGACCTATTCCAATGGAGTGGGGGTACCACTCAGTAGATAGAGGACCCACACCCTATTCTGATTGGGGGGGGGGGGTACCACTTTGTAGATAGAGGAACTGTTCCCTAATACGACAGGGGTACCACTTAGTAGATATAAAACCCACTCACTAGTCTGATAGGGGGTACCACTTAGTATATAGAGGATCCACACCCTTAAACAATAGGGGGTACCACTTAGTAGATAGAGGACCCACACCCTAGTATGATAGGGGGTACCACTCAATAAATTGAGGACTCGTGCCCTAGTACGAAAGGGGGGAACCACTTAGTAAATAGAGGACCCACAACCTAGTATGATAGGGGGTACCACTCAGTACATAGAGGACCCTCACCCTAGTACGACAGGGGGTACCACTCAGTAGATAGAGGGCCCACACCCTAGTACGATAGGGGGTACCACTCTAATGATCATGAATGATCACTATCATCATCAAATGCCACCTAAAGAAGAACCATAATCATAAAAACTTTCATCATATCCCAAAAGCCACTACGAAGGACACCATCATGTTTTATGTGAAAAAACACCCAGGATAGGCTACTTGCGGTCCAAAATCCAAGTCCAAAAAAAGGAGATACGAGAGATAGAAGTTTCCTAAAAAAGAATGGACATGACATATAAGGGACCCACATAATGTGTGGTTCTGGTCTACTACCTAGCCATGTCCTTTCCATTACATGGATCTATAGCCATGTATCCCTACATAGAATGTAAAGGGACTACAAGGGCATGTATCTTCCACCTGGGGTCATGCCGTGTTTTACTGTCCATGCCCATGTCCTTACAGACACATCCGTGTACACTAGCTGTGTGGCTAGATGTTCCTATATCCGTTTACTCCCAGAGTACATGCTAGGTATCTAGTACTAAGTCACATAGTGTGTGGGGGTCCCACATAATATGTGGTATTTAACTCACTGAAAAACCCTAGCGGCTGTAGTTGGGTCACTACACATCGTGTGTTCTCAAGACTATACGACGTGTAGTTGGTTTTTTTTATAGAAACTCAAATCTATTCAGTATATCCTAGATACACTACTGTCATGTCTAATCACATCTGATGACCACTCAAAAATGGTAGAAACCTTCTTAATCTGTTAATTCTGTCCCTCCATTTATTTAAAATCCATGTTCATATCCTCCCACATGAAGCCTCTATCGCTCATGGTTCTTCCCTCATCTCACTAAATTCCTGATCCATGGTGGAATCACTCATACCAATTTAAACATCCAAATACATAATCACCAATCTATTCACCACCCATGAATCTGCTATGAATTCAAGGGTCTGATCGTGCTTGATCCTATTCGATAATGTCGAACTGTGACCCCATAGGACAACAATGGAGATCCCAAATAACAAAGGGGGAAACATATAAAAAATGGTAAAAAAATTTCTGGAAAATATTTCTTGGAAAATGAATATATATTGAGGATGTATGAGGTGAGAAACAAGGAACAATGAGGATAAAAAAATTAAATAAACAATTTAATTTGACAACGACTCATGGTAAGGATGAAATTTAAATGTAGATCAAGAATAAAGAATATGATCATGATAAATATTGTAATAATAAGCTCATAAACCACAAATGATGAGTCCTACCTCAATTTGGATCAATCATTGGTGATTAATGTGTTTTCCAATGATGGGGGAAGATCTGTTTCATTCACTACATATTGATTCACCTAGATCTAGAAGCTTGTTGTCATTTGATCACAATTTTCTAATACTAAGTGGTAGAATTCCTCCTCTCAATAGTCCCAGGGTTATGCAACTAAACCTAAAGATTTTACATAACAAAATACTTAAAGAGGGAATTATATTTTTAGACATTAAATTAATTAATTAAATATTTTAATTAATTAATTCACTTAATGTACCCACCAATGGTTTTCTTATACGAACGTCCCATGCCAATCAATTTTAGGTCACATTTAGGGTAAAAAACATGCTTTAGATTCAACCATGGTCTCAAATTTTTGATTGAAGACTCCATTTAGGGGATATTGCATTATTCTTAAAAATCTGCATAATCATGATATAAAATATATTTAATATTTTTATAAAATTAATTCCAAGAACATTGGGTCTCAGAATCACGCGTCGTCTTAACCCCTAGATCCAAAAATATTCCTTGAAATATTTCAGTCTTATAAGGGGTAAAAGGGTCTCTATATTATTTCTTATTTAAAATTTTTCATCCTCAAAAAGAAAAAACTAAAAAAAAATATAGGGATACTGAGCTTGCATTTGACTCCCCTGCTCCCAGGATCTCTCCTGCATGCTCTCATGCTTCCATAACACACGAACCAAAGGAATGGTCCATCCACTTAGGATCATCTCTTGCCTATCCTCAGTCTCCACTAGGTGCTCCATAAAGGTGGCACTATCCTTGATTTATAGGTCACCCCAATCAATAACATGTGTGGTATCATGAACGTATCTCCTCAGATGCAACACATACAAGACTTCATGCACCTGCTCCGACTATGGGGGTAAGGGTAGGTAGTAGGTAACCTATCCAACCCTATATATGATCTCGAATGGATTGTTGAACTTCAGTGATAGCTTACCACCCTGAATGAATCTCCATAATCCTTGTTGTGAGGAGACTCTCAGGGAAACATGGCCTCCCTGCTCGAACTCTAAGGGCCTATTATGTCAATCTGTATAAGATTTATGCCTAATTTGAGCTATCCTCATCCTCTCATGGATCACCCAGTCCTTCTACATCATCGCTCGCACCATTGCTGGCCCAAAAAGAGGCGACTCACCAATCTTAGTCTAGCATAAGGGTTACCAGTAGGGTATCCCATTCAGGACCTCAAAAGGTTTTGTGCCGATAGTAGAGTGATAACTATTATTATAATAAAAATCTATTAATGTTAAGTGATCCTCCTAAATATAGACAAAGTCTAACACACAATACCTCAACATATCCCAAAAAACCTATATTGTGCACTCAGTCTGCCCATTTTTATGGGGGTGAAAGGGAATACTCATTCCCATTCTTATTTCAATTTTTTCATCCTCAAAAAGAAAAAACTAAAAACAAATCTAGGGATACTGAGCTTGCATCTGACTCCCCTGCTCCCAGGATCTCTCCTGCATGCTCTCATGCTGCCATAACACACGAACCAAAGGAATGGTCCATCCACTTAGGATCATCTCTTGCCTATCCTCAGTCTCCACTGGGTGCTCCATAAAGGTGGCACTATCCTTGATTTATAGGTCACCCCAATCAATAACATGTGTGGTATCATGAACGTATCTCCTCAGATGAAACACATACAAGACTTCATGCACCTGCTCCAACTATGGGGGTAAGGGTAGGTAGTAGGTAACCTATCCAACCCTATACATGATCTCGAATGGATTGTTGAACTTCAGTGATAGCTTAACACCACGAATGAATCTCCATAATCCTTGTTGTGAGGAGACTCTCAGGGAAACATGGCCTCCCTGATCAAACTCTAAGGGCCTATTATTTCAATCTGTATAAGATTTATGCCTAATTTGAGCTATCCTCATCCTCTCATGGATCACCCAGCCCTTCTACATCATCGCTCGCACCATTGATGGCCCAAAAAGAGGCGAGTCACCAATCTTAGTCTAGCATAAGGGTTACCAGTAGGGTATCCCATTCAGGACCTCAAAAGGTTTTGTGCCGATAGTAGAGTGATAACTATTATTATAATAAAACTCTATTAATGTTAAGTGATCCTCCTAACTATAGACAAAGTCTAACACACAATACCTCAACATATCACAAAAAACCTAGATTGTGCACTCAGTCTGCCCATTTTTAGGGGGGTGAAAGGGAATACTCATGTTTATCTGGGTCCCGAATGCCTCCTGTAGGTATCTCCATAACCTTTATGTGAACCACATAGAAAATAATCAATGGAACCCCATAATGGTGGATGATATCCCATACGTACAACTTCCCCAAACTCTCTACCAAACTCTACTCCCTGATATCAAGGAAGTGCACCAAATTCATAAATCAACCAATTATCACCCAAATGGTGTCATGTACTCTTACTATCTGTGGGATTCATTTAATAAATTTCATGTATATTCCATCCCATTTCCACTCCAAGATCTCAAAAGGCTGTAAAAAACTTCTCAGAACCCAGTGTTTAACCTCTACCTACTAACATGTGAGGCACTAAGAGACAAACTTGGTCATGCTCTGCCTCATGCCAGCCCACCATAACTTTAATTTAATATATCTATACATTTTTACCACACCATGATGTATAACCAAAGGATAAGTGTGAAAATACCTCATCACCTTCTCCCACATCGTGATTGGGACCATTGTCTTTCCCTAGAAAAGGACTACATGATTCCCTTTTTCAGAAAATCCATCTGGTGAATCTCTTAAGGATATTTTATCATGTAAGACCTCATAGTAGATATATCCAACTGGAAATCTCTCACACACTGGAGAAGTGGAGGATTAAACCCCATATACTAAAGAAAAGATGAACCCTCCTCTTCAACTAGGTTTAGTTGTAAGGAAGCCAACTGCTTAGATGCCTCCTTCACCAAATGAGTCTAGGACTTCCTACTAAGGGCATATGCCCCTATGTTTTCCTTCCCCATATTATAGACTATATCAAATTCATAGTCCTACAAGAACTACAACCAATGCTATTGCCTCAGATTTAGGTCTCTTTATGTATAGACATACCATATATTCTAATGGTATGAGTAAACAATAAAGTGCTCTCCCAGAATATAATGCCTCCACATCCTCAGATTAAAGACTACCACTGACAAATCTAAGTCATGAGTTGCATAGTTATGCTCATGGGGTCTCAACTATCTTGAAACATATGCAATAACTACCCATCTCTATATAAACATACAGATGAGCCTAGCTCTAGAGGCATCATAATATACTATGTACTCCACACCCTCCTCCGATAGTCTTAAAATAAAAGCACTCATCAGCCTCAGCCTCAAATCCTTGAAGCTTCTCTATCATTTCTCATTCCAGGTAAAAATATTCCCCTTTTTGTGTCAGAGTGGTCAAAGGGGATGCAATCCTGGGGAAGTTTTCCACAAAACTCTTATATTACCTTACTAAGACAAGAAAGCTCTACACCTCTAACACACTCTTGGGTGGCTTCCAAGAAAGCACTACATTGATCTTCACCAGTTTCATAGCTAATCCATGCATAGAAATGACATGCCCTAAAAAGTGAACTTCATGGATCCAAAACTGACACTTTGAGATATTACCATAAAATTGGTGCTCCCAAAGCAACTCTAGGACCATACTCAAGTGCTTTTTTAACACCCTAACTTTTTAAATTTATTTAATTTTATTATTTTATGGTCTGGTAATTTTTTGTTGGGTTTTGGGTGATCTAATGTTTAAATTTTTTGAGTCTTGTTGAGAAAAATGCATGTTTTGGGTTTAGCGTCATTGGGCGCACGAGCAGGGCATGGTTCTAAGAAAGCGCAACCTGCCTGGTTTTCAAAATAAATTAAAACATAAAGGAATAATAAAATGATGGTGAGTAATAAAATGGAAATAAAATGAAAATGAGAAGTTTAATAAAATTTAAGATATTGTTTTAATGATAATAATAATAATATTATTTGAGAATATTATTATTATTATAAATAGTATTAAGAATATAAAATTTATTAAGTTTTTATTAATATTGTAATACTTATTGTTATTAATATTATGTCAGGTTATTAACACTTTTATTAATATCATAAATTTCATTATTATTATCACCATAAATTATTATTATCATCATCATTAATTATTATCATTAAAATTGTTAACATTTTAATTAACAAAATTATCATTTTAAGGATTTAACTTTTATTTTGATATTATTATTATTCTTATTATTATTTTTAAGGTTTTAGTTTAATAATAATAATATTATAAATATTATTATTATTAGTTTTATTTTTATTTTATTTTATTTTCTCTTTGGGATAGGGTTGGCCAGTGCCCCCCTCCCCCAGGTCTCCTTCTGCGTCGCGTAGCAACACTGCCACACCCCTCTCTCTTTCCCTCCTCTCCCTCTCTTAGATTTTTCCCCTGGAACCCCTGGTTCCATCACGGTGCTACCCCTACTCCCTTGGCCGACCTTTTTCCGGCAACTCCCCCCCACTTTGTGTCACATCCTGCTTCCCCCATGGAAAGATAACCTACTTACCGACCACCAGACTCGCCGATGACCCCTTCCCCCTTCCTGGATCTTCCCACACGTGTGGTCCTCCCGCACTGTCTGTGAACCTTGCACCACACCTCCCTCCGGAAACACACCTGAACAACGCCCCTCGCACTTCCTCACACTGCCGCACTGCCTTGCGCTACTTACATAGTTGTGCACCATTTTTTTTCGGTGCGAATCACCTTCATAAACCCCCATTTTCACTCGGCCAGCCTCCTAACCCCTTGCAGTGGCCTCCCGATCCCTTTTCTGCAAGTACGAACCAACCGGGTAACCTTCCATCCTCCTCCTTAGGGTTTTCGATTAGGTTATATTGTGTTTGGGGTTCAATTTTCATAGTTTTTGTTCAAATTCATGATTTAGGGTCTATTTTGATTTTTTTTGTGGTGTGTTTGGCAAGCAATTGGAGTTTCACACTGAACTTTCAGAGATTCCTACACCGAGGTAGGTGGTTTCATACCTTGACATTATTTGATAAATTTTTTATACTGGTTTTAATTTATAAAAGTGTTCTATGATCTAGTTGTGTGATGAAAAAAAATTGTTTCTTAGTTGTTTGGTTTGTCGATGCAGTACGAATGAATTTTTTAGGGAAAGTGATTAAATTTTTGGGTGTTTGTTTTAGTGTGATGTTTTGTGAAAATGTTTTAAAGGCTAAATAGTTAAGTGTGAATCATGTTTTCTGAAAATATTTTAAAAGTCAAAGTGGCATTTTTGTATGAATTAATCGATGTGTTTTATTTTGTGTAAACTTTTGTTTGCTAATTTTAAGTGTTTCATAAATTGTTTAATTAGACTTATTAAATTATATGTGGAGTGTGGAAGTTTTATTTGATAGGATTAAATGTGTGTTAAGTTTTTAAAGGTACTTGTATATGTGAAACTGGACATGTTTCATGTGAAAACCCTTGATGTGCTATTTAGAAGTGTCCATTTTAATTTTTAAATAAGTTATTAAATTACGCAGGTGATGAAAATTTTATTGTGAAACAATTTTTGGTGTGCATTAAATTTTAAAGGATAATTTTGAGTGCGCGCATAGTGTAAATCCCTATGGTACTTCTTTTAATTTCTTTGTAAAATTTTTAAATGATCTATTGAATTATTCTAGAGGTGCAGATTATACTCGAAAATATTTTTGGTGTACGTATGTTTAAATAATGGAATACCTTAGCGTGATGGTTAAGTTTTTCACCCTTACATATGAAGTGTATTTTGTTTAAATGATAAAAATCATGTTTGGCGATTGACTTTGGTTTTTTTGTGGATTTAAAAAGGGACTTAGCCACTAAATTGGTTGGTTTTAATTGTATGTCTTCTTTGAGCCTTTCCAAATGAAGTTTTATGATTTAAAAATTTATTTGAAAAAGGACTTAATCATGTTTAAGATGAAAATAGGTTTTTTTAATGAAAGTGGTAACTTATTTACATGTTTTAATTTAGGTATGGAAGTGGTGGTGTGTGTGATTTGTGAATGTGGAATTTTTTTGAGCACAAAAGGGAACCCCAGGTACCTAGGCGGGTGGATTAGGACTAGTACGCTAGATTTTACGGAAGTGGTTCGTCCCGATTTCATCTAGCATGATTAAAGTTACAACACTAACTAAACTTTTGTGATGATTAGAGACCACTAGGTTATGGATGTGTTTCCATACTAGTGGCTCATTCATAAGAATGTAGACCGTTTTGGTTCTTATGCCATGTTTACATTGAGGTATGATGTCTCTAGAATCCCACGCAGGCTAGCTACCTTAGGGGATTTACCCACAATGCTCTATTATTTATGATGTGTTGACTTCCCTTGGAATATGGGGGACCAATAGAGTGTGTGTGTCTTATTTATGTATCTTTACCTTCCACTTTAAAGTAGTTTTTTGTGAAATGGTTTTCTTCAAGTGTTTCCTTTAAACCTTTCTCTTGTAAATATTTTCCTTAAAAGTGTTTTAAAATCACAAATTTGAATAATCATATTAATTTATCTCTTTTATGTTGTGGTATGAAACCTTTTTATTGGGTGACTTCCTAGTTTTCTCTTGGATCACACCCTACATACACCCAAAGGTGTATGTAGACCTTGTCCCTTGTGTTTTCCAGGTTGTGGAATCATGCTTAGTGATGGTGGTTTGGGTTGTTGATGGTATTATCATGCATGCTAGTGTTAGTGGCCTGGGGATATGGCCTCTCTTATTGCTCAGAGGTTTGAGTTAGAGTTTTAGTTTTCCTTATTGTTGTTTCTTTTTGGATGTTGGTTAAAGTTATTAAAATTTAAATTTGAAATGTGTTAAGGTCCTATTTGGTTTTCTGTTTTCAGTTTTAGTTTATTTATCTTGTTAGTTATTTTGTGTTTACCATTTCAGGTGAATCATTCCCATGGGTTATTTTTGATACCCGAGCACTTGTGTGAGCCTGTGGGGATCAGGAATTCCCCTCAGGCAGTGTCGCAGACCGGGTCAGGCACCAGGTCGGATGGAGACCCGACCCAGTTCGTGATATATTTGTATGCTCCTACTCTAACAAAGAGTATATGAGTATTTCATAAATAAAAACAAAAAAAATCAGTCCAAGTACGGCTGGAAGATCTGGTTCATCATATCCATAAACATAATAGGGGAATTAGTCACATCAAAAGGCATCACTAGGAACTCATAGTGTTTGTAGCAACATCAGAATGCCAGCTTTAGAGTATCAACCTTGAAAACTCTCAATTGGTGGTATCCAGACCTGAGATCAATCTTTGAGAACCATCTTGCATCTCATAACTGATCAAATAGGTCATCAATACTTGGTAAGGGGCACTTATTATTTATTTTGGCTTGGTTCTGGTGATGATCATCTACACAAAACTGCAAGCTCTTATCTGCCTTTTTTATAAACAACACTGGAGCCACCTAGGGGGACACACTGGGTTTAATAAAATCCTTCTCTTAAAGGTCTTCCAATTGAAACTGAAGTTCTTAGAGCTCAGTAGGGGCCATATGATATGTTTCATAAGATATAAGAGTAGTACTAGGGGTGAAAGCCAATGAAAAAAATCCATCTCCCTCCTTGAAGGTAGTCCCAATCATCAGGAAATATGTTCATAAAATCCTCCATGATTAATTAAATCTAGATGCTTGAAGTGCCCACTGTGCCAAGGTATACACTCACCAACTAACGGGCTATGAGTTGTAGCTTCTTGTTCATAAGAACCACTCACTCTTTCATGAGATCTCTCTTTCCCACAAAGGAGAATCTCATCCCATTATTACAAAGACATATGAATCATCTGTGGTGATAGTCAATCTAGGCTTAGACCATGGAAAACTAGTCCATATCCAAGATGACGTCATAAGGATTCATAGTGATGATGAAAAGTTCCCATGAGAAAATATCTCCACCAAGATATAATTTGTACTGTCGGTAGATAAAAGATATCAAAGAATCATTCCCCATAAGAACCTCAAGGAAAAGATGCTGGGATAAAGTCTCTACCGGGAGATCAATCTCTCACACCATGAGCAAAGAGATGAAGGAATTAATCACAACTATATCTATTAGTACTAAATAAAGAGTAAAATAAACATGAATCATACCACTAATCATCCCATGAGATGCTAGGTCATAAGTCTTCATAGCCTGCAGTTTCCCATAACCCTGGATGTCAACTCCCTGAGCCTGATGTGGGACACCCGGTGGTGGTGGTGGAAGTAGATCATAACATATTACACAACCTGTAGCTCCACTTCATGGATTCCCATCTACTCCTCTACCAAATCCGCCTCCCTGGGGGCCACCCTGCCCTCGCCTGGGAGATCCATAATCATAGCGACGCCTCTACCATGGTGGTCCATCTGCTATCTTCCTTCCCTCCTCATCACATTGGGTCATACAATAATGTGCCATGTGACCTCACCCATCACATCCAAAGCACAGACCCTCTCCGGGCAGCCCAGGTCCTCTGCATGGTCCTTGTGTCGCATGACTACGTGTCTGAATCTGGTCATGGGGAGGCCTCCTATGCCAAGACCCTACCAACTGGAACCTAAAAGATGCTACTGATGAATCATCCCCATGATTCTCATCACCAACTCTAGATACATGTTGTCCCTATGATATGAATCTCTCCCTCACCAATTTCTGCTCCAAAACTCCGATATAAGTGGGAATGCATAGGGGTACCACACTGGCATAAACATCTTTGAAGATACCCTACTCAAAATCCCATGCCTAGAAGTATCCAAATTTAATCATGTTTAAGGGTGTACCATGTGACGTTAGTGAACCTTACAACATACTCAGCAACTGACATCCTTCCATACTGTAACTCCATAAGCTCCTAAATCTGAACTGAGCACAACCACGAGAGTTAATACCCCTCACAAAACAACTGTTGGAAGTCTCCCCATGAGAGTTTCAACTCATCATGCATCTGTATGAATAAGATCCACTAGTACCTAGTTGCTCTATTGAAAAGGCTAGATTCTAGCACAACCATCTGATCAGTTGGTGTCTGGATAAGACTGAAAACTTAGATCATTGACTCTAATCAATCCTTCGATGCCTGGGAATCTGTCTCACCATGAAACCTCAGCAGCATCTGGTTCTATAACTCATGGAGTGTTCCAAACCTGAATACATGTATAAATAAAAATGAGAACAAACTATAAGTGGTTTGGTGATGTTATTTTTGAAACCACTTTCAATAATAACAAAGAACGAAGACCTTAAGATGTGTTTTTCAGCTTCAATCATCATAGAGAGATCACAATGTTAAGGTACTCATTATTATATAATGAAATAATAAGTTTATTTACTTTTTTTTAAGAAATTATTGTATGTTCACCATATAAAGGTAGAAAAAACTTTATTTACTGATCAATATGTTTTTATGGAAAAATACATTTCTAAGTTATTGAGTACTACTCAACATTGCCTCTTTACATAGAATTTGATGAAAAATAGAGTAAAACAATCAAGAAATTTCATAAAATATGGATCTTAATTTTTAACATAGTTTAAAAAGTGTATGTTTGAATATCATGGTGTGAATATTTTTGAAGAAAAATGGGCTACATTAAAAGAGGAAAACAAATATAGAAAATCTTTATAGTTAGATGGTGTTCATGTTTTTCATGAGAAGTGAGATCATTTTTATTTTAAAGATACTTTCACTTAGGTATTCATATCACTCAATTAATTAAAGGTTTTAATGCATCGTTAAAAGTTAATGTTAATCAAAGTTTGTCTTTTATAGGATTTTTTAAGTAGTTTGATTGGGTATTAGAAAAAAATTGATATCCTAAAACAAAGGATAGTTTTTATATGTGAAAGAAACTACTATTAAATGTTTTCACATACCATGAAATTAGTGTCATGCTACTAAAAGATATACACTAAAGATGTTCAATTTATTTAAACATGAAAATCAGTTGACTAATACTTGTTATATGATATTCTATCATGAAAGTGAGGTTCTGTGTTTATATACCATTGGGATAAAGAAGTGTAAAGATGATTTTCATATTATATATGATGATGCTAATTATATAATTAATTGTTCTCATTAGAAATTCGATCCAATCAGTTATATATGTTGTCATGTTTTAAAAAAATTCTATCGACATGATGTTACATCTATTATGGAAACATACAGTTTGTAGAGATGAACATGAACAACATGAATCATCTATGTGGTAGATGGTCAAGGGAATACATCTTAAAAATATAGGAAAATGTTGATAGTGAAATGGTATAAATATTTAGCATGAATTGCAATAAAATTAAATGTATATAGAATTATTTGAAATTATAGGTTTTTCCAGGGTGTGCTGTTATATTAAGAGCACATTGTAGCCAGCTAGTCCTTTATCAGTGCTATTAAAATCATTTTTTCACACTGTTAAAAGCCTTTTTTCATTATTTTAAATGGAATATATGTAGTATTGTTTGGAAAAAATACACATATGTTCTATACTATAATTAACAATTCTAAGAAAATAATTCCAAGAATTGCTGTAAAATAAGTGTTGTTTCTAAAAATGCAATGCAATGTTCAATGATGAAATATTTTTACAACATTTTCTAGAATAAATATACAAAAATTATAAAAAAATTGTATGACTAAAAATCACTATATTGTTGAGCCTTCCTAGATACATGTTTACTTAGAAACAATCATATATGAAGAAAACATGTATTTACTACTCACAAAATCTATTTTAGTCTAGGTTTGGCCTGGGTCTCCAAAAAAATAATGAACAAAATACATTCTCAAATCATCAAGTTCTGACTATGACAATTTTTGATAGATTTTTTGCTCAATTACTAACTTATCCATTATATAAAATATGATTTTCATGTAATATAAATTATTAATAACTTATTGTGGTGTTTCTTCCACAATGAATGTTGATGAAATTTCAATGAATAAATCTAAATAGGTACTTAAAATTATTATTTCCAAGTAATTTTTATGCATGTTTTATTATTATATAAAATAAAAAACTCAATACCTTACAAATCTAAAAATTAACTAATAATGCAAACTTAGACACAATAAAACATGCCACATTTACAACATCATTTATAAAGGAACATTGACCATCCACTCCCAAATGAGGCTAAATTTAATTGTAATAATAGAATTATATTTTATTTATATTGAAAATTATCAAATTCCAATAGAGGTTTACTGAATTAATAGGGACAAAAATCTTCCCCTGTAGTAAACATCCATCCAGTAATGGCTTAATGGTGAAATTATTTTTCATTATATCATTTTCACTAGATAGTATTCCTTACAATGTGATATGGATTTAAAAAAATGTTAGAAAATATGAAACCAAGTATCACATAGTATATATGTAAGTACTAACCATACATGTACTCATAATGAAAATGGAATTTTTAAGAAAAATTATAGCTTGATTCCTCGTATCACATTTTTTCGTGATGATATGTGCATACAAATTAAAAACACGATTTCATTTAAAATGAAAAAAAAACAAATACAACAATTCACAAGTTGAAGTCATAGTTTTGTATCCCTTAAAATTAACACCAATAATACTTATCGAGCTTGATGTCATGTATTTATTTAGTAGAATGAAAATATATTCAAGGGTGACACCATGTTTATTTATATATGACTCACACAATAAGGAACTGTAATTAATACATGTTTTTATTGAAAAAAAATTAATCTAGAATGTAAAAAAACATACATACTATAATGAAAATTCATGGCACAATGAATGATTGATGATTATAGAAGAAGATTAAAAGGGAGAAAAATAAAATAACAAGAAGAATATCACAAGACACAAAGATTTATATGGTTTGGGAATTGATCCCTATGTCTACCAAGAGATAGAAATTTCACTATGTTTGGGAGAATAATTATAGGTAAAATATCCGAGTTTCACAATTAGAAACCCTATCTAGAATGAGCTCATAAGGAAACATAGTGCTATAGTAACCCACATTTCCATAGTGCCACTAACCACATATTAATTCCACTATGCTATAGTAACCGGTGGATGGAAGTTCATGGAGCTACAATGACCTATTGGTGTCTCTATTCAAATGATCTTATAGTACCATGTTGAAGCCCACAATGCTACAGTGCCCTATCGGTGTTTCTGGTCAGCTCTACTATAGCACCATGTTAAATACGGTCTGATGTACTATCTAGGCCACTAGCAATTAGACCAACTTCATCCAAATGAGTAGTCTACACCATTATAACAATCTCACACTTGGATCTTTATCCATAAAATTGACCTACTTCAATGATACTGACTTATAAAACTTACTTAATCTAATATCCTCCTCTTCTTCACGCACCAAGGGGTGATTTTTTTATCAAAGATTAAATTTCAAGTTGAAAATTCATGAAATACCAGTTATTTTCCCTTTCATGCTCTCACTGCGTTTTTTCAAATTATACCTCTCATCCTCTATTCATCAATGAAAACCAACAGAGGAACAACAGTTCCTCAACTTATCAATCATCACCAGCTTCATCAACATGTCTATCGGGTTATTGGTTCCATGAATATTTTATAATGTTGATAGTCCATACCTTATTAAGATCTAATAAAATGGTACTTTAACTGAATATGCTTCATTCAAGAATGAAACACTGGGTTCTTTTCAAGATTTATAACACCCTGACCATCACATTGAAATAAACTTTCCTTTTTATTTATATCTAGCACCCCCAAAAGCTCTTAATCCAAACTACACCCCTCTTATATTTTTTTACAATAATGTATTCTACCTCTATAGTGGAGAGTGCCACCATGTTTTGTAACTGAGATATCCATCTCAATGAAATTCCTCCATAGGTAAATAGATAACCTATGGTACTCCTACTATAGTCGACATCACCTTTATTGTTAGTATCTACATACCCCTGTAATTATTTTCTTTTCCAAAAGCACAAATATACTTACTTGATTCCCTAATACCTTAGTATCCACTTTACTACGTCCCAATTTTGATTTATAAGTTTAGCTATGCACCTACTCACAAATCCCACTATATGAGAAATATTAGGTTGATTACAGACCATGGAATACATCAAGATTCCAATATATGATGTATATGGAACCTTTCCCATGTACTCAACCTCTTATTCTTCATTTAGTTTTTTCTCCTTTGACAATTTGAAATGAATTTCTAGGAAAATAGAAACTAGATTTGTTTCCATCATACTAAATCTACTAAAAAACTTTCCAATATAGTAAGCCTATGATAACATCAAGTTTCCAACTACACAATCTCTCTTTATCTTCATCCCCAAAACCTTGTCAAATTCTCTAAGATCTTTCATCATGAACTCCTTATCTATCTTCCCTTTCAGCTCATCAATCCTCTATATACATGATCCTACAATGATCATGTCATAAATATATAGAATAAATATAATTTATCTATCACCCAAAGACTTATAATATCAAAATTGATCCATGTTGAACCATTTGTATGATTTTTTTCTCATGAATGCATCAAACTTGTTGTTTTACTAACTGGGTTCTTACTTTAACCCATATAAGCTCTTCTAGAGTTTACACATTAGGTCTTCCTTTCCTGACTCAACATAACCATTTGGCTACTGCATATAAATATCATCCTATAGATATATATAAAGGAAATTAGTCTTAATATAAATCTTATCATGATATAAATCCTATATTACAATAATAATAAGAACCACCTGGATGGTGGTAATCTTCACTCTTAGTGATAAAATCTTAGTAAATTTCAAACCTTTATTTTTTTGAAATCTTTTTACCACTAGCCTCATCATGAAACATCTCTTACCATCATATTCTTTCTTAACCTGATAAAACCATTTTTTCTATAATTGTTTCTTTACTTGTGGAAAAGGTGTTAACTATCAAGTATTGTTATCATGTAATGAAGAAATATCCTCTTTCATATCCAACTCCCACGTGCTCGACTCTTTTAACTACATTAACTATTCAAATCATTCTGGAACTACGCCTTTAGTCAATAACAAATAAGGTAAGGATGATGAATTCTTATAAACATGACTTATCACCCTTATTTATCACCTCAAATCCACTTGAGAAGTAGGATTTACTGGCTCAGGTGTCACATTCTTAGGTCCACATTCAAACTCCACTTATACCTGATGCTCTATTTTTTTTATTTTTACAATCAATTTCAAATTCATGATGGTTATTGTAGAAAAAACCTTCATTAAATATCATGTTTTGTATCCTGATGATCATATTATTATTATCATCATAGAAACTACAACCAAACTCCTTAGTACCATAGTTAATAAAGAAACATGGTTTGTACTTAGCATCAAACTTGTCCGTTACATCAGAATGCATATGTATATATTCCAAATAACCAAATACTCATAAATGATAGAGTATTTCCTCCATTATTGACCAAATATCATTAGGTAATAATTCTACCATTAGTGAATATAGACTTCTATTGATTTGATATGCTGCTATATTCACTACCTATACCCAGAAGGTCTTGGGTAACCTCGAGTGAAACCCTATACTACTAGCATGTTCATTCAGTGTCCTATTCAGACCTTTATCTATACTATTATATTGTGGTGTACTAAAAATATTCTTCTCCCATTTAATTCCATTATCAGCACAAAATTACCTAAAATCCTAACTATCATACTCTCTGATATTGCTAGACCTCAAAAATCTTAGTTTTGACCCTAACTCATTTTCCACTAGAGTCTTCAACTACTGAAATGTGGTAAATAAATCAAATTTTCTTTTTTAAAATGAAAACTTATACCTTCCTTGTTGATTCATTAATAAATGTCATATAACATTATGAACCTCTAAGGGAATGTACTGGTGCATGCCCCCAAACATCAGTGTGCACCAGGTCTAGCTTTCCAGCCTTTAGTGTTTTACTTCCTCTTGTAAATGATACCATTTTTTGATTTCTAATGATATAATATCCACATAATCCAACTTACACCAACTTCATCTTTAGTAGAATTCCTTTTATTGATATCACCTTTACCCCCTTCTCACTCATGTGGCATAACCTATTGTTCCAAAGTTGTAAATCTCAGATAGAATTTTTTATTATAAGCATGTTCATGCAAGTTTTTATCATATTGTACAAGGTTACATTCATCAATCCATGATCTATGTGTTAGAATGGTGTATCTCGATCCATTTAAGTGAATTCTAGTGGCCCAAACTACACACCAAACCACAACTCTGTGGTTCAATGTCCACAATGATGTTGTTGGGAGTAAAATACCCTTGATTTGAGGGATGAAGGCTCCCAATCCAAATTTTAGGGAACTATAACAATGTTGAATAACTATAACATAGTTGATCAACAACATTTAAAGGGAATTATAGTAGTAATTACATACTATAACATCATGTGACATAACACTATAGTAGTGAAAAATTAGGAACCGTTAACTATAACATCTATTACTTTTGGAGAAATTGGTACTGTAGCTCCACAAACTTCCATCCACCAGTCACTATAGCATCTTATAATTTGATAGTTACATCATTTTAGCATGTTATACTTACTATGCAGTTGGTGTAACAATAAATCCTTTTCTTTATGATCTCATTCGAGCTAGGATTTCATTATGCATGCAACTCTGATCATCTACCTGTACTTCTCATCCAAATTAGTGAAATGATTCTACCTCTATGTGGATATAGGTATTTTTACTAAACCATGTAAATCACTATTTCCATGTTCATATTATTCTCATTTTTTTTATATTTTATGTATTTTCCTTATCAGAAAAACTTTTCTATCATCGTGGCTCCTAGCATTTTCATAACAACTGGTATCATTTCTTAAGTTTGAAAGATCAAGTTTATGTTTTCTAAAATTGAATTTTTTATATGTAATAATTAAAGGTGAAGATTTTTTACTTTGATGGAATTGACTTTAGTTACTAGAGGATATAGTTTGAGGACTATCTTTATCATAAAAAGATGCACTTGTTGTTTCTTGGTGTAAAACTAATAGATATAGATAATAAGGATGGGGATCTACTAGATTTAAATTTCCTAAGTGTTATATGCCTTATTTTGGCCAAAAATGTAGTGTTCAACATTATAGAGGAGAAGAAAATGGACGGGTTGATGAAAAATCTCATGAATATATACAAGAAGTCTTCTACATCAAAAAAAGTGTATCTGATGCGATGATTATTCAATTTGAAAATGATAAAATGGAAGATTTTTTTTAGATCACATTAAAGAATTAAACATTATAAAAATTCAATTAACATTAGTGGGAAATGTTCTTGATGATGAGGCATGTGCACTGGTTTTGCCATCTTCATTACCCAATAATTGGGAAGAAACTTTAATGGTTGTGAGTATTTATTTTGGGAATACAAAACTGGTTTATAAGGATGTGTGAGACCCAATATTTAGTGAGGATATTTAAAGAAGATAATAAGTCATATTATATGGTTCTACATTGAAAATAGAAGGAGGAGAAATATATGCACAGTGAGATAATTGTTATGGATAACCAAAATCAAGAGTAAAGAGCCGAGATAAGGTAAAAGGGCCTGGTCCCACATACTAGATTTTTGGGAAGAAAGGAAACATAAAAAAGAGTGAAAAGAAAAATGGAAGGCACCTGAAACCAATACGACAAACATGATGGATTAAGGAATTGATGATGTGTTACTGCTGATTGTGGACAACCCTTTTTAGTTGTGGATTTTGACTCTAGTGAATCTTTCTATTCCATGTCAGAGAAGGATTTCCTAAAAAATTATGTTTTTGGAAATTTTGGAAAGGTTTATCTTGTTGATGATGAACCCTTGTAGATTATAGGGAAGGGTGATTCACAGATCAAGACCAATGGTGGGAGATTTATGGTTTTGGATAATGTAAGTTATATCCCTGGACTAAGAAGAAATATTATTTCTATCAGGTAGCTTGATGATGTAGGTTTTAGTACCAAATTCACTAGTGGTGCATGAAATATTACCATGGGAGCTATAATCATATCTCATGGAGTAAAGGATGATGCCCTATACAACATCCCATAGACTTTTATAAACATGATTTCATTAATAAATTCTATTGGGGATTCAAAACTTTGTCACTATAGGATAGGATACATAAGTGAGAAGGGGATGAAGTCACTGAAAAAAAATGAACTCTACTAGAGTTGAAGTCAGTGGAAGTTTTATTTTTTTTAATATTTTATCCTTGGAATGTAGAAGAAGGTATCCTTTTCAAAATGAGGCAGAACAATGAAGGATGAGAATCTGGACTTGTTGCACAATGATGTATGGGGGAATGCACCAGTGAATTCTCTTAGAAGATAAAAATATTATGCAACATTTATCAATGATTCAATAAAGAAGTTATGGGTTTAATCTCTGAAAAGAAAATAATATGTATTTAAGGTGTTTCAAAAGTAGAAGACCATGGTGGATAATGATTCAGGATCAAATTTGGAATGATTGATGCCTAAAAATAGTGGAGATTATGGTAGTCAAGAGTTCAGATAATTCTATACCAATAATAGAATTAGGTGGGAGAAGACACTTCTAGGCATACCATAGTATAATGATGTATCTAAAAGGATGAATGGGATTCTAAATGAATAATCCAAGAGCATGAGACTACACTCGAGGTTACCCAAGACTTTCTGGGAAGAGGCAGTGAATATGAAAACATATCCCATCAACATAAGTCCTTTTGTACCAAACAAAGAATGTCTAATTGAGGATCTATGGTCTTTAAAGGTGGTAAGACTCTCAAATTTATGATTATTTGGTTGTTTTGAATATTTACATATAGATTTTGGTGTAAGGTACAAGCTTGATTATAAGTTTAAATAATGTTTCTTTATTTGATATGGTGCTGAGGAGTATGGTTATCATTTTTTGGATGATCAGAACTAGATGATCATTAGAAGCCATAACAATAAATTTAATGAATTTTTCACATACAAGGATCATCATGTAGCTAAAGGTGATCATGGGAATAAAAAATTAGAATGTCATGAACAAGTGGAGCTTGAAGGTGTACCTGAGCATGTAACACCATAACTAGTAGAGCATACTACTCAAGTGAAGTTGAGGAGATCAATATTGAGAATGCTTATGAAGACATATTCACCATCCTTACATTATCTATTATTGACTGATAGTGGAGAACCAATTGTTTTGAAGAGGAAATGCAGTTGAAGGAGTCAAATAAGGGGAGTTATCCATGAAGGAGGAGATATCTGCATTACATGATAAAAATACTTAGGAGCTAATGCCTTTTATAGAAGGAAATAATGTATTATAGAATAAATGGGTGTACCATGTTAAAGAAGAACATAATGGTAAGATGACGTAAAATAAAAGTATGGTGGTGAAAGGATTTCAATATAAGGAAGGTGTGGACTTCACTAAAATTTATCGCTTATAGTGAATCTTACCACTATTCGGGTGGTTTTAAATATTATTTCATCATAAAACTTACATCTTTAGCTACTTTATGTGAAGATAGATTTCCTTGATAGAGATTTAGAGGATGATATTTATATCAAACAACCTGATGGATACATTGAATAAGGGAAGGAAAACCTGGTATGAAAACTCCAAAATATATTATATTGGTTAAAGTAGGCACCTAGGTAGTGGAATAAATTTTTTGATACATTCATGACTAAAAATTCACACAAATGGTGTGGCATGGATCAATGCTACTACATTAAGTCTTTTTTAAATGTATACATTATACTTCTTCTATATGTGGGTGAAATTTTCATTATAGGATTATGTATGTAGATGATTGATGAGATGAAAGGGAAGCTGGTTGAGAAATTTGAGATGAAAAATCTTGGAGAAGTAGAAATTTTTTTGGGGATTAAGATTGAAAGAGTCCACACAATTAGAACCTTAATGTTACCATAGGATGACTACATTGTAAAGGTTCTAAGAAAATTAATTATTCTAGAAGAAAATCCAATCTTTATTCCCCTGGTGAGCCAATTAGAAGTATCAAATGAGAAATCATAGAATTGGTATAAGAGGTTGAGTAAATAGAAAAGGTTCCATATGAATTAGCTGTTGGAATATTGATGTATGCCATAGTCTGTACCCAACCTAAAATTACTCATGCAGTGGGAGTTGTGAGTAGGTATATGGATAACCCTGGAAAGAAATATTGGGAAGCTATGAAGTGGATATTGAGATACCTGAAGGGAATCAAAGAAGTATCTCTATGTTTTGGGATAGGAAAGTCATTTTAGGGATATGTGGATGCCAAAATTGGAGGTGATTCCAATAGAAAGAGGAATACCATAGGCTATGTATTTAACTATGGTAGAACTGTAGT
The DNA here is from genome assembly GCA_963277665.1 of Viscum album. Lineage (NCBI taxonomy): Eukaryota > Viridiplantae > Streptophyta > Magnoliopsida > Santalales > Viscaceae > Viscum > Viscum album. The sequence continues at coordinate 1,811,704,044 of OY728148.1, forward strand.
AAGTTGGATATCTCAATTACAGAAGGTGGTGGTTTTATCCACCACAAAGGCAGAATATATTACTATAATAGAAGCTATAAAAGAGATAGTTTGGTTGAAGAAATTATTATATGGTCTAGATAGAAAGAGAGAGAAAAATTTATTACATTTTTATAATCAGAGTGCTATACATCTTTCAAGTAACCCGATAGTTCATGCCCGAACAAAGAAAATTCAATTAAAGTACCATTTTATTAGAGGTGTGATACCATATGAGTTTTTGACATTGAATATGATTCTTGGAACCAAAAATCTTTCATACATGTTTAAAATTTTTATTGAGGCACCATTGTACCTTTTTTGTTCTCCATTGATTAATGGAGGATTAGAGGTGGAATATGGGAGGATACTATAAGATAAAAAAGGGGAAATAACTGGTACTTCATGAATCATCAGCTTGAAATTGAAGTTGTGAATGGAAATCATGAACTGATGAGTGAAGAAGAAGAGTATCTCAAATTAAGTAAGTTTTTTAAGCCAGTAGCATCAAAGTAGGTCAATATAGAAGATTAGGATCCAAGTAATATATTGATGGAATGGTGTATCCTAATCCATTTGGATAAAGTTGGGATGAATTCTAGTGTCCCAGAATACAACTCCATGATTTGACCTCTATGGTGAGGTTGTTAGGGGTTGTATGGGGCATCACGCCACTACTTCGGGGGTCAAATGACTTCGACCCAAATTTTTGTAAACTTTATAAATGTTGACTAAATATATAAGATATGAACAAAAACATTTACATGAAACAATATTAGTTCATACTTTGGAACCATTCACTATAGAATTTTGGAATTGGATATCTGTGGCACTATAGTATGGTGGAATTACTATGCGATTAGTGAAACAGTGAATTGTCTTCTTTATGAGCTCATTTGAGCTAGGGTTTCTTGGTGTGTAAAACTATGATTGTCTCCCTATAATTCTTCTCCTAAATTAGTGAAGTGATTCTACCTCTATGTGGATGTAGGTATTTTTCCCGAAGCACATAAATAGATATGTTCATGTTCATATTATTTTCATTCTTTTTTTATATTTTCTTCATTTACAAACCTTTTCTATGGTTGTGAGTCCTAAAATTTACATAACACTATTACCATAGATCCTTTAGTGATTTTTCATGTATCACTAGTGAATATAATGAAAAATATTGTATCATAAAGCAACCTAAAAAAATAATATTCCTTCTCAGTCTAAGAATATACCTCACATTTTACAGAACAAGAAAACTCCCACTATTGGTCTTAATCCATACACCACCCTTTCCCACAATCTTCAAGGGTTCATCATCAACAATATGTACCTTGAAAAATTTTCTATAAACATAATTTTTTAGGAAACCCTTCTATAAAACAGAATGGAAAGATTCCCTTAATTCTAAAATCCAAGACTCCATAGGGCTATCCATGCTCAAAAGCAATACATCATCAATTCCTTCAGTTTCTATGTTTTATTTATTGGTTTCAAGTTCCTTCTATTTTCCTTTTCTATCCTTCTTGAAATGTCATTTATTCCCAAAAATCTAGTAGGTAGGACCAAGACCCTTTTCCTTATCTTATCTCTTTCCCCTTGATTTTGATCATCCTTGGAGATTATCTCATTGCATATACCTATCTCTTCCTTCCATGTTCAAAGTAGAACCAAAGAATCTTCACAATTATATTCTATGAATATCATCATTGAGGATCTGGTCTCATACATCATTCAACTTCAACTTTGTACTTCCCAAAAATCTAATCATGTCTATTACAGTAGTTTCCCAATCATTAGGTAATGAAGATAGTAAAACTATTTCACATACCTCATCATCTAGTATAATTCTCATTGATGAAAACTAATTTGTGATTATGTTGAATTAATTGACATGATCAATAACAATATTCCCTTCAATCATCTTCATATTGAAAAATCATCACATCAGGTACACTTTGTTTAATACATAAGGACGCTTTCACATATTCATGATAGATTTCATCAACTAAGATGTCATATTCTTCTATTTGATGTTGAACTCCATGTTTTTAGCCAAAATAAGGTGTGTAACTCCCATAACTTGCCAATCCAGTAGCTCCCAATATATCTTCTCTATATTACTTTTTTTTTCAACTAGAAGTGATAAGTGAATCTTTTTCTAATAAATAAAATCCTCGATCTACATACTTTAATAATTGAAATAATATCTATATAAATGACCAATATTCACCTTGCCTTCTTCCATATCCATCATTCAATTCAATAAAAAATAACTCAATATTTTGAACTTAGTATTTTATACTAGTTGTTATGAAAACCCAAGGAGTAATAAATAATTGAAAATTTATATAATAAGAGTAAAAGGGTAAAAAAAGAATAATAATAAGGTCACAAGACCCATAGATTTACATGTTTTGGGAAATTATCCCTACGTCCACGGAGAGGAAGAAATTTCACTATGTTCATGAGCATATTTATAAGTATAATATTAGATATTCACACCTAGAAACCCTTGATTGAATGTTATTATAAATCAAAATGGTTCTATAGTAACCTACATTGCTATAGTGCCACCAAACACATAGTAAGTCTACTATGATATAGTAATTAGTGTATGGAAGTCTAAGGATCTATAGTGACCTATTAGTGTTTCTAGTCAAATGCTGCTATAGTACCATGTCAAATTCTACACTAATATAGTTCCCTATCAGTGTTTCTAGTTAGCTTTGATATAGTACTGTGTCATATGTAGTTTGGCGTATAGTCTAGGTCACTAATTGTTGACCCAACTTCACCCAAAGGATCAGGTTGTACCATTCCAACACTTTTTAAAGGTTGGGGCTAAAGCCTTATTTATTATTTAAAGCAAAGACCTATTTTAAACTGGGTAGAGGGAGACCCATCACATAGCCAGAAGGCCCAAGACCAAGTGGTCTGAATACAAGGTCCAAAAGCCCATTTTTTTGGCCTAAAGGGCCCTTTGGTGAATAGTAATACTATAGTACTCAAACTGCTACAGTTCCACCACTGCTACAGTATTACTACAGCCCCCCAAATTTTTTTTCCCTACCCAGATTTGATCCTGGGTCTTTTGGATGCCAAGTAAGAGCCTTTACCACTTGGGTATAGGCTCATTGGCTCATTCTAACACCTACAAGGTTATTTCCTCATAATCTTTACTTAAAGATCAAAATATTCTTTTATAAACCAATTATTATGCTTTACTCAATGCAGTATAGTGAAATTCATAATAGTAGGCCTCTTCTCTAGCTCTTCCCTTTTACTAACACAACTACCAATGTTAATGACTACTTTTGGGTCAATAATTGTTTTTCCTTTACATGTTTTATATTCATTTTCCCTCCTTACCCTTGTTTCATATATAAATGCAGAGACTAGTTTATTTTTATTTATTTCCATAGAATTCACATTTTAATCAGTGATTTTATTTTGGGAATTTTATGCACAACCACCTCATCCTTCCCTGAGGCTACCAGATATGTTTGTTATACCTTATCAACCTATTTTATGATGTTTGTTTCTACTTCACACAATGTATTTCTCATGCTGATTTCTAGAAATTCCTTATAATGATATATTCCATGATTACCTAAATCATTTTCATTATTATAAGACCACAAATCTCAAGGGATAACTCACTACCCTCATTATCAATAATCTTATCATCATCTACATGTTGATACTAGAAGTTAAAACTCCTTCAACTTTTTGATTTTTCTATCATATTTTGTTACTTTAATTCCCAAATTCTCAACCTTAAATTTTATCTTATGTATTTCAGCTTGAATTATATCAACTTTTTATATATCATCACTTTTTATACACTCATCTTGATAATTAACTTTTTTCTTAGAGTATTTCTCCTTGTGGGGGTGTGAATTCAGGGAAGATGAAGATACATAAACAATAGGATTCAACTAATGGTAAAACTACTATCAAAATCAAATATTTTAAGGAAAATATATTGAAAAACATAGAAAACAGATTTTACCACCATTGAAGTGCATGGCTCATCTAACACTTTCTTCTTAATTGCAACATTCAAGGATGTGAGGATCCATTTACTAAATGTAAAACCACCACTTTCCTTCTTCTTATTGATATTCATACTAACATCATAATACTAATAATATAATGAAAACATAATTAGATTATAATTATTTGATATCACATAAATATATATTTCAATATTTAAGAATCACACCAGAAGTGTTATTATAGCCCTTGACACTTTAAAAGGGTTCTTGTTGTTGGAGTTGGAGTCCTAGGACCAACTTTTTGTACTTTTATTACATGTATATTTGATGTATTGAATATTAATTAAACACCTTATTATATATTGTTCATTTTTCTGCATGGATCTAATGTAATAATGTCCTAGAGTATTTTTCACATTGATAAGGTCATAACAGTTCCCTACTATGATGAGAACCTTGAAATTCTATGAAAATATTCTTAATATAGTTATGTAGTTGGATAATATACTATGATGGGACACATAATATTTATATCATTAGGTGTGAGTACTCATAATAGGATGAGGATTATTCTCATGTAGTTCATAATTGGTAATCTCTAAGATGAGATATTATGAGAACAAACCCACCAATAAAAATTCTGCATGTTTTGGTGTTATCATATATCCATATTTGAGAGAGCATGTAATAGATCTTAGACTTTAAGATTATCATTAATGCATGTCATGAATCACAAACTTAAATTTTATAACAAAAATCATGATGACATATGTTCACAATGAGGTAGTGTATGTTGGGTGTGTCATGATTTACATGTCATTAATGGATAAGTGGAGGAAGGAATTTTCCCTTACATCTTCATGGAAGATGATATCTTGACCCAGAGCAGGGCTAAACAGACTTAGGAAGAATGAGAGGGTATGGAATTTTCTATCGGTACCACGCCTATGCACCTTTGCACGTGGACATGCTAGCCGAACAGTCATGCAAAGGTGGAGAGCTGATCACAATGCAGATGCTAGGGAGGAGAAGTTTCAAGTAGTCATAGCCTGTATGATTTCCTTAAGACCTACGGGACATGTAATGTCTCCAAGACTACAGGAAACATAATTCCTAAGCCTATGGGCCTTATAAGGGTTCCCACTCATCCCTTGAAAGGGGGTTATTAGAAAATCAATAAAAAATAAGGCCTTTAGGCCATTCAGTCAAGTATATATGTTGGTGAAATTGATGTGAAAACTTCTTGATGAGATATTATGAAAAAGGGATTATATTATACAATGATCATTCATATGTGGTTGTTATCATTAAGACATTAATTTCTTTCTCTTGGGTGCCTTGACCCATTACTAGATAGTAATCTTGGACTTTAGGCAAGTCTGCCTAATGTCAATGAGAAAGAATCCTACAAGGTCACATACTGAGTGTTTCTATTGATCTTTATTAAATTCTATTTGAATTTAATTAATGGAATAAATATTATTCCCGAGACCAAGGAATAATTTTATTCAAGTTTTATTGATCACATAAATTAAATAAATATTTATTCACTGAATTTTGAATAAAAAATATATATTTATTTTATTTAATATTTAATAAATATTTATTTAATGGTTTTTTGAATAAAATATTTATTTACTATAATAGTGGTGGGACTGTAGAATTGGTTGCACTGTAGCGGTGGTGGGAACATTAGTATGAACTGTAGCGGTGGTGGGAACTGTAGTATGAACTGTAGTGATGGAAGCACTGTATCAAGAACTATAGCAGTCTAGGTACTGTAGTAGCACTATTCACTAGAGGGCCTTTGGGAAAAAATGTGGGTCTTCAAGGCCATGTAATGGGATTTCATACCCACTGGTCCTACGGGTCAAGTAATGGGCTTCATGACCACTGGGCCTATATGCCATTTACTTAATAAATAATGCTTGATGGGTGGGCTATCCCCTTAGGGGGTATGACCTGCCTTTCTGGCTAGTGTGTGTGGTGTGTGTGTGTTTAAGGTAACAATACACCCAAACACCTAATATATAATATTTATTTAAGATAATATTTTTTTTATTCAGGTATTCAATAAATTCTATATGAGTTTGAATGAACTAAGAATGAGTCTGGTGATAAATATTAATTAACAAGTTAGTTCAATAATAATTTTTATTACATAAGTTGGCATGCGACATAAAATAATAATAATAATATTTTATTATGTGGAACAAGGTTTATTAAATGTTATTATATTATTTAAGGTCTGACATGAATTAAATAATTATTTTAACCTAAAACATAGATCTATAAATAGATAGTTATGTCTATTGTGTAATGCATCAATCAATGCATTTGAAATAGAGACTCGCTACACACAATGAATTATCTCTCGACTCCCCCTTCTCTCTCCCTCTCATGAATGAGAAATTCAAGAAATATTTCTTCAAGACCAAATAATGAATGATCAATAACGAACAAAATAAATTATTCAATTCACCACAATATCACCTGGATATCGAGTTTCATTTCTTGGAGATCATAGGAGTATGTGTGAATCATCACTAGAGTGATTCTATCCTTGGATCCTCAAAACACAACGAAGGAAATCCAAAATGGTCTTTTCAGATGATCAACATTCATCAATGAAGAAATATCATAGGCCCATATATTTATTTCTTCAGATATATAATAAATAAATTATAAATATGACATGAAATATCATCGCTCATGGTTTAGGGAAATGATAATTAAAATAAATTTTAATATATCTCACACCACTGCATGCTTCCACTACACCCAGAACCAAAAAGTGGTATTAGAGAAGTCACATTTAAATTTATAACTATTTATTTAATTGTTGATATATACACAATTGTGGTTAGATTTTTATTTCATATTATTATTTCTTTAATTAAATTTAAATTAACATGCTTTGACATATTAACCAAGATTCAATTAGTGTTTCATTTTCTTAAAGGTTTAAGAATAGATGAATAAAGATTAAAGATTCCATTAGGAAACTACCAATTTTTGGCTGGTAAGATAGGGTTACATGACATGTACTCAGGAATACATGACATATACCCTAGTACACTGCATCTAGATGCATCGAGGGATACAAAACACATCTTGAAGTAATTGCATTAAGTGTATGCTGCATGTTTACCAGCGAACCTAGCACACAGTTTTCAGATTACAGGGTGTGTATCGATTTACATGCTATGTAGTTTACATGGGTTAGTAGTGTAGATCAATCAATCTATGTAGTCATTATACATGGTTAAAACTATGTGATACTAAAAACCTAAAGCATTTATGATATACATGGTGTGTATGCAGTGTACATGACATGTATTCCATCAATTCCCACATCAAAATCGCACACCAAAGACCCAAATGTGCATATCAAACACACAATAAGCAAAAAACATGGTGTGTAGCTAGTCTGTACACATTGTCTAGTCTAGCTGAGGTACACACCACAACCCCAAGCGTGTGCCCTGGATACATGGAAATCTAGATACATAATGTGTAGATGGGTTGTACATTCCATGTAGTCTCCCATTAAATGACAAAATTAAAAATTACATTAAATTAAAAATTACAACATTAAAACCTTATTTTATTAATTGGAACCCCAATGTGTGTTTGAAAATTTAATAATGGTTTTAAAGAATATTAAATTCTAAATTAATTTATTATAATTAATATGTTATTATTGAATCTGGAGTTTATTTACCATAAATTTCATAAATTATGGGAATCTACAACTAAGTTCCTATGATCATTAATATGAAAGGGAATTAATTAATTAATTAATTAGTAAATTAATTAATGAAAGCGTGTTTATCTTAATAATAAAGAACAAATAAAGAAATGAATTCTGTCCAGCTACTTTTTCATATTCATTGCATGTATGACCATTCATGATCTTGACCAAGATCTGTGTATGTGTTGGATATTTTAATTTAATTTATTTCATGATTTTAAAATTATTTATTATTAAATTAAATATGATGGCCTATGTGTCATCCCTCCCTCCATTATTATGTAGGAACAACATGTCCAATAATATTTATATAATCCCCTTTTAACCAATACTTTGGTTCCCCTCACCTACATGTGAGTCATAAATACATGTAATTAATGGAGTATCCCAAGGTGCATGGAGGCTGTTTAAGATAGATCCATTATAACACCAAATAAGGTGATACATAGGTGGACATGTTGCAGTGACCCAACCCTAGTTACCCAGAGTTGGTGAATTATTACATAACAATAGAATGATCACAAGAGATTAAGTCTTGAAAGACTGATTAGTTTAGTAGCCTTGGAGGTACTAGATACATACATATGTTTTACATTACATTATGAAATAGAAAAACTACAACATTTTGTCTCCTTTGAACACACTCATATCCCTTAGATTATTCACGCAGGTCAATCATAATATACTTCTTCACATCCTGGGAAAAAAATTAAACATAAGAAAGGGGTGAGCTCAGATGCTTAGTAAAGATAACAATATAGTAGAAACTATCATAATAAAAAATAAACAATTAATACAATGTATAAGACTTAAACAGAAGCCTTTTAAACATACACTTCAGCATAATATGGAAAAGATAAATCAAATAATTCCATTTACTTATTCACATAGATATTATTCTAGTTGAATAATCACATGTAATATCAATATTTAATTTCATAATGATGGAATGCATAATGCTGGACATCATAACCACATAGTCAAGGCCTCGTTCCAAGACTACAAATAAAAATTTTGTCAAGGCCTTATGCCAAGATGCTAGTTTGTCTCATGAGACCTACTGATGCATATAGCAGATATAGTGGGCCCCTACCATCACTTACTAAGTCCAATTAATTCCTCATATGAAAAGGGTGAAACATAATCTAAATATTCGTATTAAAACTAGCACACGAAATGTCAATATTTTAACCACAAACCATGAATGGTATAAAAATAGAACATCCATAGTAAAAAATAACTCATTCAATAAAATATGGAAAATTATATTATAATAAATCAACCTCCATCAAGAATAAAATACAATAAATGATATTGACATAGATTAAAATAATCAGTAAAACTATTTGAGAGAAATATCCCTTTTTTCTTGAAAACATTTAAAAGTCTCACTATTTATCAAAGAAGCCATTTAAAATAGATTTTTGAATCAAAGTGTCCCATACCACTTTGAAACTTTTGAAAGTAATTTTAATTTCAAAACTTTCATGTCCATATAAATAAATTCTTATTACTATTTTTAAGACATGTATATTACTGAGAAATATTTAGAAGAATAAATCTTTAAAACTATATTTTAGTTAAAAAGTTCATAACCAAATGAGAGACAATTGAATACAAATAATCAAGGAATAACATTAATCAAAACTTTATAATATCATGAGAATAATGGGATTCATGATATAATATGTTAAATGATAGTATATATACCATATAAAAGTGAATTGGCACATAACAACAAAGATGTATCAATGGAATGTAAATTGAGACAAAATCCCTTATAAAGACCGTATCTTTAGATTAAGGATAAATAAATGAAATAATTATGTGTGAAAAATATAAATACACTCAATATAATTAGATACTTAGTGTAAATAAATCATAGGACATTCACACATATTATTCTAAAAACAAAACCAATGACTTGGATGTTTAACTCAATGAATGGAAATTGAGTTAATATTACCCTTAACAAGTTCATATCAATGGAATAAGAATTTATCAATGGAGTGATTATGTGTATCAAAAGTATATCCATACAAAGGGTAGTGGAAATTACTAAATAAATAATAAATAGTGATTCCACACATAATCTTGGAGTAAAATAATAAATGAAGTATACGTAAACCCCAATGAGTGGAAATTGAAATTTGAAATTCCATTACTGATTTGGTAACTTACGAAATATACACCCCATAAAATAAGTATCATACAATGAAGATTTAAATACCCATATATTAAATTATATTACACAAATAATACAATCATGGGTAGTATATACACCGCACAAAAGTAAATAGTGGAAAATATAGCACGAATCTCACAGGAATAAAAAGTGAGATAAAAACCCCTTACCTTGCACATTTCCTTAGTCGAGGGTAAATTAACCTCCTGTATAATGGTAAAATCATTGTTATTAAATTATAAAATAACTACATACATAAATATGATATCATATATGATCTTCTAATATTTCTTTGTTAATGATATTTCAGTAGTATCATTATTTTGGGTGTTAACTGATTTGTTTTCCTTTATAAGTTTTGTTACTTAAGTCATGTTAGTTATGAATAGGATTTATTTTATTAATATCTAGAATTATATTAATTTCTTAACAATTATTTTTAATCATTAAATGAAAATTATTCTTGAATGGTTACGATGGGGAACAAAATCTCATCGTGTCGTGGAGACGATAAGTCGTATGTACGCACGTATGGTGACTTTGTCATTCATAGGATGAATATAATAATTAATATGGTTGTACCATATTTATAATAACATATTAGTATGTATAAGGTACTTGAGTTATTATTTTATTATGGAAACAACAAATAAAGATAAAGTGGAATAAGAAAAGAACTTTGAAAGAGGTGATAAGTAATTACCTCTTCGTCGGGTTCTTCCTTTTGATTTGAACAAAAGGGCTCCTTAGGTTGGATTTTTGATCAAAGTAATGACTATAGGTTGAATTGAGGGTAGTTGGGAGGATATTTGAGAAGGTTTTGTCCAATCCAAAAGGCTTTTAAGGTGTGAAATTAAGAGAAGGGGAAACACCCTTTTATAAGAGAGGCGAGGGTCACTTTAGGAAAAACTTGAAATATTATTTTATTATAAAATAATTTTCGGTTTATAATGGCTCCAAATGGATTTATTTCAAGGATAATGTGGTTATGGGTCGAAAACCTCTCAACCAATAGGTTTTATACAAGTTTAGATCACCATATTAACCTTATCTTTTAGATTTAACTATTAATTAAATAGTTTAGCTTTTACCATGTCTTCTTGAATTATTATAATACATGGTTAATAAAATTACTATAAAATGAAAATAGAACCTAAATTATTTAATTAATGATATATATATATCATTATATAATTCCTTTTTCCAAACCTTATATTTTTAGGACTATTGTATAATTTAATAAAATATATTTGTTTTAAAAACTCATTTATGTCAATTTTGACACTATTTAGTATTTGGTTTTTGTGAAAGTCATAACAATATTATTTCTTAAAAAAAACATTGAATCAACTCTAACGTGTCATATTAACCTAGAAAATTCGTGTATTGTATCAAAAAGTTCAATTTACATTTATTTTAATATTTATAACATCAATTATTTTAGTCTTTCATTAATAAGGTAGTTACTTCATCATCATTGTGTCATAAATAAATTTAATTATTTAATATCTAAAAATTATAAATAAAATAAAATGATATAGGAAATATTTTTAGTTTTCTAATGTATATTTATAGTAGAATTTATCTTATGTATAACCCTATATTAAAAATATTTTAGTTATTAAAATTTAAATTTAACACTTTTAACTCTTCTTTAAATAAAATATAATAAATGTCCTAATCTAATCCAAGTGAATAAAAAGGATCATATTTTTGTCTTAAGGTTGATTTTGGTTTAAATAAACTTATACAATATAATTTGGACATGTTTTAGGGTAATTATAATATCATTTTTACCTTTAATCACACTATTTACTTTTAACCGTGGTAAATAAAATTCAAAAGTTACTATTCAACAAAAATTATTTTCATCCTATTAAACCAAATTTTACTTACTGATTTCAAACCATGTCTCTCGTATTTTTGAAATTCAATTCACAGAAGTGGTAAAATTATGTTTTATGCAAATTTGAAAATGTGCCTAGAAGGTGAGTAAAAGATGGTAAAAATTTAAATAAAATTATATATATATAATCTTATTATAAAATGACTTAAATGAATTAAATTGAACTAATATAGGTATTATTTATCTATTTTTACTTTAAAATAAATTTAAATTTAAAATAAAAATTTAAATAAAAAGTCGGCTTTAAACAATAACGCAATGTTTTCACTATTCATCAAAAATTGGAAGTTTTTAGAAGAATACCAAAAATTCACCCAAATATAATTTTGACATTACAAATACAAAAATGATAACTATTTTACCAAATTAAAAACATATAAGTTGTATTAATTAATTTAAAAAATATTCTCGTTGTCAAAACCAGAAAGCAGGTTTTTGAGAAGTAAAAACTATCAAAAGATTGATATGTGTTTATGTCCAATTTAAATGTAAAATTACTTCCAATGACCAAAATTGAATTAAATGATAAAAATATAATCTAATTATAATTCAAAACCATTCAAATGCATAATTTAACACTATAAATTATTTTAATTAAAAAAGTTGTTTTCAATTAAAATTTAGTATTTTCACTATTCATAAAAATATGAAAGTTATCAGAAAAGCACCAAAGATTTATCCAAACTAAAATTTTATATCACACTTATAAAGAAGAAGTTTATTTTGTCAAATTGAATATATAAAAGTGTCAAATATTGGATTTAAAAAGGCGGTAAAATTGTATTTCTTGAAAAATACTTCTTCTATCTTAAAAATTGAATTTGTTCTTATATTATGTCTAAGAAACAAATAATATGAATGTTAAAATTATATAGAGTATATAAAATTCAAAATGAAGTTGATACTATTCATACCCTCATTTTGAACGGCTAGTTTGGTAAGTCGTGGTGTGCTCAAACTTGGTGTTGCGTGTAACACAAGCTATTGAATTACTTTAAAGAAAATAACTTACTATGAAATCTTGGGGGGTTACATTCTTCCCCCCTTTTGGAAATTGCGTCCTTGAAATTTTAAAATTGGTCTTGGAAACTTTATTGAAATTCCCACATTGAAAAAAGCATCAATAAAACTATCACTTTAAAAGAAAGAAAGAGAAGTACAAAGGTCACCCGAGATAACCCATACTAGGATTCCATGTAGGAAAACATGGATATGGAAGATAAACTAAGTGTCAAGTTATGATTAAGAGTGATAGAAAACATGATCAGGAGAAAGTTAACAATAAGAAAACCACAAACTTGTGATGGGTTAAACGGTCATTAGTTTCCCAGTAGGAAAAGTAAATGGAATTTTTTTTGTTTTAAGTTCCATTTCATAAAGTTTAGGAATTTATTTATGAGATTGACTAAGAACATAACGAGTCACATGAGCCTCAACTCAGTTGGTGAGGACTCTTAAGTGCATCCAAGTGACCTGGGATCAAATCCAGGTAGAGGCATAATTTTTGGGTACTGTAGCAGTACTGTAGCTAGTAATGTAGAGGGGACTGTGCAGTACTGTAGCAGGTACTATAGTGGGAACTATAGTAGGCACTATTTGGCACTATAGTAGCTAAGAATTTTTCCCTGTTTGGGCCTTCGGGCCACCGATTTGGTCCTTGAGTCCTTTAAGGCTTTTGGGCCACCCAAGCCTTTGGGAAAGTAAGGCCTTCGGGCCACCTCAAGGACTTAAGGCCACCTTAAGTACATATGCAAACCAAACAACCTACAAGGAACAAGCTCTATTAGGAGGATGAGCAAGGAGATTTAACCATAGAAAAAGTTACACGGATTGCAAGAATGAGAGGGTATGACACTTTCCATTGGGATAAGCCTGTGCATGCACAAGATAGCCTAGCCGAACAACCATGCGAAGGTGGAGAGCATATTTCACGATGAAGATGCTGGGGAGGAGCAGTTCCAAGTAGTTAGTCTGGGTTGTATGTAATGTTTGAATCCTACGAGCAATGAATTCTTCTAAGGCCTATAGGCCATGTAATACTTATGCCTACATGCCTTATAAGGGTTCCACCTCACCCCTTGAAAGCTGTATTATTAAAATCAATAAAAAATGAAGGCCTTCAGGCCATTGGATGGACTAAGAACATAAAGAGATATACTTACTTTTCGAGTAGAGTTTCATCCTTTAATAAATTTATACCACTAACTTATATTTTCTCCAAATGATGAGTATTCAAGATGACTTGGTCACACTTGAAGTGCTAGAATCAACTTATATAGAATCACATAATTCAAAAAGGATGAACTATATATTTCCCTTATCTTTAGAGATTAACCAAAACCAAAATGGTTAGTACAAGATCAGATGATCCTAAAAATGGATAATTCTTTATAGAAAAAAAAATAATATTAATTTTCAAAATTAAAAAAGCAATACCCAAAGTTCAATAAATACCATTCAATAAACAATTGTACTTAAAATCCTTCAATACAATCCAAACTAAGATTTAAACCCACAACTTAGAAGAATTTAATCACATAGTCTTTCATAGTAAATCTTAACATTTATCTCCAAATAACATCAACTACTCTTAAAGTCTCATACTGAAGTGTAATTAACCAAATCATATATTCTCTAAGATAGGTTAATCATTTCCATTAATAACCTGAATCTCTATAAAAAACATAGATTATTCAAAAATAAAAATCCATTAATCCTCAAATGAAATCCCATAGTATTCTATTTTCCTTAGGCATATAGTGTTCCCAATAGAGTGAACATCTTCCAAAATAACATTTATCACTTAATCACCAAATCATTTTCCTATAATAAGGATATCCATTTGATAAAGCATAATATCCCAAATCAACTTATTATTTATAAATAAAATAATTTAACTAAAAATAATTAGTCACACTAACCAGGGAATTCACGTAGTCAAGTGGTAGGCAATAAATCGCAGTCGCACTTTGGTTGTGGGTTTGATTCCCGCAGCTTTGTCTGACGTGACAAGTTGTCACATGGTCTGCATGTTTTCTTTTTTCAAAAACTTTATTTGATAACATTCCCAAAATGAGATAAATTCCTCAAAATAACCATAACATAATTTAACCAAAAAATTTATCTCATACTTCGCATTTTCATCCCAAAAATTAATAACTTGTAATTGACTCAAATTCAAGGACCATATAAACCCAAATAGTTATTTATAACTATATTCACAAAATAAAAGACAATTCTTCCTCAAATAGTATTTTCACATAACAAACTACAGGGTTACACATACAAGAGAAAATTCTTCCAAAGTAATCCCATCAACAAAGATCATTAATACTTTTAAACATTTCTCCATCCATTTATTTACACATAGGTTTTTCCTTGACCTAGTGGTCATCCTATAAAACAGGGAATTAACTCGGGTAATGCCCAGGTCCCCTATATTTACAGCATATGACTGTAAATGGATTCTTAGGATTATTTTTATTTTCTTCCATAGTACTATTCATTTTCCTCATAAATTCTTTATGTCCTTATTTCCCACACATAAAGCATTTATTTATTCCATTGATACACTTTCCTAGGTGTATCCTTCCAAATTTCTTGCTTGATGAAAATTGAGCTTTCTTTTCTCCATAGTCTCCACTTCTGGAGCTCTTATCATTCTCCACCATTCTCTTCTTTGTTGAGTTTTGGAGTTGGTTAATGTATATGTTGTTGATCATATTTTTGGAAAGATATTTTGGCATGAACACAATATATTTTATGCCTATCAACATTCCATTTAGTTTCTCATTTCCACCATCGTTCCCACCTTTTACATCATGTTCAATGTTACTATGACTTCCTTGGAATCCAACCATTGACTAAAACCAGAAAGCATAGTGTGAGTAAAAATAGCCATAAAATCATTTAGAGAATATCATGACACCTTATTTTCAACCTAAAACACCTTAAGATTAACCAAGGTTATTTATTCTCATCTTATATTAAAATCCTTCAAATCATTTTGTAAATAAAATGTGAATTATCCTAAGAATATCCCCCGGAAGTGTCATAACCAAGAGTGCAGCAAGAACCATTGTCGTGCACCAGTTACCGTTTGAGTCTAGCTCAAAGTAGTGTTTTAAGGTTTTACCCCTTGATACATCTATGTCAGAGCCGACTCTATCTACTCGTATCCAAACATGGATGCATTTCTTGGAAAATTCACAAAATTTATACATTACCAAAATTCTAGTAAGTTCTTCTATACTAATCCTCAATGTCTATCTTAGGGTAATGATATCTAATCAGAGTTTTTATAAATCTAGTTTCCAAGGTTTGTAATAAACTTCCTCTAATACCAACTGTAATGCCCCAACCCTAACTACCTAGAGTCAGTTCATTATTACATAACATTGACATGATCACAAGAGATCAAATCTCAAAAGAACAATTAGTTTAGTAGCCTTAGAGGTACTAAATACATACATATGTTTTACATTACATTATGAAATGGAAAAACTATAAAATTATGTCTCCTTTGAACACACTCATATCCCTTAGCTTATTCCTGCAGGTCAATCATAATATAATTCTTTACATCCTGGGAAAAAAATAAAACATAAGAAAGGGGTGAACTCATATGCTCAGTAAGGATAACAATATAGTAGAAACTATCATAAGAAAACATAAAAATTTAAGGAAATGTATAAGAATAAAAAACAATCCTTCTAAACATAAACTTCAGAATAATATGGAATAGATAAATCAAACAATTCAATTTACTTATTCACATAGATATTCTAGTAGTCTAATAATCACATGTAATATCAATAGCTAATTTCATAATGATGGAATGCATAATTCCAGACATCATAATTGATAAAACTATTTTTTATTTAATATTTTATTGATAATAAATGATAAAATTTCTTCAAATTATGTTAAATATGTTTATTTATAAAATATTTGGGATTAGATCATTCATTTGAAAATTTGATGGAAATTCCAGTTTTACCCTTTATAGTGCACTGTAGTATTTCAAAGATAAATATTTTAATATTTATTATTTGAACTTGAAATTTTGTAATTGTGTTATTTAATTAATGGGATACAATTTTTTTTGGACATTGGAGCTAAATTGTACATTTGGTTGGACTAAATGGACCACGAAGTCAAATGTGGGATGGACCTGCTAGATTGGATATTAGTTCTATATTTGGGCCATAAATTCTTCATTTTATCTTGGATTAGGCCAAACTTTTGATATGATATCTCCAACTCAATTATTCAAAAATAGTTATTTTGTAAGAACAGCTGGATCACGAGTTTTGGAGGTCAAACAGGTGGTGCAAGTTAGATTAAAATATTTGGTTGAGATTCCCCATTCACACTTGAAATCTATTTAAACCTAGCCTCCCCTCCACTCTATAAATTAGTGTTTTTATCATTTGAATGGGTTGGAACGTGAATTGAGAAGTTGAGGTCATAGGAGAAGTGGATCCACTCTAATTATCCAACCATTTCAATAAGGGTAGCTCTTGAAGAAAGGATCCCTTCGACGAAGCCTTCTTCTTCTCCTTCTCATCCTTCTTCGTGTTGTAATACTTTTGTTTGTGTAATAAACTTATTTGTTATTATTTTATTTATTCTATTTTCTTCTATTTTTTTCAAATTTCTTCTTCTATTAATCTTCCTAATTAGGCTGGAATCAAGAGTGGAGACGAGATTGAGTTCTACCCGTTCAATCCTTTGCTCATGCAAAACGTCTCCATGACGACTACACCGGCCATGGAAGAGTAGTTTTCTTAGTGATAGATCTATCTTATACCCTATTCATTTAATTATTTTTAATAATTGAGATACTAAAATTTACTTAATATGATCAATTAATTGAGTTTTTAAATTAGAAGAAACTAAGCAAGCAATTCAAAAATTAACACAGAAACACGCGTGGTCAAGTATTGTGTGAATTGTGAGAGCGTGATATTAATCGGTAATACAAGGTCACACGAGATAAATTTATAGAGTTCAAATATAAACCATAAACACAATTCATCCTCATTTTATATAATGGATATGTTCCATAATTTACCACTGACTATAAGCTATCCTTAGAACATCAATCAAAGCAGGGTGTTACGATTGCATGTTTCAAAGATAGCCTATGGTTTAATTCACTTCATCTTTGGGGTAAAGTTAATTCTCATAGGGTTTGGGGGTTAACAAGTTAGGGGATCATAATTAAGTGGATTTTAATTTAGATGATAATGATAAATAATTGAGTGAAGAGGTAGAGTTACATCGATTGAACCTTTTAAAATATTTTCTAAAAAAACATCTTCTTATTGTGTCTTTTTAATCGAACATAATTTCAAAGAAATAAACAAAAATTATTTTTCCAAAAAACTTCTTCTAGATTTATGAATGGTAAAAAACCCCCCATACTTTCAAGTAGTGTTCTTATTCCCTTTTATGTTATTTTTGAAATACCTTTAATAATTTGTCAAAAATTTACTTCCTCCTTTGAGAGATGACCTTGGTCAGTCACTCTACTGCACCTAAGTACACAAAAATCACACTAATCATTTGAGGAATCCCATGACAACGCCATTCAAATTAAGACCATTTCTGGGGATACAAGTAATTATTTCAACCATTTAGAGGTATTTATTTTATTTTACATTTTATTCTCTTCTTCTCTTCTTTCTTCCTTCTTTACCCAATCTGAATTTTTCTTCTTTTTTTATTTTCTTCTTCTTATTTTTGAACCATCAACTCAAAATTCTAATTTTTATTATGGTAAACTTTCCTTATTTTTATTTTTAAATTATTTATGACACTAACTAATCCCTAAGATCTCTTAGATATTGATCCTGAGATTGAACATAGACTTCAGGCTCGAATTAGACATTCTCAGTCTACGGGAAGTTTCAACATTCAACCAGTTGGAGAATTCCTCCACTCTCAGAACATTGAAATTGGAAGAAATTCAAATTAAAACATAAAACAAGAACCAATGGATGAAAATAATGTAAATGAACTTAATAGAACCATTCTATAATTGGTTTCACCTGATATTAACTATTAACCAAATTGCATTGCATACCCAAATCTCAAATCAGACTTTGAACTGAAATCTGGGTTAATTCATCTTCTTCCAAAGTTTCATGTATTATCTAGTGAGGATCTGTTGGTGCCAAAATATTACACGAAAGGAAGGGACGAAAAAGAAACCCCGCACGCTACCGCGCAAAGCCCCGACGCGAAGCACCCCCGAGCATCGCGGTCCCGCGAAGCGCCGGAGGCGGTACCTCTCCGCGAACGGCCTGACGTTCACGAGCCCACCGGAAAGCGCTGGAGGCGGTACCTCTCCACGAACGGCCTGACGTTCGCGAGCCCTCCGCGAAGCGCCGGAGGCGGTACCTCTCCGCGAACGTCCTGACGTCCGCAAGCGCGCCGCGAAGCACCGGAGGCTGCATGGGAGTTCTGCTTCGCAGCTCCCCTTGCCTATAAATACTGGGCTCCCCCTGAGTCCAAAAAAACGGACAATCCGACCTTTCGGCTTCTCCACTCCCGAATCGTGAAGCACCCTTTTCCCCGGGAATCATGATCTCCGCGAGGTACTTCTACTTCGCATGACGCCTTCGCTTTGTCTCGTTTTGAGCCCCTCTTCCGAGGGGGATGCCCTTCGTGAATCTCAAGGGCATTCACGAAGGAGGGGGATTCCCAAGGGAACCCAGGCAGCCACAGATCGTTTATGCTTCACAAAACACCCATCCTGTACTAGTGATCCCCATGCTAAGGCAGGATCACTATACATCGCGAAGCACACTGCTTCGTAGTACCTTGCTTCGCGAGGCACCTCCTCTTCACGAGGAAGTGCTCCGCGAATACTATTCCACTTCGCGAAGCACTCTCCACTCACACCTTTTCCCCATGCTAAGGCCAAGGCACCCCACTTCGCGAAGCACACTCCTCTTCTTGGAAATACCTCTCCCCGTGCAACCCTCCAGGTTTGCACGATGTAATTTCAAAGTCCCACAGACCACACCACTCGTAGCGTTGCATCGCCTAATGCTTCTTCGCATAGGCACGCTAACGGCTATTGCTTCTTCGCATAGCCACGCTAATGTGGACCCCTCAATGGTTCGCTCTATGACCCCCTTTGACCACGAACTTACTGGTACCTTCCCTACCCCAAGGAGAAAAGGGTGCCGGTCATGTAAGTCCTAGGGGTGTGGAGTAAACCCACCTCGTCCGAGCTGCAGGACGTTAAACTGCCAAGCACCACATCCTCAAAACATGACGTTAAACTGTGACCCGACCCCGTGCCTTGCACGAAGGGTCCCCCCAGCTCGAAAATTCTTTATGCCACTCATCTCCACGGGAGTGGAATCACTCCCCCCATAAGGGATGATATCCTCCTTATCAGAGCGGCGTATGTCCACAGGAGAAGGGAAACCACCTTGGTGTAAGCCCCCCTAGTCCCTCAACGGATGGCTGCACCCCTACATCTCCGTACTTCCCCACTACCAAGGTCAATGGAGGGAGAGATAGGGAACAAGGCACCTCCTATCATTGGTCCCAAATCCCTCTTTCGCTGCGCTTTGCCGCACTTCGGGCCTCCATCCTAGAGTAAGTCCTAGCACCATGGGCTGCCTAACGCGTAAGCCCCTCTTCGCTTCTCACGGACACACCCTTCACGGCGTGATCATCAGGTCCTTGCTGCCTCTTGTTTCTCACACCAAGCATGACTCACGTGGGATTAGAGTTGGCATTGGCTATGACAATACCCTTGTCCAACATGACGTTAAACTATATGCCCTCATCGAGCATGACGTTAAACTGTATGCCCTCGTCCAGCATGATGTTAAACTGTATGCCCTCATCCAGCATGACGTTAAACTGTACGCCCTCGTCCAGCATGATGTTAAACTGTATGCCCTCGTCTAGCATGATGTTAAACTGTGTTCCCTCGTCCATCACGATGTTAAACTGTATTCCCTCATCCAGCATGACGTTAAACTGTATGCCCTCGTCCAGCATGACGTTAAACTGTATGCCCTTGTCCATCATGACGTTAAACTGTATGCCCTCGTCCATCATGACGTTAAACTATATGTCCTCGTCCAGCATGATGTTAAACTGTATGCCCTCGTCCAGCATGACCTTAAACTGCACACCCATTTGAACTACGAGGACTTTGATCCATGTCAAGGCATGGTACGTAGGAAGCCTCCCTGAGGCTCTAGCCCACCACCCGTCAATTTTTTATGTCAAGTTCATCCTCGTCCTGCATGACGTTAAACTACATTCCAGTCCGACGGCAAGCCGTTGTGACCGTCCCGAACTATGAGGTCTTTGATCCATGTCAAGGCATGGTACGTAGGATGCCTCACAAGGTTCAAGCCCACCACAAGTGGACCCCTGGTTTTACCTTCACGTCGGTTCGTTGACGAAGCTCCTCTGAACTACGAGGTCTTTGATCCATGTCACGACATGGTACGTAGGAAGCCTCCACGTGGTTCAAGCCCACCCGTCATTTTTTCACGTCAGGTTCCACCTTCGTCCTGTACGACGCTAAACTGCATTTCAGTCCAGCAGCAAGTCGTTGTGACCAACCTGAACTACGTGGTCTTTGATCTGTGCTAAGGAATGGTACGTAGGAAGCCTCCACGAGGTCCAAGCCCACCACCACTAGGACCCCCCTGGTCCCCTCATTCACGTCGGCCTTCCGGCGTCCAACCTGAACTACATGGTCTTTGATCCATGTCACGACATGGTACATAGGAAGCCTCCCAGAGGTTCAATCCCACCACCTGTTGGTCACTTTGACCTTCTTCACGTCAGGTCACTATCACCTGGGCAGCCTAGTGTGTAAGCCCCACACCATCTAGACCAAGGTCCTCACTCGCGTCGGTTTTCTAACACACCCTTTGAACTACGTGGTCTTTGATCCATGTCAAGGCATGGTACGTAGGAAGACTCATGAGGTTCAAGCCCACCACCCGTTGGTCACTTCGACCCTCTTCACATCGGTTCGCTGGAAATACCCTTCGGACCAAGGTCCACCTACACATTGGTTCACTAACGACATCCATCGGACCAAGGTCCACCTACACGTCGGCCCACCGGAACCATCTCGAACTACGCAGACTTTGATTCCCTGGCACATGGATACGTAGGGGGTCTCTTCGAGACTCAAGCCCAACTTTACTGTCACCCTTGCGATGGTCCCGTATTCATTCCCCCTCCATTTCATTCAACTCTCCATCACCCATCCTGATTCTCACCCGGAATGCCATATCCTGGCAAGATCATGCCATTCCGCTCCTCTTCGCAGCCGCCAATGGGCTGGTCCCGGTATCAGAACCCCTTCAAGGGAAATTCCTCAATCCGATCCATTCCAGCTAATGCTCTGATTGGGATGATCCATCTCCGCTGGACATTAAACCTGCAGCATACCCTGCGTTAAACACAGGAAGCTGAGGAAAACCTCATATATATATCTATGGAATATAATTCCCCGCACTCGATGTGGGATGCCTCGGGCGTCCCCGCCCTCGAGAATCCCTATGACAAGGGATAAAAGACAGACATGCCAGTTCCCCAGCATCCAGACACGCTACTGATGCCTCGACGTGACTACTCCCCCGACTGAAGGTTGCTGCCCTGACCGAACCCTTTGGAATGTCTCGACAGAAGCAGTGTAATTAACCGACATCCATGGAAACATGGCGCTGGGAAGAGTTTCACGAACAACGTATTAAATCTATAAGGGAGACCCAGAATAGGTGATAAGTTCCGAGGAGGAATACACGAAAGGAAGAACCAACATCCCATCATCCTGTTTCGATCAAGGAGCAGACGTCCCTGAATAAGGAGCGAATGTCGCCTGCCTTTGGAAAGAGGGAATGCGGGGCAACAGTGCAGCACGTCCTCCTTTGCAGAGGGATGTGCGCGTGCGCCCCGATGAAAGCGTCGGAAACAGAAATGGTGAACCCGACATGAAACTCTTTTCCTCAAAGTGGAGATTAGTAGCATTCGAGACACCAGTAGATTGACGTGTCACCGGATCCAGATATCCGGCGCCGGGTCCCGCCAAGAAAATAGCGGGCCTGGCGTGAAACTCACCAGAAGTTGGGGCAGTGGAACGTGGGGCACTCCATTCTGCAACGTGTTGGCGTGGATCCTTCTTACATACGTGGAGAATGGAAGGATGCTGGGGAACTGGTTGTCAATCCTTTTCCTAGCAGTGATGATGAGTTAATCCCTCCGTTTCCCAGGAACCAGGTTGCTGCTATGGAGACACGATCACCACCCGCTCGCCTACGCAGGGGAAGGGGAAATACCGGTATAGCCACCCCGCATGGCTCCGCTACCGCCACGAAGACCTCTACATCCGTGAATATGGGGCGCCCACATCCCCTCTCCCCGTTAGAGATCATCCAACGAAGGGTGATCAACAACCTTGTACGCAGGTACGATGAGGAAGGGGTCATCCCAACTCGGGATATGGCCCGCCTGGACTTGGAGGCATCCAGGCCTCGCCGTCAACGCCGCCCTAACAGGCCGCGCAGGGAGCCCCTGTTCCCCACCCCAACGTTCAATCATTTCAGGAGCCTGTCCCCGGAACCCGTCGACGACTCCTCGCCTTATGCTGATGAGACGGGTGAAGTCTGACTCGGCCTGCTCAGAGTCCCGATCCAAGGGCTCTAGGAAAGGGCTCCCATTCGGCCGCGTCAGCGCTGCCGTCCGGATTCGCAGGAAGAGCAGGTAGTCCATGCCCCTACACCGCCTGTGCCAGCTCGTCTGACCCGACGTCAGCGCCAGGCCCGGGCTGAGGACGCTCGCCAAGATACGTTGACGTCAACAACTACTGTGGCCCAAGACACCGCCGACGTACATCATGGAGTTCCTACATACACTGAGCAGGGGCACTCCTTCACCCGACCGGGATCAAGGCCTCAGCCACCCCACAGGCAAGCTGGTTTGACTCTCGAGGTCACAGGCCTGGGCGATGATTGCTGTGAACCAATCCACGGTAATGTCACTCCATACGGAGGTCCTCTCCATACCACCATTCCATAGAGCATGGTCTTTCCCTACTCCGAAGCTCGTCACGGAGGTATGCCTCGTGCTACCCCCATCCCGAAGGAAGACCCGCCCCGCGACAGTGATGCTCGGCGCGAAAACCTCTTCTGCGCCCACTATACAGGGTATGGAGTCCCTCCTCCTGCCCCCGACCGCCGATCTGAAGGCACTGTCCATCCGGTCCTTCTCCAACATGGGGGTCCTCCCTACGTCTTCTCTGCAACTGGTGAAGGTCCTCCTCACCCCGGAAACTTGAGGAGTGAAGGTCAGCCTCACTCCGCCCGCACCATCCATGGAGGTCCTCCCCATGTACCCTTCGACATTTTCCCTGGTGCCCCTCGCACCCCGGCCACCTCGAGTGGGGCCCCTCTCCGCCATGACGCCAGCGCCGCCCCAAGACTACATATTGAGAATCAACCTTGTCCCGAAGAGCCACCCTGAGGTAGAAGAGCGGTTCATCGCTGCCACAGGAAGAATCCTGGGGGGGAGCAGGTGGAGATCAAATCGACTTGTTTCTCGGATTCTGAAGCGGAATGCGACTCAGCGATGGAACCTTCTCCCCGCTCCTCCGCATCAAGGACTGGGGCAGGAACCAGGCGCGTCAGCCTCATTCTCCCAGAATGTGAGGTCCACCGGATTCACACCTCTCTCCGCAGGTACATCCAGGAGGAAGAAATCGTGGAAATTCTGTAGGTCCCGACCATGCAATCACTACCATTGTCACTAGAAACGCCCTCTACCTCTACCAGAGATCACGGAGAGCTATTTTGGGGACCAACGACGGTAGAGCAACGATATGACCTATCACCGGAAACCGCAACTCCTATGCCTGAAGCTATGGGTATCAGCCCATCGTATCGTGATATCGTGGTCAGGTCACCTCACTCTTCAGAGGATGGCCCGGAATTCGGCGTCCAGTCAGCTCGTTCGCCGTATTCTCTGCCACCAAGTTTATAGTCCCAGTGGTCCGCCTCGGTACCACTAACGGTCCCTCAGCCACCCTCGATTGACGAGTGGGGAAATACAAGGTCAGACCCCGAGTCCGAACCCAGGAGCTTCTAGAGCATTCTCGCAGCAGATCACTTCCCGGAGAAGTTCTGGCCGATAGCGGTGCCGAACTTTTGCGCACCAGAGTCCCTTACCCCAAAAGAAGTGGGGTGATTTTTCCAAACCCTATGGGTGACACACTTCCGCCTTCGTTACGAGCGGGTGATGTACCCCAGAAGTCGAGAGCACTTTGAAGAAATCGGCGAACAATGCCGCCAGATCGATTTGGCCGCACTCCCTGTGGCCCAACACCCTAAGCCACCAGGCCGTCAGAGCACCCTTCAACAGAAATGTGTTCAGAGTTTCAAAGTACTCTGCAGAGTCATTAGGAAAGCTACCCCCCATGTTCAAGTCTGTGGCTGGGGACACTATGCCACTCTCCTCTTCAGCCCTATCCGAAGGCATCCCAATTCGTTATGCGACATTGAGGACATGCCCTCGAGAGGGGTCGCGGTCCACATGGCTGACGTAGTGGACAAGGAATACGAGCTTGAATTTCTCGATGGAGTCTTACCCCCCGAGGATGTACCACCACTGCTGGACCCATCAGGGAGGGTTACCCGTCAGTAGAGGAACCTTATAGGCCTCCCTGTACCCACCGAGTCGCTGGTACTCCGTCAAAATGACGGTAAGGGTAAGGATCATGTAGGAACTGTCAAGCACTCTGACCCATCCGCCTCTGTACAGAACACAGACGAAGATCCCGAGAAGGCCGCGTTATGCCAGGATCTTTCTTAGTAGAAGAGGATAGTTGACGAACTCTTGGCCGAGCGCACTGCAGAGCGGCGACCTGACTATGGTAACCCCAAGCTGGGGCAGCTGGGGCAGCAGGGGCAGGAACAATTCCCCCCGGTGAGATGCCTCTGGGCAACCCTGATCATGCTACTTCTGCAGACAGGGCAGAAGCCAGAACTTACGGAAATAGGGCGCGATACGTCTCGCCAAACCCTCCTGAACGATGGAGCAATCTGAAGAATCCGGTCCGGGTTCCCCCAGTCGCCCCACAGGCCGTTCCGCCAGTCGCTCCACGAGCCGCCGAAGCCATCTACCATGTCGAAGAACCTAGAAATGCGCTTGTGATTAGGGATCCCCGTCAAGACAGGGACCCCCACCCGGATGATCTTATAGCGGCACTCATAGCCCGCCTCGAAGCATTGGAAACGCGGCAGGTGGCAGTCCCACCGGATGGCAAGCCGTATCCCGCGTGGGTGGATGATATGCCCACACCCCCGAGTTTTGGGAACCCCACTTTCTCTCCCTTCAACGGGACAGGGGACCCGTCGCAGCACTTGGCCCATTTTTCTTCCAGGTGTGGCCTCATGCTGGGGACTCCGGCCCAGCAAGAAGCCGCCAAGCTCCGATGTTTTGTGCAGACATTGGAAGGTCCCACATTCGTCTGGTACAGCTAGCTCCTTATCGGATCAGTGACCGGTTGGGAGGATCTCCGCCGGCAGTTCCTATACCAGTTCAGCTCCACCATGCGGAAGACCATCATTGCAGACCTCTTCAAGTGCAAGCAAAGACCTGATGAGCGAGTCACATATTTCATCACCCAGTGGAAGGGACTTACATACTCCCTCGATATGCCACTGACTCAGGAGAAATTACTGACGATGTGTGTAGGGAACGTTAAAACGGAGCTGTTACCTTCCCTGATTACCCAGAATTACCCTGGAGGGTTCCGGGATTTCTCAAATAAGGCTCAGCGCCTTAAGGAGGCTTTGAAACAGGCTAGTCAGGCACGTTTGTTTCCCCCTATGATCCCAACCAGGAGGACTGCCAGAGCCGAACCCACCGCGGTGGCCCTAATAGAAGCCCCTAGGCAGCTGTAATTACTTCCAGTGGCACCATCCCCACAACCCCGCAGAGGTCCTCCACCTCAAGCGTAGGCTCCTTCCCAGCAACGACCGCCTCAAAATCGACAGGTTCCCCTGTGCAACGAGACACCCCAACCTAGGCGAGACAATCAGGCACCGCCTCCTCGGCAGGCCCCTCCTACCCCTCATCAGGGCTAGGCCCCCAGGGCCCCCTATCTGAAAAGAAGGCACCAGACTTATTCGTTCAATGAAAGTCAGGTCCCTGGCTACTTCCGAAGTGCTCTAGAGCAAGGGATTGTGCGCCTACCCGAGTGCAGAAGGCCGGCGGAGGCGAATCTTATCGATCACCCCAACTACTGTCCTTATCATCGGATTCTGGGGAACACCCTCAAGAAATGCTACGTGTTTAAAGACTGGCTTCAAGACCAGGTCAACAACAACATAGTCAGGTTGGGCCCGACACCAACACAAGTGGCAGGTGTCTTTGCAGGGTCAGAGATCAGTAGCGACAACGAAGGCGAGTGGAAGCAGGTTCCCAGCCGCGGGTCCCAGAGATACAACTACTGGATGGCTCGAAAAACTGTCGTCCATGCCCATGGTATCATCCGGGCACGCCTCAAGCATCCAGAACCTTCAGAAGAAGTAGCCAGTACCTCTGCATCGCCTTCACAGTCGACCTCTTCCCAAAAGGGAAAGCAGCGACGACGTAAGAAGAAACAACGCGCTCCTCCAGTGCCGTCATAATCCCGCACTCTTGGTGACTTTATGCCCCCTGAAATGGGGATTCCTCCCAGAATCTGCCCGGTAGGGGATGACTCGTCGAGCGACAGCCAGGGGTACGCTTCGGTTAACACCGTGGAGCTGGTAAAGCCTTATATGACTCCCGACGAAGGGGAACGCTAGGCGAGCCTCCCCAACATCCCCAGCCGACGTTAACGTCAGCGGAACCAAAACCACGTCGGTCATCGAGGCACGTTAGCGGGCACTTTCAGCCAAGCCATGCACGCTACTGAGACCAAACAACAGGCTCAGCACAGATCTCAGCACGTGCAACCCCATCTGATTCCCTTAGCTCTACCTCCACCGCCGTTTGTGCTACTAGATCAGGAAGAGCTGCCTCGTTCATATCACAATCAGTCTTGCCCGGCTACAGGCCAGTCTCCGCTATCTGATCCTAGTCCGACAACTGCTCTCCAGGCTTCAACTAGTAGGCAGCAGGATGTACCCATCACTAGCCAACCACCGGTTCAATAGGCAGGACCCGCTATGCCTCCAACTGCCAAACAAACTCCTGTAAGCAGAGGTTCACGCTTGGCACGAAAGTATGATGTCCTGAAACACCTGGCCGGCATTCCGACAAGGCTTTATATCCTTGAGGCCCTTCGCCTATCTTCTGAAATGCGCGAATCACTTGCCGAGGCCCTAAGGAGCCCCCTTCAGTTTGAGACAGAGGTAGTAGATATG
This sequence comes from Viscum album, assembly GCA_963277665.1. Lineage (NCBI taxonomy): Eukaryota > Viridiplantae > Streptophyta > Magnoliopsida > Santalales > Viscaceae > Viscum > Viscum album. The sequence continues at coordinate 1,811,732,305 of OY728148.1, forward strand.
AAAGCCTTCAACGCTAAGACAATTGAGAACGCCGAATGTCATGCGGTTATCTCGTTATCCGGTGAAGATGAGGACCCTCCTATACAGGGGCATATTCGCCCGCTGTACATCACTGGCCACTTCAATAGTGTGGAAGTCCGCCGCTGCCTCGTTGACACGGGTTCTGGAATCAACCTAATCCCGACTCGGACACTGTGAAAGATGGGTATGTCTGAAGATGATTTAACTCCCTCTGAACTTAGAATCCATGGATACAACAGGACCGAGCAGACCCCAGTCGACAAGATCTGCCTCAAGACTCAGTTCAGTGGCCTAATTTCCAGCACCAAGTTCATGGTCATCTCTCAGGACACCTCCTACAATGCGTTGATGGGTAGGCCATGGCTCCATCTGCATGAAGCAGTCCCTTCGTCGTATCACCAGTGCCTCAAATACTCCCTCAATGGTCGAGTAGGCGTGATCTAAGGAGATGCGTCTCCTTTCGCCTCTTGTGAGGCTCGCTATCTGGATGCTGATTATTACAAGAGTAAGGATAAGAAAATCCTAGTGAGGATGAACCCACCCCGGTCACAAGTGATCCCTGGGAAAGCATGGATGACGCCTACATCCTCCTGATCCACCAATTGGAGGCCACGACCCCCAACATGGGGCAATGTTTTGTTATTTCAAGTATGAAAGGAAGGCATGTTCCCATGTCCAAGCGACGACGGGAAATCACCTCGTAATCCTACACCAACCAGGCTCAAGTGATCCCGAAACCTCCTACCCCTGTGCAGTACCGGAATGTCAAGCTTATGATAACGGCGGTATGCCATACGTGTCTCTTCCGCCGGGCTGGAATCAACCGACTCAGGCCAACACGTCACCACTGCTTTGATGTCATCAAACGTGGCCCCTTAGGCCGAAGGCCAGATGGGATAGGGTCGACTACCTTCATTGCTATGGTCTCAATGGCAAGTGAGTCTCCTGATATGATGACCACGGCAGCCCAAGCCGGCACCAACTGCCCCTCAGGTTTTGATAGCCCAGAAGTATCTCCCGTTGTGGGAAATCCCCCCACGGGTGGAGAGGAAGACCTGGAGGATGCTCCACCACCTTTGAGAAAGGCGTCTCTACCACGGTTGATGAACTGGTACATGTGAACCTTGGTAGCGAGGCAGATCCGAGACCCACATTGATCAGTGCAGCCATGTCCCCCGAGGAGCGACAATGGTACATAGACTTTCTCAAACAATACCGTGACATGTTTTCCTAGAGTTACGGTGAGATGCCAGGACTAGATCCTCAAGTAGCCGTTCACTATCTGGGCCTCCTGGCAAACCATCGTGGGTTTAAGCAGCCTCCCAGGAAGATGCACCCTTCTCATGGTGCTATGGTTGAGGCCGAAGTTGACAAGATTATCAAATCCAACTTCGTTAAGGAAGTCCAGTACCCCAAGTGGCTTGCCAACATTATGCCAGTCAGGAATAAGAATGGGCAGATCAGAGTCTGCATCGACTTTCGCGACCTTAATCGCCACTACCCAAAGGATGACTTCCCACTCCCGGTGACTGAGTTATTGATTGATGCCACGGCCGGGTTCCAAGCTCTCTCTTTCATGGATGGGTATTCTGGGTACAATCAGATCCGGATGGCCCCCAAGGATGAGGAGTCCACTGCCTTCAGGGCTCCCCAAGGTACCTTTTGCTACCAGGTTATGCCCTTCGGCTTGAAAAATGTAGGTACCACTTATCAGAGGGCCATGCATCGCATATTCAAGCCGATTCTCGGGACGCTGGTGGAATGCTATGTAGATGACCTAGTGGTCAAATCATGCCAGCACCAGGACCATCTCAAAGACCTTGAGAAAGTGTTCAGTTTCCTCCGTTCCCGTCACCTGAAGATGAACCCGTTGAAGTGTGCCTTCGGGGTCACCTCTGGGAAGTTTCTTAGCATTGTTGTTAGATACTGAGGCATTGAGATCGACCCAGAGAAGATCAAGTCCATCAGCCAAATGCCTCCCCCGAGCAATATTTAGGAACTTCGAGGTCTCCAAGGCCACTTAGCCTATATACGCTGATTCATCACAAATCTGGCCGGTAAGTGTAATCCCTTTTCCCAACTCATGAAGAAGGGCACCACCAATGAATGGGATGAGGAGTGTCGGACCACCTTTGAGGAAATCAAGTAGTATCTTCTCCAACCTCCAGTTTTGATGCCACCCGTCTCCGAAAAGCCGCTGGTCCTTTACGTGACCGCCCTGGAACGATCCCTCAGTGCACTGCTCGCCCAGAAGAATAACGAGGGTACTGAGAACAATCTCTACTATCTCAGCCTCATGCTTTTCGATACGGAGGTCAGATACTACCCTATTGAAAAGAGCTGCCTTGCACTCGTTTTTTCCATACAGAAGTTGCGGCATTACCTACAGCACCATGAGGTACAATTGGTCTCCCAGGTAGACCCACTGAAGTACATCCTGAACCGCCCCATGTTGACTGGCCGACTAGCATGGTGGGCGGTGATTCTCCAGCAGTTTGATATCAGGTTCGTACCTCAGAAGGACATTAAAGGATAGGCGTTGGCATAATTTTTAGCTGCCCATCAAACCTCAGTGGATCAATCCCTAGACCTGGATTTTCCTGATGAGACGATCCTCTCAGTATGTCGTGCCATCCCATGTTGGCAAATGCACTTCGATGGTGCCTCCCGGAGCCCCACCGGTAGGAGGCTCAATGATCCTAAGCTCAACAGAGTGAGCCTGGGTATTGTCTTCATTACCCTGGCACAAGCCGTCCTGCTATACTCGTTCCTGTTGTCAGAAGGCTGTACCAACAACGAGGCAGAGTACCAGGCTCTCATCACCAGCCTCGAGTTGGCCCTTGAGATTGACATGCCCCATCTACATGTGAAAAGAGACTCCGAGATGGTAATCAAACAGGTCAATGGCGACTATGTCATCAGGAAGCCAGAGCTGGTACCGTTTCTGGAGTGCACCCTCCGCCTAATGGCCCAGTTCTCTTCTCGACTAGAGATTACCCATGTCCCACGGTCACAGAACGGTCAAGCAGACGCCTTGGATGGCTTAACTGCGTCGCTCGCAGAACCCGAGAAAGATGATTTGATCATACATGTGGTACACCAGAGAGTCATTTCCCCCATCACCCAAGAGGAAAATGATGGCCTGCGGGTAAGTCATCTCACCGCCGGGCCCTCTACATCAGGGGTCCCGGGTTTGTCGGACACAGTGGTTGAAGCCACCCCCGACTGGAGGGCACCTTTTGTCAAGTATCTCAAAAATGGTCGCCTCCCGAACGACCGGGCCGAGCGTGAGCGAATCTGATGCCGCGCGCTGCAATTTACCCTCCAGAGCGTCCCCAGTCTTGAACAGATCCTTTATAAGTGGAGCTTCGATGGCGTTCTCCTCCGTTGCATTCAAGGAGTATAGATTACTCAAGTTATGCAAGAGGTCCACGCCGGTTCCTGTGGTGCCCATCAAGCTGGGCCGAAGCTGTACCATCAAATTCGGAGGTTGGGGTACTTCTGGCCCTCTATGATCCACGATTGTATCGGGTATGCCAATAGATTCCACACGTTCCAAGTTCACGCTAACTTCCTACATCGGCCTCCGGAGCCCCTCCACCCCACCAAGTACTCTTGGCCATTTGCGGTATGGGGACTTGATGTAGTGGGACCATATCCACCAGCAATGGCTTGCCAGTGTAGGTTCATCCTGACTGCTACAGATTGCTTTTCTAAGTGGGCAGAGGCAGTTCCACTCAAAGAGGTCAAGGCCCATTCCATCGTTGACTTTGTGAGCTCCAATATTATCCACTGGTTTGGGGTCCCTCACGCCATCCTCACCGATAACGGCACCAACATCCGAGCGGATGAGCTGAAGAAATTGTACGCTAAGTACGACATCCGTTCGAACCATACCTCCCTCTATCACGCGCAGGCAAACGGAAAAATCGAGGTGTTCAACAAAACCCTCCCTAACATTCTGTAGAAGATGGTTGGTCAGAACAAGAAAAGTTGGCCGGACAAGCTCCCCAACTCCCTCTGGGATTATCAGACAATGACTCACAACTCTACCCAGGTGACCCCATATTCCTTGGTGTATGGGGCTGAGGCCATCCTTCCCATTGAGATCCATCTGACATCATTAAGCACTGCAGTCTATGACCAGCAGGTGCCAGATGAGGTGGCCGAAATCCATCTAGCTGAATTAGAAGCACTGGACGAGAACCGGCTTCGTGCCCTCCACAATCTGGAAAGACATCAAAATAATACAGAGAGGGACTTCAACAAGAAGGTTCACCTCCGTTCTTTTCTACAGGGTGACCTAGTGCTGGCCCTTCGAGCGCCAATGATCCCCAGTAGGAAACCTCCCAAGACAGAACCCAAATGGGAAGGGCCTTATACCATCCATAAGGTTTACCCCAACGGGGAGTACTCCTTGGTGACCATGGATGGTGAGCGCGTAACTCCTCCCACCAATGCCAGGTTCCTCAAGAAGTACTTCACCTGATCCTTATGGTCCAACTGCACGACCTTAAACTACACCGCCATCCTGCAGGACGATAAAACTGGAAAATGGTACGATCTCTATGACCTTAAACTAAGATCTCCCCTCGTCCTTACTGTAAGACATTAAACTGCAAGCCAGTCAGGACTTCCTAACCGAGGCTCAGCCTCAGGCCCCTTGGCCTCCTCGGGCCCCCAACCCCTGTCCTTACTGTAAGACGTTAAACTGCAAGCCAGTCAGGCCTCCCTGACCCATGCGCAGCGTCGGGCCCCTTGGCCTGCATCGACTTGGACTCTGTTATGGGATTGTACGGTGTGGTGTGGGATTACATCCTCATTCACGCCGGGTTACCCATCGTACCATACATATACCTAATTGAGACACATTTCTCGTCCAGAACAACGCTAAACGATGATTCAATAACTACGTGTGGCTTGATTCCCATCTTAATGGGATACGTAGGAATGCTCGGACGCCTCGTCTTGAGCCCAACCCCAAGCTCTTCTCTCCCACTATCCCCCCTGGGAATATTTTCCTTGGAGGGTCCTTGCATAGCGAGGAGTAGGCTTTCTTAGCCCCGCTCATACAGCCCCACTCATACAAGGATTGTAAGGGTTGCACCATGTGCCCACTCCCGTTCTTCTATCCCCCCACGTCCTCACCGCATGACGTTAAACTGCATGGCCTTTAAGAATTACATATGGCTTGATTCCCATCCAAATGGGATACATAGGAACGCCTGGAAATTTCGTTCGTTGGCCTAGCCCAAAAGCCAAAATCTTCCCCTTGGGTCAAGACATATGGCAGGGTGCACACTTTTTCCCCAACTCACATTGAGCAAGCCTTGACCCGGCTGCATGTCCCCCTGGAGATGTTTGCCTCTTTCGTGGATGGATACAACTATGTTTCACCCACTCCTTGACTGGGATTCCATCATTTTTCACACCCGGAGGGACCCCCAAGAACGGCCTGGATACTACGGCCAAGGGCTCTCCTACCGATACGGGCCAACGCCCCCGAGGGTTTCCAAGCAACAAGCCGATACAAGTCCCACGTTACGAATTTTTTCAACGGTCGACACTCATTTGTTGCTCCCATATCAGGTCACCATAGGAATGCTGCGTTTCGAACATGGTCAACAGTGTCCTGGATCCTCGGGTCCACCCCGAGATGGCCCAAACATCGAGTGCAGTAACTCGTTCTTCCCCATATTGAAGCGACAAACATCCCTCCGGGTGGTGCCAGCGGTCGGGCCCACGACCCTGATTCTCTTATAAGGAATGTACGGCGTGGTGTAGGATTACGTCCTTTTTCACGTCAGGTTACTTGCCATGCCGTACACATCCCCGGATGAAATATAGTTATCTCTTTCCCCATCCTTGCTGCAAGACGTTAAAATGAAAGTTAGTCAGGCCATCCTGACCGAGACCCAGCCTCATGCTTCCCTTACCGATGCCTAGCCTCAGGCCCTTTGGCCTTTTCGGGCCCTAGCCCGAGCTCTTACCTGGAGTGTTTGGTGTGGTGAAGGATTATGTCCACATTCACGTCAGTTTGTTCAGCGTACCATACACCTCCTCTGTCCAGGGAATCCTATTCCCCGACCCTCATCCTCACTGCAAGACGCTAAACTGTGAGCTTGTCAGGCCTTCCTGACTGAGGCCCAGCCTCCGGCCCCTTGGCCTTGCCGGGCCCCTGGGCCTAGGTTCTGTCCCACAAGATCGTGCGTTGTGGTGCAGGATTATGTCCCCATTCACGTCAGGCCACTCACCGCATCGTACACATCCTTGTTAGGGTATCCTGCCCCCTGGGTATCTTCTAGAACTATGTGTGGATTGATTCCCATCCTTATGGGATACGTAGGACCACTCGAATGACTAAGCTTCAGGTCCAGCCCCATCTCTTGGGAATCTCCATCCCATCTTGGATCCTTGGCCTACCCTTCCTCCATGAGGGGTGTATATGGAATAGTATGGGATTATGTCCTCATTCACGTCGGTCCTGTCATGACCACGCCATATACCTCTCCCTCCCGAGATATTCCGTCAACCCTTTTCAGCGGTTCACCAATGTGCCTAAGGGTACTCTGGTTTATTACCTGGAATGCCAAACCTTACTCGGACACGTCCGCACCCTCTTTCCAGGCTTTGTGTATCCCTGCATTAGGGATTCCATCATCTTTCACACCCGGAGGGAGCCCCCAAGAACGGCTTGGATACTATGCCCAAGGGATCTTCTACCATTACGGGCCAACACCTCTGAGGGTTTCAGACAACAAATCGATAAAATCCCGTGTTGCGAATATGGTTAGCGGTCGATGCTCGTTTGTTGTTCCCACCTCAGGCTAACGCGATATGGAGACTGTTTTTTCCGCCACAGTTAATAGTTTTCCTCTATCGCCACGCCAACCCCATTAATCCCAAAATGTCAGTTACATGATTCACATCCTTCTCCAGTATCATCATGCCCAAGTAGAGTCTCGGAACTCTTGGTACTTTTCCTCCGTGCATGTCTGCGCGTTGGGGGAACAAGCCATGTCAAAGGTGTCCTTTGGGGCTCTCTGTTGACTCCCCTTTGATGGACGCCCCAAGTAATGCGATAAGGATTACCCCCATTATTTCCCACACCGAGTTTAACTCACGTGGGCTTAGGGATCGGGTTGACGTCTACGATTACTCGGGAAGTTGTCACCATTCATGGTCTGAGATCTAAGACCATAAACTAAGATCCATCTAGAACTACGTTCAGCTTGATTCCCATCCTCATGGGATACGTAGGACCGCTCAGACGTCTTGTCTTAGGGTCTATCCCATTAAGGGAGCTAGCCTCTCCCCCCCTCTTTTCACCTCTTACCTCTATATAGGCCCCTCGGCCTGAGGTCTCCCTCTCAGAGTGGCGCACAGTGTGATGTGGGATCATGTCTCCATCAATATTGTTTCATGACATTGCGCACATTCCCCACCTAGCATCGCCTCTGCTACGTCTATGCTGCATGACGTTAAAATTCATGCTTGGTCCTATCACATGACCCTAAACTGTGACATTATCGTCCTGGCTGCATGACGAAAAGCGACACTGCATTGTGATGACCTCGTTGTAGAGGACGTCACATTGGGTATTGGTCACGTGCCATGCCATTTGTCAACGCCTATCACGGCTTGATTCTTGTGGCGACACCAGGACCTGCTACCCTAGGCCTATCGCTTCACAAAAAAAAACCACTCGCCTTAAAGGACAAACAATATTTATCAAATTCCGCTTCTTTCAGTGCAAGGGCCACGCCCACACTTCCCTTTTTCCCCTGGCACCGGTACCTTACCGTGCCACCTTTTCATAACTACGTATGGCTTGATTCTCATCCTCATGAGATACGTAGGAGCGCCCAAGCAGTTCCCCGTAGGCCCAGCCTAACCTTCATGTTCGGTCCCTCAACTCGAGCATTTCCCCAGAGAACGCATAGTAAGTAGGGCTTAGGTCCTCATTCATGTCGGGTTTTGTAACTGTCTTTCCATGTGTCTCCTACTCCCCTTACCCATTCATGGTCTGAATTCTACAACCCTAAACTAAGATCTCCCAATTGAAAAAGACTCTGCTCCCCCTATCTAATACGTCTCGTTGTCATATTCAGATGTGTTTTGACAAAGAGCCCGAAGTGTGGAATTTTCATGGGGACATTCCCCTCGTCCCATGACCAAGCTTCGTGAGCTCGCTATTTGGATCCTCAGCCTCTTCCACATCCAAAAGGACCCTCAGACGACATGGATACTAGGATTAAGATCTCTCCATAGATGCTGGACCTAAGGTCCCTTTAATCGTTTCGGGCCAACGTCCCTAAGGATCTTTGACAACATTTGCGACATGGTCCCGTGTTTCAAACATGGTCAATGGTCAACCCTCATTTGTTTGTCCCCATTCTAGGATAACGCGATATGGACGCTGTGTTTCTGCCATGGTTTACAGTTATCCTCTATCGTCACACCGCCGTCATTGTGATCCAAATCTCGAGCATCATGATTCACACATTTTCACTTCCTCATGTTCAAGTGGAATTCCAACATATTCGGCTCTATCTCTTCGTGCGTCTAAGTGCACCACATGGGCGTGTTAGTATCATGGGGCCGATATTCACCAAGAGTCTCTCCAACCTAACCTTCCCTTTTCTGTGTTGGGAAAGTCCCACCACTACTTGTTTCCCACACTGAGCATGACTCACGTGGCCTTAGTAGTTTTGACAGGATGTGTACCAACACGGCCAGGCTTCTCATCGTCTTGCATGACGTTAAACTACTCTTCCAGAACTACGTATGGATTGATTCTCATCCTCATGAGATACGTAGAGACACCCTGGTATTTTGCCTAGGGTCCAGCCCATAGAAATCATTAATCCCATCCTTCCCCTTTCTGACCCCCTGGTCGGACCCCTCGCTAGAGAGGCCCTGTCCCAAAGAAGGAAGGATCCATGACCAAACCAACGCACCCATATGGCGTACTCCCACCACAGTGGTGTAACTACCTAAGTATCAGATTCTATTTGGACAAACCATCACTCCATATTCCACGCTTTGCGTGCCCCTTATTTGGACCCTCGTCCCCTTTCATGTCTGAAGGGACCACCTAACGGCCTGGTCTCATGCTGCATCGGCTCACCTACCGTCCTGGGCCAACATTCTGGAAGATAGGTCATGTTTGGAGGGACCCCCTAACAGTATGGATGCTCGACCCAGGGTCCGCCAACTGTCCTGGGTCAACGTCCCGAAAGATTGACCGATAAAATTTGTAACATGGTCCCGTGTTTCGAACATGGTCAACAGTCAACCCTCATTTTTGTCCCCATTTCAGGCTAATGCAGTAAGGATACCGCTTCTCCTCCATGGTTAACAGCTGTCCTTTATTGTCACGCCATCCCCATAGTGCTCCGAATCTTGGGCATCGTAATTCACGCTTCCCATTTCCGTCTGTTCGGACCGATTTCAGTGCCCTTGGCGTTGCACCGTTCGTGTATGAGGGAACACTGAAGAAACAGTAATTTGGATATTTTGAGAAGTTCCTTCTTCGGCCAAGCCTCTCCCATATTTCGGAAATTTGGACTGGTAATCCAAATCCTGGATGCCTGGAGCATGGTATCCACTCCTATGTTAGGTGGGAAGAGAAGGAAACTATCTCCTATTTCTCACATCGGGCTTGACCCACATGAGCTTGGGGAATTAGCGCCGAACGTCCTGCAAACATTGTAGGGATGTAACGAACTGATTTAAACAGTGGAAATCATGAATGCTACGGGATTCAAAACAAAGGAATAAATTGAAGCGCGAAAGTACCAATAAAAGGTTTTTAGTTTGTTACAGTACCCGAGGGTCGACTCCCCCCATGGATGGGTTGACCCCGTCAAAAGAGCATTGCAGCTCCGCCACCCTTCGGCTTGTGGCGTCCAAGACTTGCTGCTGCTGACTCAGCTCCCGCTCCTCCTCAGCAGTGGCGGGGCGCAGTTTGTCAGCCTTGGCTCTGGCCCTCTCTACCCCAGCCTGAATGGAAACCATCTTTCCAGAAACCTGCCTCATATGCTCCTCTGCCTCTGCCAGTTGGGCCTTCAACTATGAGATCAGCTCATATTGTGCATTAAGAGAGGTTGAGTGCTCATCCGCCCAGGTATGCAGCTGTTGGACCTCACTTTCAGCCTCCTGGAGCTTCTTGATGTTTTTTTTCCTTCTTCCGCTGCCAGCCCACGCTGAGCCCACGATCACGCTCCCAGATCTTCTCAGCCATAAGATCTCGGACGGGCGCGTGAGGACGTTAGGCATCCACTCCCCCATCGCATAGTTCGCGTAGCCGTGAGTGAAGTCTGTCCATTTCGTCCATCCATAATGCTTGGGGGGTGTCCTTGATGAAGCGCATGATTAGCTTCCACGATCGGCGGTGAACTATGATGCTGTCTTCCTCGTCGGAGGCCGTTTCGTCCCAGTCTGTGCGATTGGCAGGCTCGTACGCAGGATACACCCATAGGAAGTCCTCGGCAGGATCTACATCTGGTGTTGAATCCGATGCGACATCTGGCACCGAAGCAGGTGCGACAGGAGTGGGACTGGCCGGTCAATCCTCTTCATTGGAGTCCACCTCAATGACCTCGGGCATGACCCTGCTGGTGGTCCCTCCAGAGATGATGTGTGTTGAAGCTTGGGGAGATGGGGGGACTATCGCCACCATCACCGGCATGCCCCTAGGAGGGATGCCACCAGACATCCCGACTAGCCTTGCCGCAGTAGCCCACACCAGTTGGAGAACTGTACGACAGAGAGGGACATAAATGTTAGTTGGCATAGTCTACATACGACGACAAGGAAACCGGTAGAGGAAACTTACAGAGGTCGACCTCCTGGTGCTGTTCTTGAGTCGATACTGACGGGACCCCGAGGCGAGGCCCTCTGTATACTGTTGGAAGGTCTGGAGATTCCGTAGGATCCACCTCGGGTGCTCTGGTCCCACTAGACGTGGAACTGGACGTAGCCATAAGCGCGGGTTCTGAAGGTCCTGCATCGTCACCCGCTGAGGGAAGAGAACGAGGCCTACGTACAAGTTCCTCCTGCATGGCTCAAACATCGGTGAGAAGTCCATAATGACCCAAGAACGGACCATAAGGAAAGAAGTTCAGAATGCTACCTTGAGAGACTTCGCGAAATTGTCGGAATCTGAGACTTGATCTCTGACCTCTCCCTCCTCCAACGGGATCCCTCCTCCAGCCTCATCCTCCTGAGAGGAGTCCTATGATTCTTACAGCAGGGGGAAGCGCTCCCTCAGATCGGTGGTTGAAAACTGTGGGGGGACCGTTCGATCCAGAAGTACCCTCACCCAGTCTGTCATTGGGCGAGGGACACCACTGGAGTGAACGTAATCCTCCAGCTCGTCCAAGTATTGCTATGCCTCCGCCGAAGATGCCATGAAACCAGACCGGACTGGGCCTATTCCCGGTAACTCCATCTCGAGGCGATTTAAGTGCGCCCATATCTCATGTGGGATGAGGAATTGGCGGTTGACATCCCAAATGTCCCAGGCTTCCGGGAAGACGACATCCTCTGCCATGTCAATATGATGCAGCCACTTCCCTGAAGCCTGAGTGGATATCCTATGAAATCCCCTCGGTGGCTGCCCCTCCGGATGGCCCTGCTCTTCCGAAATCACCGGATCCACCACTGCTGCCACACCCTCGGCCGGTGCGGGTCACGCCGCCACGGCAGCCCCGCCACCGCGAGAGGCCCTAGCTACCCTCCGACCCCGACCTCGGGATAGAGGCCCACCGTCACCAACCCGAATAGTTGGCTGCTTCAGCATCTCCCCTGGGTAAGCAGCCTCCCAAGTAATGGCATACTCCCTCACCAATCCGAAAGTAGCGGTGGATGGAGGCAATGCAATTCATATCTTCCCATCTTCCCGTGTGAACATGAGCCACAACTGCCTCATCACACATGGGTGCTCCTCGTGACGCATCTCCCAATAGACCTGCAGGGTCAGCCGCTGGAGGCACCGGAACTTCCTCGCAAACCGATGCAGGGTGTACGGTTTGCAGAGCGGCTCACGATCCACTCATGCCACCAAAACTCCGCCTCGAAAGGCCAGGAGGTAAGACCGGTGCTCTTCCGTTCCCCGCCCGTCGTCAGTATGTATCCCCGTCGGCAATGGGAAGGGGTGGAAATTAAACTCATCCGCCCTCCACACCCAGTTCAGCACCATCGACACGGTTAGTTCGAATGGGAAGATCCTAGCCGCATTCAGGATGGAGGGGAGAAAGTTTGATCCCGGCGGTGAGATAGGGTTTGGATACTCATAGATCCCTTTGATGTGTGCCACAATCCACCCATACAGGAGGTGGAAGGGCCTGTATATCCTTGGCGGCTTCTTGCCCTCGCTAATGTGCCGCATCATTCTGTACATTTTGGCGAGCATTAGAATCCCCAGATTGACCCGCTGCCCCATGGACAACATGGACGCCATGATAAACAAGCTGGGCCGCACCCCCATGCTGGTATCCCTCATCGGTAGGATCCAACCATAGATGAGAGCCGTAATGAACGCCGCCAGCCTGACTATCGGCTGTTGTTCAGTGCTGACACTAAAACCCCAAGTCTTCCATTGGATTTCCTCCAAGACTCACCAATACAAGTGCTCCTTACCCCGTTGGGTCTCCCTCGGACAAGTTCGAGGCCTCAGAGGGAACTCTCAATTCTCTGGGAAATTCAGGAAGCACTTGAACCACTTATTAAAGTGGACATCCCTTACTGCCTCCTTGTACCCTCCAGGGATGAGTGCCATCAGCGCTGATGCTAGTCGCAACATTTTCTCTGTATCCTCCCACGTGCTCATGACGGGGAGGAACTCATCATACATGGACCCCAAGATCAGAACCCCCGAAATCTGGTGGACATCCCACAGGCTGATTCCCACCTCCCCGTGGTACAGGTGAAAGGTATTGGTCCTAGACGACCACCTGCTCAGCAATTCTGGCATCAGTTGTTTCGGTTGGTAAATGTGGAATTGGGAGGCCCATACCGCCTCATATAAACCCACTCTCCTCAGATCGGCCCCAAAATCCTTGCATGTGGCTCCTACCCAGTAGGCCCAGGCCCAGTCATCAGTAAAGTTTCCGCCCTGGCGCAGGTCCCACTCATCGGACCACCCTTTCTTCGAATCCTGCAAAGCCGCCTTCAGAATGGTACGATGGAGAGGAGGGGACGTCTTCGGTTGCAGTGGATTCCCGTCAATATTGTTCACATGGTTGTAGAGACAGTCAGCGGTGATGGGTGTGAATTCCTCCCACGCATGACCATCGTCCGCCCTAAACCATTGGTGCTGACATGGCATGCTCCTAAACTAGCAAGCTGGTTTGTCCCTACTCGCCTCGGGGATGAAGACGTCATCCCTCAACTCGAATCCATACAATGGAAGCTTCTTGCACTGCGGATAATTCTTCTGACCCTCCGATAGCAGCTCTGTCAAAGAAATGTGGTCCGAGTGGCTTCAAAACATCTCCCCAAGGCCCAGATAGTTGGCCATCTCATCCTGACGGGCGACATCTGCGAGCACCCCCAATATAGCTTCTCGATGGGCCATTTCAGTTCCGACACTCAGAAAAGAATTTTTTTTTCAGAAAGGATCGCGAAGATGGATCACGAAGCCGGCTCGCGAAGGTCAGTTGTGAGACCAAGCCGCGGAGTCTGACCTAGGCCGGCAAACAGGAGTTCTCTTGGCGCGGTTGCGGAGTCGGAGACCCGTGGTTCGCCGTGAAGCTCGAGTCACAGAGAGAAGGCACAGAGTACGCGGAGCTTCGCGAAATCGAGAGCGCAAAAGGACAAGAAAATCGTGTGAAGAAAAAAGAGGTTGGCCCCCTATTTATAGGCAGCGACCCCAGAGCTTCATGGCGTGCCTTGCCCACGCAGAGCATCACGGCGCATCTGGATCCCGTGGCCCCAGTCAGCACCACGGGCCCCCTTCGTGAAGTCACATCGTGAACCGCTGACAATTTTGGCGATTTTTTCTCAGACTTAAACCCTTAATCCCTCAACGGATCCAAGTCTGAGGGGGGGTATTTGTTGACGCCAAAATATTTCATGAAAGGAAGGGACGAAAAAGAAGCCCCGCATGCTGCCGCGCGAAGCCCCGACGTGAAGCACCCCCGAGAATCGCGGTCCCGCGAAGCACCGGAGGTGGTACCTCTCCGCGAACGACCTGAAGTTCGCGAGCCCGTCGCGAAGCACCGGAGGCGGTACCTCTCCTCAAACGGCCTGACGTTCGTGAGCCCTCCGCGAAGCGCCGGAGGCGGTACCTCTCCATGAACGGCCTGACGTTCATGAGCCCGCAGCGAAGCGCCGGAGGCAGTACCTCTCCGCGAACGGCCTGACGTTCGCAAGCGCGCCGTGAAGCACCATAGGAGGCGTGGGAGTTTTGATTCGCGGCGCCCCTTTCCTATAAATACTGGGCTCCACCTGAGTCCAAAAAATGGACAATCCGACCTTTCGACTTCTCCACTCCTAAATTACGAAGCACCCTTTGCCTCGGGAATCATGAGCTTCGCGAGGTACTTCTACTTCGCGTGACGCCTTCGATTTGTCTCGTTTTGAGCCCCTCTTCCGAGAGGGATTCCCTTCATGAAGCTCAAGGGCATTCGTGAAGGAGGGGGAGTCCCAAGGGAACTCGGGCAGTCACAGAGTGTTTATGCTTCGCGAAACACCCATCCTGTACTAGTGATCTCCATGCTAAGGTAGGATCTCTATACATCGCGAAGCACACTACTTCACAGTACCTTGCTTCATGAGGCACCTCCTCTTCGCGAGGCAGTGCTCCGCGAATACTATTCCACTTCGCGAAGCACTCTCCACTCACACATTTGCCCCATGCTAAGGCCAAGGCACCCCACTTCGCGAAGCACACTCCTCTGCTTGAAAATACCTCTCCCCGTGCGACCCTCCAGGTTTGCACGCTGTAATTTCAAAGTCCCATGGACCACACCACTTGTAGTGTTGCATCGCCTAATGATTCTTCTCATAGGCACGCTAACAGCTATTGCTTCTTCGCATAGCCACGCTAACGTGGAACCCTCGATGGTTTGCTCTACGACCCCCTTTGACCACGACCTTACAGGTACCTTCCCTCCCCCAAGGAGAAAAGGGTGTCGATCATGTAAGTCCTAGGGGTGTGGAGTAAACCCACCTCGTCCGAGCTGTAGGACGTTAAACTGCCAAGCACCAAGTCCTCAACACATGACGTTAAATTGTGACCCAACCCCGTGCCTCGCACGAAGGGTCCCCCCAGCTCAGACATTCTTTACACCACTCATCTCCACGGGCGTGGAATCACTCCCCCCAAAAGGGATGATATCCTCCTTATCGGAGCGGCGTATGTCCACGGGAGAAGGGCAACCACCTTGGTGTAAGCCCCCCTAGTCCCTCAACGGATGGCTGCACCCCTGCATCTTCGTACTTCCCCACTACCAAGGGCAGTGGAGGGCGTGATAGGGAACGAGGCACCTACCATCATTGGTCCCAAATCCCTCTTTCACTGCGCTTTGCCGCACTTCGGGCCTCCATCCTGGAGTAAGTCTCAGCACCATGGGTCGCATAACGTGTAAGCCCCTCTTCGCTTCTCACGGACGTACCCTTCACGGCGTGATCGTCAGGTCCTTGCTGCCTCTTGTTTCTCACACCGAGCATGACTCACGTGGGCTTAGAGTTGGCATTGGCTATGAAAATACCCTCGTCCAGCATGATGTTAAACTGTATGCCCTCGTCCAGCATGATGTTAAACTGTATGCCCTCGTCCACCATGACGTTAAACTGTATGCCCTCGTCCAGCATGACGTTAAACTGTATGCCCTTGTCCAGCATGACGTTAAACTGTATGCCCTCATCCAGCATGACGTTAAACTGTATTCCCTCGTCCAGCATGACGTTAAACTGTATGCCCTCATCCAGCATGACGTTGAACTTTATGCCCTCATCCAGCATGACGTTAAACTGTATGCCCTCGTCCAGCATGACATTAAACTGTATGCCCTCATCCAACATGAACTTAATATGCACACCCATTTGAACTACGAGGACTTTGATCCATGTCAAGGCATGTTACGTAGGAAGCCTCCCTGAGGCTCAAGCCCACCACCCGTCATTTATTCATGTCGAGTTCATCCTCGCCCCACATGACGTTAAACTGCATTCCAGTCCGACAGCAAGCCGTTGTGACCATCCCGAACTACGAGGTCTTTGATCCATGTCAAGGCATGGTACGTAGGAAGCCTCACGAGGTTCAAGCCCACCACAAGTGGACCCCCGAGTTCACCTTCACGTCAGTTTGCCGACGAATCCCCTCTGAACTACGAGGTCTTTGATCTATGTCATGGCATGGTACATAGGAAGCCTCCACAAGGTTCAAGCCCACCCGTCATTTTTTCACGCCAGGTTCCACCTTCATCCTGCACGATGCTAAACTGCATTCCGGTCCAGCAGAAAGTTGTTGTGACCAAACTAAACTACGTGGTCTTTGATCCGTGCTAAGGCATGGTACGTAGGAAGCCTCCACGAGGTCCAAGCCCACCACCACTAGGCCCCCCCTGGTCCCCTCATTCACGTCGGCCTTCCGGCGTCCAACCTGAACTATGTGGTCTTTGATCCATGTCAAGGCATGGTACGTAGGAAGCCTCCCAGAGGTTCAATCCCACCACCTGTTGGTCACTCTGACCTTCTTCACATCAGGTCACCAGCACCTGGGCATCCTAGTGTGTAAGACCCACACCATCTGGACCAAGGTCCTCACTCGCATCGGTTCTCCGAAACACCCTTTGAACTACGTGGTCTTTGATCCATGTCAAGGCATGGTACGTAGGAAGCCTCATGTGGTTCAAGCCCACCACCCATTGGTCACTCCGACCCTCTTCACGTCGGTTCTCTAGCAATACCCTTCGGACCAAGGTCCACCTTCACGTTGGTTCGCTAACGACATCCATCGGACCAAGGTCCACCTGCACGTCGGCCCGCCAGCACCATCTCGAACTACACAGACTTTGATTCCCTGCCACAGGGATACGTAGGAGGTCTCTCAGAGACTCAAGCCCAACTTTACTGTCACCCTTACGAAGGTCCCGTATTAATTCCCCCTCCATTTCATTCAACTCTCCATCACCCATCCTGATTCTCACCTGGACTTCCATATCCCGGCAAGATCATGCCATTCCGCTCCTCTTCGCAGCCGCCCATGGGCTGGTCCCGGTATCAGCACCCCTTCAAGGGAAATTCCTCAATTTGATCCATTCCAGCTAATGCTCTGATCGGGCTGATCCGTCTCCGCTGGATGTTAAACCTACATCATACCCTGCGTTAAACACATGAAGCTGAGGAAAACCTCAGATATATGTCTATGGAATATAATTCCCCGTGCTCGATGTGGGATGCCTCAGGCGTCCACACCCTTGAGAAGACCTATGACAAGGGATGAAAGACATACATACCAGTTCCCCAGCATCCAGACACGTTACTGATGCCTCGACGTGACTACTCCTCCGACTGAAGGTTGCTGCCCTGACCAGACCCTTTGGAATGTCCCGACAGAAGTAGTGTAATTAACCGGCGTCCATGGAAACATGGAGTTGGGAAGAGTTTCACGAACAACGTATTAAATCTATAAGGGAGACCCGGACTAGGTGATGAGTTCTGAGGATGAATCCACGGAAGGAAGAACCGACATCCCATCACCCCGTTTCGATCAAGGAGTAGACGTCCCTGAATAAGGAGCGAATTCCACCCACCTTTGGAAAGCGGGAATGCGGGGCAACAGTGCAGCACGCCCTCCTCCGTAGATGGATGCGCGTGCGCGCCCCGACAAAAGCATCGGAAACAGGATCCAAATAAACATTTGAAAGAATTTAATGTGGTTTTCTCAACCTTAAAACCAAGAAATTTTTCTGAATATCAAATCAAACTAAGAGCATTCCCATTCTCACTTGATGGAGCTACAAAATATTGGATGTATTATTTACAACCTGAAGATTTAACTTGTTGGAATGATTTGAAACTGATTTTATTGCAGAGATTTTTTCCAGCATCAAGGAACACATCCATTATAAAAGATATCTCGAGGATCAAACAAGCCCAAGGGGAGTTAATGTATGAGTATTGGGAGTGATTCAAGAAGTTGTGTGAAAGCTACCCACATCACCAAATTAGTGAGAAACTCCTTATCCAATACTTCTATGAAGGACTCACACATATGGAGAGAAGCACAATGGATGACGTAGCTGGAGGAGCATCGATGGACAAGACACCAGTAGCTTCATGTGCATTGATTGACAATATGACCCAAAACTCTCAATAATTTTTGATCGAGGTACACCACATGTAGGGGGAGTACATCAGGTAAGTACTTATTCTCCTGAGAATCATTTAATTGATACTAATTTGGAAGAATTGACCACTATGGTGAGGCAGATTTCTTTGTCTCAAAAGACATCCCAACCCACTCCTTCAAGGCCTTATGGCATTGACATTTGCATTGAGACAAACCACCCAATTGACTGTTGCCCCCAACTATAAGAAACAGAATATTGTGCAACAATGTTTCCTGGGAGACCATATCAGAAGAAACGACAGCCATATCCCTAAAAGAAGCTTGATTCTATTGGTAAAACATACAACCAAGGGTGGAAGGATCAATCAGACATGAGGTATAGCTCTGGACAATAATAAAGGCGCCCTTTTTAACAAAAATTTCAGCAGCATCCACCTTACCAACAGGGTTTCCAAAAACCCAAAGGCGATTTGAAGCTCAAACATCAACAATTAAACAACAAGGGAATCCAAAAACCATGGTAGATTATAACACTGATGATATTTTGAAACAAATTGTTCTTAATCAATAGAATGAGATGAAGAGTCAAGGTTCAGAGCTGAGGGAGTTAAAGACTCAAATAATCCAGATTGTCACTGCCCTCCATGAATTGTTAAGTAAGAATTATGGAAATCTAACTTCCCAAACTACTCCAAATTCAAAGGGGAATGTCAGTTCCATCACATTGAGAAGTGGGAAGCAAATAACTAATATATCTGCACCTATCATTCCACCGGGATTCACCTCAACTCCAGAAAATCCCCATTCAAAACTAGCTGATAAGAAACCCAAGGAGAAAGATAAAGGTAAGAAAAATATTAATGATGTTCCTCCTAAACCCCTTCCCTTTCCAAACAGGGTTATACAAACCAATAATATGGCTAAAGAGGTGATGTAAAAAGAGGTTTTGTACACATTCAAGTGTGTAGATATCAACATCCCTATACTTGAATCCATCAAGAAAATCCCAAGGTATGCGAAATTCTTAAAGTAACTTTGTACCAATCGAAGAGGGATCAAGGGAAATGAGAGGATTAATCTTGGAAGGAATGTGTCAGCACAAATTATACCAACTCTAGCAATGCCCACAAAGTGAAAGGATATAGGGACATTCACCATCCCATGCACCATAGGGAAGTTACACTTTTTTGATGCTCTTTGTGATTTAGGAGATTCCATAAATGTTATGCCTCACTCTGTATTCTCTTCTTTATAGGTTGGTGAGTTAAAATCGATGAGAGTAGTGGTGTAGTTAGTTAATAGAGCTACATCATATCCAACGGGAGTCCTTGAGGATGTACTTTTCTGAGTAAGAGACATGATATTTCCAGCAGATTTCTACATGATTAACATGGAGGATGATCAGGTAAGTTCTCATGAACCCATTATCTTAGGTATACCCTTACTCAAAACTGAAAAAACTAACATAAATTTCAATTAGGGTACTATTTCTATGGAGTTTTTGGATGAAGTTGTGATATTTAATGTTGTGGACTCCATGAAGTACCCCTCATAGGACCATTCTATATTTTTTATCTCCCACTTCTAACCACAAAATAAAAACCCCATGGAATTTGATTGTTGTATGCTTAGGAAGATTATGAGTATTGGTTCAAGTTTTATGTCTAAGAGTACTTCCACACCTATTTCCAATGCACAATACTCTCTTAGATTTGATTTTGAAATGGATTCATATTCTGATTTTGATCATTAAAACTATGATTATGACATGGCTATTGAGTATGTTGATGGATTTGATGCTTTATTCTCTGATTTTGATGATGTATATTCTGATACTGATGTTCATTGTGCACATATTTTAGTTCCTTCAATTTCTCAATCTATACATCATCCCCTTCATTGGAACTGAATACATTTTAACCTAATCTCAAATAATCATACTTTTTAAGTGGCGAGAGATTACCTGTTATAATTTCTAATAATCTTCCTTTTGAACATGAAGAAAAGCTTTTGAATATTTTGAGGGAGAATATCAGGGAAATCGGGTGGACCTTGGCTGACATATCAGGTATTAGACCCTCCATTTTCATGCATAGGATTCTTTTGAAGGATAGGGATAAGTTAGTTAGGTAGACACAAAGGAGACTCAATCCAACCCTTCTGGAAGTTGTTAAAAAAGAGGCTGAAAAATTGCTCAAGTCAAGTATAATTTATCCTATTTTAGATTCCTAGTGGGTGAGTCCTATTCAGGTTGTGCCTAAGAAAAGTAGTGTTACTATTATTAAAAATGAGAAAGATGAGTTAATTCCAATGAGGGTACAAAACAGTTGGCGTGTGTGTATTGATTATAGGAAACTAAATCAATCTACTCACAAGGACCATTTCCCCCTCCCATTTATTGATCAAATGATTGAGAGACTAGCTGGGAAAACACACTTGTTTCTTGGATATATTTTCTGGATATTTTCAGGTTCCAATTTCTCTAGAAAACTAGGATAAGACAACATTAACTTTTCTATTCGGTACGTTTGCCTACTGAAGGATGCCATTTGGACTTTGCAATGCCCCAGGTACCTTCTAGAGATGCATGGTGAGTATTTTTTTTGATTTTATTGAGACTTTCATGGAGGTATTTATAGATGATTTTATAGTGTATGGGTCTTCATTTGATGATTGTATCTCAAGCTTGGGAAAGGTTTTGAATCATTGTATTGAGAAGAATCTGATCTTAAACTTTGAAAAGTTTCATTTTATGGTCGAGCATGGGATTTTATTTGGGCATGTAGTGTCAAAACATGGGATAAAGTTTGATAGATCTATGGTAGATATCATTTCATCCTTACCCTATCATTCATGTGTGTGTGATGTTAGATCTTTCCTAGGGTATGCATGATTTTATCGATGCTTCATCAAAGATTTTAGTAAGATTTCTCTTCCTATGTCACGATTACTTAAAAATGATTTTTATTTTGTGTTTGATGATTCTTGCAGGACTTCCTTTGATGAGATAAAGAAGTTTATAACCACTCCACTGATCATAAAACCCCTGTGGTGGGAGCTTCCTTTTGAGATTATGTGTGAAACATCCAACTTTGTGGTCAGAGCTATCTTATCTCAGAGGGTGGAGTGACATTCACATGTGATTTCATATGCATCAAGGACATTGGATTCAGCCCAATAAAACTACACAACCACATAAAATGAGTTTCTTGCTATTATATTTGCTTTAGATAAATTCCATTCATATTTATTGGGCTCTAAAGTAGTTGTTTTTTCTAACCATGAAGATCTGAGGTACCTATTGAAGAATCCGGATGCAAAGACCAAGCTAATTCGATGGATGCTCCTTCTTCATGAATTTTATATTGAGATAAAGTACAAGAAGGGGTCAGAAAACTTTGTGGCAGACCACATGAGTAGGCTTACTCACACACTAGAGGATGACAACTTGGACTAGGTACCACTTCATGACACTTTCCCCAATGAGCATCTTTATTCCATCTTAGGTACGCATCCTTGGTATACTGATTTAGTTAACTACCTTGTTTCCTATGAAATCCCTACAAATTTAAAGAAACACCAAGTCCGAAAATTAAAGAGTGAGTCTAGATTTTATGTGTGGGATGACCCCTACCTCTGGCGCATGTGTAGTGACCAAGTTATTAGGAGGTGTGTTCCTGATCATGAGTTTGAGTCTGTTCTTCAATTTTATCATACACTTGCTTATGGTGGACACTTTGGACCCCAACTGAAAACTAAGAAAGTTTTGGACTCTGGATTATATTGGCCTAGTTTATTCCATGATGCTCATGTGTTCTGTAAGTCATGCTCACATTTCTAACACAATGGTAATATTTCTAGGAGAAACGAGATGCCCCAAAAAACCATATTATTCTATGAGATTTTTTATGTATGGGGCATTGATTTTATGGGTACTTTTACTAGTTCATTTTGTTTCCTTTATATCTTGGTTGTTGTTGATTATGTGAGCAAACAGGTGGAGGATAAGGCCACCAGGATTGATGATTATCATGTTGTTTTGTACTTTGTCAAAGCACAATTTTTTTGTAGGTTTAGAGTACCTAAGGCCATAATTAGTGACCAAGGGACACACTTTTGCAATTATAATTTTATTTCCTTGCTTTGGAAGTATGGGGCGACACACAAAACATCAACACTATACCACCCGGTTTCAAATCGTGAGTTGAAACAAATTTTGGAGAAAACTGTGTAGCTAAATAGGAAGGATTGGAGCAAGAAATTGGATGATGTGCCATGGGCTTATAGGATAGAATAAAAGACACCCATTGGTATTTCCCTATTTCAGATTGTTTTTGGGAAAGCGTGTCATCTCCCCGTGGAAGTTGAGCATCGAGCTTATTGGGATATAAAGAAATGAAACATAGATTTGGACCAAGATGAAATCTAAAGGAAGCTGCAAATTCAAGATCTTGAGTATATTTTATTGTCTTCATATGATAACCCAAGTCTCTATAAGGAAAGATCAAAAGTATCTCATGAAAAAATGATCCATAAAAGATAATTTCAAGTTGGAGAGAAAGTCTTGCTCTATAGTTCACGACTAAAGCTGATGCTTGGTAAGTTGCATTCTAGGTGGTTAGGTCCTTATGTTGTGACTAATGTTTTTCTTTATAGTGAAGTTTTAATCACACAATAGGACACATGAATGATATTTATAGTCAATGGGAAACATTTGAAGAAATATATTGAGGGACTTCCTACTAATGTAGTGGATTTCATCACACTGCATGACCCCATCATCACTTGAGCATATCAGGATGTTCCTAAACCTTTCACTTTTATATTATTTTTCCTATTTAAAATTATACATTTCATGTGCATATATCATCTCATAGGTTCACATTGAGGACAATGCAATATTTTAAGTGTGGGGTAGGGGACACCATTTTGGGGTAGATATTTCAGATTTTCATTTGTGTGTTTTATGTGTATTTTCTATTAAGTTTTTGGTTAAAATTTTCAAAAAAAAAGAAATGAAAAATAAACAAATATATCATGTAACATTCTCATGCAAAACATATGGAAAATGCATTTTTTCAAAATTCATTGGTAGAAATATAAGCATGAGTAAGATTTCATCATCAAGGGTAGACTTTTATAAAAATTAAAGTTGTCGATGATATGAATGGTTGTGTCATTATAAAAACTTTTAGATTTTGACATCATTATTTGTGATATTTGTTCATGGTAAATTGTGTCATTGATTTCTCCACACAATCTTTCACACAATCATGAATTGAGAGTTTCTCTTACCTAATTGAATGTATATCTAGGGTAAGTAATTCTTTTATACTTATAACATGGTCTTTCCATACATTCATTTCTCTTCCAATCATTTCCATCAATGTACCAGATTGACCTATGCATGTGCACCTAATATTTGACTATTGTACTCCCTCTCAAAAATTAAAAAAAATACAAAAAAAAAATCAATAAATAGGGGAGTGAAGAAATGTACAACATGTGGGGATATTTATGTCTGGAGCTCATGGTTTAACTTCTGGGAATGCTTAAATGTGTGGGTTTTGGAATTTTATTGCAAAGGATGTTGAACAGGTTCATTGTAATATAACCAGGTAAGAAGAAAAGTTTTTATTGTCCTAAATATACAAGATAAAGGGTGGAGAGACAAGCTTGGAATGGTTGTCACACACACACATGGAGAATTAATGGCATGGTAGACCCATGACTTGTTTCGCTATGATTAGTGTTATGAATCTCACTAAATTTTGTTTTGGCACAATTTATGAGAAAATGAATTTAAAATTTATTTATATTGACTCTTGATGAGATTCTTACCTTGACTATATTTTCACAGTGGATTGAGAAATATGAATATGCATATCTTGTCACAATTTTTTCTAATACATGATATGAGGTTTTGCTCAGGAGTACAAAAGGGTAAGTGTGGGAGAGTTGATAAAACTAATTTTTATTGAATATTTTATTGATAATAAATGATAAAATTTCCTCACATTGTGTTAAATATGTTTATTTATAAAACATTTGGGATTAGATCATTCATTTGAAAATGTGATGGAAATTATAGTTTTACCCTTTATAGTGCACTGTAGTATTTCAAAAATAAATATTTTAATATTTATTATTTGAACTTTAAATTTTGTAACTGCATTCCTAACTTAATGGGATACAACTTTTGTTCAGGACATTGAAGCTAAATTGTACATTTGTTTGGACTAAATGGACCATGAAGTCAAATGTGGGCTGGACCCGCCAGATTGAATATTGGTTATGTATTTGAGCCATAACTTCTTCATCCAAGCTTGGATTGGACCCAAATTTTGGGAGGATCTCTCCAATTCAATTATAAAAAAATAATTAATCTAGAATAATATCTGGATCAAGCATTTTGGAGGTCAAATGGGTGGTGAAAGTTGGATTAAAATATTTGGCTGAGATTCCCCATTCACACTTGAAACCTCTTTAAACCTAGCCTCCCCTCCACTCTATAAATTAGTCTTTTTCTCATTTTTAGGGGTTGGGACATGAATTGGAAAGTTTAGGGAATATGATAAGTGGATACACTCCAATTATCCAACCATTTCAATAAGGGTATCTCTTGAAGCAAGGATCCCTTCAACGACGCCTCCTTCTCCTTCTTCTTCATGTTGTAATACTTTTGTTTGTGTAATAAACTTCTTTTTTATTATTTTATTTATTATACTTTATTCTGTTTTTTTCAAATTTATTATTCTATTAATCTTCCTAATTGGTCTGGAATCAAGAGTGGAGACTATATTGGGTTCTACCCTTTGAATCCTTTGCTCATGCAAAATGTCTCCATGATGACCACATCACCCATGGAAGAGTAGTTTTCTTAGTGATCGATCTATATTCTACCCTATTAATTTAATTATTTTGAATCATCAAGATACTAAAATTCAATTAATATAATCCATGAATTGAGTTTTTAAATTGGAATAAACTAAGCAAGCAATTTAACAATTAACACAGAAACACACGAGGTTGAGTATTGTGTGAATTGTGAGAGCGTGAACTTAATCAGTAATATAAGGCCACACAGAATAAATTTGTAGAGTTAAAATATAATCCATAAACACAATTCATCCACATTTTTTAGAATGGATATGTGTCATAATTTACCACTTACCATAAGCTATCCTTAGAACATCAATCAAATCAGGGTGTTGCGATTTCATGTTTTGAAGATACCCTAGGGTTTAATTCACTTCATATTTGTGGTAAAGTTAATTCTTGTAGGGTTCGGGGGTTAAAAAGTTAGGGGATCATAATTAAGTAGATTTTAATTTATATGATAATGATAAATATTTGAGTGAATAGGTAGAGTTAGATCGATTGCACCTTTTAGAATATTTTCTAAAAAAAACATCTTCTTATTGTGTCTTTTTAATCAAACTTCATTTCAAAGAAATAAAAAAATTATTTAATATTCTTCTAGAAAACTTCTTCTATCTTTATGAATGGTAAAAAACCCACATCATTTAAAGTAGTTTTCTTATTCCTTTTTATGTTATTTTCAAAATACCTTTAATAAGTTGTCAAATTTACTTCCTCCATTGAGAGACGACCTTGGTCAGCCACTCTACTGCACCTAAGTACCCAAAAATCACACTAATAATCTGAGGGTACCCATTATAAAGCCTTTCAATAACCACATATTCAAGGTCTCATGCCAAGAATACAAATAAAATTTTTGTCAAGGCCTTATTCCAAGACACTAGTTTGTCTCATGAGACCTACCGATGTTTCAAGGGGCTATAGCAAGCTCTGCCCATCACTTACTAAGTCCAATGCATTCCTCATATGAAAAGGGTGAAACATAATCTAAACATTCCTATTAAAAATAAAATACTAAATGTCAATAGTTTAACCACAAACCATGAATGGTATAAAACTAGCACATCCACAGTCAAACGTAACTCATTCAATAAAATATGGAATATTGTATTGTAATAAATCAACCTCTATCAAGAATAAAATACAATTAAGGATATTGACAGAGATGAAAATAATCAGTAAAACTATTTGAGAGAAATATCCCCTTTTTCTTGAAAACATTTAAAAGTCTCACTATTTATCAAAGAAGTCATTTAAAAGAGATTTTTGAATCAAAGTGTCCCATACCACTTTGAAACTTTTTAAAGGAATTTTAATTTCAAAACGTTCATATCAATATAAATAAATCCTTAAAATCATTTTTAAAACATGGACATTACTGAGAAAGATTTATAATAATAAATATTTAAAACTATATTTTAGTTAAAGAGTTCCTTACCAAATGATAGAAACTTGAATACAAATAATTGAGGAATAAAAATAATAAAAACTTTATAATATAATGAGAATAAAGGGATTCATGATATAATATTTCAAATGACAGTATATACACCATATAAAAGTGAATTGGTGCATAACAACAAAGAGGTCTCAATGGAATGTAAATTGAGATGAAATACCTTATAAAGACCATATACTTAGATTAAGGATAAATAAATGAAATAATTATGTGTGAAAAATATAAATACACTCAATATAATTAGATCTGCAGTGTAAATCAATCAGAGTACATTCACATATATTCTTGTAAAAACAAAACCAATGACTTGGATGTTTAATTTAATGAATGAAAATTGACTTAAGATTACCCTTAACAAGTTCATATCAATGGCATGAGAATTTATCAATGGAGTGATTATGTGTATCAAAATTATATACACATAAAGGGGAGTTTAAATTACTACATAAATAATAAATAGTTATTCCACACATAATCTTGGAGTAAAATAATCAATGAAGTATGCGTAAAGCCCAATGAGTGGAAATTGAAATTTGAAATTCCCTTACCGATTTGGTAACTTATGAAACATAAACCCCATGAAATAAGTATCATAAAATTAAGATTTAAATACCCATAAATTAATGTATATTATACAAATAATACAATCATGGGTAGTATATACACCGCACAAAAGGAAATAGTGGAAAATATAGCATGAATCTCATGGGAATAAAAAGTGAGATGAAAGCCCCTTACCTTGTACTTTTCCTTAGTATAGGGTACATTAAAATCCTATATAATGGTGAAATAATAGTTATTAAATTATTCAATAACCACATACACAAATATGATATCATATATGATCTTCTAATATTGCTTTGTTAATGATATTTTAGTAGTATAATTGATTTGGGTGTTAACTGATTCGTTTTCCTTTAAATGTTTTGTTACGTAAGTCATTTTTGTTATAAATAGGATGTATTTAATTCATATAAAGAATTATATTAAGTTTTTAAACATTATTTTTAATCATCCAATGAAAATTATTCTTGAATGGTTACGATGGCGAACGAAATCTCATCGCGTCGTAGAGACGGTAAGCCGTACATACGCATATATGGTGACTTTATCATTCATAGGATTGATAGAATAATGAATATGGTTATAAAATATTTATAATAACATATTAGTATGTATAAGGTACTAGAGTTATTGTTTTATTATGGAAACAACAAAGAAAGAGGAAGTGGAAGGAGAAAAGAACTTTGAAAGAGTTGATGAAATAATTACCTCTTCTTCGTGTTCTTCATTTTGATTTGAACAAAAGGGATAATTATGTTGAATTTATGATCAAATTAAGTCCTATAGGTTGAATTTAGTGTATTTTAGAGGTTATTTGATCAGGTGTTTTCTAATAAAAAAGGATTTGGAGGTGTGAAATTAAGAGAAGGGGTAATACCCTTTTATACGAGAGGTGATGGTCACTTTCAGAAAAGCCTGAAATATTATTTTATTATAAAATCATTTTAGATTTATAATAGCTCAAAATAGATTTATTTATAGGATAAGGTGGGTATGGGTATAGAAAATCTCAACCAATAGGTTTTATACAAGTTTAGGTCACCATATTAACCTTATATTTTAGATTTAACTCTTAGTTAAATAGTTTAACTTTTACCATGTCTTCTTGTATTAATATAATACATGGTTAATAAACTCACTATAAAATGACAAGATAACCTAAAGTTTTTAATTAATGACATATACATCATTATATAATTCATTTTTCCAAACCTTATATTTTTATTACAGTTACATAATTTAATAAAATAGTATTTGTTTTAAAAACTCATTTATGTCAATTTTGGCACTATTTAGTATTTGGTTTTTTTGAAAGTCATAAAAATCTGATTTATTTGAAAAAAATATATTTAATAAACTCTAACATGTCATATTAACCTATAAAATTCTTTTATGGCATAATAAATTTCAATTCACATTTATTTTAATATTTATAACATCAATTATTTTAGTCTTTCATTGATAAGGTAGTTACTTCATCATCATTGTGTCATAAATAAATTTAATTATTTAACATCTAAAAATTATAAATAAAATACCATAATATAGGAAATATTTTTATCTTTATAATTAATATTTATAGTCTAATTTATCTTATGTATAACCCTATATTAAAAAATTTTTAGTTATTAAAATTTGAATTTACCACTTTTAACTCTTCTTTAAATAAAATATAATTAATGTCCTAATATAATCCAAGTGGATAAAAAAGGATCATATTTTTTTCCTAAGGTTAATTTTTGTAGAAATAAAATTATCCAATATAATTAGTACATGTTTTAGGGTAATTATAATATCATTTTTACCTTTAATTACCCTATTTACTTTTAACCATGGTAAATAAAATTTAAAAGTTACTGTTAAACAAAAATTATTTTCATATTATTGAACCAAATTTTACTTACTGATGTTAACCGTTTATCTCAAATTTTTGAAATTCAATTCATAGAAGTGGTAAAATTATGTTTTATGCAAATTTGCAAATGTGCCTAGAAGGTGAGTAAAAGACGATAAAAAGTTTAATAAAATTTTGTATATCTAATATTATTATAAAATGAATTAAATTAATTTAATTAGACTAATATAGGTATTATGTATCCATTTTGACTTTAAAATAAATTTAAATTAAAAATAATTATTTAAATAAAAATTCGGCTTTAAACAATAACATAGTGTTTTTCACTATCCAACAAAAATTGAATGTTTTTAGAAAAATACCTAAAATTCACCCAAAGATAGTTTTGATATTCCAAATTCAAAAATTATGTATATTTTAGTAAATTAAAAACATATAAGTTTTATTAATTAATTTAAAAAATATTCCCATTATCAAAACCAGAAAGCATGTTTTTGAGAAGTAAAAACTATCAAAAGATTGATTTGTGTTTATATCCAATTTCATTGTAAAATTACTTCCAATGACCAAAATAAGATTAAAAGATAAAAATATAATCTAATTATACTTAAAAACAATTCAAATTTATAATTTAAAACTATAAATTATTTTTATTAAAAAAGTTGTTTTCAATTAAAATTTAGTATTTTTCACTATTCATCAAAATATGAAAGTTATCAGAAAAACACCAAAAATTTATCCAAACTAAATTTTTATGTATTTATTCTAAATAAGAAGTTAATTTTGTCATATTGAATATATAAAAGTTTCAAATATTGGATTTAAAAAGGGTTCGCCATTAAAAGGTGGTAAAATTGCATTTCTTGAAAAATAATTCTTTTATCAGAAAAATTGAATTTGTTCTTATATTATGTATAAGAAACACATAATATGGATGTTAAAATTATATGGAGTACATAAAATTTGAAATTCAGTCAATACTATTCATAGCCTGTTTTTGAACGGCTAGTTTGGTAAGTCGTGGTGTGCTCGAACTCGGTGTTGCATATAGCGCAAGCTATTGAATTACTTTAAAGAAAATAAATTACTATGAAATCTTGGGGTGTTACACATGTAGAATGATGTAATTCATTCCAATACTAGAAATATGAGTTATTTCTCCTAGGTAAAATATTTATTTAATGTACTCATTAAACGAACCATTAAATAAGTCTCAGGAATGAGTTATTTATTTATTTGTATATATGAAATTATTTATTTTATGGATGCAAGTCCACGATCACATAAATAAATTAATTAATGTGAAAATATAGAAATTAAATAAATGAATTATGAGTAAATGTTTTATCCATTATGGTTAATTAATTAATTAAGATCCACTTAATATTAACAAGACATGTAATGGATAAAACAAGTTTTTTTGTATAATTAAATAAAATACCTCAATTAAATATTAAGTTAGACTTGTCCTTCCATTACTTGATTAATAATGAAAGCCATAAAACTAAGTTTTTCACCAACCCTCATTGAGATACTTACTTTTAATGTGGATTTCTTATGAAGGTTATGGGTTTACTTAACCATCTTACATCAAGAGAAGTAGCCCTCACCAGAATTGATGTAACTTGGAGGAAAGTGTTGAGGAAATTCAAGTTAGGATTTCAAGATAGGGGAGTCCACTCAATAGATTAAGGAGTTGCAAGACCGCAGTTGTAAAAGACCTTCTTACCTAAATACCTTCAAATAGCTTGAACAACCCTCATTAGGGTTATGAAAAGGGTAATATGGATCCTTGCCACTAGAATTTCATAGAAACTAGACATTCTAAGCTCAATAGTGAGGGATATTAAGACTGCATAAAATAGTTAGAGATTTAATAAAAATTAATAAAATCAAATTAATTTATTATTTATAACATAATTTTTAATCAAGAAAAGTATTAATAATCTGCTCTTTTAATCATAGAATAAAATGGAAAGCTCATCATCTATATTATACCTATGATCAATATTGGATAAAGACAACCTTCTCAATAACGGTAACTTCTAGGAGTGGCTTAGACACCTTCGAGTTATGCTACTCCATGAATAGTGATATTATATGCTAGAATCCTCAATTCTTAATCCACTTGCTAAAGAGGTGAGTGATGAAGAGTTCCTAGTCTAAGAAAAATATTTAAGCAATGCAGTTTACATTCAATATTTTATGATTTAATCTATGTATAGTGAACTCATGAGGTCTCACAAAATCATGGATGCTTATATCATACTTGAGCACCTCTATGGTCTTTACCAGGATACATCTAGATAGGAATGGTTTAATATATCCAAGGAACTATTTCATAGAAATCTTGTAGAGGGTACCCCAGCTAGACCTCACTTAGTCAATCTCATTATCTACATTGAGAAACTAGAGATTTTAGGGTTTAAAATCCCTGAATAATTGGGAACTAATCTCATTCTGGCATCACTCCCTCAGATCTTCTTCAACTTTATTATCAATTTTAATATGAAAAACATTGAAAAGCCTCTACTAGATCTTTCTACTCTCCTTTGATAAGTAGGTAAGGATATGAAGCGTGAAAAGCCTTTAATACTTATGGTGAAAAAATAGATAGGGAAAGCAAACATATTTAATCCCAAAGCTTCTTCACATCCTCCAAATAAGAATAATATCAAGGGGTAATCACGGGAACAAGATGTTATCTATTCCACACATGGAAAGAAGGGCCACTAGAAGAAAAACTTCACCCATCCAAAGAATAAAGGGGAGGATTCAGGTGTATTTGTTATTGAGTGAAATTTAAATGTTTCTATAAATTAGGTATTAGATACAACTTTTGGTTTCCACATATGTATTCAAGTACATAAACCAATTAGATTCAAAAATATCAACTGAGGGGGGGTAGATCTATGAGTATCCAATAGATCTAAACTTGTAGCTGTATCTATTAGTGACCACCATCTCACATTGCCAACTAGGATGATCTTGGTTTTAAAGGGTTGTTATTATGTTCCTTTTGTTACCAAAAACAATATATCAATATTCACACTAGATACATATGGTTTTATTTTCAAATTTGGAAATAAATGTCACTTATTTTATAAATATATCATTTATTATGATAAGGAATAATTAAATAATAGTCTTTATGTGTTGGGATACACAAACCAAGTAATAACAATCAATAACAAAACAAACTCACATGACTCATACCACACCCAACTTTGGCATCATTGGTTAGGTCATGTAAATGAAAAAAACTTGACTAAACTCCATCAAAATCGATATTTAAATTCTTTTAAACTAAAACCACTTGGTGCATGTCACACATGTTTTCTAGCTAAAATGAAAAAAATCCTCATTTAGTAGGAAAGGTTTAAGGGATAAAGAGATTATTGAATTAGTTCATACTAATGTGTACAGAACATTTTCTATTGAAGCAAGTGGTGGTTAATCATACATCATAAATGATTTTAGTATATATGGATATGTATACATAATGAGGTATAAGTTAGATTCTTTTGATAAATTAAAGGAATATAGGAATGCATTTGGGAACTAGATTGGTAATAATATTAAGAAACCTTACTTAGACTATGGTGGAAAATATCTTAATCAAGACTTCATTGATTATTTATAAGATTTTTGGATACTATCTTAACTCACTCCTCCTTATACGCATCAGTGGAATAGTTTAAGTGAAAGGAGGAACCACAATTTTTTGTACATGGTGGGATCAATGAAGAGTCATGTGAGTCTTCCATTATCCTTTTGGGTATATGTGTTACAAACAAAAACAAAAACAAAAACACTAAAACAATTTCCAAATAAAGTGGTAGATGTTATACTATACCAATTATGGAATGGAAAGAAAACTGTTTTATCATACTTATGTGTATGAGGTTTCGAAGAATTTGTTAAGGTATATTAAGGTAACAAACTTGCACCATTAGGAACAAAGTGTACCTTTATAGGATATCCTAAGGAAATAAGGGGATATTACCTATACGACCCCTCAGATAAAAAGTTTGTAGTGGAAATACATGCTATATTCCTTGAGAGGGAGCACATCTCTAAAAGATATAGTTAGATCAAGATAGAATTTGATGAAATTGAGGCTCAAGGTAAACAAGAGTTGGTGTAGGAAAAAATTCTATAATGCCCCATGGAATAAGAAACTATTCTGAATACACAATTACTGTATAGAAGTACAAGAGAGGTTAGAGAACCAAAATGTTTTGTTTTTTTAGTCATTGAGGACAATGACTCATTATTAGTTGATAAAAATGATCCTATAAACCACAAGGAAGAAGTAAGTGGAATATATGTTTCCAAGTGGAAAGAATCCATGAATTATGAAATGGATACCATGTACCAAAACCAAATCTTGATTTTGGTAGATCCTCCATTGGATGTAAATCTCATTGGTTGAAAATGTGTATTCAAGAAGAAACTGGATATGGAAGGAAAAGTTAGTACCTATACGACATGATTGGTTTCAAAAAGGTTTAAATAGTTCTAAGGAATTGAACATAAAGAAACATTTTCACTAGTTTCAATAATGAAATCCATCAGAATTCTACTTTTGATTACAGCCCGAATGGCCCGAAGGCCTTATTTTATTATTTTATTATGGATAATCCCCATTTTAAGGGTTGAAGGGGAACCCGTACATGACCCATAGGCCTAAGGAACAAGGCCCGACTGACCCGAAATACATGACCTAAAGGCCCAGAGGAAAACCATGCCCATTACATGACTCGTAGGCCCAACCCACTAGAACTACCCCTCCCCAGCTTCTACGTCATTGATCACCTAGATCCCCACCTTGAATTTCTGATTGGCTAACATTTCCCCGTACAAAGATGCATGGTGCCTGGTCCTGATGGAGGCTACCATACCCTCTCATTCTTCCAATCTGGTTAGCTCTGTTTCTGGTGGCTACTACTCTTTTTTCCCTGATCCTATTCTGGGGCCTGTTCTGTGTGAACTGAGCTACTCCATGGTATCTGTGGCCCGAAGGTCCTATGGCCTGAAGGTGTTTGATGACCCGAAGGCCCTTGAGACCTGTAGGAATATGTCTATATGACACAACCTGAAGGGTTCATGAATCAAAAGTATGTCAATAAGATATGAAAATTGAAAAAATAAATTTATAGATTAATGCAAACATCTTGATCATGAAACATTTACTTTGATGAATCCATAACGAAATTTGGTTTCATAAAGAATGAGTGTGATCCTTGTGTCAACAAATAGTTTAGTGGGAGTGCAGTCATTTTCTTAATTGTATATATTTATGAAATATTACTCATTATAAATTAAATAATAGTCTTATAGTCTGTTAATTTATGGTTGAATAAATTCTTCTCTATGAAGGTAGTAACACCCCAAGATTTTTATGAAATGGATATTTAAATAATTTGATTTCTTTGATAGACTGTGTTGCATGAACCACAAAATATTATATGTCTGTTATAACATAGAAATTAAATTGGAAGGAATAAATATGAATAACTAATTTATGAAATAAATATAAAGGTCATACTCAATAAGATTATATTGGTAAGTTCTTAGAAAATGATCAAACAATTTTTTTAATACTCACTTTATTCTTCAAAAATTCATTTTCTTCAAACATATTCTTTTCTTCTTTTTATGAGTGAATATTAATTTCTAAAAGATCTATAAAATGTATTTTAAAATTTTAATTTAATTTTTTAATTTAGCATGAAAAAATTATCTTAAAAATATTTTATATAATTTTTTGAAAACATTTATTTTTTTCAAGGAATAAAAAAAAATACTAATTTTTATTTAAAATTTTATTTTTATTTAAAGTATTTTCAAGGTAAAATTATGTTTTTTATTAGTTAATTTTTATATAATCTAATTATGTTTTTTAAAATGATTTTATATATGAATTTATTATAAGAACATTTTATGTTTAAAAAAGGAATTTTTCCAAAAAACTATTTTAATGGAATTTTATAATTTTTATTTCAAATTAAATTATAAAACTTCTATGTTTTGAATTTTAAAAAATTGATTTCAGATTCAGATTTAGAAGGTCCAAATTTAGTGAATAGTTTCCTTTTATTTTTGGCCAATATGAATAGTAACCTTGGCAAATTTTGTTACCACAGTAAAGGGTAAATTGGATAATTTAGGATAAAAATAAGATGATAAGGACTATAAAATAGTCCTAACACTTGGCCAAATTTTATTGGATTAAGATAATTCTACCTTTAACACCAAATTATCAAAAATAAGTTGTTTAATGGAAACTTGTCCATGAAAACGACTTATATAATATTTAAATCAAGGAAAGTCACAAAGTATCACTTTCTTTGCCATAAACATCCCTTATGTATCCACATGGGAAAAAGGTAGGTTATGAATGAATATAAATTTCCATTTTTAACTTAATAAAAATACATTCATGTTATAAATTTATTTTTTAGTTTTTGGGCCACAAGGAATATATTATGGTATTTATAATATTTTATTTAATAAAAATTCAAAGATTTCACATTCATGTTTTAAATATTATATCATTTTTAATATAGGGTAACCCTAGAGATTTATTCAATCATAAGTAGTCTTATGAAATATAATATATTTAACTATATCATGGTAATTTATTTATAGTTTTTAGTGAATAAATAATTACCTTAAATTCTTACACAACACTGAGGAAAAAATTATTTTATTAATTTAAATATCAAATAAATGTTATTAAAAATATTACAATAAATATAATTTGAGATAATTTATGTGATCAAAGAATTTTCTATATTACCTTGACCTATCAAGGATATAATAAGATATTTTTTCTAAGTTAACTTGTTATCTTGATATTTTTAAAAGCCTAAGTAATGAATAATATCAAAATTGACACTAATGATATTTTATCAAAATAATATTTTATTAAATTATTTAAAAATCATAAAACATATTTAAAAATACAAAATAAATGTAATATAGCCTAAAATTTAATAAATTGTTCATTTATGGTCTAATTTACATCACATAATTAAAAATTATAACCATTTAATATTGACAAATTTGGTAATGTAGTTAGAATTAAAAATAGGTTAACTAGTGAATAATCAAAATGATAAGGTTTAAAATAATACTAAAACTTGTCTAAATTATATTTTTTGATGAAATTAAAACCTTATATTATCTTATCTTATAATAAATGTCCATTTGGTGGCATTTAAAAAGAAAATAAATTTATTAAAATTTAATATTTTTGGAAATTTCAAAAGTACCCCTCACCTTAATTATAAAAATCCATCACATCACTCACTTATTAACATAACTCTGATCCTTAAATATAAACCATATCATGAAACACTACTGAAAAAATGGCCTATACCCACGGTTCAAAACTATGGGTATAACCCCCAAAACCGTGGGCTGGAATGGCGTCGGTATAGGTCCCCAGACTATACCCACGGTTTTCCAAAACCATGAGTATAGGTGTCGTGCAATCGTGTCACCGAAATATAGTCAATTTACACGGTGTCAATGGCCTATACCCATGGTTTCAAAACCGTGGGTATAGGTCCTAAAATAATGCAGGCGCCGAGTTTTGATCCTGTAACGTCTTCACTGCAAACACTGCGTCTAACCACTACCCTAACATCACCTATATGTATATATATATTTATTTAAATATAGTTATAAAAACCGTGGGTATAGAGGGAAGAACTGTGGTTATAGGGTTCCCGCCAAAAAAAATTTCCTTCCCGCGGAATTTTTTTTTTCCCTCGCACACAAAAGTGACCTATACCCACAGTTTTTCATAACCGTGGGTATAAGTATTTTAGCCCAGACCTATCCCCATGGTTTTCCACAAAACCATGGGGATAGGTACCCCTATACCCACGGTTTTCGGCAACTATGGGTATAGGTCACTTTTCAGGACCTATCCCCACAGTTTTGGAAAACCATGGGGATAGACCCCCCTATACCCACAGTTTTGGGAAACCGTGGGTATAGGTCGTGAAAAGTCACCTATACCCACGGTTTTCCAAAACCGTGGGTATAGGGGGGGTCTATCCCCACGGTTTTGGAGAAAACTGTGGGGATATTTCCATTTTACAGTAGTGAAAATTTATCTTATAAACTTCCTTATACACAATATATAGGTTCTATCTGTAATGGCTCGGACCTCTCCAGTCCATTACTTTGTGAAAATGTGGTGTTAGAGGTGTTTTGGGAGGTCAAGGTGACTTGGGGGGGGGGTTCATTTGGGTGAATCTTTAAGGAAAACTAAAGGGAAATAGATTTTTCACGGGCTGTGCACAGTTTGTCTAAACCGTACGGCCAGACCGTGCATAGGTCATCTTGGAGGCAGTGGGTAACACACGGTTTGTCTAACTGTGCGGCCTAACCATGTGAGGAGTGTTTGACAAGGAAGTAGATTCTTCATGGGAGGTGCACGGTTTGTCTAACCATGCAGCCAAACTATTCGAGAGGGGTGGCCAAGGCAGTATCTAACGCACGGTTAGTGCACAGTTTGTCAAACCGTGCGGACTAACCGTGTGAGCACTTAAATTAGATCCTATAATTGTGGATCTCAACCGTTTTGCCTCTAACTTTCTCGTTTAAGCTCCTAAGTGGCCATTATTCGAGATTACCCTCCCTTGAAGGTAGGAGAACCTCTCCCAAGCA
Source organism: Viscum album (assembly GCA_963277665.1). Classification (NCBI taxonomy): domain Eukaryota; kingdom Viridiplantae; phylum Streptophyta; class Magnoliopsida; order Santalales; family Viscaceae; genus Viscum; species Viscum album. The sequence goes on from OY728148.1 coordinate 1,811,770,078, forward strand.
TTTTGGAGGTGATCCGAAGGCTTCTCTTGATGAATCAAAACCGGTTTCTTGAGGTATGTGATCATTCTTGTTTGGTTTCTTATATCTACTTAGATATACTTCCACTCTTCTCTCGGTTTCTTAGATATACACCTGTTATGGGTATATCTAAGTGTGTGGATGCCAAATATGATGGGATTTGGTCTTGATCTTTCTAGGAGAAGAGATTTAAGGCGGGTTTTTGGAGAATCAACCCGACCTTCTTGAGCCTTCTTCAACCGTTGGGGTTTTCGTCAAAAACCTTTGAGGTAGAGGATTCATGGCTTCTCTTTCTTTTACGTGCAATTGTATTGTTATCATGTTTAATCCCACTAGATGACAATGGAATTTACATAATAAATATTTTGAACCGGATAAAGAATTTGTTATCGATCGCATGATATTGCCTCTTGTTTTGCTAGATAGTGTGATATCTATGATTGCTTTGCTTAGTTGTTTGTTATTGATGGAAATCGGTAAAGAACATAAACCGAGATTAATTTGATAATTTTTTGGATAAAGATAAAGAGTTATGTGAATGAATATGGTTCTTATTGTAATTTTATGTTAATCAAATTGGCGTAGTAAGCATGTTTAATCATTTGTGATATCTTACTGATTAGGTTTCCCAAATTTGGGACATATGAATTAAATCTGTTAATTCAAGATGGATTAAAGAATTTGTTTGTTTGATAATTCCTTTAAGGGTTATGAGTTAACCTCTTGTTTGTTAAAGGGCCATAGCCCAATTGATGTGATGGTTTTTTTCCTGCTGCTTGTGTTGAGATGTGACCCTGGAGTGGTGTTGTGATATGTGGGGGCATAAAGGGCTTTTGGTTGTGGTAGAAGATGATGCCTAGAGTGGTGAGATGCATCGGTTTATGCATGTGGGTGTCGGGGAGGACACCAGGGATGATGGAATGGGATGGATGTGGTTGTTGGATGCTTTCTGATTCTTTGGTTGTTTATCTGCATTACTTTTCCCCACTACTCGAGGCAGTTGGTCTTGCTTACCCTTCTTCCAAAAGAGGCGAAGACATGCGGGGCATGCCACATGCTTTCTGTTTTTAGCTTCTCCATGGGGTAATGGGTCTATGATCTTGCTATAGGCGACAAAGACTTGATGGGTAGTACATCTACTCACCGTGTTGAGCCCCTTTGTGTTAGTATCATAGAATGTTTTTCTAGAATGCCTGGGAATATGGGAAAGTAAATATGAAATGAATATTTGAATAAATGGTGTTAACTCATGGGGTTGAAGTTTTCTTGAACTGATTGATGAGGTTGAGGAATTTTGAAGGGACAGTGGTTTTTGGGTGTGATGCTAATAAAATTTAATGTGGATTTTCTTGTTCATGGTTAATTAATGTTTGTAGAATTAATTAACGTACAATGGAAATGATAAAAAGGGAATGAAGTAATCTAATAAGGATCTTAAAATGGTTGTGTGCTTATATGATACCTAGTCTTCGAAGTAGAATCCCAGAGTCTGAGAGACATTAGCTACAGTTGTGTATAAGACTAGGTTATTCCCATAGTGTGGTTGTGAGTTATAGTATATTCTGTACTTTTTATATTTCTATATTCTACTCCACCCTGTCAGTAAGGGCAACTGACACCCCGAGGATTCTGAGCCCTGGGGGGGGGGGGGTGTTTTCCCCAACATTCCAGTGGGAGGATGAATGGCTGACTACCCCCTTTTGCCCTGCTCTATTCTCTTGGTAGTTATTAGTGCTATTCGGCACATTGGTTAGTTTTCCCCATATATTTGTGTAGAGGGATGTAATGGCTTGTGGTTATTCACACACGTATATTCTGGATATAATATCCTATGGACTACTATAGGTGTAATGTGTATAGGCTGTGATGGCTTGAGGATCCTTACTCGATGTATGGCCTGTAATGGCTTGAGGTATAATACCCAACGTATGATATATGTTATGCGAGCTGTGGTGGCTCCCAAGAACTACCTGATTACTTTTAGTTGTAAGGATGGTGTGGTGCTTCGCCCAGGTGTCTGCGGGCAATCCTTGTGGTGCACGAGGTGCATATTGTGGTGCTAAGCCAAGGTGTCTGTGGGCAAGCCTTTTTGGAGAGAGATGCTTAGGACGTGCGATGTTGGGGTAAAGCAGAAAACCAGTGGGGAAGTAGTAGTGGGGTACCCTTGATATTCTTTACTATATGCTATATTCCTATATGCATTACTTGGTGAGAGTAACCATGGTGAGGTTGGGAACTTAGTATAACTGCTTAGGTAACGAGTTAGCTTCACTTGTTGTTCACTGTGCTTTAGCATGCTTTCTTTACTTTTTACGAGAGGCTTCGGGGAGGATCCTACTGAGTATACTGTTATACTTGTCCTATGTATATATAAACTGTTTTTCAGGTCACTTGGAGTAGGTTGGAGATCAAGATGGTTTCTACTAACTTGGGGTTGCAGGAGCTGTTCGGGCTTGTGGTTGCTGCTGTTTGTACTTTCCTTTGGGTACTTGTAGTTTTTCCCCTTTCAGGTATAGTACTTTTTCATGTCATTACATACGTGCACTTGAGTTTCTTTTATATTTCAGTTCTGAGTTGGAGTTGGTTGGTGTCTATATTATCTCTCTCTTCCGTATATGTTATCTTAGAGGTTAATGCCTCCCATTTGTGTGTTTATTATACCCTCAGTGCTAGTCTCCAACCCGGGGCCTACTGGAGGCGGGACTCAAGGGTAATTATCTCCCTTTTCACATTTTCGACCCAGGAGGGGTACACTTTGTGGGGAGGGGGTTGTGACAGAGTGGTATCATAGGTCTAGTTGAGGGATAGAATGGAGTTTGGTGTTAGGCATAGGTGAGGTTGCATGGGTTGGTAGGGAAACGGTGTCATTCATGTTTAGCAAGTGAGGTAAACACTGGAGACCAGCTGAGACATAGGTGTTTAGGTCCCCCTATGATTTGATGTACGGACCTTTAAGTTTAAAATGGCTACTAAACAAGGTGATACTAGTTATAGGGTAGAGACCTAGGAAAGTATCATGCATCATTCTTCTTTGTGCCTGTGTTTTAATGGGTAAACCTTGGGATAGGTTATCCTAAAATGAATAAAAGAAAACAATTAATTAATTAATTTTGAGTCTTCTATATTCCAGGTTTAGGAGCTCTAATGGTTGTTATTTTACAGGTATGGCTCCAGGTCGACATCCTTGTCCGGTTTGCACAGAAAATGTCCAGCAAGCTATTCCAGCAGGTTGCCACAGGGTAGAGGTCGATGACGATGACACTTGGAGGAAGACACTCTGAGAGTTTCAGCGTTAGAGTCTGCAGAAGTATGAGGGCTCTGTTTTAGATGAAATCACGGAAGACTGGTTGGAGGAGGTTGAGATAGGCTTCAGTTCGATCCATGCTCGAAAGGAGCATTGGGTGTCCTTAGTTGTGACGATGCTGTGGGGAGCAGCAAGGCAGTGGTGGTTATTATTCCTCAGGGATCGTGAGGAGTCAGTGATCTCATGGGAGGATTTCCAAGACAAGTTTAGAGTCGAGTTCCTTTCTTTGACTGCAAAGGCATCCAGTCTCCAGGAGCTTCTTACCATTCGACACGGGAGCTCTACTATCTGGGAGTTTGGAATATGTTTCAAGAACCTTTTACGATATGCTTCAGACCTATTACCAGATGAGGAGGCTAGGTTCAGGCACTTCGAGGAGGCTTTACATCTAGAAATCCAGTGCTAGGTCACCCCATTTATGCTGAAAACATATCTTGAGGTACTGGCGAGGGAATAGATTGTTGAGAGGACTTTGTCCTGGACCAGATCATCACGAGAGGGGAATCAGCCTAATTCCTCACAAAGTAGAGCTGTGGTCCAGGGTTCCCGGTTTTCAGGGCAGAAGAGTTTCCGTTCATCTGGGGGTAGGTCCCAGCCCTTCACATCTCGTTTCTCCATAGGCAGCAACCCTCAGGCCTATACCAAGGGATCATGTTCTTGTTTTTCTTGTGGTGGTCATGGTCATCAGTAGTGGGAGTGCCCGACCTTTCAGAGCGGTCATCGTGCACTAGGTGCTACGATCCAGGTTTCTCCGTTGAGGCAGTTCCAGCTGAGGTAGCAGCAGCCAGTTGCACTAGCTTTAGATCAGAAGAGGGTAGATGGGGCAGGTAGAGGACCTATCCATGACGCTCCTCATCCTTAAAGAGCAGAGCACGGACATGGTGGTGATCTTTATCAGGGCCAGAGAGGCCATAGAGGAGGTCGTGGTCAGATTCATGCTCTAGCGTTGCCAGCTCCAGGCGAGCCAGATGTCGTTCGAGGCACCCTTTGCTTGTTTTCTACCTTGGTTTATGCATTTTTTAATTCAGGAGCAACACACTCCTACATATAACCTACCATTTTCTATGCTTTGGGACTTGAGGTAGAGAGGCTTCCAGTTCCCTTGGCGTTGACTACGCCAGTTGGAGGTCGAGCTGACTTGTTTGAAGTTTGTAGAGACTGTGAGATAGTGTTGGGGCAACACTGCTCTTGGGGAGATTTCCTATGTTTACGAATACAACCATATGATGTCATCCTAGGCAAGGATTGTTTGTATTCGGTGTAGGATATCATGGATTTCTTCAGGAAAAAGGTTGTATTCATTGGTGCGGATGGACAGAAAGTAGTGTTTGTTGGTGAGCAAGATCCTTGGATGGGTCATAGGCGCGTATCATCCTTATCATCCATGATGGCTGTGATGATGCTGAGTCCTTAAGAGGTTCAGTAGTTGGCATTTCCTAGGGTTGTAGAGGAGTACCCTGATGTCTTTACAGAAGAGGTTGTAGCATTACCCCCTCAACGAGAGATCGAGTTTGGGATCGAGCTACAACCAAGAGCATCTCCTATCTCTATGTCTCCATATAGGATGCCCCCTTATGAGTTACAAGGACTATGTATATAGCTTGATGGTCTGTTATAGTGCGGTTTTGTTCGGCCAAGTGTGTCACCATGGGGTGCACCAGTTTTGTTCGTGAAGAAGGCTGATGAAAGTTTGCGGTTGTGTGTCGATTATTGTCACTTAAACAAAGTGACAATAAATAATCGCTATCCTCTTCTACAGATTGATGATTTATTCGATCAATTGAAGAGTGCCAGTTGGTTCTCAAAGATCGACTTGTAGACAGGATATCATCAGATGCGTGTAAAGGATGAGGATATCCCAAAGACTGTTTTCCGTTGTCGTCATGGGAATTATGAGTTCGTTGTAATTTTGTTCAGCGTGATGAATGCTCCAACTGTGTTCATGGGATTGATGAATGCTATGTTCTGTGAGTTCCTGGACAAGTTTGTGGTGGTTTTCATTGACAACATCCTTGTGTACTCCACATCTGAAGAGGAGCATGCATAGCATCTACATGCTGTTTTGGGAGTTCTTCGTAAACATCAGCTATTTGGGAAGTTGTCGAAGTGTGAGTTTTGGGATCGAGAAGTCCGTTTATTGGGGAATGTTGTGTCCCAATAGAGAGTAGATGTGGATCCATCGAATATTGAAGCAGTTTTGTCTTGGGCAGCCCCCAAGACAGTGTCAGAGGAGCGAAGTTTCCTTGGTCTCGCAGGCTACTAGAGGAGGTTCGTAGCCAATTTCTCACGAGTTGCGACTCCATTGACAGCTTTTACCAGGAAGGATCAGTCATTCATATGGAATGATTAGTGTCAGGTATCTTTTGAGTACCTAAAGTAGAAGTTAGTAAGTTCTCCAGTCCTTTGTATTCCAGCTGAAGGAGTTCAGTTTGATGTTTTTTGCGATGCTTCACATCTGGGGTTAGGCTGGGTTCTGATGCAGAAAATATCAATTGCTTCTTATGGGTCTTAGCAGTTACGTACCCATGAACGTAACTATGCCACTCATGATATTGAGTTTCAATATGTGGTGTTTTCTCTGAAGTTGTGGATACATTACCTCATTGGTGAGCGCTTTGTGGTTTTCACTGATCATAAGAGTATGAGGTATGTTTTCTCCCAGCATTTCTTGAAATTACAACAGCATCGGTGGATGGAGTTCTTGCAGGAATATGACTTTGAAATATCATATACACTTGGAAAGGGGAATGTTGTGGCTGATGCACTAAGTCTAAAGTCACGTAGTGATGCTGTGCATGAATCTGGTGATTCCTGGAGAGTAATGGAAGAACTGTCAGCATTATATCTTGATTTGGGAGAAGTTGGGGGTAGAGGATGTCTTTTACAGATGATGGTATAGTCATACCTGATGCAGAAGGTGGAAGATTCCTAGTTGGGAGATCTTGAGGTGGAGTTCTGGAGAGACCGAGTTGTTTGTGGTGAGGCCCCCGATGGTTGGCCGGAGGATGAACAACACCGAGTGTTATATCATGGAAGGCTTTTTGTTCCATTGACGATACGCAAGACAGTTCACCTAGAGTTCCATAGTTTGCCCTTAGTAGTACATCCTGGCATGAAAAATATGTACCGATCCTTGAGGAGTCAGTTTTGGTGGCCTGGGTTGAAGCGTGCAGTTGCAGAGTTTGTGCCTCGATGTTTAGTCTGCCAGAAGGTGAAGGCCAAACACCGTGTTCCAAGAGGTCTTCTCCAACCATTATAGATTCCTCAGTGGAAGTTGGAGGACATCTCAATGGACTTCGTTACAGGTTTACCTCGAGCTTTGGGAGAACATGATGCTATTTGGGTGGTAGTGGTTCGTTTAACAAAATCAACCCACTTCATAGCGATCAAGGAGTCAAGCTTAGTGGAAGTTTTGTCGAGGTAGTATCTAGAGGAGGTGGTAAGACTTCATGGAGTCCCTAGGATGATCATTTTTGATCGAGATCCTCATTTTACCTCTAGGGTGTAGAGAGGTCTCCAACATGCTTTCAGTTCTCAAATATGCCTTAGCACTGATTTTCATCCTCAAACGGATGGTCAGACAGAGCGAACCATCAAAATTCTTGAAGACATGTTATGATCTTGTGTTCTTGATTCTGGAGGATCATGGATGAGGCACTTACCCTTGGTAGAGTTTGCTTACAATAATAGTTTTCACTCCACCATCGGTATGGCACCGTTTGAAGCCTTGTATGGCCGACCTTGACATTCTCCGTTGTGCTGGACTGGGGTCAGAGAGTAAAAAATTCTCAGGTCGGAACTGGTGCAGAATACAACAGAGATGGTTCAGATGATTCATGAGAGGATGAAGACAACGCAAGATCATCAGAAATCATATGCCGATCAAATAAGGACACCCTTAGAGTTTAATGTTGGGGATCATGTGTTTCTGAAGGTGAATTCCCGTCATGGACAGGGAAGGTTTGGTCATGGAAGTAAGCTTTCTCCCCAGTTTGTTGGGCCTTTCAAGGTGTTAGCTCATGTTGGAGCTGTGGCATATCGAGTATCACTTCCCCCATAGATGAGTCAGATACATGATGTTTTCCATGTATCACAGCTCTGTCATTATCTTCATGATGAATCTCACATCATCGATTGGGAAGAGATCGATGTTGACGATGATGCAACCTTTGAGGAGCGACCTATAGAGATCCAAGACTGCAAGGATAAGGTGTTTCACGGGCATTCTATTCCTTTAGTTCGCATCTTGTGGTGACACGGTGGTTTGGAAGAGAGTACTTGGGAACGTGAGTCACAGATACGTGCTCAGTACCAAGAGTTGTTCGATGTTTAACTCTTTTCATGTTGTGATGTAACTTAAGTGGTTATGAAACATTCATGTTTATGAGATGTATTCCTTTGTTTTTTTGGTGGCTTGCTCTATTTTGAGAGGTATCTCGGTGGGTGGTTGTTCAGACCCTATTTGTTTTCTTTTTAGGTGGGTTTTGGATTCTCAAGGATGAGAATGTTTTGAGATGTATCTGATGTAATGGCCCAGACCTCTCTGGTCCATTACTTTGTGAAAATGTGGTGTTAGAGGTGTTCTGGGAGGCCAAGGTGACTTGGGGGGGGGGGGTACGTTTGGGAGAATCTTTAAGGAAAACTAAAGGGGAGTAGCTTTCGCACGGGCTGCACACGGTTTTTCTAAACCGTGTGGCCAGACCATGCATAGGTAATCTTGGAGGTAGTGGCTAACGCATGGTTAGTGCACGGTTTGTCTAACCGTGCGGCCTAACCATGCGAGGAGTGTTTGACGAGGCAGTATCTTCTGCACGGGAGGCACATAGTTTGTCTAACTGTGTAGCCAAACCATGCGAGAGGGGTGGGCAAGGCAGTATCTAACGCACGATTAGTGCACGATTTGTCAAACCGTGCGGACTAACCATGCGGACACTTAAATTAGATCCTAAAATTGTGTATCTCAACCGTTTCGCCTCTATCTTTCTCATTTAAGATCCTAAGCGGCCATAATTCGGGATTTCCCTCCATTGAAGGTAGGAGAACCTCTCCCAAGCATTTTGGAGGGGATCCGAAGGATTCTATTGACAAATCAAAGACGATTTCTTGAGGTATGTGATTGTTCTTGTTTGGTTTCTTAGATCTACTTAGATATACTTCCCCTCTTCTCTCGGTTTCTTATATCTACACCTGTTATGGGTATATCTAAGTGTGTGGATGCCAAATATGACGGGCTTTGGTCTTGATCTTTCTAGTAGAAGAGATTTAAGGGGGGTTTTTGGAGAATCAACCCGACCTTCTTGAGCGTTCTTTAACCGTTGGGGTTTTTGTCAAAAACCATTGAGGTAGGGGATTCATGGATTCTATTTCTTTTACGTGCAACTATATTGTTATCATGTTTAATCCCACTAGATGATAATAGAATTGACATAATAAATATTTTTAACTAGATAAAGAATTTTTTATCGATCGTATGATATAGCCTCTTTTTTTTCTAGATAGTGTGATATCTATTCTTACTTTTCTTTGCTATTTGTTTTTGATGGAAATCGGTAAACAACTTAAACCAGGATTAATTTAATAATTGTTTGGCTAAAGATAAAGAGGCATGTGAACAAATCTTGTTCTTGTTGTAATTTTTTGTTAATCAAATTGGTATAGTAAGCATGTTTAATCATTTATGTTAGCTTATTGATTAGGTTTCCAGAATTTGGGACCTACGAATTAAATCTGTTAATTCAAGATGGATTAATGAATTTGTTTGTTTGATAATTCCTTGAAGGGTTCTGAGTGACCCTATTGTTTGTTAAAGGGACATAACCCAATTGATGTGATGGTTGTTTTCCTTCTTCTTATGTTGAGATGTGACCCTAGAGGGGTGTTTTAATATGTGGGGGCATAGAGGCCTTTTGGTTGTGGCAACAGATGATGCCTAGAGTGGCGATATGCATTGGGTTATGCATGTGGGTGTCGGGGAGGACACCAGGGATGATGGAATGGGATGGATGTGGTTGTTGGATACTTTTTGATTCTTTGGTTTTTTATCTACATTACTTTTCCCCATTGCTCGAGGCAGCTAGTATTTCTTACCCTTCTTCTGAAAGAGTCAAAGACCTGTGGGGTATGCCATATGATTTCTATGTTTAGCTTCTCTAGGGGGAATGGGTCTACACTCTTTCAATAGGTGGCAAAGACTCGATGGGTAGTACATCTACTCACCGTGTTGAGCCCCTTTGTGTTAGTAGCATAGAATTCCTTTCTAGAATGCCTGGGAATATGGGAAAGTAAATATGTAATGAATATTTGAATAAATGGTGTTAACTCATGGGGTTGGAGTTCATTGGAACTGATTGATGAGGTTGAGAACTTTTGAAGGAACAATGGATTTTGGGTGTGATGATAATAAAATTTAATGTGGATTTTTTTTGTTCATGATTAATTAATGTTTGAAGAATTAATTAACGTAAAGTGGAACTGATAAAAATAGAATGAATTAATCTAATAAGTCTCTTAAAATGGTTGTGTGCTTATATGATACCTAGTCTTAGAAGTAACATCCTGGAGTCTGAGAGATGTTAGATGTAGTTGTGTCTAAGACTAGGTTATTCCCATAGTCTGGTTGTGAGTTATAGTATATTTTGTACGTTTTATGTTTCTATACGCTACTCCACCCTTTCAGTAAGGGAAACTGACACCCCAGGTATTCTGAGCCCTGGGGGGTGTTTTCCCCAACATTCTAGTGGGAGGATGAATGGCTGACTACCCCCTTTGGCCCTGCTCTCTTCTCTTGGTAGTTATTAGTGCTATTCGGCACAGTGGTTAGTTTTCCCCATATATGTGTGTAGAGGGTTATAATGGCTTGTGGTTATTCACACACGTATATTCTGGATATAGTATCCTATGGACTACTATAGGCATAACGTGTATAGGCTGTGATGGATTGAGGATCCTTACTCGGTGTATGGGCTGTAATGGATTGAGGTATAATACCCGACGTATGATACACGTTATGCGTGCTGTGGTGGCTCCCGGAAACTACATGGTTACTTTTGGTTGTGAGGATAGTGTGGTGCTTCTCCCATGTGTCTGTGGGCAAGCCTTGTGGTGCACAAGGTGCATATTGTGGTGCTTTTCCCAGGTGTCTGCGGGCAAGCCTTTTTGGAGAGAGATGCTTAGGACGTGCGACGTTAGGGAAAAGCTGCAAACTAGTGGGGAAGTTATAGCAGGGTACCCTTGATATTCTTTAATATATTCTATATTCCTGTATGCGTTACTTGGTTAGATTAGCCATGGTGAGGTTGGGAACTTAGTATACCTGCTTAGGTAATGAGTTAGTTTCACTATTTGTTCACTGTGCTTTAACATGCTTTCTTTACTTTGCACGAGAGGCTTCAGGGAGGATCCTACTGAGTATACTGTTACACTCACCCTATGTATATATAAACTGTTTTTCAGGTCACTTGGATCAGGTTGGAGATCAAGGTGGTTTCTACTAGATTGGGGTTGCAGGAGCTGTTTGGGATTGTGGTTGCTACTGTTTTTACTTTCTTTTGGGTACTTGTAGTTTTTCCCCTTTCAGTTGTAATAATTTTGAGTGTCATTACATACGTGCACTTGGGTTTATTTTATATTTCAGTTCTGAGTTGGATTTGGTTGGTGTCTATCTTATCTCTCTCTTCCGTATGTGTTTTCTTAGAGGGAAATGCCTCTCATTTGTGTGTTTATTATACCCTCGGTGCTAGTCGCCAACCTGGGGCCTACTGGAGGCGGGACTCGGGGGTCTTTATCTCCCTTTTCACATTTCCGACCCAGGAGGGGTACACTTTGTGGGGAGGTGGTTGTGACACTAGTATTCTCAAAATACTAACCCTAGTTTCCTAACGAAGAGATCTAAAGGAAGTTCACCAAAGAAGAGGTAATAGTCTTTACCGAATATTTCACATTTATTTCTTCTTCTACTTACTCTTAATGTGTTGTTTATATTATAAAGTAATAAATACAATATAATATATATTATTATATGTTATTATTATAATGGGACAACCATATTCCACCTTTTATCCATCCCACTAAAAAAGAAAGTACCGCACATGTGTACATATGACTTACCATCTCCATGCTGTGGTGTAATATGTTTTTTATAATCACTTTACCTGGATGAGTATAATGATGGAAATAATAGATATAAATGATAATTATAACATGATATTTATTTTTTAATAAAATAATATACCATACACTTCCCCTTTCACCATTAAGGGAATGATACCATCGCTCGTGCGTACGTACGACCTACCGTCTCCACGATGCAATGCGATTCATTTTCAATGATCATCATTAATGAATGATTATATAAATGTATATAATGAATAAATATGATATATATTTCCTTAATATCATTCTAAAGACTATATAACTATATCCTATTCATAAGAACCATGACTTATACTACAAAACATGCATAGGAAAATGAAGTAGTTAACACCCGAAAGAAGGGTAATAATGAAATATTATTAATAAATGGGTGATGAGATGTTATAAATAAATAATTCATGGTATGATAAGGTTATGTAATAAATTTATAATAAATCCATATTTATTTTATAGGAAGTTTTAACATGAACAATGAAAGAAAATACTTGAGTTAAGGGAATTATTTATTCAATTTTCGATTCATTGGGTTAAACTACTATTTCATTGGTTATGTCATTATACGATTATGTTTGAAATGAATTTGGATTATATTATGTTGTATTTACACTTGTTTTATGTGGTTTTATAGTGAATACACATATTTGATTCATTTTATTAATGATGACTTCAATTATCTGATAATTGTAAGGGTTAATTTCACAATCTCATTATTATTTGGGATTGTTTATATGTAAGTATCTGCTAGGGAATATTTTTATTCCATGTCCATGTTTCTAAAAAATGTTTTCAAAAATATTTTTACTGTCCTTATAAAATTTTTTAAAGTCATTTTTACCCATGTTTTAATTTTTACTAAATGGTTTGAAAGAAATCTTTTTGTCTTTTTTCCAAATGAGGTACTTTTTGACTTTTCCAGAAAAAATTAAAAAGAATATTTTTTAACTTATACAGCATGAATATATTTTTCCACTTTCATGGACCTTAATGTCTTAAAACTTACTTTCTAATTTTACCAATTTCTTTACAAATAAAATTACTTCCTTTTTAATTGTGCGACTATAAAAAATGTTTTCAAAATGGAAAGGATATTTTCCTCAAGACTAATTTTCAAGTGATATCTCAAAACCATTTTCCATCTAAGACAAGTTATTTGGTGTTACTTATGTTTTACTTGGGATATGATCCAATTATACCATTATTATGATTTCTATGAATGATTTGTGTTTTTGATGGAATGATGTTTATGAATTACATTTATTTTACTTATGTTATATTATAATGATATGTTTATGAAACCCATTTCTTTTTATGGGTTCTGATATGATAAATGAATTATGTTATTATGGAACACATATGTATGGTTTTCATTATGTGATGGGTGGGACCTATATTTCCCTCCAATTAATTGGGTAAATATTTATATCTCATGAGATAGATAGGACTGGAATGACGAGTGAACTTGGTTCAGTAATACAAGGCTGGAATAGGAAGTAAACCCAATTTAGTAATACAGGGATGAAATAGGAAGTAAACCCAGTTTAATAAAGGAATTTTTGCACTATGATGGTATTTACAGTGATCCTTAACTAATATAAAAATTATTTTCTATACTTATGTGTATACTGCAATTACATGTATTATATTATACTATCATGGATCATGTTCTTTGATTACTTTATGACTCGTGTCTTATAAACATCCATGTTTTATTCCATGAATCAACATTTTGATCTTTGATATGTAGGGTATAATTTTCAAATTTTATGTTCATGATCACATACCATTATGCTCATCTTATGCTTTCATATGATCATGGTTATATATCTCATATGTTTAACCTTACTGAGTATCTGAGATCACCCTTTCCCCTAGGTTATAAAGAAAGTTTTAAGTAGGAGTACTAAAGGGGAAGATCTTTATAGGAAACATTGAATATCTTTCACCAGACTAGAAGTTTGTATTCCAAGTTTCCAAAGGCACTAAACTATTACAGTCCTCAGGTTTGTGTTTGTGTAATGTAATGAATATTCATTTAAAAAGATGATATATCCATGTATGAAAAGTATGAGTCATTATAGTTGGTATAATAGTAAAGGTTTAGTCAAAATTTATAAACTAGGATGAGAAAACCTTAATAGGATCCCTAAGGATAATTATAAGTATAGGTTAAAATCCTATAATTTTGGTAATGATCATATATAACCTAGGATAAAACCTAAGATGTTATATATTGAAATTATTTTCCCTTTATTATGTGGGTTTTCCACTATGATTATTGTTACTCACACTATACTTTGGGTTTTAGTAAATGGATGGAGCTCAAAGGAACCGTGTTAATGCTGAATGCGATGGGTAATGCATGATTATCCTCCTGAGAATGTTCACACAACTTTCTCAAGATATGAATCATTATCAACTTAAAAATTAACTAAAGAGGGAAAAAAATTATGTTGAGTCCTTCACGAGGGAACATCCACATTCTTTTAGTGGGTCTTTTGATCCACCAGTGGATGAGAAATGGATCAATACCACCGAAAAGATATTTTTGGTTCTCTAATGTTTAGAACATGAGAAATTCATTTTGTAAGTCTATCATTTGAAAGGTGAAGTAGATCAATAGTGGAATCTTACCAAGAATATGAGGCAAAAAGATGAATTTGAATTCATGTAATGGGATGAGTTCAAGAACTTGTTTTTCAATAAGTACTTTCGTCTTATTATTCATATATATAGAGAAGGATTTTCTTGAACTTAAGAAAAAGGATGATGAATATATTGGTACATATGATGAAAATATTACAATACTTGAGAAGTATGCTTCTGGAATTATCATCCAACCTGAAATTAAGGTTGATCGATTCTTCAATGGCTTAAAAACAAGTCTCCGAAGGGCCTTATCCATAAGGGACTTCTGTAGTAATGAAGTAATCATCCAATGTACCATTAAGGTAGAAATGAAAGTTTAAGTATGTATCAATCTAATGGTTTTTATAATAAAAGTAATATTAAGTTTAAAGGAAAATATAATGACCATGGTAAAAAGAATATGATCCTTCCTTTGCGCTCAATGTGTGGAAAGAAACATGAAGGAAACCATCTTAAGAGGACTAGTAAATGTTTCAAGTGTGGTAAATAAGGTCATCAAGAAATTCACTACTGAAGTGATGGGAAAAAAAATCCAATGATGTGAATAGAGAAAAGGTTATATAGAATGAAACTCCCAAACTTAAACGATTCAAGTTCAAAGAAAATAGGAATTATGCTAACCAATTCCCAAATATAAGGGCTAACAGTGATGATCGACATCAGAAACCTATTAAGGCTAAAGAGAAATGGAAATCTCATGTAATCACTATTAGAGATGTGGAGTAAAACAAAGAAGTGGTGGGATGATTGAGTGTTTATATATTGGAATTTAGTAATAATGTTGTAGAAGTACTTTTATGGTATTATGGAATAACAAAACATATAAGGATTGGTCCAATATAGTTTTTCCTTAAATATTTGAAAGTATATGTTTAATGGTAATGGTAATCATGAAAAGTGATTGAGGTGGTAAGGTAATATTGGAAGGAAATGATAACCTTTAATATGTGCATAATGTTGTGATAATGATAAAAAAGAGATGTTCTATTGTGATAAAATAAATGGGATAGTATTGATGACCTTGAAACTAATTAGTAATATGACGATAAGGTGGTTTATAATATCACGGATTGAGTTTATAGAATTTTTGGATTTATGGTATGAGTAAAGAGTTAATTTTTTAATGCATTCATGTTTTTACTGTGGTTTTATGGTAATTCAATTTATTACCATGTTTCAAGAGAACAAATGATAATGGTATTCCCATGTTTTGTGTGTGATAAATAATAGTTATATTAATATATTTGGAGAATAAATGAAAAGTTGATTTAGGAAATTTGATGACCTTATTTAAAAAGTTTTGGTTTTTAATATTTTTAAGGTTTATAAGGGTAACCATTTATTGTTTAAATGTAATTTTGGACAAGATTTTATAGATTAATATATTATTTCACCATAAAAAGATTTATGCGTATTAGATAACCTACACTAACCATTTTTCAATAATGATAACTTGAGGAAAGAGGAATGACTTATCATCCCATTATGGATCTTATGATACACTAGTTCTTCAAGCATTAAAAATTCAGTTTCACTTCTTATGGTAAGAGATGAAGTTGAAATTGATCAAGGTACAACCAAGAAGTGAGATTTCACTTATGAAATAAAATCAAGTAAGTATATCTTCTCAAAGTATTTTAAAATAAGATGTTATCATACTTTCATCATTTCTAATGATATCAATAACCTTTTTCAAATCTATTTGGTTTATGGTTTCTTGGTCATTAATCTTCTAATTAACATGTTATCTATCATTCTCCATCAGAACTTAATATTTATATTTCTCTTCCATATAAAGGTTTTAACTTCACCCTATTATAATCTTATTCAAAATATCAATTTTGTGGTAAAATTTACATTTACCTTTCCCTATTATTAATAAGATGTTTTATTAACCCTATTTATGATGTGGGTTTCCCATAAAGGAATTTTCAAATACCCAACTTTTATTTTTGAAGTGAAATTTCAAATTGTGAGGATGCAAATTTTTGAAGTTATTGATCATATTGAGATGATGGATTATTGATTGTTACTTCCATTGAATCTCTATCAAGTTAATGATGTGTTACATGTATCTCTATTTAGGAAGTAAATACCTAATACTTCAGATGTACTAAACTTGGAGGCTATACCACTGGAGCATGATATTTCTTATGTAGTGAAACTGGTGGAGATTCTGAATTGTAGAGAAAAATTCCTCTGAAACAAGACCACTCACCTAGTTAAAGTTTTATAGAAAAACCACCAATTTGAGGATGAAACATGGGAACATGGAGATATAATGAGGAATAATTATCCTCAGTTTTTTATACCAAAGTGATTAATTTTGAGTGCTAAATTCATTTTAAGGGGGGTAGAATGTAACACTCTGAGATTTTTATGAAATAGATCTTTAAATAACTTGATTTCTTTGATAGCCTGTGTTTTACAAACTATGAAATATTATATGTATGTTATAACCCAGTTGTTAAATTAGAGAGAATAAATATGAATAAATTAATTTATAAAATAAATATAAAGGTCAAATCCAATATGAATATATTTGTAATTGCTTATAAAATTATCACACAATTTTTTTTTAGTAAAGTCACCATATTCTTCAAAAACACATTTTCTTATTTTGATGAGTAAATATTAATTTATATAAGTTATATAAAATATTTTTTAAAAAATTAAATTAAATTTTGAATTTGGCATGAAAAAAATATCTTAAAATGATTTTATATAATTTTCTGAAAACATCTATTTTTTCAAGGAATAGTGAAAATACTAATTTTTATTAAAAAATGTATTTTAATTTAAAGTATTTAAAAGGTAAAATTATAATTTGTATTATTTCATTTTTATATAATCCAATTTTGGTTTTTTAAAATGATTTTATACTTGAATTTATTATAAAAACATTTTATGTTTAAAAATGTCATTTGTAAAAAGAAACTCTTTTCATGGCATTTTATCGGTTTTATTTTAAATTGATTTCTGAAAATTATGTGTTTTAAATTTTAAAAAATAGATATAAAATTTGTATTTATAATGTACAAATTTAGTGAATAAATCCCTTTTATTTTTGGCCAATATGAATAGTAACCTTGGTAAATTTTGTTACTATGGTAAAGAGTAAATTGGATAATTTAGGTTAAAAATAAAATGATAAAGACTATAAAATAACTCTAACACTTGCCTAAATTTTATTCGATGGATATTATTTAACCCCTAACAAATAAGGATATAAATTAAGTTGTTTAACTATCACTTTTCTATGAAAAAACTTATATAATATTTAAATCAAAGAAAATCACAAAATGCCACTTTCTTTGTTTCAAATATCCCTTATGTATTCACATAGAAAAAAGGTAGTTTATGAATGAATATAAATTTAAATTATTAACTTAATAAACATATTTTCATGATATAAATTTATTTTTTACTTTTTGTGTCACATGGATGAGATTATGATATTTATAATATTTTATTTAATAAAAATTCAAAGACGTCACATTCATTTTTTAAATATTATATCTTTTTTAATATAGGGTTAAACTAGAGATATTTTTGATCATAAATAGAATTATTAAATAAAAAATATTTATCTATATCATGGTAATTTATTTATAATTTTTAGTGAATAAATAATTACCTTTAATGCTTGCACAACACTGATGCAATAATTATTTTATTAATAGAAATATCAAATAAATTTTATTAAAAATGTTAAAATAAATATAATTTGAGATAATTTATGTTATCAATGAATATTTGATATTACCTTGATTTATTAGGGATATAATAAACTATTTTTTTGAAGTTAATTTATTATATTGATATATTTAAAAGTCCAAGTAATGAATAATGTCAAAATTGACACCAATGATATTTTATCAAAATAATATTTTATTAAATTATTTAAAAATAATAAAACATATTTAAAAATACAAAATAAATATAATATGTTCTAAAATATCATAAAATTTTCATTTATTGTCCAATTTATATCACATAAGTAAAAATTATAACCTTTTAATATTGAAAAATTTGTTACTGTTGTTAAAATTAATAATAGGTTAACTAAGGGATAATCAAACTGATAAGGTTTAAAATAATACCAAAACTTGTATAAAATATATTGGTTAATTATATTACTACCTTATATTATATTATATTTTAATAAATTTTATTTTGTGCCATTTGGATAGAAAATGAATTTATTATAATTTTATATTTTGAGAAATTTCAAAAGTGCTTCTCACCTCAATTATAAAAGGACACCTCCTCCCTCACTTATTAACATCAATTTTAGCCATCAAGATCGAAAATACCATTAAAATTTATCTTATAAACTTATATATACACATTATATAGGTTCTGGTCTTCTCAAAAGACCAACCCTAGTGTCCCTAAGAAGAGATTTAAAGGAAGTTCACTGAAGAAGAGGTAATCGTATTTATCGAATCTTTCAAGTTTATTTCTTCTTATACTTCCTATTCATGCGTTGATTCCACTATAAAGTAATAAATCTAGTATAATATATATTATGTGATGTTATTATTATTATGTTATAACCATATTCTACCTTTTATCTATCCTATGAAAAATGAAAGCACTGGGCATTCATACGTACGACTTACCATCTCCACAGCACGATGTAATCTATTTTTCATCACCACTTTACTTAGATGGGTATAATGATGGAGATAATATATATATATATATATATTATAATTATAAAATTATATTTATTCCTGAAAAAATAATATATCTTACACTTCCTTCCCCTTTCACCATTAAGGGAATGATACTGTCGCTCGTGCGTATGTACGACCTACCGTCTCCATGACGTGATTAATTTTCCATGATCACCATTAATTAATGATTATATAAATCTATATAATGAATAGATATTATATATAATACATTAAAATCATTATGTATATGATATAACTATATTCTATGCATAAGAACCAAGACTTATATTAAAAAACATACACAGGGAAATGAAGCAGTTAACACCCGAAGGAAGAGTAATAATGAAATATTATTAATAAAAGCGTGATGAAATATTATAAATAAATAATTAATGGAATTATAAGGTCATGTAATAAATGTATAATAATTCCATATTTATTATACAAGAGGGTTTAACATGAAAAAAATAAATAAAATACTTGAGGTAAGGTAATTCTTAACTCAATTTTAGATTCCTTGATTTATACTACTATTTAATTGATTATGTCATTATAGATTATGTTTTAAATGAATTTTGATTATATTATTATGTATTTACAATTATTTTATGTGAATTTATATAGAATACACATATTTTATTCATTTTATTAATGATAACTTCAATGATCTGATCACTGTAAGGGTTAATTTCACAATATCATTATTATTCAGGTCTATTTATATGTAAGTATCTGCTGGGGAATATTTCTCCTCCATGTAAATGTTTCCAAAAAAAATTTCAAATTTTTTTTACTATTCTTAAATAATTTTTTAATGTCATTTTTACCCATTTCTGAATTTTTACTAAATTTTTGTAAAGGAATATTTTTTCCTTTTTCCAAATGAGGTACTTTGTAACTTTTATGAAACAAATGAAAAGAATGTCTTTTAACTTATACAACATGATTTTTTTCCAATTTTTTGACAACTTAATATATTTAAGATTAATTTAAAAGTTTATAAAGTTCTTTTCTTAGAAAATTTGTTCCTTTGTAATTGTGCGGCTATAAAAAAGATGTTTTCAAAATGGAAGGGATATTTTCCTCAAGAATTATTTTCAAGTGATCTTTCAAAATAATTTTCCATCTAAGAAAATGTTATCTGATTTTACTTATGTTTTACTGTGGATATGATCCAATTATAACATTATTATTCTTTCTCTTAATGGTTTATATTTATTATGGAATGATGTTTATGAACTCTATTTCTTTTACTTAATTTATGTTATGATTAAATGCTTTGAAACCCATCTATTTTTTTGGGTTCTGATATGATGAATGAATTATGTTCTTGTGGAACACATATGTATGGTTTCTATTATGTTACAGGTGGGACCTATATCTCCCTCTAATGCATTGGGTAAAGATTTATATCTCATCAGGTAGACAATACTAAAAAGATGAGTGAAATCAGTTATGCAATACATGGATAGAATGAGAAGTAAAACCAATTCAGTAATATAGGATTGGAACAGGAAGTAAACCTAGTCCAGTAAAGGATTTTTTTGCTGTGGTGGTATTGGTAGTGAGCCTTGAATAATATAAAAATGATTTTCTATGGTTATTTTTATTATACAATTCCATTTCTTATATTATACTATCATAGCTCATGTTCTTTGATTATTTTATGAATCATATCTTATGAACATACATGTTTTATTCCATGACTCAAGATTTTGATCCTTGATATGTAGGGTATAATTTTCAAATGTTATGCTCATGATCACATACCCTTATGCTCATCTTATAATTTCATATGACTATGGTTTGATATCTCATATTTTTACCCTTAATAAGAATCTAAGATCACTTTTTTCTTATGTTTCTTTACCCTATGTTATAAAAAAAGGTTTTAAGTAGGAGTAATAAAGGGGAAGATATTTGTGGGAAAAATTGAAGATATTTCACCAGACTAGAAGTTTACATTCCAAGTTTCCAAAGACACTAAACTATTACGGTCCTTAGATGTAATGAATATTCATCTAAAAAGATGAAATACCCATATATGAAAAGACCAAGTCATTATAAAGGACTTGGGTGAGGCATAATATGTTCTTGGGGTCAATATCCATCATGATAGATCCAAGAGGTTACTCAGCCTAAGTCAAATCACATACATTGAAAAGATACCTAAGAGATTCAACATGGAACAATCCAAAAGGGTATTGTTTCCAACATCACATGACCTTCACATTTCCATGAAAATGTGTCCTCAAATACATGAAGAAATAATTATAATGGTAAATATTCCATACACATTGGTAATTGGGTAAGTCATGTATGCTATGTTATGTTCTTGGCATGATGTCAACTATACATTAATTACCATAGGAAGATATTAAGATGATCCAGGTGACCACCATTGGTTGGAAGTCAAGACTATATTTAAGTATCTGAGGCATACTAAGGATATGTTCCTGATTTATGAAGGATATGAGTAACTAGTAATCAGAGGATATGTAGGTGTAAATTTACAAACTGATCAATATGGAATGAAGTCACAAACAAGATATGTCTTCACTTGGAATAGAGGTTCTATAAGCTATAAGATCTCAAGAAGGATATGGTCATAGATTCTATAGAAGGTTCTGAGTATATTATGGCTTTTGAGGTAGATAAATAAGTAGCATGGAAATGTAACTTCATCTAGGATATTGACATGGTACCTAGTAGTAAAGATCCTATTACACTCTACTATGATAATATTACAATGGTGGATCTTGAAAAAGATTCAAGGTCACATCATCAGATGAAGCACATGTTTGAGTTGGTGTCCTAAGACCAATGTTTTGTACTTTTATTGCTATATATTTGATGTATTTAATATTAATAAAACTTCTTATTAAATACTGTTTATTATTCTGCATGCCTATAATGTAATAATGTCATAGATTATGCGTCACATTGATAAGGTCATAACAGTTCCTCGCTATGATGAGAACCTTGATGTGATATGAAAATATTCTCAAATAATGTTCTGTTATTGGATAACATACTATGATGGGACACATATTACATAGACTGTCAGTTGCGAGTACTTGTAATCATATGAGGCTTCTTATCATGAAATTTGCACTCGGTAATCTCCAAGATGAGGGATTATGAGATATAGACCCACCAGTAAGAATTCCACATGTTTTGGTGTCATCATACATTCCTATATATGAGCATGTGTGATGGTACTTAGATTTTAATATTATTATAAATGCATGTTACAACTCACATATTTAGATGTATTTCATAAACCATGATGATAATAGTTCATAGTGAAGTTGGATATGTTGGGCGCGTCACAAGTGACATGTCATTAATGAATAAGTCAAGGAAGGATTTTCCCTTCCATATTTATGGAAGTTGATATCTTGGACCTTTGATTATAATATAACCATCACATCAAATTCCATTGACATGGTGTAACAATGTGTTTATTTTAGATAGTCAAAGAAAGCCATATCGAGCATATAGGCTGGTGACATGGATGTGCGACCTACTTGATGATATGTTTTGAAAAGGGTATTATATTACACAATGAGTATTCATATGTAGTTGTTGATTTTGCGACATTAAGTTCTTTCTCTTGGGTTGCTTGACATGTTTCTAGATAATAATCTTAGACTTTTGGCAAGCCTATACAATTCCAACAAGAAAGAATCCTATAGGGTCACAAACTAATTGTTTTCATTGATCTTGATTATATTATATTTGAGTTTAATTAATGGAATAAATATTATTCTCACCTTTGTATCACCTAGGATGGAATAATTATGATTATTTCTTGAACTGCCTCCATATTCCTTGGGATTCTCCATTAATTAATAATATTTATTACTCACACGCAGGTGAGGGGAACCATATTATTGGTTAAAGGGGATTACATAAATATCTTTAGACACACAGGTACTATATAATAATGAAGGGAGGGATGACTCGCAGGCCATCATTTAATTTAATATTATATAATTTCATACTCATGTAATAAATTAAATTAAACATCCAACACATACACATGTCTTGGTCAATATCATAAATGTTCATACATGCAACGAATACACAAAATTAAATGGATAACATTCAATTATTTATTAATTATTTTATTATTTAAAATAAAAGTGCTTGCATTAATTAATTAATTAATAAATTAATTCAATATCATATTAATGATCATCTGATCTTATTTATAGATACCAATAATTAATGTCATTCATGGAAAATAAATAATAAAACCAATAATGACATATTAATTATAATAAATTAATTGAGTATTTAAAATTATTTAAAACCATTATTAAATTTTCAAACACACAAAGATGTGCCAATCAATAAAATAAGGTTTTGATGATGTAATTTTTAAATTTAATGTAATTCTAATTTTTTCCATTAATGGTAGAATAAACGGCGTGTATATCCACCTATATACCATGTAAATTGATTTCTATATATCCAAGTCACATGCTTGGAGCTTCGACATGCTAAATTGGCTGGACCACATGGTGTGTACATGGAAACTACACACCATGTATCTGCTTTCTGTGTGCCATGTTGGACTAGTAAATACGTGGTGTGCAATAAAATCATTGCATGTAATTAATTGCTTGACACATCTAGATACAAAGTTCATGGGTATACACCGTGTTCTCTGGATGCATGCCGTGTAACCTAGTTTTACTGGCCAAAGATTTGAAACTTTTCGATGGTATATTTAGTCATTGTTCATTTTTTCTTAAACATTTAAGAAAATGAAACACTAAATGAACATGATTAATATTTTGATAACATGTTAATTGAAATCAGATTAAATAATTAATAACATTAAATGAAAACATGTCTACACTTTCACATAGATAAACAATCAAATAAATAATTATAAATTTAAATATGACAGCTCTGATACCAATTATAGTGATCAATATTTCCATGGAAGACAATGTGGAAGATACCTTGACTAAATCCTTGACTCGGAAGAAACATGACTATCATGTGAGGTCTAGCGGACTAAAGGTCGAAGGTAGTTGGCTCTAGTCCAAGTGGGAGTTTATTGGAGTTAGTGTCCGAGGAACTACTTTTTTTACTTTTATTACATGTATATTCAATGTATTGAATATTAATAAAACTTCTTATTACATATTGTTTTTTTTATGCATGACTCTAATGTAATAATTTTCTAGAGTATACGTCACATTGATAAGGTCATAACGGTTTCTGCTATGATGAGAACATTGATGTACTATGAAAATATTTCAAATAATGTTATGTAGTTGGATAATATACTATGATGGGACACACAATACATAGACTATCAGGTGTGAGTAATCATAAGTAGATGAGCCTTCTTCTCATAAAGTTTTCACTTGGTAATCTCTATGATTAGAGATTATGAGAATAGAACTACCAATATGAATTCTGCATGTTTTGGTGTCCTAAGATATTCCTATCTTCAAGTGCGTGTGATGGTCCTTATACATTAAGATTATTATTAATTCATGTTAAAACTCATGTACTTATATATATTTCATAAACTATGATGATAACAGTTCATGGAGAAGTTAGATATATTGGGTGCGTCACGAGTGACATGCCAATAATGAATAAGTTGAGCAAGTATTTTTTCATTATATCTTTATAGAAGCTGATATCTTGGTCCTTTGATTAGAATAGAACCATCACATTAAATTCCATGTCCATGGTGTAACAACATGTTTATTTCAGATAGTAAAATAAATACATACCATGCTTATTGGTTGGTGACATGACTGTAAAACATGCTTGATGAGATATTGTGAAAAAGGTATTATATTACACAATGATCATTCATATGTGGTTGTTGAAATTGTGACATTAGGTTCTTTCTCTTCAGTTCCTTGACCCATGACTAGATAATAATCTTAGAATTTAGGGAATCCAACCTAATACTAACGAGAAATAATCCTAGAGGGTCACACACTAAGTGTTTCCATTGATCTTGATTAAATTATATTTGAGTTTAATTAATGGAATAAATATTTTTATCAAGTCTGAGGAATAATTTTATTCAAGTTATATTGATTGCATAAATTAAATAAATATTTATTCACCAGATTGTGAATATAATATTTATTTTATTTATTAAATATTTTAATAAATATTTATTCACTAGATTGTGAATAAAATATTTATTTATGAATAAAATGTTTATTCGGTTGTTCAATAAATGCTATAGGAGTTCAAATAGACTAAGACCGAGTCTGGAATAAATATCAATTAATAAGACCGTTACATAATATTTGTTATTGTGAAAGTTGGCACAAACTAAATAATAATAATAATATAATTATTATTATGTGGCATGAGATTTATTAAAGGGAATAAATGTTATTTAATGTCCAGTATGAAATTAAATAATATTTTAATTAAATATTAAATCTATAAATAAATAACTATGTCTATTTCTTAGAGTATCTAAAAAATTGGGAACAGAGTGTCACAAACTAGATCAGAGTGCCATCCAATCTAGCATCCAACCTGGTCCAAGACATGGCCCAAAGGGTGTTCCCGATCCCCACGGGCTAGAAACTAGTGCTGGGAATCAAAGTAATCACCACAAGACTGATTTTTTCTAATAAACTAGGTTCAAGTTAATAAACTAAATGTGAAATAGAACTAACAAAAATTGAATCACAAATAAATATATATAAACTGATTCAAATACAACTACTGAACAAAAGAAAAACTAAATACTAACTGAGACTGAACATGCCAACATGATCTCTATGTGACCTTTTAGTCACCTCCATCCACAAACCAAACCTCCAAAAAACCAACATGCTCCAACCGTGAGCACTCAAACTAGAAAACTTGAACATAAAAAATAGACCAGGTCTACCAAAAATTAATGTTACAAGTAGGGTGTGATCTTAACATCTCAGTAGGAAACCACCATAGAATCCATACATTTCCTTTCTAGAAAATAGTCCATAAACACTAGTTTGAAATATAGATATAAAACTGGGATTTCTATAATTTTATTAAACAAACACATCTTTTTTTTAAAACACTACACACCATATCACTAGTTTTCAAATGGGATTACCATTTTAAAATCAAAACCAAAACCAAGGTAATACCAAGATATGCTGAAAATAAACAAGAAATATACATAGAAAACCAAGTGTATTATAATATGAACAAGAAAATATATATAGTAACCATGGGCGTCTTTTAAACATCCCTAGAGTGATCCTTATATATACTTGAGTCAGAATCACCTACTGAAATATGGTGCAACTCCATAGACTATAACCAACTGGCCACCCTAAACCAAAAAATCTAATGGAACATACCAACAATACCTATCAAGTCAAGGGGTACCAACCCATATGATTGGGGTTGACAAGAAACCATCACTTGACCCTCTAAAATATTCCTAGGAAACCCATGGTAATAGTACACTATGTAAGTAGGAGGCCCTTACATGCATGAAGCACCTTACCTGCCGCCACCGCACTTGCCTACCCCAAACACTAACACCACCCAATCAATAAACCATATTGTTAAATCCTATATAGGGGTGACCAACATACAACAATACATACATAGGTTCCAACCAGACTATCATATCACACAAGATTTCAAAGAATTTATGAAAACACACTAAGATTCCAATTGGGCATTTGTACTTTCAAAGATGAAATTCATTTCCAAACATCATAAAGTGACAACCAGGACTTACACTCTTTAAATTACAATATATAAAAAAGATGATATAAAACATTTCTAAAACAAAATTAAACACTACTTTTATATTCACAATGAAATGCATGCCTTTAATTTTCAAATCCAAATTCCACTTCTAACACCATTTCAAAACCAAGAAGAAAGCACACAAGAGATAAAAATATTCCAAACAGGTTTTCATACCATTTAGAAGTCAAATTTTTCTCAAAATTCAATATGGGACTTAAATTCAAATAAAT
The DNA here is from genome assembly GCA_963277665.1 of Viscum album. Lineage (NCBI taxonomy): Eukaryota > Viridiplantae > Streptophyta > Magnoliopsida > Santalales > Viscaceae > Viscum > Viscum album. Next base: position 1,811,796,867 of record OY728148.1, read on the forward strand.
ATTTGAAACCAATTTCATGTCATTGAGAACCAAGGGACCATTACTAAAGAAAATAAGAGTTTGAATAATAAATGAGAGGGAAAAATGTTTTTAAATTTGGGGTTTTAATTTGAGAAAATTTATCCAAAACCATCATCATTTGTGTACCCATCCATGTGTGAACTCCAAGAAAACATGGGGGTGAAAAAATTCAATGGCACACCACAAGTATCTATGAAATTACCCAAAACCATTTTCAAAGAAACATCACATGCCTTCCAACAAACACAATAAACCACACTAGAAAAGTAACCACATTCCATATATAAATCCCAAGTCACAATCTGAATAATTTGATAAAACATATCTAAAGGAAATCACTATTTAAATCATCCAATTTTTCTTAAAAATATCAATTTACATTTTATTAAACACATTAGGTGTATAAATATATAGGCATATTTGCAGAATCACTTCAAAATCCATTTTTAACAAATTTTACCAATAGTAAAGCACCCCAAAAAAACCAAATAAACACATAAAAAGAATGTGAAACATATTTTGACACTATATAAAAATAAACAAGCATCAATGAATGGAATCAGAAAGGAAAATAATGGAAACACCTACCTCAATGGAGTGAAGATGAAACAAAACTCTTAGAGAAGGAAGAATGATCCCCAAAGAACAATCTGCATGCTCTAGATCCAAAGAAACACAAACCAAACATCAAACCCAGCTTCTAGGATTCAACAAAGAGATAAAACCCCAACAAGAGGGGACACGATCTCAAGAGGGAGAGAAGAGAAGGATAAGAAAAAGAGAAAATTGGAAAAACCCCCTAAAAACTTACCTTAGGACTTTGAAGATGCATACATGGAGGAGGAGTATCCAAGGAGAGGGGGGTTTTGGGACCCATTTGTACAACAAAAACAAGCCAAGGGAAGGGGATCGATTTTGAATAAAATGAGGGGAGGGTAGATTAGGGAATTCTAACTTTTTAATGACCTGGAAATGTTGCACAGTTTGGCCGCACAGTTTAACAAACCATATACCAACCATGCGCAAGATAATGAAAAGGAGGGGCACCCTGAATGGGCTGGTCACATGGTTTCCAAATCATGCACCAACCATTCCAAACACCAATTTTCAACTCTAGAACCAAACCACATTCCTACTGCATGGTTTCCCCAACCGTGAAAAGGCTGTGTACCGTGCCCTATACCCCAAACCAAGGGACTCATGGTCACCTAGGTAAATTGTAATGGCCCGAACACTCCTAGTCCATTAATTTGCCTAATTTATAGTGTTTGAGGTATCCTAAGGACCACTAGTGACTCATTAATAAGTTTTCCCAAAACTCAATTCCACCAAATAGTTCCACCAAATGGTTCCACCAAACAGTTCCACCTAAATGGTGGCACCAGTCACGGTGGCACCATGATGGTGGCGATGTGATGGGGGTTCCATGAGGGTGGAACTATAATGGTCACACCACCATGGTCCCACACCAAAACTGTGTCACTGTTATGGTGGCACCATTACGACGTCTCACCGAACGGTGTCCCACCCTCCATTTTTTCTAGTTTCTGAGTTTTTCCAGTTCTGCTCCCGTAACGTATCTTTTGACGTAAAAGTGTTTTAATACCCTTTTTAAATCTATTTAAAGATAGTAAAATATGTTTTAAACCTCCCAAGAGTCAGGTGACCCTTTAGTTACCAAAACATGTGGCTTTTCCTCTATGTCACACCTTTCCCCATGCCTTCTAGCTTCACCCCTATTACGTGGTTTTCTCTCTGGAGAGGATATCTATTAGCTCACAACCATTATATACACCATTTGAAGATAATTATTAAATAACAATTAATTCCATCGTGTGTAACCACCCAACCGCGTGGTGAAACCATGATCTTCCTTTTAAGCGGTTCAAGATTTCATATTCTGTAACTCTAGGATATTATTTTTTATCACATGAAGATTATTTTCTTCTTCCTGGAATTCCTTTCTTTTCCTTGGTGCACTTGGAGTCCCTCTTTTAGAGATGAATCATGCACCGTTCTGGAGCCCTTCCTACTCAGCCTTGGATACCTTCGCACAACCCCATTTCTTGGCGCAAACTTTGATCGTTGATCATACAAGTAGGGTTTTTCTTCATCTCTCTTTACTGTGTATCATGCGTGGTGGGTATGATAATGTTTCCTTGAGGAATGGATAAAAATGAACCTTAAATAAGATAATAAATGGTTTTTAAATAATTAAGGGGTGTTCTTGATGATAATACTACTATACTCTTTTGACTTCGTTTATATATTGTGAATTGTATGGGCCTATTTCTACTGAAAATCATGGCTGTTGGTGGTCCTTTATTGTGCACTAATGCACCTCTATTTTTTGGATAATCTTGTGATTGAATGGCCATAACATGTAAACTAGTTAATGACATAAACTTGGTTGATTAAATGGATTTCCAATGAATAATAATCCTTGTGTGATCACCCCAGTTAACCAAAGGGAAAGAAGGAACTTGATAAATAGTGTGGTTAAATCTAAAAATTCCCTTTCTTTGTTCTGCTAATATGCATGATTGTTCTGCTTGATGCTTATGGGTGACATGGATGGGGATGGGATCCCCTATTGTTCAGTTGTTGTCCTGTGGAACCTTGCCCGTATGTTGGGGCTTGGTTTAGTTCTAGTACTTTGAGAGATATCACAGATCTCTTTTGTTGTTGTGACTTTACAATAGAACTAGGTGTGAATGCTTAAATTACTGTTTGGATGTTTTCTTCTTTAGAGTTTTTTTGACTTGTGTATGTGTCTGCTAGTTTCCCGATAGTGGAGAATTATTATTTTTTCTAATGAAATAACTTGAACATGATAAGAAGAAGGGGTGGTGCTCTGGTTGTGGATTTTGTGCATTTGTGCATGTATGAATAGTAATGAGGGTGTTTGTGTATGGGTTGGTTTTGGGACCCCTAGGCTAGGATGAGTGCTTTTTTACCTATATGTAAAAATTTAGTTCCTGTGTTTCTTATTTTCACCCACCCAAGTTGAGAACTTCGTTCCAAACACCCTCATTTCATGAGGGAGGGTATTTTTTCCTGCCCAGTACCTAGATTTGTTTTGATTTTTGTTCTGTGTTGTTTTTTACTTGACTGTGATGTAATTATTGACCTTATTAACCATGGGATGGGTTGTTTTCCTTGTTCTATGAATGCGTGTGAAAATTCATGACTGTGGGTATGGGAGAACCTAATACCTAATCAAGACATGTTAAAGTGTATGCGATTAAACCCATGAGGGTGAGTCAGTGCCGCCCAATGTGGATAGTATCTTAACATAGAGGAAGGAACTCCCTAATCCATGTATCTGGATGGTTTGAGTTTTTTGTTTGTGTGGCTTCTTAGTGTTTCTACAGTTGTTCAGGATATAGTTGAGAGAGATACTCCTAGAATTCATTTTTTTTGACTTTTGAGAAACTCTAGGGTGGTTTTGTCACTGATAGGTATCTTACGAGGTGGTTGTTTAGACCCCTCTCTTTTCTTTGAGTTTACTCTTGGATTATTGAGGATGAGAATAGTTTGATAGGTTTCTCATGTAATGTACATGACCCTACTTGTCCATTACTTTGCCAAATTTCTGGTATTTGAGGTATCTTGGGGACCACCAGTGACTCATTAAGAAGTTTTCCAAAAACTTGGTTCCATTGAAATGGTGGCACCGGTCATGGTGGTGCCATGACAGTGGCACCATGACGGTGGCACCATGATGGTGGCTCTGTGATGGTGTCACTGTAACAGTCACACTGTAATTTCATACACCAGAATAGTGGAACCACTTACGATGGTACACCTAACTGGTGGCACTGTTATGGAGGTACCGTTACGGTGTCTCACTGAATGGTGTCCCACCCTTTTCCATTTTTTCCAGTTTCTGAGATTTTCCAGTTCTGCTCCCATAACATATCTTTTGATGTAAAAGTGTTTTAATACCCTTTTTAAACCATTTAAATCCATTAAAACATGTTTTAAACCCACAGGATTCGAGAGACCCTTTAGTTACCAAAATGCGTGGCTTTTCCTTGGTGCCACACCTTTCCCCGTGCCTTCCAACTTCACCCCTATTACATGGTTTTCTCTGTTTAGAGGATATCTATTAGCTCACATCCATTATCTCCACCATCCAAGTATAATTATTAAATAAAAATTAATTTCACCGTGTTTAACCACCCAACCGTGTGGTAAAACCATGATTCTCCTTTTAAGTGGTTTGAGATTTCATATTCAGTAACTCCAGGATCTTCCTTTTTATCACACAAATATTATTTTCTTCTTCTTGGATTTCCTTTATTTTTCTTGGTGCACTTGGAGTCCCTCTATCAGAGATGAATCATGAGTCATGCTGGAGCCCTTCCCACTCAGCCTTGGATAACTTTTCACAACCCCAGTTCTTGGAGAAAATTTCGATCATCGATCATCCAAGTAGGGTTTTCCTTCGTCTTTCTTTACTGTGTATTATGCGGGGTGGGTATGATAATGTTTTCTCAGGGCGTGGATGAAACCTAACCTTAACGAAGATAATAAATGGTTTTTAAAGAATGAAGGGGTGTGCTTGATGATGATGCTGCTGTACTATTTTCCCTTCCTATATATGTTGTGAACTTTATGGGCCTATGCCCAATAAAAATCATGGCCGTTTGTGGTCCTTTCTTGGGCACTAATGCACCTATGTTTTCTAGATAATCTTGTGATTGAATTTCCATAACATGGAAACTAGTTAATCACATAAACTTAGTTGATTTAATGGATGTCCAATGAATAAGAATCCTTGTGTGATCACCCCATTTAACCAAAGGGAAAGAAGGAACTTGATAAATGGTGTGGTTAAATCTGAAAACTCCCTTGACTTGTTATTCTAATAAACACGGTTGTTATTATTGATTATTGGGGGGTGACGTGGATGGGGATGGGATCCCATATTGTTCAGTTGTTGTATTGTGGAACCTTGCCCATATGTTGGGGCTTGGCTTGGTTCCAGTACTTTGAGGGATCTCATGGATCCCTTTTGTTGTTATGATTTTACAAGAGAACTGAGTGTGAATTCTTAAATTTCTATTTGGATGTTTTCTTCTTTAGAGTTTTTTTGACTTGTGAATGTTCCTATTAGTTTTCCAATAGTGGAGAATTATTTTTTTCTAACAAAATCACATGAACATGATAAGAAGAAGGGGTGGTGCTTTGGTTGTGGATTTTGTGAATTTGTGCATGTATGAATAGTAATTAGGGTATTTGTGTATGGGATGGTTTTGGGACCCCTAGGTTGGGATGAGTGATTGTTTACCTATACATATAAATTTAGTTCTTGTGTTTTTTATCTGCACCCCACCCAAGTTGAGCACTTCGTGTAGAAAACCCCCATTTCATGGGGAGGGTGTTTTTCCCAACATTCTTATGAGTGGTTGGTTATTATCTCCTTTATTATCCATCTCCTGGGTATCCCAAGACTCTTTTGGAAGGCTGTGACGGCCTAAGGTCCATTATAGCCCAAGATTCTTTGGGTAGGGTATGTTGTGGTGGTTGGCCCAGGTGTGTGTGGGTAGGTTTGTTTCCCAAGTGTCTTCGGGAGAAGGCCCATGTGTCTTCAGGCGTGGCGATGGTTGTTCTGGACCAGGTATCTATGGGCGTGGTTACATGTGGTTATGGTGGCCGAGGTGTCTATGGCCAGGATGCATGGTTATAGTGGCCCAAAAGGTTGTTGTTGGGGCGGCAGTGGGATTGCAGTGAAAAATGGTGGGGGAGGTTCGATGCATAGGATGTATTCAATAAACAGTGGTAAAGCGATGCGGGGTACCCAAATATAGATGTGTTATTACTATTACTTTACATGACTTACATTATTTGGGGAGTGTTCCTTGGTGAGGCTGAGTGGGTAGTTTCCCTTTCTAGGTATTTTGGATACCTATACTTTCTCACTGGGCATTAGAATGCCTCCCCACTTGTGCATCAGAGATTTTAGTTTACCCTACTGAGTATACCTGTATACTCACCCTATAGATATAAAACTACTTTCAGGTTTCTAGGAGGACTTTGAGGACCATGCAAGAACTTACTAGCTCAGATGTTGGGACAATTTCTATTGCTGTTTTCTTTCATTTTGGTACTTTCCTTGGAGTTTTCTTGTACCTTGTGTCAGTTTATTTTGAACATGCATATGAGAGTGGATTTTTGGATTTACTTTTAATTTTAGTTTGGTGGAGTTTTTTGGGATTTATAATCTTATATATTGATCCTATTAAATAAAAATGGGTAATGACTTCCATTTTACGTGAAATTCTATACCCTTGGTGCTAGTCGTCACTCCGGGGCCTATTGAAGGCGGGACTCAAGGGTCATTATCTCTCCTTCAACTTGAATAAGGAAGGGTTTACTAGTTTGCTGTCCCTTTACTCATCTTGGTGAAGGCAGGTCGTGACATGAATCCACATGACTTCCCTTAACCGTGCACTGATCGTGCCCTAGACAAAAACCCACCCGAGACTTCTAAAATTCAAAAATTTAAATTGGAGCCCAACTTGAACCTCAACCAAAAATATCTAAATACAATAAAATAATAAAATAAATAAATTTACATGGTCGGGGTGTGACAATTATACTCACCACAAAAAATTTCTTCCCCCATAAATTCACCCAACCAAAAGATAAAAAAAACTCGAATCCATGCCTGATCAATGCTAAAAAAACTATGAATATCAGGGTGACCTCTTATTTCACAAGTCACACCTGACCGATCTAGAGGAAACCACAACATAAGAACAATGGAAGAAAATAAGAGGGTTCTAACCACCATAAGAAACCAAATAACATGATCAACATAGTGACAAAACTTCATACTAGCCCAACGTAGGAACTCCCAACACAAACCAAGAATACCCCATCTCAAGGGGACCCCACATAAGACATCCAAACTAAAAAACAAACTAAAATAAAATTAATTGATCCCACAAGCACACAAATATTAAAATGAGAACAATTGAAAAATAGAAATGAGACCGGACCACACAAGGGCTGAGCACCCTCAAAGAAGAATAAATGATTCAAAGAGCCAAATTCAGATAAACACAACTACTCAGATTATAATAAAACAAGTCCATCATACTTTTAAAATGAAATGATGAACTTACAAGAATAGAAAAAACGAAAACAAGTAAACTTCAAATGTATCCCCCTTGACATGGGAGACAAGAACCAGGCCAAGGTTTCCCATATCCCCAGAGACTTCTGACTATGCATAAGCTTCACTCTAAGTCCTATGGCTGGAGCCCTGATGACTAAAGCATCCACTGCCTCACAGTAAGGTGCTAACATCCTCCGATCAAGACTTCTTCCTCGAGAAACAATTACTATAAAAATTCTTCATATGAACAAAATGGACACAATGATGGCATACCCTCAGAGGATTGTGACAAGATGACTTTGAATGCTCAAATCATCCACACTAAAAGCATACGAGTGAGAGGTCTGAAGAATGATAGGCCGTAACCAATGAAGGAGAATCCTTAAGGATGGGTCCCTCTGGCATGCACTCCCTTCTAGATGGGGAACCTCCACGAGCAAGAAGAGACACCATATTTCTAACTTTCACTTAAACTAACTAAACTAGGAACCCTCCATCCACCAAATTCTCAAAATGAATATCCTTGGAAGAGAGAGATTTCTCCTTGATCTCTAGATAAAGACCCCAATAAAAATACATGCCTTCAATAGATCCTACGACACTACCTCTAGAGAAAAGGAAACTAGCTCCCTAAATCAATCAACATAGGCCTTCATCGTATACTCGCCTTGATAAATACTCATGAGCTCTTTCCTTTTCTTCATCTGTACTTCCTTAGGTATAAACCATCAGAAAAAAATGGGCTTAAAAACTTACCATGTCATCTCATCATGAATCAAGGGTGGGGAAAACATCTCCCATTCATCAAAATATTAACCCTCAAACAACCCCATAACAACACAGACTCTAATATCTTTAGGAATTACCAATGATCTGAAGACACTCTCAACTTCCTCAAGCCACTCCGCTGCCTCTAATGGACCTCAATCACCATGATAAATAGTCAACACTCAATAAGAACCAGAAATTGGACATGAATCATTAGAAACTTTGGGAAAATTTCTAGGAGGAATATTTTGATCAACACGAGAAAAAAAAACCAAAATCAACATCCTAATAAGAATATACCAAAATAACACCTCAAGCCAATGATATTAGGCCCTCAAGGAAAACACATAAAAGCACAACCAAAAAATCTCTTTTAAAAAACCACCGTTTTTTATTTAAATTTCAAAACAACCTTATTCTAAGGCCACTATCCAAATACAAAAATCCATTTTCATAATAAGAACCCACTATTTTAAAGAAAAAAAACTTCAAACTTTTAGATTTCAAAAACTCACCCATGAAATCCTATAAACCGTCACATATATGTCCATACACTTCCACTTAAATCATCCATGCCCATGTTACAACATGAACTTTCCACACATACCCACACATATGTTAAGTTTCATAAGAAGTACCAAGGGTCACACATTTCTTTTCATTATCAAATCTGATCAATAACTAAATTCACAACCCAAGACACTTTTTACTTTCAAAACCCATTATTTCCAATTTAAAAACCACTTGAAACAAATAATTTCCATTTTAAAACCATTTTAATTTCAATAACTCACTTATAACAACCAAAATTGAAACAATACACAACAAGCACCAAACTACTAGAATGAGGAACTAGTGTGCATACCTAACTTGGTGAAATGGTTAGTGGTCCATGCTCCAAGTAGGAATTAATAACTAGGGGAAGCTTGAACCATGAAATCAGACTCCACATGGGTCACTAATCCATATGAGATCACAACATGACACCATATCAGCTCCATTATCATTCCTCATCCAAAACAAATACAAAATACTCAAATCCTGGACTACCCCTGACAACTTGAGGATTAGAATGAGCAAGGGTTCATGATGACCTTCCCGTACCTACCTCTTAAGTTCTGTAAGTCCTAATCTCTAATATACCTGACACCCCAAATAAAAAAGATCCTTCTATGAAACCATTTTTTCATGAACCAGATTGGAGTTCCATATAACTTAGAATACAACCCTATCCAAGATATGGCCCTAAGGGCATTCTTGATCCCCACAGGTAGGAAACTGGTGCTAGGCATCAAAGTAATCACTAAGGGAATGAATTTTCCCAATAAAACAGGATAAAATTAATTAAATAAATGTGAAATAGAACTAACAAAAATTGAATCACAAATAAATATATATAAACTAATTTAGATACAACTGTTGAACAAAAGAAAAACTAAATACAAACTAAGACCAAACATGCCAACATGATATCCATGTGACCTTTTGGTAACCTCCATCCACAGACCAACCCACCACAAGACCAACTTTCTCCAACCATGAGAACTTGAACCATAAAACCTAAAACTATAAAATAGATTAGGTCTACTGACACTGACTAGTAAAAGTAGGGTGTGAGATTAACATCTCAGTAAGAAACCACCACATAATCTACATATTTCTTTTCCCAAAAATAGTCCAAAACACTACTTTTAAATATAGATACAAAAATAGGTTTTTCTCATTTTAATAAACAAACACACCTTTTTCTTTTTAAAACACTACACACCATATCACTAGTTTTCAAAGGGGATTACCATTTAAAAAAACCCAAACCAAGGTAATACCAATCTATGATGAAAACGAACAAGCAGTATAAATAGAAAACCAAGTGCAGCAGAATATAGACAAGAAAATACATATAGTAACCATCTGAGTTTCCTAAACATCCCTAGATCAATCCTTGGACATACTCAACTCAGACTCACCTAACGAAATATTCTGTAACTCTATAGTATATAACCAACTAATCTCCATAAACTAACTAATCTAGTGGAATATTCCATAAAGCCCTATTAAGTCAAGGGGGTACCAACCCATCTAATTGGGGTTAATAAGGAACTGTCACTCAACCCTTTAAAAGACACCCTAGAAACCCATGGTAATAGTACACTATGTAAGTAGGAGGACCTCACATGCGTGACTCACCTTACATGCCACCATCACACTTTCTTATCCCAAACACTGACACCACCCATGCAATAACCCATATTGGGAAATCCTCCATAGGGGTTCCTAACATACAAAAATCCATACACAGGTGCCAAATAGACTGTCATATCACACAATCTTTCAAATAATTTCTCAAAACACACTAAGATTCCAACCAAGTATTTTTACTTTCAAATCTAAAATTCATTTCCAAACATCATAAAGTTCCAACAGGGCCTTCCACTCTTTAAATTCAAATATATAAAAAATATGGTATAAAAAATTTATATCCAAATGAGCCTTTAAGTTCCTAATCTAAATTCTACTTCTAACACCATTTCAAAACCAAGAATAAAACACACATGATAACCAAAGATTACAAATGGGCTTTTGTACTCTTTATAAGTTAACATTTTCTCAAAATTCCATATGGGAAATAACTTCAAAGATAATTTTGAAACCACCTTCATGTCATTGTGAATAAAGGGAACATTAGTAAAGAAAATAAGAGTTTGAATAAGAAATATGAGATAGGGGAAAGTGTTTTAAAATCCAAGTTTTTAATTTGAGAAAATTTATCCAGATTCTTCATAATTTGTGTGTCCATACATGTGTTCACTTCGAGCAAAAATTGACATGCCCACATACTATGGCACACAACAAGTATCCATGAAATTAACCAAAACCATTTTCAAAGAAACATCATATACCTTACAATAAAAACAACAAACCACAAAACAAATTCACCACATTTAACATATAAATCCCAAGTCACAATCCATCCAATTTAATAAAACATATCTAAGGGAAATCACCATTCAAATCATCTAATTTTTCTTTTAAATGTTAATTTACATTTTATTAAACACATTGGGTGCATAAATATACATAAATATTTAAATAATCACTTCAAAAACCATATTTAACAAATTCTACCAACACTAAAGCACCACAAGAAACCAAAAAACACATCACAAGCATGAAAAACATATTTTTACACTATTTAAAAATCCAAAAGCATCAATGGAATGAATTAGAATGGAAAATAATGGAAACACCTACTTCAATGGAGTGCAGATGCGATGAAACTCTTAGAGAAGGAAGAATGTACCCCAAATAACAATATTCATTCCCTTGATCCAAATAAATACCAACAAAACATCAAACCTAGATCCTAGGGTTAGAACAAGAGAGAAAACCCCAACAAAAGGGGCCAATATATCAAGATGGAGATAAGTGAAGGAGAATAAGAGGATAAAATTTGAAAAAAACCCTAAAAATTTACCTAAGAATTTTGAAGATGGATCCATGGAGGAGGAAGATCCAAGGATAGGAGGTTTTGGGACCCCTTCATGCACCAAAAACGAGCCAATGTAAGGGTACTTGATTGTGGATAAAAGTAGGGGAGGTTAAATTAAGGAATTAAAACTTTTTAATAACCTGGAAACATCATACAATTTGTCCACCCAGTTTACAAAATAGTGCACCAATCGTGCATGAGCTACTGGAAAGGAGGGTTACCTTGCATGGTCTGGTCACATGGTTACCAAACCGAATGTCAATAATGATAAACGCCACTTCCCAACTCTATAACCAAACCACTCACTTGTCGCACAATTTCCAAATTGTGCATAGGCTGTGTGCTATGCCCAAAACCCAAAACCAAGGGCCGCATGGTTACCTAGATGAAGCCTCATGGTTTCCCTTAACTATGAATTGATCATGCATAGGACAAAACCCCACCTGGGACAACCAAAATTAAAAAAATTTAAACCAGGACCCAACCTAAACCTTAAACAAAAAGATCTAAATCCAAGAAAATAATAAAATAAAGTAATTCCCAAGGTCGGGGTGTGACATAGAGAATTATTCTGCACAAAAAATTATCTCTTAACTCCTCATATCTCCCCCTCAATAATGATTAGTGTAAGAGATATTTCTTCAAGACCAAAGAATGAGCGATCAATAATGAAAAAAACAAGACATTTGACTCACCGTGCTAGTACCCGGAGATCGAGTGGTGTTACTCAGAGGCCATAGAAGCATGTGTGGATCACCACTAGAGAGATTTTATACTTGAATCCTCATATAATGATGTAATTAATCCAAAAGGGACTTTTCAAATGACCAACATTCACCAATGAAGAAATTTCCTATGCCTAGGTATTTATTTATTCAAATATTAAATAAATTAATTATACATGTGATGTGCAAGATCTTCATTTTTGGTTTCAATAAATGATTATTAAACAAAATTTTAATATATCACCTACCACTGCATGATTTTTATGTGTCTGGAACCATCAACACATACTTTGGAAGTTTCATCTCTTGAGGGATTTTTCTCAAATATGTGAGGTTACAATGAGAATTATTCCATGAAAGATAACATGGTGGACCCATTGACTAAAGCCTTAACTCATCTGAAACATGATTATCATATGAGGTATATCAGAATGAAATTCATAGGTATTTAGTCCTTTTCCAAGTGGAAGTTTTTTGAATTTGGTGTCCTAGGAACAACTATTTTTTACTTTGATTACAAGTATATTCAATGTATTAAATATTAATTAAAAATATTATTACATATTTTTTATTTTTCTACATGGATTTAATGTAATATTTTCCTAGAGTATTTTTCATATTGATATGGTCATAACAGTTCCCCACTATGATGGGAACCTTGAAATGCTATGAAAAAATTATTAATATAGTTATGTGCATGGATAACATACCATGATGAGACACATATTATTTATATTGTGAGGTGAGAGTACTCATAATAGGATGGGGATTACTCTCATGAATTTTACACTTAGTAATCTCCAATATGGGGGATTATGAGAACAAACTTGTTAGTAGGAATTCCACATGTTTTTGTATCATCAAATATTCATATCTGCGAGCATGTGTAATGGTATGTAGACTTTAATATTATCATTAATGTATGTTATGAATCATGAACTGATATTTTCTAATGAAAAACATGAAAAAATATGTTCATGGTGAGGTAGAGTATGTTGGGTGTGTCATGATTGACATATCATTAATGGATAAGTCGAGGAAAGATTTTTCCCTTCCATCTTTATAGAAGCTAATATCTTGGCGCTTTGATTGGAATATAACCATTGACCTAAATTCTATGGACATGGTGTAATTATTTGTTTATTCTATATATTTAATTAAAGATGTATCAAGAATATAGGTTGGTTACATATATGTTCAACTTTCTTGATGAGATATTATAAAAAATAGATTATATTAAATAGTGAGAATTCATATTTGGTTGTCATAATTGTAATGTTAAGTTCTTTATCTTTGGTACCATGACCTATTGATGGATATTAATCATGGACTTTAGGAAAGGATGCCTAATTATAATGATAAAAAATCCTATAGGTTCACACACTAAGTGTTTCTTTTTTATCTCTATTAAATTATATTTGAATTTAATTAATGGAATAAATATTATCTCAATACCGAGGAATAATATTATTCCAATTTTATTGATTTATTTTATTACATATTTAATAAATATTTATTTACTATTTTATGAATCAAATATTTATTTTAGATTATAAAATATTTTTATTTAGGTATTTAATAAAATTTAGAGGTGTTTGAACAAACTAAGACCGAGTCGAGTGAAAAATATTAAACAACTAATCGATTAAAAAATACCTATTTTTGTGAAAGTTGGTGCGTGACACAAAATAATAATAATAATATTTTAATATGAGGAATGGGGTTTATTAAAGTTTATTATTTTATTTAATAACCTACATGTATTAAATAATTATTTTGACATAAAATTATCTCTATAAATAGATGGTTATGTCTACTGTGTAGAGCATCGATCAATGCAATAGAAATAGAGAGTCGTTTCACACAACAAATTCTATCGCGACTCATTCTCTCTCCTTCTCGAGAACAATAAATAATAGATATATTTATTCAAGATCTAAGAACGATAGATCAATAATGAATAATGAAATACATTTAATTCTCTGTGATATCACCCATAGATAGAGTGGTGTTTCTCAAAGATCATAGGATCACATCCAAATCATCGATAGAGTGATTATATCCTTGGATCCTCATAGAGCTATGAAGAAAATCCAAAAGGGTATTTTTGAATGATCAAAATTCATCAATTAAGAAATATTCTAAGATCATGTATTTAGATCTTTAGAAATTAAATAAATAAATTATAAATTTGACATGCAAGATCCTCACTCATGGTTTTGGGTAATGATAATTAAAAGAAATTTTAATATGTCTCCCACCACCACACGCTTCCACTGGTCCTAGAACCAACACTTGTGATATGAACTCACAGATTGGATTAGCCAATGATATATAAAAATAGACCAACAAAACATTCACATATCCCATCAAACTATCAACAAAATAAATAAATCCACAACTCAAGTAAGAACATATAGTGGGAAAAAATAAAGTTTTAAACACATAAAAAAACATTAATAAATCTATATCTACAAATTATTCTAGTTTCTATCCTCTAGAAACTTTAATTATATTAGTTTTTATAGACCTTTATTCCAATTTTTTTTCCAATTTTTCCAAATATTATTCTAAAAACAGGCACCTTTGTGGTCATATTAAATTTTCATTTCCATTTTACAATCAATTATTCTATACTTTTGACTTCATATTATTAGAATTTGGATTCCACTTACCAAAAAGAAATTTACCTGTTAACACACCATACTTTATGAGTACATAAAGAACAAAGTTGTATGATTTCATACAATTAGATATCGACACCCTATTTTATACTAGGTAATTAACCAAATTCCAAAATGGTGTATCTATAATTATTGATTTATTTACTTATTTAATGTGGTTTTTGTTTACTAATAACATTAATATAATAGAAGTCATATTAGAACTGTAATGTGGGAACACCCTTTATAATTTTAAAAAAATTAAACATAATGAACAAAATGAAAATCATAAAATAGGATTTTCAGTGTCACTAAACTATATTGGAAAAAAATCACTTAAAATTGTATTTTACTTTATATATATTACCTATTTTTATGTAATTTTCATTGGACATTTATAGATAAATCTCCAATAGAAAATTTCATTTGAAACAAAATTCCAAAAGAGAGAAATATTTTCATTAAAACCTATCCCTAAATATTCCTCTTGAAAAATTCACATGCAATTTCCCACTTGATAAGTTTTAGATCCATTGGAATTATTTCATTGTATTTTATTCCACCTTTATAGTTTCATTATTATTTTTTACATTGGGTGAAATTTTTAAGTGTTAGTAAAAATATTACACTATAAATTTTCCCTTTGAAAATTTTCTAATGGTTGTTACCACTGGTCATGACTAGAATTCTCTACTTTATATGTTACAATGAAACATTTTAGTGCATTGTTTTAGTAGATAACTTACAATGTATTGTTTGTAAAATATAAATATTATATTATAATTTTAAAGTAGTCATGGTCTTTAAATTTTACACTAAATTCTTCTAGTATAATTTACGAGAACACATTTCAATGGAATTATACACTAGAGGGTTCCATTGGAATTCTCTATCAACATAGTTTTAAAATAATTTTCCACTAGTAGAGTTTCAGTGTAATTTTACATTGGTAGGATTTTAGTGAAATTTTACACTACATAGATCCTGGAGGCTTCTACTAGAAGATTTCAATGATCTCTACACAACATGAGAAGGAAAAATCATCTATTCATAAAGAATTCCAAATATCCACCCTCTTTCCCTTTGACCTAATTTTATGGCTCAAATTTTTGGTAGATTTGTGTTAGAATCCAACACATCACTAGAATGTCTAGTATTTTAGATTATTGGAGATGATAATTTTCATACATCCCCTTGAAACTTTATATGACCCATTTATAATTTTTTTATTTTTGTTCACTATATTATACTCGGTTGAAATACCAATAAAATGTTTACACACTTCAAACACCCATTTCACAATCCTCTGAGTATAATATTTATTTCTACGAAACAAGACCATGATATTGATTGAAACCACAAATTATTTCAAAATCAGAACCTTTTTTTCAACTTTAAATGAATTATAATATCAATACAATATGAAACAAAAAAAACTAAATATAGTTAAACTATAAATAATAGGTGTATCATGAAACTATAAAATAAAATATTTATGCAAGAAAAAATGATAAATGATAAAATAAAAAATTCTTATTTCATTATAATATATCTCATATTTATAGGCTATATGAAATTATAATCAATGTTCCATATCAATCATCATCTTCCATGTTAAATTAAATAGTTATATTTATCTTATAGTAAATAGAATATGGTGAAATGATGGAATATAAAGAGTTTATAAATGAAAGGTTGGAATTTAGAATTAATAATCTTAATTCACGGGGAATAATTACATACACAAAATAATTAATTTATAACAACCTATTGGATTTCATCAATTTCAAAAAATATTATTTTATCCTTCACCTTAAAAAACTCAATGAGAAAAATCAAGTGAAACTAAAATAATTGAATTCCATGAAAAATTTATAGTGACTCATTATAAACCTTATTAGAAAACCCATTGAGAAAAACCTAATGAAGGGAAAAAGATCACACCATTTTCAACTCCCCCTAATTAGATCTTGAAATACTTTTAATCCTTTATATCCCAATTTTTTAGATAAACTTCTCAAAAGTTGTAGTTGATAATGATTTTATGAATAAATCTATATGATTTCAACATGAACTATTTTTTTGTATGTCGATCTCATAATTATTTTTAAGCTGATGTATAGAAAATATTTTTGGATAGATAAGTTTTATCTTATCACCTTTGATTCACTCACTATTTAATTACATTATACAATCTGCCTTGTCCTCATGTAAAGTAGTGAGAATATCATCATTATTACGTCATAAAATTTCCATGATAAAATTAATCATTTTATAAAAAAACATTTGATTTTTAAACTTTGAAATAAGTAATTATTTATACCCTTTAAACCCAAATAAGTAGATAATAACATTACAATGCATTAAATTTATCATAATATTATATCATATTATTTACAAGGTACATCTATACATTTATGCATACATTATTCAAGGATAGATTAAATACATATTTATATTTAATCATCCATAGATAAATAATTTCTTCACCATCTCCTCATATATGAATTATATCAATTTTGATGCAAGTGATTAAATATTTATTAAGGGTATTTTAATAAATATGTAAAATCATTCCAAAATTTAATATTTCATCTTATGGATGATTAATTTAGAATAAAAGGACATTACTCGTAATTTTATCATCAATAATTCCGTTAATTTTTTAAAATCTAAAAGATTTAATGTTATTCAAAATTTATGGATTAATAAAAAAATAATGATTTATAAAAACCATGTGCTGATAAAATAAATTCTATATTCTTACTTATATGAATATATTTTAAGTTATATATATGAAATATATATTATTTAATTCACCTAATATAGTAATTTATCAAACTAGTTGAAACTGACATAGATTTGAATATGTTTTAGGAATTTTGAACCCTTCATAGATTCATATATATATATATATTGTAATCATTGTTATTTTATATAAAAACAATGAAATCATTAATTGGGAATAATCCAAATTTATACATAACTAAAATCATAAGAAAAAAATTATTATAATAATCTTATATATATTCAATATTATTTGTATTCTGAATAACCAATCCAAAACTTCATAAGTTGAACATAAAAAATGTTTCTTCCCAAGAGTCTTATCTCAAAGTGTCTAAAAACAATTCTTACTATATATTTGGAATTTGGTTATAGTTTTACTTGAACAATAATTTTTTTTTTCTATAACTAGATGTTATTTGAGTCTTTTATTTTATATCTATCATTAATTACTGACATAGGATGTCACTGATTCATGTATAATTAAACTATTATTTAAGTATGGTATACCATAAAAATTTATTTTGAACTTTAAATAAAACGTCATTATGTCTAAACTCAAAACTAAGATAATATTTTGGCAACACACAATACATAATAATATCTTTCAAATAGAAGAATAATCCCACTTAGTGATGTGAAGTTATGATATTCTCTAGATGACTTAAAAGTCATTATATATTAGAAACATTATGATCTACTTTACTATTTTAATCTTTCTGAACTTTCTTGGTTCCTATATTTGGATAGAAACATATGAGTTCACAAATTTGATTTATTACCTATGAAGTGAAACAAAAATAGTACACGTAATGATAAATATACCTAAAGTAGAGGTTTATAATGGATTATTATTCAATTTATTATAACTTCTCTTCTAGTGACCTTTCTTTCCACATGTGAATCAAATAAAATCATCTTCAATGATATCCCTCTTTATCTTTGGTTTATTATAAGGGCTTTGGGTAGGTTCCATTAGTCTTACACTTTCCATTGGCCTTTTCACCTTGTCTCTCTCCTTGTTCACCATAATAACTGAATATTTATCTTTATTTTGTTCTTATCTTTTTTGTTAACCTTATCCAAAAGATATTGAAGTGGTTTTCCCATAATATTCATTTTATAATTATCAATGAGTTTAGAGTAACTGGGTGACAAGGATGATGGAATGATATTTATTGAAAGATATTAATTCATCTTGAATCCTAAATATGCTTATCAATCAATTTACTCTATCATAATGATTATATAATGATTAACTTGGATCCCATATTCCAATTTACACATGTTCAATGCATTGATAATGTCATTTATTTCTTGCTTCACCTTCTCCTCACAAAATTCCTGAAGATGATAAATATGGTGTAACTATCCACACCCTCATGTTTCTTTAAAAACTCATTTTATATTGATGATAACATTATGATATAAACATAAAATGTGTCATCCACAAGTCTCATGTAAGATTCCATCCCACCCTCGCTTGATTTCTATGGTGTCTCATCAGGTAATGGATACTCAGACACATATAATTTCCTTCTATATCTAGTACTATGTGTAAGCACCTACACTATTATTGGAAACTAGTGTTAGGGATGATATTACCTTTGAATAATATTGATCATAATAATTTCATGGTATTAATTTCCATTTTTATAAAAAATTAAATTTAATAGATTAATACTTTTATATCGATTATTGATTATTTGAAAATTATTAATTTATTAATCATTAATGTATCCCTTTATTTTATTCAAAACCTAGTATCCCTCAACCACTAGATTCAAAATACCTAGCTGTATGAGTATTCAAGTGGTAATAATCCTTAAACTTCTCTTTATATCCCAAAAAATGGAATCACCGATACTCTGAGAGTTTAAGGTAAGATTTTAGTTAGATAACCATATTAACTCATGAATCCTTGATCCTTTGAGTGAATTCCCATTTTTTATGAATGATCAACTTGGATTTTCTAAAAAAATACATCTAAAATTGCACTAAGTTAACTATGAATACTTCTTTTATGATAATTTTTATTAATTAAACCCACCAATCTTATTAGAACTCATTGAAATGAGAAGACACCCTCATTTATTATTGATGAGAACCTCAAACAATGGTTTCATTCTAACTCAAGTGATGGAAGGAATTTAAAACTTATTATTTTCTTTTAGGGGGTTTAAAATTATTTTTATTAAATTTTTTAATGAAATACAATTCTTTTTAACATGCCCTTTATTATGTGATCACACCCACAACTTTAAATATGAATAAATATCAATCATTTATTCACATGTTTATTTATTTTATCTATGCATTCTCATTAATTATCCTATGTGAACGTATATCATCCATACATTCACAAATAATTAACCATAAAATAAAAAATAAATAACTGAAATGACAAGATCACGAGTTGTGTACTTGGGTAACTCACTGCGCTATGCGTCGACTCGAGTTGTAGTGCCTATAATACTCCCAAGTATTTTATTTCTTAGTTCCATGAGAGTTATCAACTCCAATAATGTCATCAAAAAATCCTTTGATCATTACAATGTATACTCACGCACAAGTGAGGAGAACTCAACATGTGTGGATTACATTTTATCATTGAAATATGGACACACAAACAATTATACATTTAAAATGGAGGGGTGATACAAATATCATCATAAAATAAATTTAAATAATTAATTATTAAATTTTATCACTTAAATGTAATAAATAAGTTAAATAAATAAATCCTCAAACATACACATGTTGGTCTCAGCCCATGATCATTCAAAATGAATCAACATCTCATAATAGAAATTAAATAATCTAAAATTATACTCAAGGTCATTTTTAATGAATTAATATTACATTAAAATATTTTTTAATTAATTAATTGATGTATCCTACGGTCTTGTATTATTTTAATATATTATAGATGTTTCATTATATTTTTGGGTTTTTTATAATTTTTAAACATTTTTTGAGGATTTAAATAGGTAATAGAAGATTTATGGGCCTAGTTTTTCCATATAGGGATGGGTGGGTTAGAGAAAAGTAACTCCCCACCACATGGTGCCTCTAGAGCAATAGGAAATACATGTCATACAAGAAAAATATTAATTTTTTTAAATAAAAACTATCCCACATCGTATGAGACTCAGAATCCACCCACCAAAATTTAAACCTTTATATATATATATATTAAAATGAGTTATGTGTTGACACGGTGGTGCCACTTCCCTAATTTTTTATTCTTCAAAAAAAAAATGTAGTTGGAACCCTCCACCTTGATTTTAGTTTTTTAAATATGTTTATTTAATTAATATTTATATTAATAAAAAAAATTAGTAATATTAATAATAAAAACACATAAATGTAGATTGATCTTCTAATGAATATATCCCATCCATTCGAATTCTGATAGATATATCATTAGTGGAAATGAGAATATAACATCACACTTTATACGAATTCTAGAAATTTTAATTAAAATTTTGACCTAAGTTTTTTCATGACTACTCTGATACTAATTGAAGGAAATCGATGTCATGGAAACACTAGGAGATCTAAATGATATACAATTAAAAAATAATAGTAAATGGTAAAAAAGAATAATAAAAATATCACAAGACACAAGATTCACATGGTTTAGGAATAATCCCTATATCCATGGAATGATAGAATAATTCACTATTTCATGAGAAAAGTATAGAGAAATTCTTAGAGTATAGAATCCATGGATCAAAATGAGATTATAAAGAAATGTAGTGTTATAGTAAACTATGTTGATACAATGTAAAATCGCCACAATAAGTCGATTGTGCTATAATATTGGTGGTAGGAGTCTCTGAAACTATAACACCCTATTGGATTCTCCAGTCACATACTTATACACTACTGCGTTGAAGTACACACCATTACAGTAACGTTATCAGTGTCACTAGACAACTATGCTATAGTTAGTTAGTAGTACTAAAATGCTCTAAAATTTTGGTCGGTAACCTTTAACCCCTGGATTCCTAAGTAGGGGCATGTTTCCTTATGCAACCACCAATGCCTTATCATAAAGGTCAAACTGTGAGAGTTATGGCCTCATGTATAGTATGAACCACTAGTAATTGGTCCAACTTTATCCAATGGATCGGGATACACCATTCCAATACCTGAGCCTTATAGAAGTATTCATAACTATAATTTAAAAAAAAAATTAGGCTAGACATTTTAACACTAGATCTAGAATAATAGGTTCAGGTTCATCCATGGATCTCATAAAAAATTTTAAGAGTTAAAATTAAAATTAAAATGAAACATAAACAATACCTCAGTGGACAATGTGACCCTAACATTCTCCACTTGATCCTGAATAATTATAGCTTAGAATATAAAAGAAGGGATCCCTCTAGATCTTCCACATGCGATCTATAGATCCTGGTACATCATTACATGATATTTATATGTTAACTTGAAAGGATAAAGTGCGTCATAATGTGCCTTCAATCGCTGGAAGAACACATGATCAATTCATTTGATGAAATCAATTATACCTTCTTATTCATTCTTATTTATCTCTCTAAAACCTGTGATATGGATTGGGTCGAGGGAAATTCATAAAAATATTTCGCCTACTATATATGGATAATAAATGAGATTAAATTGCTAGGTTTAACTCTATAAAATTACACCGAATCCTTTAGATAAGTTAAACCTCTTAAACCTACCCAAAATGACATGAACGACTTTGTAAGAATGTCATACATGTTAAAAATATTTCACAATTGACATGTGAAACTATTAAATCCATACATGTAGGTTGGAGTAGTGCAAAATGAAAAGAGAAGGGATGAATTTTCCTTTAAAAAATCAAAGGAAATAACCAAAGTCTTAAATGTTAAAAACCTATTTTTGAAATATTGAATAAATTTAAAACCTTTTAAAGAGATAAAAAAAATTAAAGTTGAAAGTAAAATGATATAGTAAGATATGTTTATAAAATTGGAAGAATAAAAGAAATAGTGATATGAAAATAAAATTATTATGCGTATTGATGGATTAAACAATTGATTAATTGAATTAATGAAAACAATAACTATATGAAAATGGGGAAAGTAAATAAGGAACACAATTTGGTAATGATTTTTGAAAATAGATCAAGAAAATACTTGATATCTACACCCTCAATTTCTTGAGGATTTAATGTATTATTCCCTTGGTGTTAATGATAACCTAGATACCAAAATCCCATTTTGTTTTAGTTTGTAGTAAGAAACCGAAAATACAATCAATGTTACCATTTTAATGGGTATATCTAGAACCATCAAAGAGAATAATCCCTTCCTTTTAAAGGTTATGGAAATTAAATCCGAGTCCCTTAGTTTAAAGGTAGTGAGGACCAAAAATAAAATAAAGAGAAAGAGAGAGAGGATTGCTTAGAAGCAATCACATTATAGTATAGTATTGATTCTCTCAAAATAATATGAAGAAAACTAACATATAATAAGAAAAGTATGAGAGTGAGAAGATATTACAAAAACCACACACTCTATATTATAGAAGATATGATTTAAAAAAGAGAGCATTTGATAGAGAGTTGGTGATCGTAGCATGTTGGAATTGGAAAAAGGTTGAGAAGATTAAAATATTATTTTCCAAGCCTCCAAGAGGTATCTATTAAAATCCTTAAAATCCTTCCAAAAAATTTTGGAATTATAAAAAGAGTATTGAAGATTTTGAAGACTAAATTAAAGGTGATTTGAACAATATTAAATACATCCTCAAGTCATCACAAGATGAAACACCCTGCACCATGCCCTAGCATACAAATCTTTTCTTATTTAGCCTATAAAACACCCAATACCATGGATGTGGTTACCTACTTATGTATTTTTTAACCAACCATTACACATTTCCACAACTACTTCATCTACCACGAGGTGGTATTGGCCGTTTTGTCCTAAAACTTCAAAAAGTGGCTCCACCACATCCATGAATGGTATTGTAAGGTTCTTATAGCCTCCATCCAAGACTTCAATACTTTCATTAAGACTTTTTAATGGATCCTTTTAGGTTGTTACAAGATTATAAAACTATTTCATCAAGTTTCAAACTTTATATCAATTAAATAAAAATTTTAAACACTTTAAATAGTGTTTTTGATCATTAAAATAGAATATAGTGAGAACCACAACAATATGATGAATTAAGAGGCATTAACTTAGCTCATCCCTATCAAATATGTTTAATAAACCTTGGATAAATAATATTTTTTTAAAAACTAATATTCTCATATTCACCTTTTATACTTAAATAAAATATGAATACCTTGAAAAATAAATTTAATTCTCATTATTATAAACATGAATAATATATAATTAAATTCATTTAATATTTATGTGTGATCATTCACACTAGGATTATCATTGGACCTAGTGTAGGTGACCCACTTAATATTAAACTTTAATTCATTTTAATTAGTGGAACTTGTGGATACACTTTGTGTGCAACTCTCTAGGTCCATACCTCGATAGGAGTGAGTCATTCTTATAGATCAAGAGTGGTATCCCAAAACACATCATAACCCATAAAGAGATAAATATAATTAATAGTTATGAAAACCTCATACAAACACTTATTATGTAATATAATCTATTTGTACTGTGATATATTATAAAGTAGCATGCATACTTTGTATCAACATAATTTAATGATTTTTTTTGACTATATTGGATGAACCTGCCTTTGTATTACATGGACATGGATTTAGGAAATGAACTACCATCCTAATCAAGTGGACATAGAAGTATTTTTTTACCTCTCAGAATCTATAAATCCTATCTTGATCATTCAATCAATGCCAAATCACCAATGTTTCACCCGAAAGAAGCTACCTCACCAAAAACATAAATTTCATGGTTTTTGTTATGGATCAAATAATGTGATAAAATTATACACATTGATAATGATATCAAGTTGAAATACCAATAAAAATTCTTATATATAGGAACATCCAATGTCACCCAAAACACATGGTGTTCCTATTAGTAAACCAGTCCTCATAATCTTCTCTACTCAAGATCACAAAGTGTGAACTTCTTTAGAAGAAGTCTCAATGCTAATAGATCCCAATATGATATCCAGACATCATTTGTGTCCTATTAGTATGATATATCTATAACACATGACATATGTTTAATATCACTAACATGTAATCATGGGGTTCTTTTAGATATAGGTTCTAACACCCCCTGAGGTTTATGACATGGGTTTAACCACCCCTTCCTAGATTCTAGGCATCACACCATGACCCCAATAGGTCATTCTATAACACTTCATTCTGATTCCCACATGGGGTGAGGGGGAGTTACATAATCTCATATATATATATATATATTATATGATAACTCTTCCCCTATAAGAGGACTTTTCAAGTGATAGGTAGTGAGCCTTAAGGGAAAAAAACCTTGAGGTAGGGGAACTAAATTTTTACTTGAGTTGTGGATTTATTTATTTTGTTGATAGTTTGATGGGATATGTGAATGTTTTGTTGGTCTATTTTTATATATCATTGGCTAATCCAATATGTGAGTTCATATCACAAGTGTTGGTTCTAGGACCAGTGGAAGCGTGTGGTGGTGGGAGACATATTAAAATTTCTTTTAATTATCATTACCCAAAACCATGAGTGAGGATCTTGCATGTCAAATTTATAATTTATTTATTTAATTTCTAAAGATCTAAATACATGATCTTAGAATATTTCTTAATTGATGAATTTTGATCATTCAAAAATACCCTTTTGGATTTTCTTCATAGCTCTATGAGGATTCAAGGATATAATCACTCTATCGATGATTTGCATGTGATCCTATGATCTTTGAGCAACACCACTCTATCTATGGGTGATATCACAGAGAATTAAATGTATTTCATTATTCATTATTGATCTATCGTTCTTAGATCTTGAATAAATATATCTATTATTTATTGTTCTTGAGAAGGAGAGAGAATGAGTCGCGATAGAATTTGTTGTGTGCAACGACTCTCTATTTCTATTGCATTGATCGATGCTCTACACAGTAGACATAACCATCTATTTATAGAGATAATTTTATGTCAAAATAATTATTTAATACATGTAGGTTATTAAATAAAATAATAAACTTTAATAAACCCCATTCCTCATATTAAAATATTATTATTATTTTGTGTCACGCACCAACTTTCACAAAAATAGGTATTTTTTAATCGATTAGTTGTTTAATATTTTTCACTCGACTCGGTCTTAGTTTGTTCAAACACCTCTAAATTTTATTAAATACCTAAATAAAAATATTTTATAATCTAAAATAAATATTTGATTCATAAAATAGTAAATAAATATTTATTAAATATGTAATAAAATAAATCAATAAAATTGGAATAATATTATTCCTCGGTATTGAGATAATATTTATTCCATTAATTAAATTCAAATATAATTTAATAGAGATAAAAAAGAAACACTTAGTGTGTGAACCTATAGGATTTTTTATCATTATAATTAGGCATCCTTTCCTAAATTCCATGATTAATATCCATCAATAGGTCATGGTACCAAAGATAAAGAACTTAACATCACAATTATGACAACCAAATATGAATTCTCACTATTTAATATAATCTATTTTTTATAATATCTCATCAAGAAAGTTGAACATATATGTAACCAACCTATATTCTTGATACATCTTTAATTAAATATATAGAATAAACACATCATTACACCATGTCCATAGAATTTAGGTCAATGGTTATATTCCAATCAAAGCGCCAAGATATTAGCTTCTATAAAGATGGAAGGGAAAAATCTTTCCTCGACTTATCCATTAATGATATGTCAATCATGACACACCCAACATACTCTACCTCACCATGAACATATTTTTTCATGTTTTTCATTAGAAAATATCAGTTCATGATTCATAACATACATTAATGATAATATTAAAGTCTACATACCATTACACATGCTCGCAGATATGAATATTTGATGATACAAAAACATGTGGAATTCCTACTAACAAGTTTGTTCTCATAATCCCCCATATTGGAGATTACTAAGTGTAAAATTCATGAGAGTAATCCCCATCCTATTATGAGTACTCTCACCTCACAATATAAATAATATGTGTCTCATCATGGTATGTTATCCATGCACATAACTATATTAATAATTTTTTCATAGCATTTCAAGGTTCCCATCATAGTGGGGAACTGTTATGACCATATCAATATGAAAAATACTCTAGGAAAATATTACATTAAATCCATGTAGAAAAAAAAAATATGTAATAATATTTTTAATTAATATTTAATACATTGAATATACTTGTAATCAAAGTAAAAAATAGTTGTTCCTAGGACACCAAATTCAAAAAACTTCTACTTGGAAAAGGACTAAATACCTATGAATTTCATTCTGATATACCTCATATGATAATCATGTTTCAGATGAGTTAAGGCTTTAGTCAATGGGTCCACCATGTTATCTTTCATGGAATAATTCTCATTGTAACCTCACATATTTGAGAAAAATCCCTCAAGAGATGAAACTTCCAAAGTATGTGTTGATGGTTCCAGACACATAAAAATCATGCAGTGGTAGGTGATATATTAAAATTTTGTTTAATAATCATTTATTGAAACCAAAAATGAAGATCTTGCACATCACATGTATAATTAATTTATTTAATATTTGAATAAATAAATACCTAGGCATAGGAAATTTCTTCATTGGTGAATGTTGGTCATTTGAAAAGTCCCTTTTGGATTAATTACATCATTATATGAGGATTCAAGTATAAAATCTCTCTAGTGGTGATCCACACATGCTTCTATGGCCTCTGAGTAACACCACTCGATCTCCGGGTACTAGCACGGTGAGTCAAATGTCTTGTTTTTTTCATTATTGATCGCTCATTCTTTGGTCTTGAAGAAATATCTCTTACACTAATCATTATTGAGGGGGAGATATGAGGAGTTAAGAGATAATTTTTTGTGCAGAATAATTCTCTATGTCACACCCCGACCTTGGGAATTACTTTATTTTATTATTTTCTTGGATTTAGATCTTTTTGTTTAAGGTTTAGGTTGGGTCCTGGTTTAAATTTTTTTAATTTTGGTTGTCCCAGGTGGGGTTTTTTCCTATGCATGATCAATTCATAGTTAAGGGAAACCATGAGGCTTCATCTAGGTAACCATGCGGCCCTTGGTTTTGGGTTTTGGGCATAGCACACAGCCTATGCACAATTTGGAAATTGTGCGACAAGTGAGTGGTTTGGTTATAGAGTTGGGAAGTGGCGTTTATCATGATTGAAATTCGGTTTGGTAACCATGTGACCAGACCATGCAAGGTAACCCTCCTTTCCAGTAGCTCATGCACGATTGGTGCACTATTTTGTAAACTGTGTGGACAAATTGTATGATGTTTCCAGGTTATTAAAAAGTTTTAATTCCTTAATTTAACCTCCCCTACTTTTATCCACAATCAAGTACCCTTACATTGGCTCGTTTTTGGTGCATGAAGGGGTCCCAAAACCCCCTATCCTTGGATCTTCCTCCTCCATGGATCCATCTTCAAAATTCTTAGGTAAATTTTTAGGGTTTTTTTCAAATTTTATCCTCTTATTCTCCTTCACTTATCTCCATCTTGATATATTGGCCCCTTTTGTTGGGGTTTTCTCTCTTGTTCTAACCCTAGGATCTAGGTTTGATGTTTTTTTGGTATTTATTTGGATCAAGGGAATGAATTTTGTTATTTGGGGTACATTCTTCCTTCTCTAAGAGTTTCATCGCATCTGCACTCCATTGAAGTAGGTGTTTCCATTATTTTCCATTCTAATTCATTCCATTGATGCTTTTGGATTTTTAAATAGTGTAAAAATATGTTTTTCATGCTTGTGATGTGTTTTTTGGTTTCTTGTGGTGCTTTAGTGTTGGTAGAATTTGTTAAATATGGTTTTTGAAGTGATTATTTAAATATTTATGTATATTTATGCACCCAATGTGTTTAATAAAATGTAAATTAACATTTCAAAGAAAAATTAGATGATTTGAATGGTGATTTCCCTTAGATATGTTTTATTAAATTGGATGGATTGTGACTTGGGATTTATATGTTAAATGTGGTGAATTTGTTTTGTGGTTTGTTGTTTTTATTGTAAGGTATATGATGTTTCTTTGAAAATGGTTTTGGTTAATTTCATGGATACTTGTTGTGTGACATAGTATGTGGGCATGTCAATTTTTTCTCGAAGTGAACACATGTATGGACACACAAATTATGAAGAATCTGGATAAATTTTCTCAAATTAAAAACTTGGATTTTAAAACACTTTCCCCTATCTCATATTTCTTATTCAAACTCTTATTTTCTTTACTAATGTTCCCTTTATTCACAATGACATGAAGGTGGTTTCAAAATTATCTTTGAAGTTATTTCCCATATGGAATTTTGAGAAAATGTTAACTTATAAAGAGTACAAAAGACCATTTGTAATCTTTGGTTATCATGTGTGTTTTATTCTTGGTTTTGAAATGGTGTTAGAAGTAGAATTTAGATTAGGAACTTAAAGGCTCATTTGGATATAAATTTTTTATACCATATTTTATATATATTTGAATTTAAAGAGTGGAAGGCCCTGTTGGAACTTTATGATGTTTGGAAATGAATTTTAGATTTGAAAGTACAAATACTTGGTTGGAATCTTAGTGTGTTTTGAGAAATTATTTGAAAGATTGTGTGATATGACAGTCTATTTGGCACCTGTGTATGGATTTTTGTATGTTAGGAACCCCTATGGAGGATTTCCCAATATGGGTTATTGCATGGGTGGTGTCAGTGTTTGGGATAAGAAAGTGTGATGGTGGCATGTAAGGTGAGTCACGCATGTGAGGTCCTCCTACTTACATAGTGTACTATTACCATGGGTTTCTAGGGTGTCTTTTAAAGGGTTGAGTGACAGTTCCTTATTAACCCCAATTAGATGGGTTGGTACCCCCTTGACTTAATAGGGCTTTATGGAATATTCCACTAGATTAGTTAGTTTATGGAGATTAGTTGGTTATATACTATAGAGTTACAGAATATTTCGTTAGGTGAGTCTGAGTTGAGTATGTCCAAGGATTGATCTAGGGATGTTTAGGAAACTCAGATGGTTACTATATGTATTTTCTTGTCTATATTCTGCTGCACTTGGTTTTCTATTTATACTGCTTGTTCGTTTTCATCATAGATTGGTATTACCTTGGTTTGGGTTTTTTTAAATGGTAATCCCCTTTGAAAACTAGTGATATGGTGTGTAGTGTTTTAAAAAGAAAAAGGTGTGTTTGTTTATTAAAATGAGAAAAACCTATTTTTGTATCTATATTTAAAAGTAGTGTTTTGGACTATTTTTGGGAAAAGAAATATGTAGATTATGTGGTGGTTTCTTACTGAGATGTTAATCTCACACCCTACTTGTACTAGTCAGTGTCAGTAGACCTAATCTATTTTATAGTTTTAGGTTTTATGGTTCAAGTTCTCATGGTTGGAGAAAGTTGGTCTTGTGGTGGGTTGGTCTGTGGATGGAGGTTACCAAAAGGTCACATGGTTATCATGTTGGCATGTTTGGTCTTAGTTTGTATTTAGTTTTTCTTTTGTTCAACAGTTGTATCTAAATTAGTTTATATATATTTATTTGTGATTCAATTTTTGTTAGTTCTATTTCACATTTATTTAATTAATTTTATCCTGTTTTATTGGGAAAATTCATTCCCTTAGTGATTACTTTGATGCCTAGCACCAGTTTCCTACCTGTGGGGATCAAGAATGCCCTTAGGGCCATATCTTGGATAGGGTTGTATTCTAAGTTATATGGAACTCCAATCTGGTTCATGAAAAAATGGTTTCATAGAAGGATCTTTTTTATTTGGGGTGTCAGGTATATTAGAGATTAGGACTTACAGAACTTAAGAGGTAGGTACGGGAAGTTCATCATGAACCCTTGCTCATTCTAATCCTCAAGTTGTCAGGGGTAGTCCAGGATTTGAGTATTTTGTATTTGTTTTGGATGAGGAATGATAATGGAGCTGATATGGTGTCATGTTGTGATCTCACATGGATTAGTGACCCATGTGGAGTCTGATTTCATGGTTCAAGCTTCCCCTAGTTATTAATTCCTACTTAGAGCATGGACCACTAACCATTTCACCAAGTTAGGTATGCACACTAGTTCCTCATTCTAGTAGTTTGGTGCTTGTTGTGTATTGTTTTAATTTTGGTTGTTATAAGTGAGTTATTGAAATTAAAATGGTTTTAAAATGGAAATTATTTGTTTCAAGTGGTTTTTAAATTGGAAATAATGGGTTTTGAAAGTAAAAAGTGTCTTGGGTTGTGAATTTAGTTATTGATCAGATTTGATAATGAAAAGAAATGTGTGACCCTTGGTACTTCTTATGAAACTTAACATATGTGTGGGTATGTGTGGAAAGTGCATGTTGTAACATGGGCATGGATGATTTAAGTGGAAGTGTATGGACATATATGTGACGGTTTATAGGATTTCATGGGTGAGTTTTTGAAATCTAAAAGTTTGAAGTTTTTTTTCTTTAAAATAGTGGGTTCTTATTATGAAAATGGATTTTTGTATTTGGATAGTGGCCTTAGAATAAGGTTGTTTTGAAATTTAAATAAAAAACGGTGGTTTTTTAAAAGAGATTTTTTGGTTGTGCTTTTATGTGTTTTCCTTGAGGTCCTAATATCATTGGCTTGAGGTGTTATTTTGGTATATTCTTATTAGGATGTTGATTTTGGTTTTTTTTTCTCGTGTTGATCAAAATATTCCTCCTAGAAATTTTCCCAAAGTTTCTAATGATTCATGTCCAATTTCTGGTTCTTATTGAGTGTTGACTATTTATCATGGTGATTGAGGTCCATTAGAGGCAGCGGAGTGGCTTGAGGAAGTTGAGAGTGTCTTCAGATCATTGGTAATTCCTAAAGATATTAGAGTCTGTGTTGTTATGGGGTTGTTTGAGGGTTAATATTTTGATGAATGGGAGATGTTTTCCCCACCCTTGATTCATGATGAGATGACATGGTAAGTTTTTAAGCCCATTTTTTTCTGATGGTTTATACCTAAGGAAGTACAGATGAAGAAAAGGGAAGAGCTCATGAGTATTTATCAAGGCGAGTATACGATGAAGGCCTATGTTGATTGATTTAGGGAGCTAGTTTCCTTTTCTCTAGAGGTAGTGTCGTAGGATCTATTGAAGGCATGTATTTTTATTGGGGTCTTTATCTAGAGATCAAGGAGAAATCTCTCTCTTCCAAGGATATTCATTTTGAGAATTTGGTGGATGGAGGGTTCCTAGTTTAGTTAGTTTAAGTGAAAGTTAGAAATATGGTGTCTCTTCTTGCTCGTGGAGGTTCCCCATCTAGAAGGGAGTGCATGCCAGAGGGACCCATCCTTAAGGATTCTCCTTCATTGGTTACGGCCTATCATTCTTCAGACCTCTCACTCGTATGCTTTTAGTGTGGATGATTTGAGCATTCAAAGTCATCTTGTCACAATCCTCTGAGGGTATGCCATCATTGTGTCCATTTTGTTCATATGAAGAATTTTTATAGTAATTGTTTCTCGAGGAAGAAGTCTTGATCGGAGGATGTTAGCACCTTACTGTGAGGCAGTGGATGCTTTAGTCATCAGGGCTCCAGCCATAGGACTTAGAGTGAAGCTTATGCATAGTCATAAGTCTCTGGGGATATGGGAAACCTTGGCCTGGTTCTTGTCTCCCATGTCAAGGGGGATACATTTGAAGTTTACTTGTTTTCGTTTTTTCTATTGTTGTAAGTTCATCATTTCATTTTAAAAGTATGATGGACTTGTTTTATTATAATCTGAGTAGTTGTGTTTATCTGAATTTGGCTCTTTGAATCATTTATTCTTCTTTGAGGGTGCTCAGCCCTTGTGTGGTCCGGTCTCATTTCTATTTTTCAATTGTTCTCATTTTAATATTTGTGTGCTTGTGGGATCAATTAATTTTATTTTAGTTTGTTTTTTAGTTTGGATGTCTTATGTGGGGTCCCCTTGAGATGGGGTATTCTTGGTTTGTGTTGGGAGTTCCTACGTTGGGCTGGTATGAAGTTTTGTCACTATGTTGATCATGTTATTTGGTTTCTTATGGTGGTTAGAACCCTCTTATTTTCTTCCATTGTTCTTATGTTGTGGTTTCCTCTAGATCGGTCAGGTGTGACTTGTGAAATAAGAGGTCACCCTGATATTCATAGTTTTTTTAGCATTGATCAGGCATGGATTCGAGTTTTTTTTTATCTTTTGGTTGGGTGAATTTATGGGGGAAGAAATTTTTTGTGGTGAGTATAATTATCACACCCCGACCATGTAAATTTATTTATTTTATTATTTTATTGTATTTAGATATTTTTGGTTGAGGTTCAAGTTGGGCTCCAATTTAAATTTTTGAATTTTAGAAGTCTCGGGTGGGTTTTTGTCTAGGGCACGATCAGTGCACGGTTAAGGGAAGTCATGTGGATTCATGTCACGACCTGCCTTCACCAAGATGAGTAAAGGGACAGCAAACTAGTAAACCCTTCCTTATTCAAGTTGAAGGAGAGATAATGACCCTTGAGTCCCGCCTTCAATAGGCCCCGGAGTGACGACTAGCACCAAGGGTATAGAATTTCACGTAAAATGGAAGTCATTACCCATTTTTATTTAATAGGATCAATATATAAGATTATAAATCCCAAAAAACTCCACCAAACTAAAATTAAAAGTAAATCCAAAAATCCACTCTCATATGCATGTTCAAAATAAACTGACACAAGGTACAAGAAAACTCCAAGGAAAGTACCAAAATGAAAGAAAACAGCAATAGAAACTGTCCCAACATCTGAGCTAGTAAGTTCTTGCATGGTCCTCAAAGTCCTCCTAGAAACCTGAAAGTAGTTTTATATCTATAGGGTGAGTATACAGGTATACTCAGTAGGGTAAACTAAAATCTCTGATGCACAAGTGGGGAGGCATTCTAATGCCCAGTGAGAAAGTATAGGTATCCAAAATACCTAGAAAGGGAAACTACCCACTCAGCCTCACCAAGGAACACTCCCCAAATAATGTAAGTCATGTAAAGTAATAGTAATAACACACATATATTTGGGTACCCCGCATCGCTTTACCACTGTTTATTGAATACATCCTATGCATCGAACCTCCCCCACCATTTTTCACTGCAATCCCACTGCCGCCCCAACAACAACCTTTTGGGCCACTATAACCATGCATCCTGGCCATAGACACCTCGGCCACCATAACCACATATAACCACGCCCATAGATACCTGGTCCAGAACAACCATCGCCACGCCTGAAGACACATGGGCCTTCTCCCGAAGACACTTGGGAAACAAACCTACCCACACACACCTGGGCCAACCACCACAACATACCCTACCCAAAGAATCTTGGGCTATAATGGACCTTAGGCCGTCACAGCCTTCCAAAAGAGTCTTGGGATACCCAGGAGATGGATAATAAAGGAGATAATAACCAACCACTCATAAGAATGTTGGGAAAAACACCCTCCCCATGAAATGGGGGTTTTCTACACGAAGTGCTCAACTTGGGTGGGGTGCAGATAAAAAACACAAGAACTAAATTTATATGTATAGGTAAACAATCACTCATCCCAACCTAGGGGTCCCAAAACCATCCCATACACAAATACCCTAATTACTATTCATACATGCACAAATTCACAAAATCCACAACCAAAGCACCACCCCTTCTTCTTATCATGTTCAAGTGATTTTGTTAGAAAAAAATAGTTCTCCACTATTGGAAAACTAATAGGAACATTCACAAGTCAAAAAAACTCTAAAGAAGAAAACATCCAAATAGAAATTTAAGAATTCACACTCAGTTCTCTTGTAAAATCATAACAACAAAAGGGATCCATGAGATCCCTCAAAGTACTGGAACCAAGCCAAGCCCCAACATATGGGAAAGGTTCCACAATACAACAACTGAACAATATGGGATCCCATCCCCATCCACGTCACCCCCCAATAATCAATAATAACAACCGTGTTTATTAGAATAACAAGTCAAGGGAGTTTTCAGATTTAACCACACCATTTATCAAGTTCCTTCTTTCCCTTTGGTTAAATGGGGTGATCACACAAGGATTCTTATTCATTGGACATCCATTAAATCAACTAAGTTTATGTGATTAACTAGTTTCCATGTTATGGAAATTCAATCACAAGATTATCTAGAAAACATAGGTGCATTAGTGCCCAAGAAAGGACCACAAACGGCCATGATTTTTATTGGGCATAGGCCCATAAAGTTCACAACATATATAGGAAGGGAAAATAGTACAGCAGCATCATCATCAAGCACACCCCTTCATTCTTTAAAAACCATTTATTATCTTCGTTAAGGTTAGGTTTCATCCACGCCCTGAGAAAACATTATCATACCCACCCCGCATAATACACAGTAAAGAAAGACGAAGGAAAACCCTACTTGGATGATCGATGATCGAAATTTTCTCCAAGAACTGGGGTTGTGAAAAGTTATCCAAGGCTGAGTGGGAAGGGCTCCAGCATGACTCATGATTCATCTCTGATAGAGGGACTCCAAGTGCACCAAGAAAAATAAAGGAAATCCAAGAAGAAGAAAATAATATTTGTGTGATAAAAAGGAAGATCCTGGAGTTACTGAATATGAAATCTCAAACCACTTAAAAGGAGAATCATGGTTTTACCACACGGTTGGGTGGTTAAACACGGTGAAATTAATTTTTATTTAATAATTATACTTGGATGGTGGAGATAATGGATGTGAGCTAATAGATATCCTCTAAACAGAGAAAACCATGTAATAGGGGTGAAGTTGGAAGGCACGGGGAAAGGTGTGGCACCAAGGAAAAGCCACGCATTTTGGTAACTAAAGGGTCTCTCGAATCCTGTGGGTTTAAAACATGTTTTAATGGATTTAAATGGTTTAAAAAGGGTATTAAAACACTTTTACATCAAAAGATATGTTATGGGAGCAGAACTGGAAAATCTCAGAAACTGGAAAAAATGGAAAAGGGTGGGACACCATTCAGTGAGACACCGTAACGGTACCTCCATAACAGTGCCACCAGTTAGGTGTACCATCGTAAGTGGTTCCACTATTCTGGTGTATGAAATTACAGTGTGACTGTTACAGTGACACCATCACAGAGCCACCATCATGGTGCCACCGTCATGGTGCCACTGTCATGGCACCACCATGACCGGTGCCACCATTTCAATGGAACCAAGTTTTTGGAAAACTTCTTAATGAGTCACTGGTGGTCCCCAAGATACCTCAAATACCAGAAATTTGGCAAAGTAATGGACAAGTAGGGTCATGTACATTACATGAGAAACCTATCAAACTATTCTCATCCTCAATAATCCAAGAGTAAACTCAAAGAAAAGAGAGGGGTCTAAACAACCACCTCGTAAGATACCTATCAGTGACAAAACCACCCTAGAGTTTCTCAAAAGTCAAAAAAAAAAATGAATTCTAGGAGTATCTCTCTCAACTATATCCTGAACAACTGTAGAAACACTAAGAAGCCACACAAACAAAAAACTCAAACCATCCAGATACATGGATTAGGGAGTTCCTTCCTCTATGTTAAGATACTATCCACATTGGGCGGCACTGACTCACCCTCATGGGTTTAATCGCATACACTTTAACATGTCTTGATTAGGTATTAGGTTCTCCCATACCCACAGTCATGAATTTTCACACGCATTCATAGAACAAGGAAAACAACCCATCCCATGGTTAATAAGGTCAATAATTACATCACAGTCAAGTAAAAAACAACACAGAACAAAAATCAAAACAAATCTAGGTACTGGGCAGGCATGGTACGTAGGAAGCCTCCCAGAGGTTCAATCCCACCACCTGTTGGTCACTTTGACCTTCTTCACGTCAGGTCACTATCACCTGGGCAGCCTAGTGTGTAAGCCCCACACCATCTAGACCAAGTTCCTCACTCGCGTCGGTTTTCTAACACACCCTTTGAACTACGTGGTCTTTGATCCATGTCAAGGCATGGTACGTAGGAAGCCTCATGAGGTTCAAGCCCACCACCCGTTGGTCACTTCGACCCTCTTCACATCGGTTCGCTGGAAATACCCTTCGGACCAAGGTCCACCTACACATTGGTTCGCTAACGACATCCATCGGACCAAGGTCCACCTACACGTCGGCCCACCGGAACCATCTCGAACTACGCAGACTTTGATTCCCTGGCACATGGATACGTAGGGGGTCTCTTCGAGACTCAAGCCCAACTTTACTGTCACCCTTGCGATGGTCCCGTATTCATTCCCCCTCCATTTCATTCAACTCTCCATCACCCATCCTGATTCTCACCCGGAATGCCATATCCTGGAAAGATCATGCCATTCCGCTCCTCTTCGCAGCCGCCCATGGGCTGGTCCCGGTATCAGAACCCCTTCAAGGGAAATTCCTCAATCCGATCCATTCCAGCTAATGCTCTGATTGGGATGATCCATCTCCGCTGGACATTAAACCTGCAGCATACCCTGCGTTAAACACAGGAATCTGAGGAAAACCTCAGATATATATCTATGGAATATAATTCCCCGCACTCGATGTGGGATGCCTCGGGCGTCCCCGCCCTCGAGAATCCCTATGACAAGGGATAAAAGACAGACATGCCAGTTCCCCAGCATCCAGACACGCTACTGATGCCTCGACGTGACTACTCCCCCGACTGAAGGTTGCTGCCCTGACCGGACCCTTTGGAATGTCTCGACAGAAGCAGTGTAATTAACCGACATCCATGGAAACATGGCGCTGGGAAGAGTTTCACGAACAACGTATTAAATCTATAAGGGAGACCCAGAATAGGTGATAAGTTCCGAGGAGGAATACACGAAAGGAAGAACCAATATCCCATCATCCTGTTTCGATCAAGGAGCAGACGTCCCTGAATAAGGAGCGAATGTCGCCTGCCTTTGGAAAGAGGGAATGTGGGGCAACAGTGCAGCACGTCCTCCTTTGCAGAGGGATGTGCGCGTGCGCCCCGATGAAAGCGTCGGAAACAGAAATGGTGAACCCGACATGAAACTCTTTTCCTCAAAGTGGAGATTAGTAGCATTCGAGACACCAGTAGATTGACGTGTCACCGGATCCAGATATCCGGCGCCGGGTCCCGCCAAGAAAATAGCGGGCCTGGCGTGAAACTCACCAGAAGTTGGGGCAGTGGAACGTGGGGCACTCCATTCTGCAACGTGTTGGTGTGGATCCTTCTTACATACGTGGAGAATGGAAGGATGCTGGGGCACTGGTTGTCAATCCTTTTCCTAGCAGTGATGATGAGTTGATCCCTCCGTTTCCCAGGAACCAGGTTGCTGCTATGGAGACACGATCACCACCCGCTCGCCTACGCAGGGGAAGGGGAAATACCGGTATAGCCACCCCGCATGGCTCCGCTACCGCCACGAAGACCTCTACATCCGTGAATATGGGGCGCCCACATCCCCTCTCCCCGTTAGAGATCATCCAACGAAGGGTGATCAACAACCTTGTACGCAGGTACGATGAGGAAGGGGTCATCCCAACTCGGGATATGGCCCGCCTGGACTTGGAGGCATCCAGGCCTCGCCGTCAACGCCGCCCTAACAGGCCGCGCAGGGAGCCCCTGTTCCCCACCCCAACGTTCAATCATTTCAGGAGCCTGTCCCCGGAACCCCTCGACGACTCCTCGCCTTATGCTGATGAGACGGGTGAAGTCTGACTCGGCCTGCTCAGAGTCCCGATCCAAGGGATCTAGGAAAGGGCTCCCATTCGGCCGCGTCAGCGCTGCCGTCCGGATTCGCAGGAAGAGCAGGTAGGCCATGCCCCTACACCGCCTGTGCCAGCTCGTCTGACCCGACGTCAGCGCCGGGCCCGGGCTGAGGACGCTCGCCAAGATACGTTGACGTCAACAACTACTGTGGCCCAAGACACCGCCGACGTACATCATGGAGTTCCTACATACACTGAGCAGGGGCACTCCTTCACCCGACCGGGATCAAGGCCTCAGCCACCCCACAGGCAGGCTGGTTTGACTCTCGAGGTCGCAGGCCTGGGCGATGATTGCTGTGAACCAATCCACGGTAATGTCACTCCATACGGAGGTCCTCTCCATACCACCATTCCATAGAGCATGGTCTTTCCCTACTCCGAAGCTCATCACGGAGGTATGCCTCGTGCTACCCCCATCCCGAAGGAAGACCCGCCCCGCGACAGTGATGCTCGGCTCGAAAACCTCTTCTGCGCCCACTATACAGGGTATGGAGTCCCTCCTCCTGCCCCCGACCGCCGATCTGAAGGCACTGTCCATCCGGTCCTTCTCCAACATGGGGGTCCTCCCTACGTCTTCTCTGCAACTGGTGAAGGTCCTCCTCACCCCGGAAACTTGAGGAGTGAAGGTCAGCCTCACTCCGCCCGCACCATCCATGGAGGTCCTCCCCATGTACCCTTCGACATTTTCCCTGGTGCCCCTCGCACCCCGGCCACCTCGAGTGGGGCCCCTCTCCGCCATGACGCCAGCACCGCCCCAAGACTACATATTGAGAATCAACCTTGTCCCGAAGAGCCACCCTGAGGTAGAAGAGCGGTTCATCGCTGCCACAGGAAGAATCCTGGGGGGGAGCAGGTGGAGATCAAATCGACTTGTTTCTCGGATTCTGAAGCGGAATGCGACTCAGCGATGGAACCTTCTCCCCGCTCCTCCGCATCAAGGACTGGGGCAGGAACCAGGCGCGTCAGCCTCATTCTCCCGGAATGTGAGGTCCACCGGATTCACACCTCTCTCCGCAGGTACATCCAGGAGGAAGAAATCGTGGAAATTCTGTAGGTCCCGACCATGCAATCACTACCATTGTCACTAGAAACGCCCTCTACCTCTACCAGAGATCACGGAGAGCTATTTTTGGGACCAACGACGGTAGAGCAACGATATGACCTATCACCGGAAACCGAAACTCCTATGCCTGAAGCTATGGGTATCAGCCCATCGTATCGTGATATCGTGGTCAGGTCACCTCACTCTTCAGAGGATGGCCCGGAATTCGGCGTCCAGTCAGCTCGTTCGCCGTATTCTCTGCCACCAAGTTTATTGTCCCAGTGGTCCGCCTCGGTACCACTAACGGTCCCTCAGCCACCCTCGATTGACGAGTGGGGAAATACAAGGTCAGACCCCGAGTCCGAACCTAGGAGCTTCTAGAGCATTCTCGCAGCAGATCACTTCCCGGAGAAGTTCTGGCCGATAGCGGTGCCGAACTTTTGCGCACCAGAGTCCCTTACCCCAAAAGAAGTGGGGTGATTTTTCCAAACCCTATGGGTGACACACTTCCGCCTTCGTTACGAGCGGGTGATGTACCCCAGAAGTCGAGAGCACTTTGAAGAAATCGGCGAACAATGCCGCCAGATCGATTTGGCCGCACTCCCTGTGGCCCAACACCCTAAGCCACCAGGCCGTCAGAGCACCCTTCAACAGAAATGTGTTCAGAGTTTCAAAGTACTCTGCAGAGTCATTAGGAAAGATACCCCCCATGTTCAAGTCTGTGGCTGGGGACACTATGCCACTCTCCTCTTCAGCCCTATCCGAAGGCATCCCAATTCGTTATGCGACATTGAGGACATTCCCTCGAGAGGGGTCGCGGTCCACATGGCTGACGTAGTGGACAAGGAATACGAGCTTGAATTTCTCGATGGAGTCTTACCCCCCGAGGATGTACCACCACTGCTGGACCCATCAGGGAGGGTTACCCGTCAGTAGAGGAACCTTATAGGCCTCCCTGTACCCACCGAGTCGCTGGTACTCCGTCAAAATTACGGTAAGGGTAAGGATCATGTCGGAACTGTCAAGCACTCTGACCCATCCGCCTCTGTACAGAACACAGACGAAGATCCCGAGAAGGCCGCGTTATGCCAGGAGCTTGCTTAGTAGAAGAGGATAGTTGACGAACTCTTGGCCGAGCGCACTGCAGAGCGGCGACCTGACTATGGTAACCCCAAGCTGGGGCAGATGGGGCAGCAGGGGCAGGAACAATTCCCCCCGGTGAGATGCCTCTGGGCAACCCTGATCATGCTACTTCCGCAGACAGGGCAGAAGCCAGAACTTACGGAAAGAGGGCGCGATACGTCTCGCCAAACCCTCCTGAACGATGGAGCAATCTGAAGAATCCGGTCCGGGTTCCCCCAGTCGCCCCACAGGCCGTTCCGCCAGTCGCTCCACGAGCCGCCGAAGCCATCTACCATGTCGAAGAACCTAGAAATGCGCTTGTGATTAGGGATCCCCGTCAAGACAGGGACCCCCACCCGGATGATCTTATAGCGGCACTCATAGCCCGCCTCGAAGCATTGGAAACGCGGCAGGTGGCAGTCCCACCGGATGGCAAGCCGTATCCCGCGTGGGTGGATGATATGCCCACACCCCCGAGTTTTGGGAACCCCACTTTCTCTCCCTTCAACGGGACAGGGGACCCGTCGCAGCACTTGGCCCATTTTTCTTCCAGGTGTGGCCTCATGCTGGGGACTCCGGCCCAGCAAGAAGCCGCCAAGCTCCGATGTTTTGTGCAGACATTGGAAGGTCCCACATTCGTCTGGTACAGCTAGCTCCTTATCGGATCAGTGACCGGTTGGGAGGATCTCCGCCGACAGTTCCTATACCAGTTCAGCTCCACCATGCGGAAGACCAGCATTGCAGACCTCTTCAAGTGCAAGCAAATACCTGATGAGCGAGTCACATATTTCATCACCCAGTGGAAGGGACTTACATACTCCCTCGATATGCCACTGACTCAGGAGAAATTACTGACGATGTGTGTAGGGAATGTTAAAACGGAGCTGTTACCTTCCCTGATTACCCAGAATTACCCTGGAGGGTTCCGGGATTTCTCAAATAAGGCTCAGCGCCTTGAGGAGGCTTTGCAACAGGCTAGTCAGGCACGTTTGTTTCCCACTATGATCCCAACCAGGAGGACTGCCAGAGCCGAACCCACCGCGGTGGCCCTAATAGAAGCCCCTAGGCAGCTGGAATTACTTCCAGTGGCACCATCCCCACAACCCCGCAGAGGTCCTCCACCTCAAGCGCAAGCTCCTTCCCAGCAACGACCGCCTCAAAATCGACAGGTTCCCCTGTGCAACGAGACACCCCAACCTAGGCGAGACAATCAGGCACCGCCTCCTCGGCAGGCCCCTCCGACCCCTCATCAGGGCTAGGCCCCCAGGGCCCCCTATCTGAAAAGAAGGCACCAGACTTATTCGTTCAATGAAAGTCAGGTCCCTGGCTACTTCCGAAGTGCTCTAGAGCAAGGGATTGTGCGCCTACCCGAGTGCAGAAGGCTGGCGGAGGCGAATCTTATCGATCACCCCAACTACTGTCCTTATCATCGGATTCTGGGGAACACCCTCAAGAAATGCTACGTGTTTAAAGACTGGCTTCAAGACCAGGTCAACAACAACATAGTCAGGTTGGGCCCGACACCAACACAAGTGGCAGGTGTCTTTGCAGGGTCAGAGATCAGTAGCGACAACGAAGGCGAGTGGAAGCAGGTTCCCAGCCGCGGGTCCCAGAGATACAACTACTGGATGGCTCG
The DNA here is from genome assembly GCA_963277665.1 of Viscum album. NCBI lineage: Eukaryota > Viridiplantae > Streptophyta > Magnoliopsida > Santalales > Viscaceae > Viscum > Viscum album. The sequence goes on from OY728148.1 coordinate 1,811,839,143, forward strand.
AAAAACTGTCGTCCATGCCCATGGTATCATCCGGGCACGCCTCAATCATCCAGAACCTTCAGAAGAAGTAGCCAGTACCTCTGCATCGCCTTCACAGTCGACCTCTTCCCAAAAGGGAAAGCAGCGACGACGTAAGAAGAAACAACGCGCTCCTCCAGTGCCGTCATAATCCCGCACTCTTGGTGACTTTATGCCCCCTGAAATGGGGATTCCTCCCAGAATCCGCCCGGTAGGGGATGACTCGTCGAGCGACAGCCAGGGGTATGCTTCGGTTAACACCGTGGAGCTGGTAAAGCCTTATATGACTCCCGACGAAGGGGAACGCTAGGCGAGCCTCCCCAACATCCCCAGCCGACGTCAACGTCAGCGGAACCAAAACCACGTCGGTCATCGAGGCACGTTAGCGGGCACTTTCAGCCAAGCCATGCACGCTACTGAGACCAAACAACAGGCTCAGCACAGATCTCAGCACGTGCAACCCCATCTGATTCCCTTAGCTCTACCTCCACCGCCGTTTGTGCTACTAGATCAGGAAGAGCTGCCTCGTTCGTATCACAATCAGTCTTGCCCGGCTACAGGCCAGTCTCCGCTATCTGATCCTAGTCCGACAACTGCTCTCCAGGCTTCAACTAGTAGGCAGCAGGATGTACCCATCACTAGCCAACCACCGGTTCAATAGGCAGGACCCACTATGCCTCCAACTGCCAAACAAACTCCTGTAAGCAGAGGTTCACGCTTGGCACGAAAGTATGATGTCCTGAAACACCTGGCCGGCATTCCGACAAGGCTTTATATCCTTGAGGCCCTTCACCTATCTTCTGAAATGCGCGAATCACTTGCCGAGGCCCTAAGGAGCCCCCTTCAGTTTGAGACAGAGGTAGTAGATATGAAAGCCTTCAACGCTAAGACAATTGAGAACGCCGAATGTCATGCGGTTATCTCGTTATCCGGTGAAGATGAGGACCCTCCTATACAGGGGAATATTCGCCCGCTGTACATCACTGGCCACTTCAATAGTGTGGAAGTCCGCCGCTGCCTCGTTGACACGGGTTCTGGAATCAACCTAATCCCGACTCAGACACTGTGAAAGATGGGTATGTCTGAAGATGATTTAACTCCCTCTGAACTTAGAATCCATGGATACAACAGGACCGAGCAGACCCCAGTCGACAAGATCTGCCTCAAGACTCAGTTCAGTGGCCTAATTTCCAGCACCAAGTTCATGGTCATCTCTCAGGACACCTCCTACAATGCGTTGATGGGTAGGCCATGGCTCCATCTGCATGAAGCAGTCCCTTCGTCGTATCACCAGTGCCTCAAATACTCCCTCAATGGTCGAGTAGGCGTGATCTAAGGAGATGCGTCTCCTTTCGCCTCTTGTGAGGCTCGCTATCTGGATGCTGATTATTACAAGAGTAAGGATAAGAAAATCCTAGTGAGGATGAACCCACCCCGGTCACAAGTGATCCCTGGGAAAGCATGGATGACGCCTACATCCTCCTGATCCACCAATTGGAGGCCACGACCCCCAACATGGGGCAATGTTTTGTTATTTCAAGTATGAAAGGAAGGCATGTTCCCATGTCCAAGCGACGACGGGAAATCACCTCGTAATCCTACACCAACCAGGCTCAAGTGATCCCGAAACCTCCTACCCCTGTGCAGTACCGGAATGTCAAGCTTATGATAACGGCGGTATGCCATACGTGTCTCTTCCGCCGGGCTGGAATCAACCGACTCAGGCCAACACGTCACCACTGCTTTGATGTCATCAAACGTGGCCCCTTAGGCCGAAGGCCAGATGGGATAGGGTCGACTACCTTCATTGCTATGGTCTCAATGGCAAGTGAGTCTCCTGATATGATGACCACGGCAGCCCAAGCCGGCACCAACTGCCCCTCAGGTTTTGATAGCCCAGAAGTATCTCCCGTTGTGGGAAATCCCCCCACGGGTGGAGAGGAAGACCTGGAGGATGCTCCACCACCTTTGAGAAAGGCGTCTCTACCACGGTTGATGAACTGGTACATGTGAACCTTGGTAGCGAGGCAGATCCGAGACCCACATTGATCAGTGCAGCCATGTCCCCCGAGGAGCGACAACGGTACATAGACTTTCTCAAACAACACCGTGACATGTTTTCCTAGAGTTACGGTGAGATGCCAGGACTAGATCCTCAAGTAGCCGTTCACCGTCTGGGCCTCCTGGCAAACCATCGTGGGTTTAAGCAGCCTCCCAGGAAGATGCACCCTTCTCATGGTGCTATGGTTGAGGCCGAATTTGACAAGATTATCAAATCCAACTTCGTTAAGGAAGTCCAGTACCCCAAGTGGCTTGCCAACATTATGCCAGTCAGGAATAAGAATGGGCAGATCAGAGTCTGCATCGACTTTCGCGACCTTAATCGCCACTACCCAAAGGATGACTTCCCACTCCCGGTGACTGAGTTATTGATTGATGCCACGGCCGGGTTCCAAGCTCTCTCTTTCATGGATGGGTATTCTGGGTACAATCAGATCCGGATGGCCCCCAAGGACGAGGAGTCCACTGCCTTCAGGGCTCCCCAAGGTACCTTTTGCTACCAGGTTATGCCCTTCGGCTTGAAAAATGTAGGTACCACTTATCAGAGGGCCATGCATCGCATATTCAAGCCGATTCTCGGGACGCTGGTGGAATGCTACGTAGATGACATAGTGGTCAAATCATGCCAGCACCAGGACCATCTCAAAGACCTTGAGAAAGTGTTCAGTTTCCTCCGTTACCGTCACCTGAAGATGAACCCGTTGAAGTGTGCCTTCGGGGTCACCTCTGGGAAGTTTCTTAGCATTGTTGTTAGATACTGAGGCATTGAGATCGACCCAGAGAAGATCAAGTCCATCAGCCAAATGCCTCCCCCGAGCAATATTTAGGAACTTCGAGGTCTCCAAGGCCACTTAGCCTATATACGCTGATTCATCACAAATCTGGCCGGTAAGTGTAATCCCTTTTCCCAACTCATGAAGAAGGGCACCACCAATGAATGGGATGAGGAGTGTCAGACCACCTTTGAGGAAATCAAGTAGTATCTTCTCCAACCTCCAGTTTTGATGCCACCCGTCTCCGAAAAGCTGCTGGTCCTTTACGTGACCGCCCTGGAACGATCCCTCAGTGCACTGCTCGCCCAGAAGAATAACGAGGGTACTGAGAACAATCTCTACTATCTCAGCCTCATGCTTTTCGATACGGAGGTCAGATACTACCCTATTGAAAAGAGCTGCCTTGCACTCGTTTTTTCCATACAGAAGTTGCGGCATTACCTACAGCACCATGAGGTACAATTGGTCTCCCAGGTAGACCCACTGAAGTACATCCTGAACCGCCCCATGTTGACTGGCCGACTAGCATGGTGGGCGGTGATTCTCCAGCAGTTTGATATCAGGTTCGTACCTCAGAAGGACATTAAAGGATAGGCGTTGGCATAATTTTTAGCTGCCCATCAAACCTCAGTGGATCAATCCCTAGACCTGGATTTTCCTGATGAGACGATCCTCTCAGTATATCGTGCCATCCCATGTTGGCAAATGCACTTCGATGGTGCCTCCCGGAGCCCCACCGGTAGGAGGCTCAATGATCCTAAGCTCAACAGAGTGAGCCTGGGTATTGTCTTCATTACCCTGGCACAAGCCGTCCTGCTATACTCGTTCCTGTTGTCCGAAGGCTGTACCAACAACGAGGCAGAGTACCAGGCTCTCATCACCAGCCTCGAGTTGGCCCTTGAGATCGACATGCCCCATCTACATGTGAAAAGAGACTCCGAGATGGTAATCAAACAGGTCAATGGCGACTATGTCATCAGGAAGCCAGAGCTGGTACCGTTTCTGGAGTGCACCCTCCGCCTAATGGCCCAGTTCTCTTCTCGACTAGAGATTACCCATGTCCCACGGTCACAGAACGGTCAAGCAGACGCCTTGGATGGCTTAACTGCGTCGCTCGCAGAACCCGAGAAAGATGATTTGATCATACATGTGGTACACCAGAGAGTCATTGCCCCCATCACCCAAGAGGAAAATGATGGCCTGCGGGTAAGTCATCTCACCGCCGGGCCCTCTACATCAGGGGTCCCGGGTTTGTCGGACACAGTGGTTGAAGCCACCCCCGACTGGAGGGCACCTTTTGTCGAGTATCTCAAAAATGGTCGCCTCCCGAACGACCGGGCCGAGCGTGAGCGAATCTGATGCCGCGCGCTGTAATTTACCCTCCAGAGCATCCCCAGTCTTGAACAGATCCTTTATAAGTGGAGCTTCGATGGCGTTCTCCTCCGTTGTAACAACCCGAAATTTTAAATAAATATTGTTTCCTAATTTTATGCGTTATTTTTATTACTCAACAAATGTTTTATTTGATAAACATGATTATAATTAGAATGAGACCATTGGTTTTGACTGTTATATGACCATCGGTCAATATGACCGCTATGAACAAAATGTTTTGATTATTGTCTCTATATATAAGTAATCTTGGTTGATTATTATAGAAAGAAGATTTGATGGCCTCACCTAGTAGTCATGGACCGATCGAAGCCCATCTAACAGAGCTTGGGAAGGAGGTAGCACCATTGGCCTTTGCTCTGGACCAAACCCAAGCCGAACTTCATCATGTGAAGCTAGAACGGAATCGCCTTCGCGAGAAGTTCAAACTGATAGAAATTACTACTCGGGCAATGTTGACCGAGCCGCCCCAAGATTCTATCACCCTAGCAAACCTTACTCTTAGGTCCTATGCTGGTATTATAAGGGGCTATGTAACGAGACCGTAACTGCCTTGTGTAATCCTTGTTTTAAATAAAAATTGTGATTTCTGCTTATGATGAAGTTTATGAATTTTCAAATGACTGGATAAAAATAGTATGCATATTTTTGATGAATTTTCAGAAGAATATTTTGAAAAAAAAATGTTTATGTAAACCTTAAATAACTTAAAATGTGTAATGATTTTCGAAAAATGGTCTTCTACAATTATGTTCAGTACGAAATTTGGAGTCTAATAAGATCAACTTGATTTTCGATGAATAGTAAATTATGAATAGTGATTTTATGATTAGGATTAGTAATATGACCAAATGGATTAGTAATCTCACTTAAAGAAAGTTTTAAAATAATCTAGGCACCTTGATTAAGTAATGTGATTCAATAAAATAGTTAAATAACGGTTTCATTAATTATTATTCAAGTATTAGTTTTTTCGGGTGAATAGTGTTTTTTAATTAAAAATTTAATTAAAAATAATTAGAAAATTATTTTTATAAAAATGACTTTATTTTTGAACTCAGAGCATCGATATTATGTTATGGTAATTTTTGGGGTTTTTTCTGAAAAAATGAATTTTCGATGAATAGTGTTTTTATTAAAAACTTAAATTAAAAATATTTAGAAAAATATTTTTATAAAATGGATTTCATTTTTGAAATCAGAGCATTGATATTTGGTTAATATGAAATTTTGGGATTTTTCTGAGAAAGTTGAATTTTCAGTGAATAGTAAAAATACAGTTTTAGGGTTTCGGTATGTTTAATGACCTCATAACTGTGTCATGATGATGTCATGAGTTTTTTTTAAGGGTTGGCCGGCCAAGGGTGATGAATTATTGTTTTGGGGGCCCCATGTGGCCTAACTCCATGATAAATGCCAAGGGAGAGCACATGGGTTTGAGAAAAGCACATGTGAGGTGTCTCTTGGTCATTAATGCCTTGTCCCCTCACTTTCCCTATAAATACCAAGCCCTACTCTCATCCATTCAACTCCCCACTCATTCCCAACGAATTTCTGGTCTCATTACCTCCCAAGGAGTCCTCCCAAGGTGCCCCCAAGCCCTCAAGGTCCCAACCTTTGAGGTTTAAGAGTTACATTTTAAGGTAAGGGATCCGACCTCTCTCTTTCTTTTCAAGTAATCTCTTTTATGTCATTTCTTTTATACTCCATGTTCTTATGTTGGAGGATGTTATTTTATATTCATCCTACTGCCTATTTCATGTTCATATGATGAGAGACCCCCTTGCTCTCATCAATTCGTTTTAAGAATGTTTAAGTGGCGCCGTTAGGCTGCCGAATTTTTAAGGGATTCTTTCACCTTCCTCGTTTTCAAGTTCTATTTTCATTCAAGTCTTTCATGTTCCTTTTTATTATGTTGGGGTATGATCTCTAAATTTATCATACTGGACTCTTATGTTCATATGATGAGAGACCCCATTTGATCGCTTCAATTCAGTATTTTGAAGTTTTAAGTGGCGCCGTTAGGCTGCCGAATTTTTAAGTGGTTCTTCACCCTTCTCGTTTTGAAGTTCTACTTTCATGTCAATTATTTCAAGTTCCTTTTTGTTATATTGGGGTATGATCTCTATATATATCATACTGGACTCTTATGTTCATATGATGAGAGACCCCATTTGATCACTTCAATTCAGTATTTTGAAGTTTTAAGTGGCGCCGTTAGGCTGCTGAATTTTTAAGTGGTTCTTCACCCTTCTCGTTTTGAAGTTCTACTTTCATGTCAATTATTTCAAGTTCCTTTTTGTTATATTGGGGTATGATCTCTATATCTATCATACTGGACTCTTATGTTCATATGATGAGAGACCCCATTTGATGGCTTCAATTCAGTATTTTGAAGTTTTAAGTGGCGCCGTTAGGCTGCCGAATTTTTAAGTGGTTCTTCACCCTTCTCGTTTTGAAGTTCTACTTTCATGTCAATTCTTTCAAGTTCCTTTTTGTTATGTTGGGGAATTATCTATATATCCATCATACTGATCTCTTATTATCATATGATGAGGGACCCTATTTGATCTTGTCAAATCATTTTCTTTTGAAGTTAAGTGACGCCGTAAGGCTGCCGAATTTTCATAAGAGAAATCTAAACTTTTTTTTTCCATGTTTTTCATTTCAAATGGTATGTCCCTAAAATTTCATTACCATGTCCATATGTCCTTCTTATTCCTTCACCCTACTGTTTTATGGATCATTTATGAGTGGGTGACCCATGTCCCCTCTCATTTCAATGTTTTCTAAAACCCCGAAACTTAGCCGTTATGCTGCAGAATTTTCCCCTCAAAATGCCTCTCTCTTTTCTCAAAAATTATTTTATGTTATAAAGTGAATACTCAAAGCTCTTATTTATACAAGGGTATTCACATATATATCAAAATGTTCCATTTTAAATTCTGGGATTTACATACATGAGACCCGCTTTCCCTTTCCGTGGGTTTAAAGTGACGTAAAGATCATGTCTTTAAAGCAGTTTTTAAAACGTTATGATTATGAAATGAAACCCATTTATTTTATGCTATGTGGGTTATTTATGAAATGTTTGATGATGATATATGTGGCTCACATGATAATAAAGGCAAATTTAAGGGTGCGCCCTGATAGCGCTCCAATGCATTGGGTAATGATGTAACCACTAGAGATTACAATTTTAACGATGCCTTGGTGAATAACCTTGGTAATTTTTAACGACACCTTGGGGATGGACCTTGGTGAAACGAAACGATTGTCAATATTAAATGTTGCAGCCACATCTTCAAGTTATGAAAAATGTTATTTTTATTATGATATGCCTCATGATTTCATTTTCATGCATTAAAGTCCTTTTCATGACTTTATTGATGTATCTCAAGTTCATATGTAAAATGTTTCACTTGTTTCCCTTGCTGGGCCTTCTGCTCACCCTTCCTTTTGATGTATGTCCCCAGGTTATGAGATGCAGAAATGAGCCTAGGGTGAACATTAGGAGAAGCCTTTCAAGTGTTTAAGAAGAATGTTTTTTTTGTTTCATGTTTTATGTTCCTTGTTTCCAAGACACTAAACCTTAAAGATCCTCAGTTCTGTGTAATGGAATGAAAAGTTATGTTATAAAAAGACGGGATGCTATTGTTGGTATCAAAGGATGGTTTAGTTATTTGTGGAAATTAGGATATGAAAAATCTAGGAGGAACCCTATAGAAAAGTTTAATATAGGAAATCTTCCTGGTATTTTGGTGAGTATTGAGTAAGGGGTTTCCAAGCAAATACATCCCTGTCTGGATACGAGCAGGTAGAGGTGGCTCTGGCACAGATGTACATAGGGGTAAAACCCGAAAACACCGCTTTGAGCTAGACTCGAACGGGAACTGGTACACGACAACGGGTCTTGCTACACTCTTGGTTACGACACTCCCGGGGGATATGCTTTGGTAAATTCATAAGCTTGGTATGAACCATTGTTAAAGGAACAAAGATAAAATAAAATAAAGGTTCACATAAGAATATATGATCATTCATAACCTAGATGGGAACCTAGGAGATCACAAGTTAGGGTATACCTTTCATATACAAGTTATCCTTATATGCTTTCAGTTCCTTTTCATGATTATTAGCTAAGTACTTAAGCCCCTAATTATGCTTCTCTCCTTAGTTAATGGTGGGAAATGGAAGAACATGTTCCGACAACCAATGTGATAGGAAATGCGACAATTTTCGTATTAATATGACAGGGATGATTAGGGGATTAAAATATGATTATTATTTTGGAAGACGTTCATTATTTTGGGAACCATATTTGATCGAGGTAAATAGATTACTACGGTATTTTCATTGAGGAGTAAGGTTGACTTATATTTTGAAGAATCGATGAATTTAAGGTGAACTTATAGTAATTTAGGTTACTTAAGGGAATGACTAACCTATCTTGGGTAAAATATGTTTAGGTTAGCTACTTTTTATAAGATGTTAGGAGTGGTTGATGTTGTCTGGAGATGAAAAATGAAGTTGTTCTGGAAGACTATGTTATCAAATCCTTATTGTATTTGGGTTTCAATCTTAGTTTGGTTTGTTTTGAGGAATTTTAAGGACCGTTATTTATGGAATGGTCTATGATGAACTTTGGGTAGTACCATAGAACTTTGATGATTTAAAAGTAGTTTCCATTCCTATGGAATTCTTTCTTTTTGAAGAGTTGTTTTACCTTAACCTTTCTGTTTTTGGGATAATGTTTAAAGATAGAAGAAATAGATAGTTAATCTTTTGTAGATTATGTGATTCTATAGAAGATGATTCTTGTGCTTTTATGATACCAAGTGTTTTTGAATTCTCATGATTTGGAGAAAAGATTAGTGTTGGTAGGGACTTGTTAAAGGATGAAACTCTACTTGAAGGTAGGTATATTTTCTTATGTTTTTGTTCTATGTAGTAAATGAAATCCTCAAAATTATGAAAAGAAACATAAAACAAAAATGTTGTTGGTTTACATTTCCTACTAGGTAATCAAAGACCGTTTACACACATCATAAGTTTGGGATTTTCTCATGGTTAACTTTCTCCTAATCATGTTCTCTATCACTCTCCCTCAGAAATTGACCCTTTGTTTTTTCCTCCATGTCCATGTTTTCCTACATGGAACCCTAGTGTGGGTTAACTTGGGTGACCTTTGTACCTCCCTTTATTTCTTTTAAAGTAATAGTTTTACTGACCCCTTTTCTGATGTGGGACTTTCAATGAAATTTCAAAACCCAATTTTTAAAAAAATTGCGAGGACGCAATTTCTTAAGGGGGGAAGATTGTAACAACCCGAAATTTTAAATAAATATTGTTTCCTAATTTTATGCGTTATTTTTATTACTCAACAAATGTTTTATTTGATAAACATGATTATAATTAGAATGAGACCATTGGTTTTGACTGTTATATGACCATCGGTCAATATGACCGCTATGAACAAAATGTTTTGATTATTGTCTCTATATATAAGTAATCTTGGTTGATTATTATAGAAAGAAGATTTGATGGCCTCACCTAGTAGTCATGGACCGATCGAAGCCCATCTAACAGAGCTTGGGAAGGAGGTAGCACCATTGGCCTTTGCTCTGGACCAAACCCAAGCCGAACTTCATCATGTGAAGCTAGAACGGAATCGCCTTCGCGAGAAGTTCAAACTGATAGAAATTACTACTCGGGCAATGTTGACCGAGCCGCCCCAAGATTCTATCACCCTAGCACACCTTACTCTTAGGTCCTATGCTGGTATTATAAGGGGCTATGTAACGAGACCGTAACTGCCTTGTGTAATCCTTGTTTTAAATAAAAATTGGGATTTCTGCTTATGATGAAGTTTATGAATTTTCAAATGACTGGATAAAAATAGTATGCATATTTTTGATGAATTTTCAGAAGAATATTTTGAAAAAAAAATGTTTATGTAAACCTTAAATAACTTAAAATGTGTAATGATTTTCGAAAAATGGTCTTCTACAATTATGTTCAGTACGAAATTTGGAGTCTAATAAGATCAACTTGATTTTCGATGAATAGTAAATTATGAATAGTGATTTTATGATTAGGATTAGTAATATGACCAAATGGATTAGTAATCTCACTTAAAGAAAGTTTTAAAATAATCTAGGCACCTTGATTAAGTAATGTGATTCAATAAAATAGTTAAATAACGGTTTCATTAATTATTATTCAAGTATTAGTTTTTTCGGGTGAATAGTGTTTTATAATTAAAAATTTAATTAAAAATAATTAGAAAATTATTTTTATAAAAATGACTTTATTTTTGAACTCAGAGCATCGATATTATGTTATGGTAATTTTTGGGGTTTTTTCTGAAAAAATGAATTTTCGATGAATAGTGTTTTTATTTAAAAATTAAATTAAAAATATTTAGAAAATTATTTTTATAAAATGGATTTCATTTTTGAAATCAGAGCATTGATATTTGGTTAATATGAAATTTTGAGATTTTTCTGAGAAAGTTGAATTTTCAGTGAATAGTAAAAATACAGTTTTAGGGTTTCGGTATGTTTAATGACCTCATAACTGTGTCATGATGATGTCATGAGTTTTTTTTAAGGGTTGGCCGGCCAAGGGTGATGAATTATTGTTTTGGGGGCCCCATGTGGCCTAACTCCATGATAAATGCCAAGGGAGAGCACATGGGTTTGAGAAAAGCACATGTGAGGTGTCTCTTGGTCATTAATGCCTTGTCCCCTCACTTTCCCTATAAATACCAAGCCCTCCTCTCATCCATTCAACTCCCCACTCATTCCCAACGAATTTCTGGTCTCATTACCTCCCAAGGAGTCCTCCCAAGGTGCCCCCAAGCCCTCAAGGTCCCAACCTTTGAGGTTTAAGAGTTACATTTTAAGGTAAGGGATCCGACCTCTCTCTTTCTTTTCAAGTAATCTCTTTTATGTCATTTCTTTTATACTCCATGTTCTTATGTTGGAGGATGTTATTTTATATTCATCCTACTGCCTATTTCATGTTCATATGATGAGAGACCCCCCTTGCTCTCATCAATTCGTTTTAAGAATGTTTAAGTGGCGCCGTTAGGCTGCCGAATTTTTAAGGGATTCTTTCACCTTCCTCGTTTTCAAGTTCTATTTTCATTCAAGTCTTTCATGTTCCTTTTTATTATGTTGGGGTATGATCTCTAAATTTATCATACTGGACTCTTATGTTCATATGATGAGAGACCCCATTTGATCGCTTCAATTCAGTATTTTGAAGTTTTAAGTGGCGCCGTTAGGCTGCCGAATTTTTAAGTGGTTCTTCACCCTTCTCGTTTTGAAGTTCTACTTTCATGTCAATTATTTCAAGTTCCTTTTTGTTATATTGGGGTATGATCTCTATATATATCATACTGTACTCTTATGTTCATATGATGAGAGACCCCATTTGATCGCTTCAATTCAGTATTTTGAAGTTTTAAGTGGCGCCGTTAGGCTGCTGAATTTTTAAGTGGTTCTTCACCCTTCTCGTTTTGAAGTTCTACTTTCATGTCAATTATTTCAAGTTCCTTTTTGTTATATTGGGGTATGATCTCTATATCTATAATACTGTACTCTTATGTTCATATGATGAGAGACCCCATTTTATGGCTTCAATTCAGTATTTTGAAGTTTTAAGTGGCGCCGTTAGGCTGCCGAATTTTTAAGTGGTTCTTCACCCTTCTCGTTTTGAAGTTCTACTTTCATGTCAATTCTTTCAAGTTACTTTTTGTTATGTTGGGGAATTATCTATATATCCATCATACTGATCTCTTATTATCATATGATGAGGGACCCTATTTGATATTGTCAAATCATTTTCTTTTGAAGTTAAGTGACGCCGTAAGGCTGCCGAATTTTCATAAGAGAAATCTAAACTTTTTTTTTTCCATGTTTTTCATTTCAAATGGTATGTCCCTAAAATTTCATTACCATGTCCATATGTCCTTCTTATTCCTTCACCCTACTGTTTTATGGATCATTTATGAGTGGGTGACCCATGTCCCCTCTCATTTCAATGTTTTCTAAAACCCCGAAACTTAGCCGTTATGCTGCAGAATTTTCCCCTCAAAATGCCTCTCTCTTTTCTCAAAAATTATTTTATGTTATAAAGTGAATACTCAAAGCTCTTATTTATACAAGGGTATTCACATATATATCAAAATGTTCCATTTTAAATTCTGGGATTTACATACATGAGACCCGCTTTCCCTTTCCGTGGGTTTAAAGTGACGTAAAGATCATGTCTTTAAAGCAGTTTTTAAAACGTTATGATTATGAAATGAAACCCATTTATTTTATGCTATGTGGGTTATTTATGAAATGTTTGATGATGATATATGTGGCTCACATGATAATAAAGGCAAATTTAAGGGTGCGCCCTGATAGCGCTCCAATGCATTGGGTAATGATGTAACCACTAGAGATTACAATTTTAACGATGCCTTGGTGAATAACCTTGGTAATTTTTAACGACACCTTGGGGATGGACCTTGGTGAAACGAAACGATTGTCAATATTAAATGTTGCAGCCACATCTTCAAGTTATGAAAAATGTTATTTTTATTATGATATGCCTCATGATTTCATTTTCATGCATTAAAGTCCTTTTCATGACTTTATTGATGTATCTCAAGTTCATATGTAAAATGTTTCACTTGTTTCCCTTGCTGGGCCTTCTGCTCACCCTTCCTTTTGATGTATGTCCCCAGGTTATGAGATGCAGAAATGAGCCTAGGGTGAACATGAGGAGAAGCCTTTCAAGTGTTTAAGAAGAATGTTTTTTTTTGTTTCATGTTTTATGTTCCTTGTTTCCAAGACACTAAACCTTAAAGATCCTCAGTTCCGTGTAATGGAATGAAAAGTTATGTTATAAAAAGACGGGATGCTATATCCTTTGCATTCAAGGAGTATAGATTACTCAAGTTATGCAAGAGGTCCACGCCGGTTCCTGTGGTGCCCATCAAGCTGGGCCGAAGCTGTACCATCAAATTCGGAGGTTGGGGTACTTCTGGCCCTCTATGATCCACGATTGTAACGGGTATGCCAATAGATTCCACACGTTCCAAGTTCACGCTAACTTCCTACATCGGCCTCCGGAGCCCCTCCACCCCACCAAGTACTCTTGGCCATTTGCGGTATGGGGACTTGATGTAGTGGGACCATATCCACCAGCAATGGTTTGCCAGTGTAGGTTTATCCTGACTGCTACAGATTGCTTTTCTAAGTGGGCAGAGGTAGTTCCACTCAAAGAGGTCAAGGCCCATTCCATCGTTGACTTTGTGAGCTCCAATATTATCCACTGGTTTGGGGTCCCTCACGCCATCCTCACCGATAACGGCACCAACTTCCGAGCGGATGAGCTGAAGAAATTGTACGCTAAGTACGACATCCGTTCGAACCATACCTCCCTCTATCACGCGCAGGCAAACGGAAAAATCGAGGTGTTCAACAAAACCCTCCCTAACATTCTGTAGAAGATGGTTGGTCAGAACAAGAAAAGTTGGCCGGACAAGCTCCCCAACTCCCTCTGGGATTATCAGACAATGACTCACAACTCTACCCAGGTGACCCCATATTCCTTGGTGTATGGGGCTGAGGCCATCCTTACCATTGAGATCCATCTGCCATCATTAAGCATTGCAGTCTATGACCAGCAGGTGCCAGATGAGGTGGCCGAAATCCATCTAGCTGAATTAGAAGCACTGGACGAGAACCGGCTTCGTGCCCTCCACAATCTGGAAAGACATCAAAATAATATAGAGAGGGACTTCAACAAGAAGGTTCAACTCCGTTCTTTTCTACAGGGTGACCTAGTGCTGGCCCTTCGAGCGCCAATGATCCCCAGTAGGAAACCTCCCAAGACAGAACCCAAATGGGAAGGGCCTTATACCATCTATAAGGTTTACCCCAACGGGGAGTACTCCTTGGTGACCATGGATGGTGAGCGTGTAACTCCTCCCACCAATGCCAGGTTCCTCAAGAAGTACTTCACCTGATCCTTATGGTCCAACTGCACGACCTTAAACTACACCGCCATCCTGCAGGACGATAAAACTGGAAAATGGTACGAGCTCTATGACCTTAAACTAAGATCTCCCCTCGTCCTTACTGTAAGACATTAAACTGCAAGCCAGTCAGGACTTCCTAACCGAGGCTCAGCCTCAGGCCCCTTGGCCTCCTCGGGCCCCCAACCCCTGTCCTTACTGTAAGACGTTAAACTGCAAGCCAGTCAGGCCTCCCTGACCCATGCGCAGCCTCGGGCCCCTTTGCCTGCATCGACTTGGACTCTGTTATGGGATTGTACGGTGTGGTGTGGGATTACATCCTCATTCACGCCGGGTTACCCATCGTACCATACATATACCTAATTGAGACACATTTCTCGTCCAGAACAACGCTAAACGATGATTCAATAACTACGTGTGGCTTGATTCCCATCTTAATGGGATACGTAGGAATGCTCGGACGCCTCGTCTTGAGCCCAACCCCAAGCTCTTCTCTCCCACTATCCCCCCTGGGAATATTTTCCTTGGAGGGTCCTTGCATAGCGAGGAGTAGGCTTTCTTAGCCCCGCTCATACAGCCCCACTCATACAAGGATTGTAAGGGTTGCACCATGTGCCCACTCCCGTTCTTCTATCCCCCCACGTCCTCACCGCATGACGTTAAACTGCATGGCCTTTAAGAATTACATATGGCTTGATTCCCATCCAAATGGGATACATAGGAACGCCTGGAAATTTCGTTCGTTGGCCTAGCCCAAAAGCCAAAATCTTCCCCTTGGGTCAAGACATATGGCAGGGTGCACACTTTTTCCCCAACTCACATTGAGCAAGCCTTGACCCGGCTGCATGTCCCCCTGGAGATGTTTGCCTCTTTCGTGGATGGATACAACTATGTTTCACCCACTCCTTGACTGGGATTCCATCATTTTTCACACCCGGAGGGACCCCCAAGAACGGCCTGGATACTACGGCCAAGGGCTCTCCTACCGATACGGGCCAACGCCCCCGAGGGTTTCCAAGCAACAAGCCGATACAAGTCCCACGTTACGAATTTTTTCAACGGTCGACACTCATTTGTTGCTCCCATATCAGGTAACCATAGGAATGCTGCGTTTCGAACATGGTCAACAGTGTCCTGGATCCTCGGGTCCACCCCGAGATGGCCCAAACATCGAGTGCAGTAACTCGTTCTGCCCCATCTTGAAGCGACAAACATCCCTCCGGGTGGTGCCAGCGGTCGGGCCCACGACCCTGATTCTCTTATAAGGAATGTACGGCGTGGTGTAGGATTACGTCCTTTTTCACGTCAGGTTACTTGCCATGCCGTACACATCCCCGGATGAAATATAGTTATCTCTTTCCCCATCCTTGCTGCAAGACGTTAAACTGCAAGTTAGTCAGGCCATCCTGACCGAGACCCAGCCTCATGCTTCCCTTACCGAGGCCTAGCCTCAGGCCCTTTGGCCTTTTCGGGCCCTAGCCCGAGCTCTTACCTGGAGTGTTTGGTGTGGTGAAGGATTATGTCCACATTCACGTCAGTTTGTTCAGCGTACCATACACCTCCTCTGTCCAGGGAATCCTATTCCCCGACCCTCATCCTCACTGCAAGACGCTAAACTGTGAGCTTGTCAGGCCTTCCTGACTAAGGCCCAGCCTCCGGCCCCTTGGCCTTGCCGGGCCCCTGGGCCTAGGTTCTGTCCCACAAGATCGTGCGTTGTGGTGCAGGATTATGTCCCCATTCACGTCAGGCCACTCACCGCATCGTACACATCCTTGTTAGGGTATCCTGCCCCCTGGGTATCTTCTAGAACTACGTGTGGATTGATTCCCATCCTTATGGGATACGTAGGACCACTCGAATGACTAAGCTTCAGGTCCAGCCCCATCTCTTGGGAATCTCCATCCCATCTTGGATCCTTGGCCTACCCTTCCTCCATGAGGGGTGTATATGGAATAGTATGGGATTATGTCCTCATTCACGTCGGTCCTGTCATGACCACGCCATGTACCTCTCCCTCCCGAGATATTCCGTCAACCCTTTTCAGCGGTTCACCAATGTGCCTAAGGGTACTCTGGTTTATTACCTGGAATGCCAAACCTTACTCGGACACGTCCGCACCCTCTTTCCAGGCTTTGTGTATCCCTGCATTAGGGATTCCATCATCTTTCACACCCGGAGGGAGCCCCCTAGAACGGATTGGATACTATGCCCAAGGGATCTTCTACCATTACGGGCCAACACCTCTGAGGGTTTCAGACAACAAATCGATAAAATCCCGTGTTGCGAATATGGTTAGCGGTCGATGCTCGTTTGTTGTTCCCACCTCAGGCTAACGCGATATGGAGACTGTTTTTTCCGCCACAGTTAATAGTTTTACTCTATCGCCACGCCAACCCCATTAATCCCAAAATGTCAGTTACATGATTCACATCCTTCTCCAGTATCATCATGCCCAAGTAGAGTCTCGGAACTCTTGGTACTTTTCCTCCGTGCATGTCTGCGCGTTGGGGGAACAAGCCATGTCAAAGGTGTCCTTTGGGGCTCTCTGTTGACTCCCCTTTGATGGACGCCCCAAGTAATGCGATAAGGATTACCCCCATTATTTCCCACACCGAGTTTAACTCACGTGGGCTTAGGGATCGGGTTGACGTCTACGATTACTCGGGAAGTTGTCACCATTCATGGTCTGAGATCTAAGACCATAAACTAAGATCCATCTAGAACTACGTTCAGCTTGATTCCCATCCTCATGGGATACGTAGGACCGCTCAGACGTCTTGTCTTAGGGTCTATCCCATTAAGGGAGCTAGCCTCTCCCCCCCTCTTTTCACCTCTTACCTCTATATAGGCCCCTCGGCCTGAGGTCTCCCTCTCGGAGTGGCGCACAATGTGATGTGGGATCATGTCTCCATCAATATTGTTTCATGACATTGCGCACATTCCCCACCTAGCATCGCCTCTGCTACGTCTATGCTGCATGACGTTAAAATTCATGCTTGGTCCTATCACATGACCCTAAACTGTGACATTATCGTCCTGGCTGCATGACGAAAAACGACACTGCATTGTGATGACCTCGTTGTAGAGGACGTCACATTGGGTATTGGTCACGTGCCATGCCATTTGTCAACGCCTATCACGGCTTTATTCTTGTGGCGACACCAGGACCTGCTACCCTAGGCCTATCGCTTCACAAAAAAAAACCACTCGCCTTAAAGGAAAAACAATATTTATCAAATTCCGCTTCTTTCAGTGCAAGGGCCACGCCCACACTTCCCTTTTTCCCCTGGCACCGGTACCTTACCGTGCCACCTTTTCATAACTACGTATGGCTTGATTCTCATCCTCATGAGATACGTAGGAGCGCCCAAGCAGTTCCCCGTAGGCCCAGCCTAACCTTCATGTTCGGTCCCTCAACTCGAGCATTTCCCCAGAGAACGCATAGTAAGTAGGGCTTAGGTCCTCATTCATGTCGGGTTTTGTAACTGTCTTTCCATGTGTCTCCTACTCCCCTTACCCATTCATGGTCTGAATTCTACAACCCTAAACTAAGATCTCCCAATTGAAAAAGACTCTGCTCCCCCTATCTAATACGTCTCGTTGTCATATTCAGATGTGTTTTGACAAAGAGCCCGAAGTGTGGAATTTTCATGGGGACATTCCCCTCGTCCCATGACCAAGCTTCGTGAGCTCGCTATTTGGATCCTCAGCCTCTTCCACATCCAAAAGGACCCTCAGACGACATGGATACTAGGATTAAGATCTCTCCATAGATGCTGGACCTAAGGTCCCTTTAATCGTTTCGGGCCAACGTCCCTAAGGATCTTTGACAACATTTGCGACATGGTCCCGTGTTTCAAACATGGTCAACGGTCAACCCTCATTTGTTTGTCCCCATTCTAGGATAACGCGATATGGACGCTGTGTTTCTGCCATGGTTTACAGTTATCCTCTATCGTCACACCGCCGTCATTGTGATCCAAATCTCGAGCATCATGATTCACACATTTTCACTTCCTCATGTTCAAGTGGAATTCCAACATATTCGGCTCTATCTCTTCGTGCGTCTAAGTGCACCACATGGGCGTGTTAGTATCATGGGGCCGATATTCACCAAGAGTCTCTCCAACCTAACCTTCCCTTTTCTGTGTTGGGAAAGTCCCACCACTACTTATTTCCCACACTGAGCATGACTCACGTGGCCTTAGTAGTTTTGACAGGATGTGTACCAACACGGCCAGGCTTCTCATCGTCTTGCATGACGTTAAACTACTCTTCCAGAACTACGTATGGATTGATTCTCATCCTCATGAGATACGTAGAGACACCCTGGTATTTTGCCTAGGGTCCAGCCCATAGAAATCATTAATCCCATCCTTCCCCTTTCTGACCCCCTGGTCGGACCCCTCGCTAGAGAGGCCCTGTCCCAAAGAAGGAAGGATCCATGACCAAACCAACGCACCCATATGGCGTACTCCCACCACAGTGGTGTAACTACCTAAGTATCGGATTCTATTTGGACAAACCATCACTCCATATTCCACGCTTTGCGTGCCCCTTATTTGGACCCTCGTCCCCTTTCATGTCTGAAGGGACCACCTAACGGCCTGGTCTCATGCTGCATCGGCTCACCTACCGTCCTGGGCCAACATTCTGGAAGATAGGTCATGTTTGGAGGGACCCCCTAACAGTATGGATGCTCGACCCAGGGTCCGCCAACTGTCCTGGGTCAACGTCCCGAAAGATTGACCGATAAAATTTGTAACATGGTCCCGTGTTTCGAACATGGTCAACAGTCAACCCTCATTTTTGTACCCATTTCAGGCTAATGCAGTAAGGATACCGCTTCTCCTCCATGGTTAACAGCTGTCCTTTATTGTCACGCCATCCCCATAGTGCTCCGAATCTTGGGCATCGTAATTCACGCTTCCCATTTCCGTCTGTTCGGACCGATTTCAGTGCCCTTGGCGTTGCACCGTTCGTGTATGAGGGAACACTGAAGAAACAGTAATTTGGATATTTTGAGAAGTTCCTTCTTCGGCCAAGCCTCTCCCATATTTCGGAAATTTGGACTGGTAATCCAAATCCTGGATGCCTGGAGCATGGTATCCACTCCTATGTTAGGTGGGAAGAGAAGGAAACTATCTCCTATTTCTCACATCGGGCTTGACCCACATGAGCTTGGGGAATTAGCGCCGAACGTCCTGCAAACATTGTAGGGATGTAACGAACTGATTTAAACAGTGGAAATCATGAATGCTACGGGATTCAAAACAAAGGAAGAAATTGAAGCGCGAAAGTACCAATAAAAGGTTTTTAGTTTGTTACAGTACCCGAGGGTCGACTCCCCCCATGGATGGGTTGACCCCGTCAAAAGAGCATTGCAGCTCCGCCACCCTTCGTCTTGTGGTGTCCAAGACTTGCTGCTACTGACTCAGCTCCCGCTCCTCCTCAGCAGTGGCGGGGCGCAGTTTGTCAGCCTTGGCTCTGGCCCTCTCTACCCCAGCCTGAATGGAAACCATCTTTCCAGAAACCTGCCTCATATGCTCCTCTGCCTCTGCCAGTTGGGCCTTCAACTATGAGATCAGCTCATATTGTGCATTAAGAGAGGTTGAGTGCTCATCCGCCCAGGTATGCAGCTGTTGGACCTCACTTTCAGCCTCCTGGAGCTTCTTGATGTTTTTTTTCCTTCTTCCGCTGCCAGCCCACGCTGAGCCCACGATCACGCTCCCAGATCTTCTCAGCCATAAGATCTCGGACGGGCGCGTGAGGACGTTAGGAATCCACTCCCCCATCGCATAGTTCGCGTAGCCGTGAGTGAAGTCTGTCCATTTCGTCCATCCATAATGCTTGGGGGGTGTCCTTGATGAAGCGCATGATTAGCTTCCACGATCGGCGGTGAACTATGATGCTGTCTTCCTCGTCGGAGGCCGTTTCGTCCCAGTCTGTGCGATTGGCAGGCTCGTACGCAGGATACACCCATAGGAAGTCCTCGGCAGGATCTACATCTGGTGTTGAATCCGATGCGACATCTGGCACCGAAGCAGGTGCGACAGGAGTGGGACTGGCCGGTCAATCCTCTTCATTGGAGTCCACCTCAATGACCTCGGGCATGACCCTGCTGGTGGTCCCTCCAGAGATGATGTGTGTTGAAGCTTGGGGAGATGGGGGGACTATCGCCACCATCACCGGCATGCCCCTAGGAGGGATGCCACCAGACATCCCGACTAGCCTTGCCGCAGTAGCCCACACCAGTTGGAGAACTGTACGATAGAGAGGGACATAAATGTTAGTTGGCATAGTCTACATACGACGACAAGGAAACCGGTAGAGGAAACTTACAGAGGTCGACCTCCTGGTGCTGTTCTTGAGTCGATACTGACGGGACCCCTAGGCGAGGCCCTCCGTATACTGTTGGAAGGTCTGGAGATTCCGTAGGATCCACCTCGGGTGCTCTGGTCCCACTAGACGCGGAACTGGACGTAGCCATAAGCGCGGGTTCTGAAGGTCCTGCATCGTCACCCGCTGAGGGACGAGAACGAGGCCTACGTACAAGTTCCTCCTGCATGGCTCAAACATCGGTGAGAAGTCCATAATGACCCAAGAACGGACCATAAGGAAAGAAGTTCAGAATGCTACCTCGAGAGACTTCGCGAAATTGTCGGAATCTGAGACTTGATCTCTGACCTCTCCCTCCTCCAACGAGATCCCTCCTCCAGCCTCATCCTCCTGAGAGGAGTCCTATGATTCTTCCAGCAGGGGGAAGCGCTCCCTCAGATCGGTGGTTGACAACTGTGGGGGGACCGTTCGATCCAGAAGTACCCTCACCCAGTCTGTCATTGGGCGAGGGACACCACTGGAGTGAACGTAATCCTCCAGCTCGTCCAAGTATTGCTATGCCTCCGCCGAAGATGCCATGAAACCAGACCGGACTGGGCCTATTCCCGGTAACTCCATCTCGAGGCGATTTAAGTGCGCCCATATCTCAGGTGGGATGAGGAATTGGTGGTTGACATCCCAAATGTCCCAGGCTTCCGGGAAGACGACATCCTCTGCCATGTCAATATGATGCAGCCACTTCCCTGGAGCCTGAGTGGATATCCTATGAAATCCCCTCGGTGGCTGCCCCTCCGGATGGCCCTGCTCTTCCGAAATCACCGGATCCACCACTGCTGCCACACCCTCGGCCGGTGCGGGTCACGTCGCCACGGCAGCCCCGCCACCGCGAGAGGCCCTAGCTACCCTCCGACCCCGACCTCGCGATAGAGGCCCACCGTCACCAACCCGAATAGTTGGCTGCTTCAGCATCTCCCCTGGGTAAGCAGCCTCCCAAGTAATTGCATACTCCCTCACCAATCCGAAAGTAGCGGTGGATGGAGGCAATGCAATTCATATCTTCCCATCTTCCCGTGTGAACATGAGCCACAACTGCCTCATCACACATGGGTGCTCCTCGTGACGCACCTCCCAATAGACCTGCAGGGTCAGCCGCTGGAGGCACCGGAACTTCCTCGCAAACCGATGCAGGGTGTACGGTTTGCAGAGCGGCTCACGATCCACTCATGCCACCAAAACTCCGCCTCGAAAGGCCAGGAGGTAAGACCGGTGCTCTTCCGTTCCCCGCCCGTCGTCAGTATGTATCCCCGTCGGCAATGGAAAGGGGTGGAAATTAAACTCATCCGCCCTCCACACCCAGTTCAGCACCATCGACACGGTTAGTTCGAATGGGAAGATCCTAGCCGCATTCAGGATGGAGGGGAGAAAGTTTGATCCCGGCGGTGAGATAGGGTTTGGATACTCATAGATCCCTTTGATGTGTGCCACAATCCACCCATACAGGAGGTGGAAGGGCCTGTATATCCTTGGCGGCTTCTTGCCCTCGCTAATGTGCCGCATCATTCTGTACATTTTGGCGAGCATTAGAATCCCCAGATTGACCCGCTGCCCCATGGACAACATGGACGCCATGATAAACAAGCTGGGCCGCACCCCCATGCTGGTATCCCTCACCGGTAGGATCCAACCATAGATGAGAGCCGTAATGAACGCCGCCAGCCTGACTATCGGCTGTTGTTCAGTGCTGACACTAAAACCCCAAGTCTTCCATTGGCTTTCCTCCAAGACTCACCAATACAAGTGCTCCTTACCCCGTTGGGTCTCCCTCGGACAAGTTCGAGGCCTCAGAGGGAACTCTCAATTCTCTGGGAAATTCAGGAAGCACTTGAACCACTTATTAAAGTGGACATCCCTTACTGCCTCCTTGTACCCTCCAGGGATGAGTGCCATCAGCGCTGATGCTAGTCGCAACATTTTCTCTGTATCCTCCCACGTGCTCATGACGGGGAGGAACTCATCATACATGGACCCCAAGATCAGAACCCCCGAAATCTGGTGGACATCCCACAGGCTGATTCCCACCTCCCCGTGGTACAGGTGAAAGGTATTGGTCCTAGACGACCACCTGCTCAGCAATTCCGGCATCAGTTGTTTCGGTTGGTAAATGTGGAATTGGGAGGCCCATACCGCCTCATATAAACCCACTCTCCTCAGATCGGCCCCAAAATCCTTGCATGTGGCTCCTACCCAGTAGGCCCAGGCCCAGTCATCAGTAAAGTTGCCGCCCTGGCGCAGGTCCCACTCATCGGACCACCCTTTCTTCGAATCCTGCAAAGCCGCCTTCAGAATGGTACGATGGAGATGAGGGGACGTCTTCGGTTGCAGTGGATTCCCGTCAATATTGTTCACATGGTTGTAGAGACAGTCAGCGGTGATGGGTGTGAATTCCTCCCACGCATGACCATCGTCCGCCCTAAACCATTGGTGCTGACATGGCATGCTCCTAAACCAGCAAGCTGGTTTGTCCCTACTCGCCTCGGGGATGAAGACGTCATCCCTCAACTCGAATCCATACAATGGAAGCTTCTTGCACTGCGGATAATTCTTCTGACCCTCCGATAGCAGCTCTGTCAAAGAAATGTGGTCCGAGTGGCTTCAAAACATCTCCCCAAGGCCCAGATAGTTGGCCATCTCATCCTGACGGGCGACATCTGCGAGCACCCCCAATATAGCTTCTCGATGGGCCATTTCAGTTCCGACACTCAGAAAAGAATTTTTTTTTTCAGAAAGGATCGCGAAGATGGATCACGAAGCCGGATCGCGAAGGTCAGTTGTGAGACCAAGCCGCGGAGTCTGACCTAGGCCGGCAAACAGGAGTTCGCTTGGCGCGGTTGCGGAGTCGGAGACCCGTGGTTCGCCGTGAAGCTCGAGTCACAGAGAGAAGGCACAGAGTACGCGGAGCTTCGCGAAATCGAGAGCGCAAAAGGACAAGAAAATCGTGTGAAGAAAAAAGAGGTTGGCCCCCTATTTATAGGCAGCGACCCCAGAGCTTCATGGCGTGCCTTGCCCGCGCGGAGCATCAGGCGCATCTGGATCCCGTGGCCCCAGTCAGCACCACGGGCCCCCTTCGTGAAGTCACATCGTGAACCGCTGACAATTTTGGCGATTTTTTCTCAGACTTAAACCCTTAATCCCTCAACGGCTCCAAGTCTGAGGGGGGGCATTTGTTGACGCCAAAATATTTCATGAAAGGAAGGGACGAAAAAGAAGCCCCGCATGCTGCCGCGCAAAGCCCCGACGTGAAGCACCCCCGAGAATCGCGGTCCCGCGAAGCACCGGAGGTGGTACCTCTCCGCGAACGACCTGAAGTTCGCGAGCCCGTCGCGAAGCACCGGAGGCGGTACCTCTCCGAAAACGGCCTGACGTTCGTGAGCCCTCCGCGAAGCGCCGGAGGCGGTACCTCTCCATGAACGGCCTGACGTTCATGAGCCCGCAGCGAAGCGCCGGAGGCAGTACCTCTCCGCGAACGGCCTGACGTTCGCAAGCGCGCCGTGAAGCACCATAGGAGGCGTGGGAGTTTTGATTCGCGGCGCCCCTTTCCTATAAATACTGGGCTCCACCTGAGTCCAAAAAATGGACAATCCGACCTTTCGACTTCTCCACTCCTAAATCACGAAGCACCCTTTGCCTCGGGAATCATGAGCTTCGCGAGGTACTTCTACTTCGCGTGACGCCTTCGATTTGTCTCGTTTTGAGCCCCTCTTCCGAGAGGGATTCCCTTCATGAAGCTCAAGGGCATTCGTGAAGGAGGGGGAGTCCCAAGGGAACTCGGGCAGTCACAGAGTGTTTATGCTTCGCGAAACACCCATCCTGTACTAGTGATCTCCATGCTAAGGTAGGATCTCTATACATCGCGAAGCACACTACTTCACAGTACCTTGCTTCATGAGGCACCTCCTCTTCGCGAGGCAGTGCTCCGCGAATACTATTCCACTTCGCGAAGCACTCTCCACTCACACCTTTGCCCCATGCTAAGGCCAAGGCACCCCACTTCGCGAAGCACACTCCTCTGCTTGAAAATACCTCTCCCCGTGCGACCCTCCAGGTTTGCACGCTGTAATTTCAAAGTCCCATGGACCACACCACTTGTAGTGTTGCATCGCCTAATGATTCTTCTCATAGGCACGCTAACAGCTATTGCTTCTTCGCGTAGCCACGCTAACATGGAACCCTCGATGGTTTGCTCTACGACCCCCTTTGACCACGACCTTACTGGTACCTTCCCTCCCCCAAGGAGAAAAGGGTGTTGATCATGTAAGTCCTAGGGGTGTGGAGTAAACCCACCTCGTCCGAGCTGTAGGACGTTAAACTGCCAAGCACCAAGTCCTCAACACATGACGTTAAATTGTGACCCAACCCCGTGCCTCGCACGAAGGGTCCCCCCAGCTCAGACATTCTTTACGCCACTCATCTCCACGGGCGTGGAATCACTCCCCCCAAAAGGGATGATATCCTCCTTATCGGAGCGGCGTATGTCCACGGGAGAAGGGCAACCACCTTGGTGTAAGCCCCCCTAGTCCCTCAACGGATGGCTGCACCCCTGCATCTTCGTACTTCCCCACTACCAAGGGCAGTGGAGGGCATGATAGGGAACGAGGAACCTACCATCATTGGTCCCAAATCCCTCTTTCACTGCGCTTTGCCGCACTTCGGGCCTCCATCCTGGAGTAATTCTCAGCACCATGGGTCGCATAACGTGTAAGCCCCTCTTCGCTTCTCACGGACGTACCCTTCACGGCGTGATCGTCAGGTCCTTGCTGCCTCTTGTTTCTCACACCGAGCATGACTCACGTGGGCTTAGAGTTGGCATTGGCTATGACAATACCCTCGTCCAGCATGATGTTAAACTGTATGCCCTCGTCCAGCATGATGTTAAACTGTATGCCCTCGTCCACCATGACGTTAAACTGTATGCCCTCGTCCAGCATGACGTTAAACTGTATGCCCTTGTCCAGCATGACGTTAAACTGTATGCCCTCATCCAGCATGACGTTAAACTGTATTCCCTCGTCCAGCATGACGTTAAACTGTATGCCCTCATCCAGCATGACGTTGAACTTTATGCCCTCATCCAGCATGACGTTAAACTGTATGCCCTCGTCCAACATGACATTAAACTGTATGCCCTCATCCAACATGAACTTAATATGCACACCCATTTGAACTACGAGGACTTTGATCCATGTCAAGGCATGTTACGTAGGAAGCCTCCCTGAGGCTCAAGCCCACCACCCGTCATTTATTCATGTCGAGTTCATCCTCGCCCCACATGACGTTAAACTGCATTCCAGTCCGACAGCAAGCCGTTGTGACCATCCCGAACTACGAGGTCTTTGATCCATGTCAAGGCATGGTACGTAGGAAGCCTCACGAGGTTCAAGCCCACCACAAGTGGACCCCCGAGTTCACCTTCACGTCAGTTTGCCGACGAATCCCCTCTGAACTACGAGGTCTTTGATCTATGTCATGGCATGGTACATAGGAAGCCTCCACAAGGTTCAAGCCCACCCGTCATTTTTTCACGCCAGGTTCCACCTTCATCCTGCACGATGCTAAACTGCATTCCGGTCCAGCAGAAAGTTGTTGTGACCAAACTAAACTACGTGGTCTTTGATCCGTGCTAAGGCATGGTACGTAGGAAGCCTCCACGAGGTCCAAGCCCACCACCACTAGGCCCCCCCCTGGTCCCCTCATTCACGTCGGCCTTCCGGCGTCCAACCTGAACTATGTGGTCTTTGATCCATGTCAAGGCATGGTACGTAGGAAGCCTCCCAGAGGTTCAATCCCACCACCTGTTGGTCACTCTGACCTTCTTCACATCAGGTCACCAGCACCTGGGCATCCTAGTGTGTAAGACCCACACCATCTGGACCAAGGTCCTCACTCGCATCGGTTCTCCGAAACACCCTTTGAACTACGTGGTCTTTGATCCATGTCAAGGCATGGTACGTAGGAAGCCTCATGTGGTTCAAGCCCACCACCCATTGGTCACTCCGACCCTCTTCACGTCGGTTCTCTAGCAATACCCTTCGGACCAAGGTCCACCTTCACGTTGGTTCGCTAACGACATCCATCGGACCAAGGTCCACCTGCACGTCGGCCCGCCAGCACCATCTCGAACTACACAGACTTTGATTCCCTGCCACAGGGATACGTAGGAGGTCTCTCAGAGACTCAAGCCCAACTTTACTGTCACCCTTGCGAAGGTCCCGTATTAATTCCCCCTCCATTTCATTCAACTCTCCATCACCCATCCTGATTCTCACCTGGACTTCCATATCCCGGCAAGATCATGCCATTCCGCTCCTCTTCGCAGCCGCCCATGGGCTGGTCCCGGTATCAGCACCCCTTCAAGGGAAATTCCTCAATCTGATCCATTCCAGCTAATGCTCTGATCGGGCTGATCCGTCTCCGCTGGATGTTAAACCTACATCATACCCTGCGTTAAACACATGAAGCTGAGGAAAACCTCAGATATATGTCTATGGAATATAATTCCCCGTGCTCGATGTGGGATGCCTCAGGCGTCCACACCCTCGAGAAGCCCTATGACAAGGGATAAAAGACATACATACCAGTTCCCCAGCATCCAGACACGCTACTGATGCCTCGACGTGACTACTCCTCCGACTGAAGGTTGCTGCCCTGACCAGACCCTTTGGAATGTCCCGACAGAAGTAGTGTAATTAACCGGCGTCCATGGAAACATGGAGTTGGGAAGAGTTTCACGAACAACGTATTAAATCTATAAGGGAGACCCGGACTAGGTGATGAGTTCTGAGGATGAATCCACGGAAGGAAGAACCGACATCCCATCACCCCGTTTCGATCAAGGAGTAGACGTCCCTGAATAAGGAGCGAATTCCACCCACCTTTGGAAAGCGGGAATGCGGGGCAACAGTGCAGCACGCCCTCCTCCGTAGATGGATGCGCGTGCGCGCCCCGACAAAAGCATCGGAAACAGGATCCAAATAAACATTTGAAAGAATTTAATGTGGTTTTCTCAACCTTAAAACCAAGAAATTTTTCTGAATATCAAATCAAACTAAGAGCATTCCCATTCTCACTTGATGGAGCTACAAAATATTGGATGTATTATTTACAACCTGAAGATTTAACTTGTTGGAATGATTTGAAACTGATTTTATTGCAGAGATTTTTTCCAGCATCAAGGAACACATCCATTATAAAAGATATCTCGAGGATCAAACAAGCCCAAGGGGAGTTAATGTATGAGTATTGGGAGTGATTCAAGAAGTTGTGTGAAAGCTACCCACATCACCAAATTAGTGAGAAACTCCTTATCCAATACTTCTATGAAGGACTCACACATATGGAGAGAAGCACAATGGATGACGTAGCTGGAGGAGCATCGATGGACAAGACACCAGTAGATTCATGTGCATTGATTGACAATATGACCCAAAACTCTCAATAATTTTTGATCGAGGTACACCACATGTAGGGGGAGTACATCAGGTAAGTACTTATTCTCCTGAGAATCATTTAATTGATACCAATTTGGAAGAATTGACCACTATGGTGAGGCAGATTTCTTTGTCTCAAAAGACATCCCAACCCACTCCTTCAAGGCCTTATGGCATTGACATTTGCATTGAGACAAGCCACCCAATTGACTGTTGCCCCCAACTATAAGAAACAGAATATTGTGCAACAATGTTTCCTGGGAGACCATATCAGAAGAAACGACAGCCATATCCCTAAAAGAAGCTTGATTCTATTGGTAAAACATACAACCAAGGGTGGAAGGATCAATCAGACATGAGGTATAGCTCTGGACAATAATAAAGGCGCCCTTTTTAACAAAAATTTCAGCAGCATCCACCTTACCAACAGGGTTTCCAAAAACCCAAAGGCGATTTGAAGCTCAAACATCAACAATTAAACAACAAGGGAATCCAAAAACCATGGTAGATTATAACACTGATGATATTTTGAAACAAATTGTTCTTAATCAATAGAATGAGATGAAGAGTCAAGGTTCAGAGCTGAGGGAGTTAAAGACTCAAATAATCCAGATTGTCACTGCCCTCCATGAATTGTTAAGTAAGAATTATGGAAATCTAACTTCCCAAACTACTCCAAATTCAAAGGGGAATGTCAGTTCCATCACATTGAGAAGTGGGAAGCAAATAACTAATATATCTGCACCTATCATTCCACCGGGATTCACCTCAACTCCAGAAAATCCCCATTCAAAACTAGCTGATAAGAAACCCAAGGAGAAAGATAAAGGTAAGAAAAATATTAATGATGTTCCTCCTAAACCCCTTCCCTTTCCAAACAGGGTTGTACAAACCAATAATATGGCTAAAGAGGTGATGTAAAAAGAGGTTTTGTACACATTCAAGTGTGTAGATATCAACATCCCTATACTTGAATCCATCAAGAAAATCCCAAGGTATGCGAAATTCTTAAAGTAACTTTGTACCAATCGAAGAGGGATCAAGGGAAATGAGAGGATTAATCTTGGAAGGAATGTGTCAGCACAAATTATACCAACTCTAGCAATGCCCACAAAGTGAAAGGATATAGGGACATTCACCATCCCATGCACCATAGGGAAGTTACACTTTTTTGATGCTCTTTGTGATTTAGGAGATTCCATAAATGTTATGCCTCACTCTGTATTCTCTTCTTTATAGGTTGGTGAGTTAAAATCGATGAGAGTAGTGGTGTAGTTAGTTAATAGAGCTACATCATATCCAACGGGAGTCCTTGAGGATGTACTTTTATGAGTAAGAGACATGATATTTCCAGCAGATTTCTACATGATTAACATGGAGGATGATCAGGTAAGTTCTCATGAACCCATTATCTTAGGTATACCCTTACTCAAAACTGAAAAAACTAACATAAATTTCAATTAGGGTACTATTTCTATGGAGTTTTTGGATGAAGTTGTGATATTTAATGTTGTGGACTCCATGAAGTACCCCTCATAGGACCATTCTATATTTTTTATCTCCCACTTCTAACCACAAAATAAAAACCCCATGGAATTTGATTGTTGTATGCTTAGGAAGATTATGAGTATTGGTTCAAGTTTTATGTCTAAGAGTACTTCCACACCTATTTCCAATGAACAATACTCTCTTAGATTTGATTTTGAAATGGATTCATATTCTGATTTTGATCATTAAAACTATGATTATGACATGGCTATTGAGTATGTTGATGGATTTGATGCTTTATTCTCTGATTTTGATGATGTATATTCTGATACTGATGTTCATTGTGCACATATTTTAGTTCCTTAAATTTCTCAATCTATACATCATCCCCTTCATTGGAACTGAATACATTTTAACCTAATCTCAAATAATCATACTTTTTAAGTGGCGAGAGATTACCTGTTATAATTTCTAATAATCTTCCTTTTGAACATGAAGAAAAGCTTTTGAATATTTTGAGGGAGAATATCAGGGAAATCGGGTGGACCTTGGCTGACATATCAGGTATTAGACCCTCCATTTTCATGCATAGGATTCTTTTGAAGGATAGGGCTAAATTAGTTAGGTAGACACAAAGGAGACTCAATCCAACCCTTCTGGAAGTTGTTAAAAAAGAGGCTGAAAAATTGCTCAAGTCAAGTATAATTTATCCTATTTTAGATTCCTAGTGGGTGAGTCCTATTCAGGTTGTGCCTAAGAAAAGTAGTGTTACTATTATTAAAAATGAGAAAGATGAGTTAATTCCAATGAGGGTACAAAACAGTTGGAGTGTGTGTATTGATTATAGGAAACTAAATCAATCTACTCACAAGGACCATTTCCCCCTCCCATTTATTGATCAAATGATTGAGAGACTAGCTGGGAAAACACACTTGTTTCTTGGATATATTTTCTGGATATTTTCAGGTTCCAATTTCTCTAGAAAACTAGGATAAGACAACATTAACTTTTCTATTCGGTACGTTTGCCTACTGAAGGATGCCATTTGGACTTTGCAATGCCCCAGGTACCTTCTAGAGATGCATGGTGAGTATTTTTTTTGATTTTATTGAGACTTGCATGGAGGTATTTATAGATGATTTTATAGTGTATGGGTCTTCATTTGATGATTGTATCTCAAGCTTGGGAAAGGTTTTGAATCATTGTATTGAGAAGAATCTGATCTTAAACTTTGAAAAGTTTCATTTTATGGTCGAGCATGGGATTTTATTTGGGCATGTAGTGTCAAAACATGGGATAAAGTTTGATAGATCTATGGTAGATATCATTTCATCCTTACCCTATCATTCATGTGTGTGTGATGTTAGATCTTTCCTAGGGCATGCATGATTTTATCGATGCTTCATCAAAGATTTTAGTAAGATTTCTCTTCCTATGTCACGATTACTTAAAAATGATTTTTATTTTGTGTTTGATGATTCTTGCAGGACTTCCTTTGATGAGATAAAGAAGTTTATAACCACTCCACTGATCATAAAACCCCTGTGGTGGGAGCTTCCTTTTGAGATTATGTGTGAAACATCCAACTTTGTGGTCAGAGCTATCTTATCTCAGAGGGTGGAGTGACATTCACATGTGATTTCATATGCATCAAGGACATTGGATTCAGCCCAATAAAACTACACAACCACATAAAATGAGTTTCTTGCTATTATATTTGCTTTAGATAAATTCCATTAATATTTATTGGGCTCTAAAGTAGTTGTTTTTTCTAACCATGAAGATCTGAGGTACCTATTGAAGAATCCGGATGCAAAGACCAAGCTAATTCGATGGATGCTCCTTCTTCATGAATTTTATATTGAGATAAAGTACAAGAAGGGGTCAGAAAACTTTGTGGCAGACCACATGAGTAGGCTTACTCACACACTAGAGGATGACAACTTGGACTAGGTACCACTTCATGACACTTTCCCCAATGAGCATCTTTATTCCATCTTAGGTACGCATCCTTGGTATACTGATTTAGTTAACTACCTTGTTTCCTATGAAATCCCTACAAATTTAAAGAAACATCAAGTCCGAAAATTAAAGAGTGAGTCTAGATTTTATGTGTGGGATGACCCCTACCTCTGGCGCATGTGTAGTGACCAAGTTATTAGGAGGTGTGTTCCTGATCATGAGTTTGAGTCTGTTCTTCAATTTTATCATACACTTGCTTATGGTGGACACTTTGGACCCCAACTGAAAACTAAGAAAGTTTTGGACTCTCGATTATATTGGCCTAGTTTATTCCATGATGCTCATGTGTTCTGTAAGTCATGCTCACATTTCTAACACAATGGTAATATTTCTAGGAGAAACGAGATGCCCCAAAAAACCATATTATTCTATGAGATTTTTTATGTATGGGGCATTGATTTTATGGGTACTTTTACTAGTTCATTTTGTTTCCTTTATATCTTGGTTGTTGTTGATTATGTGAGCAAACAGGTGGAGGATAAGGCCACCAGGATTGATGATTATCATGTTGTTTTGTACTTTGTCAAAGCACAATTTTTTTGTAGGTTTAGAGTACCTAAGGCCATAATTAGTGAACAAGGGACACACTTTTTCAATTATAATTTTATTTCCTTGCTTTGGAAGTATGGGGCGACACACAAAACATCAACACTATACCACCCGGTTTCAAATCGTGAGTTGAAACAAATTTTGGAGAAAACTGTGTAGCTAAATAGGAAGGATTGGAGCAAGAAATTGGATGATGTGCCATGGGCTTATAGGATAGCATAAAAGACACCCATTGGTATTTCCCTATTTCAGATTGTTTTTGGGAAAGCGTGTCATCTCCCCGTGGAAGTTGAGCATCGAGCTTATTGGGATATAAAGAAATGAAACATAGATTTGGACCAAGATGAAATCTAAAGGAAGCTGCAAATTCAAGATCTTGAGTATATTTTATTGTCTTCATATGATAACCCAAGTCTCTATAAGGAAAGATCAAAAGTATCTCATGAAAAAATGATCCATAAAAGATAATTTCAAGTTGGAGAGAAAGTCTTGCTCTATAGTTCACGACTAAAGCTGATGCTTGGTAAGTTGCATTCTAGGTGGTTAGGTCCTTATGTTGTGACTAATGTTTTTCTTTATAGTGAAGTTTTAATCACACAATAGGACACATGAATGATATTTATAGTCAATGGGAAACATTTGAAGAAATATATTGAGGGACTTCCTACTAATGTAGTGGATTTCATCACACTGCATGACCCCATCATCACTTGAGCATATCAGGATGTTCCTAAACCTTTCACTTTTATATTATTTTTCCTATTTAAAATTATACATTTCATGTGCATATATCATCTCATAGGTTCACATTGAGGACAATGAAATATTTTAAGTGTGGGGTAGGGGACACCATTTTGGGGTAGATATTTCAGATTTTCATTTGTGTGTTTTATGTGTATTTTCTATTAAGTTTTTGGTTAAAATTTTCAAAAAAAAAGAAATGAAAAATAAACAAATATATCATGTAACATTCTCATGCAAAACATATGGAAAATGCATTTTTTCAAAATTCATTGGTAGAAATATAAGCATGAGTAAGATTTCATCATCAAGGGTAGACTTTTATAAAAATTAAAGTTGTCGATGATATGAATGGTTGTGTCATTATAAAACCTTTTAGATTTTGACATCATTATTTGTGATATTTGTTCATGGTAAATTGTGTCATTGATTTCTCCACACAATCTTTCACACAATCATGAATTGAGAGTTTCTCTTACCTAATTGAATGTATATCTAGGGTAAGTAATTCTTTTATACTTATAACATGGTCTTTCCATACATTCATTTCTCTTCCAATCATTTCCATCAATGTACCAGATTGACCTATGCATGTGCACCTAATATTTGACTATTGTACTCCCTCTCAAAAATTAAAAAAAATACAAAAAAAAATCAATAAATAGGGGAGTGAAGAAATGTACAACATGTGGGGATATTTATGTCTGGAGCTCATGGTTTAACTTCTGGGAATGCTTAAATGTGTGGGTTTTGGAATTTTATTGCAAAGGATGTTGAACAGGTTCAGTGTAATATAACCAGGTAAGAAGAAAAGATTTTATTGTCCTAAATATACAAGATAAAGGGTGGAGAGACAAGCTTGGAATGGTTGTCACACACACACATGGAGAATTAATGGCATGGTAGACCCATGACTTGTTTCGCTATGATTAGTGTTATGAATCTCACTAAATTTTGTTTTGGCACAATTTATGAGAAAATGAATTTAAAATTTATTTATATTGACTCTTGATGAGATTCTTACCTTGACTATATTTTCACAGTGGATTGAGAAATATGAATATGCATATCTTGTCACAATTTTTTCTAATACATGATATGAGGTTTTGCTCAGGAGTACAAAAGGGTAAGTGTGGGAGAGTTGATAAAACTAATTTTTATTGAATATTTTATTGATAATAAATGATAAAATTTCCTCACATTGTGTTAAATATGTTTATTTATAAAACATTTGGGATTAGATCATTCATTTGAAAATGTGATGGAAATTCTAGTTTTACCCTTTATAGTGCACTGTAGTATTTCAAAAATAAATATTTTAATATTTATTATTTGAACTTTAAATTTTGTAACTGTGTTCCTAACTTAATGGGATACAACTTTTGTTCAGGACATTGAAGCTAAATTGTACATTTGTTTGGACTAAATGGACCATGAAGTCAAATGTGGGCTGGACCCGCCAGATTGAATATTGGTTATGTATTTGAGCCATAACTTCTTCATCCAAGCTTGGATTGGACCCAAATTTTGGGAGGATCTCTCCAATTCAATTATAAAAAAATAATTAATCTAGAATAATATCTGGATCAAGCATTTTGGAGGTCAAATGGGTGGTGAAAGTTGGATTAAAATATTTGGCTGAGATTCCCCATTCACACTTGAAACCTCTTTAAACCTAGCCTCCCCTCCACTCTATAAATTAGTCTTTTTCTCATTTTTAGGGGTTGGGCCATGAATTGGAAAGTTTAGGGAATATGATAAGTGGATACACTCCAATTATCCAACCATTTCAATAAGGGTATCTCTTGAAGCAAGGATCCCTTCAACGACGCCTCCTTCTCCTTCTTCTTCATGTTGTAATACTTTTGTTTGTGTAATAAACTTCTTTTTTATTATTTTATTTATTATACTTTATTCTGTTTTTTTCAAATTTATTATTCTATTAATCTTCCTAATTGGTCTGGAATCAAGAGTGGAGACTATATTGGGTTCTACCCTTTGAATCCTTTGCTCATGCAAAATGTCTCCATGATGACCACATCACCCATGGAAGAGTAGTTTTCTTAGTGATCGATCTATCTTCTACCCTATTAATTTAATTATTTTGAATCATCAAGATACTAAAATTCAATTAATATAATCCATGAATTGAGTTTTTAAATTGGAATAAACTAAGCAAGCAATTTAACAATTAACACAGAAACACACGAGGTTGAGTATTGTGTGAATTGTGAGAGCGTGAACTTAATCAGTAATATAAGGCCACACAGAATAAATTTGTAGAGTTAAAATATAATCCATAAACACAATTCATCCACATTTTTTAGAATGGATATGTGTCATAATTTACCACTTACCATAAGCTATCCTTAGAACATCAATCAAATCAGGGTGTTGCGATTTCATGTTTTGAAGATACCCTAGGGTTTAATTCACTTCATATTTGTGGTAAAGTTAATTCTTGTAGGGTTCGGGGGTTAAAAAGTTAGGGGATCATAATTAAGTAGATGTTAATTTATATGATAATGATAAATATTTGAGTGAATAGGTAGAGTTAGATCGATTGCACCTTTTAGAATATTTTCTAAAAAAAACATCTTCTTATTGTGTCTTTTTAATCAAACTTCATTTCAAAGAAATAAAAAAATTATTTAATATTCTTCTAGAAAACTTCTTCTATCTTTATGAATGGTAAAAAACCCACATCATTTAAAGTAGTTTTCTTATTCCTTTTTATGTTATTTTCAAAATACCTTTAATAAGTTGTCAAATTTACTTCCTCCATTGAGAGACGACCTTGGTCAGCCACTCTACTGCACCTAAGTACCCAAAAATCACACTAATAATCTGAGGGTACCCATGATAAAGCCTTTCAATAACCACATATTCAAGGTCTCATGCCAAGAATACAAATAAAATTTTTGTCAAGGCCTTATTCCAAGACACTAGTTTGTCTCATGAGACCTACCGATGTTTCAAGGGGCTATAGCAAGCTCTGCCCATCACTTACTAAGTCCAATGCATTCCTCATATGAAAAGGGTGAAACATAATCTAAACATTCCTATTAAAAATAAAATACTAAATGTCAATACTTTAACCACAAACCATGAATGGTATAAAACTAGCACATCCACAGTCAAACGTAACTCATTCAATAAAATATGGAATATTGTATTGTAATAAATCAACCTCTATCAAGAATAAAATACAATTAAGGATATTGACAGAGATGAAAATAATCAGTAAAACTATTTGAGAGAAATATCCCCTTTTTCTTGAAAACATTTAAAAGTCTCACTATTTATCAAAGAAGTCATTTAAAAGAGATTTTTGAATCAAAGTGTCCCATACCACTTTGAAACTTTTTAAAGGAATTTTAATTTCAAAACGTTCATATCAATATAAATAAATCCTTAAAATCATTTTTAAAACATGGACATTACTGAGAAAGATTTATAATAATAAATATTTAAAACTATATTTTAGTTAAAGAGTTCCTTACCAAATAATAGAAACTTGAATACAAATAATTGAGGAATAAAAATAATAAAAACTTTATAATATAATGAGAATAAAGGGATTCATGATATAATATTTCAAATGACAGTATATACACCATATAAAAGTGAATTGGTGCATAACAACAAAGAGGTCTCAATGGAATGTAAATTGAGATGAAATACCTTATAAAGACCATATACTTAGATTAAGGATAAATAAATGAAATAATTATGTGTGAAAAATATAAATACACTCAATATAATTAGATCTGCAGTGTAAATCAATCAGAGTACATTCACATATATTCTTGTAAAAACAAAACCAATGACTTGGATGTTTAATTTAATGAATGAAAATTGACTTAAGATTACCCTTAACAAGTTCATATCAATGGCATGAGAATTTATCAATGGAGTGATTATGTGTATCAAAATTATATACACATAAAGGGGAGTTTAAATTACTACATAAATAATAAATAGTTATTCCACACATAATCTTGGAGTAAAATAATCAATGAAGTATGCGTAAAGCCCAATGAGTGGAAATTGAAATTTGAAATTCCCTTACCGATTTGGTAACTTATGAAACATAAACCCCATGAAATAAGTATCATAAAATTAAGATTTAAATACCCATAAATTAATGTATATTATACAAATAATACAATCATGGGTAGTATATACACCGCACAAAAGGAAATAGTGGAAAATATAGCATGAATCTCATGGGAATAAAAAGTGAGATGAAAGCCCCTTACCTTGTAATTTTCCTTAGTCTAGGGTACATTAAAATCCTATATAATGGTGAAATAATAGTTATTAAATTATTCAATAACCACATACACAAATATGATATCATATATGATCTTCTAATATTGCTTTGTTAATGATATTTTAGTAGTATAATTGATTTGGGTGTTAACTGATTCGTTTTCCTTTAAATGTTTTGTTACGTAAGTCATTTTTGTTATAAATAGGATGTATTTAATTCATATAAAGAATTATATTAAGTTTTTAAACATTATTTTTAATCATCCAATGAAAATTATTCTTGAATGGTTACGATGGGGAACGAAATCTCATCGCGTCGTGGAGACGGTAAGCCGTACATACGCATATATGGTGACTTTATCATTCATAGGATTGATAGAATAATGAATATGGTTATAAAATATTTATAATAACATATTAGTATGTATAAGGTACTAGAGTTATTGTTTTATTATGGAAACAACAAAGAAAGAGGAAGTGGAAGGAGAAAAGAACTTTGAAAGAGTTGATGAAATAATTACCTCTTCTTCGTGTTCTTCATTTTGATTTGAACAAAAGGGATAATTATTTTGAATTTATGATCAAATTAAGTCCTATAGGTTGAATTTAGTGTATTTTAGAGGTTATTTGATCAGGGGTTTTCTAATACAAAAGGATTTGGAGGTGTGAAATTAAGAGAAGGGGTAGTACCCTTTTATACGAGAGGTGATGGTCACTTTCAGAAAAGCTTGAAATATTATTTTATTATAAAATCATTTTAGATTTATAATAGCTCAAAATAGATTTATTTATAGGATAAGGTGGGTATGGGTATAGAAAATCTCAACCAATAGGTTTTATACAAGTTTAGGTCACCATATTAACCTTATATTTTAGATTTAACTCTTAGTTAAATAGTTTAACTTTTACCATGTCTTCTTGTATTAATATAATACATGGTTAATAAACTCACTATAAAATGACAAGATAACCTAAAGTTTTTAATTAATGACATATACATAATTATATAATTCATTTTTCCAAACCTTATATTTTTATTACAGTTACATAATTTAATAAAATAGTATTTGTTTTAAAAACTCATTTATGTCAATTTTGGCACTATTTAGTATTTGGTTTTTTTGAAAGTCATAAAAATCTGATTTATTTGAAAAAAATATATTTAATAAACTCTAACATGTCATATTAACCTATAAAATTCTTTTATGGCATAATAAATTTCAATTCACATTTATTTTAATATTTATAACATCAATTATTTTAGTCTTTCATTGATAAGGTAGTTACTTCATCATCATTGTGTCATAAATAAATTTAATTATTTAACATCTAAAAATTATAAATAAAATACCATAATATAGGAAATATTTTTATCTTTCTAATTAATATTTATAGTCTAATTTATCTTATGTATAACCCTATATTAAAAAATTTTTAGTTATTAAAATTTGAATTTACCACTTTTAACTCTTCTTTAAATAAAATATAATTAATGTCCTAATATAATCCAAGTGGATAAAAAAGGATCATATTTTTGTCCTAAGGTTAATTTTTGTAGAAATAAACTTATCCAATATAATTAGTACATGTTTTAGGGTAATTATAATATCATTTTTACCTTTAATTACCCTATTTACTTTTAACCATGGTAAATAAAATTTAAAAGTTACTGTTAAAAAAAAATTATTTTCATATTATTGAACCAAATTTTACTTACTGATGTTAACCGTTTATCTCAAATTTTTGAAATTCAATTCATAGAAGTGGTAAAATTATGTTTTATGCAAATTTGCAAATGTGCCTAGAAGGTGAGTAAAAGACGATAAAAAGTTTAATAAAATTTTGTATATCTAATATTATTATAAAATGAATTAAATTAATTTAATTAGACTAATATAGGTATTATGTATCCATTTTGACTTTAAAATAAATTTAAATTAAAAATAATTATTTAAATAAAAATTCGGCTTTAAACAATAACATAGTGTTTTTCACTATCCAACAAAAATTGAAAGTTTTTAGAAAAATACCTAAAATTCACCCAAAGATAGTTTTGATATTCCAAATTCAAAAATTATGTATATTTTAGTAAATTAAAAACATATAAGTTTTATTAATTAATTTAAAAAATATCCCCATTATCAAAACCAGAAAGCATGTTTTTGAGAAGTAAAAACTATCAAAAGATTGATTTGTGTTTATATCCAATTTCATTGTAAGATTACTTCCAATGACCAAAATAAGATTAAAAGATAAAAATATAATCTAATTATACTTAAAAACAATTCAAATTTATAATTTAAAACTATAAATTATTTTTATTAAAAAAGTTGTTTTCAATTAAAATTTAGTATTTTTCACTATTCATCAAAATATGAAAGTTATCAGAAAAACACCAAAAATTTATCCAAACTAAATTTTTATGTATTTATTCTAAATAAGAAGTTAATTTTGTCATATTGAATATATAAAAGTTTCAAATATTGGATTTAAAAAGGGTTCGCCATTAAAAGGTGGTAAAATTGCATTTCTTGAAAAATAATTCTTTTATCAGAAAAATTGAATTTGTTCTTATATTATGTATAAGAAACACATAATATGGATGTTAAAATTATATGGAGTACATAAAATTTGAAATTCAGTCAATACTATTCATAGCCTGTTTTTGAACGGCTAGTTTGGTAAGTCGTGGTGTGCTCGAACTCGGTGTTGCATATAGCGCAAGCTATTGAATTACTTTAAAGAAAATAAATTACTATGAAATCTTGGGGTGTTACACATGTAGAATGATGTAATTCATTCCAATACTAGAAATATGAGTTATTTCTCCTAGGTAAAATATTTATTTAATGTACTCATTAAACGAACCATTAAATAAGTCTCATGAATGAGTTATTTATTTATTTGTATATATGAAATTATTTATTTTATGGATGCAAGTCCACGATCACATAAATAAATTAATTAATGTGAAAATATAGAAATTAAATAAATGAATTATGAGTAAATGTTTTATCCATTATGGTTAATTAATTAATTAAGATCCACTTAATATTAACAAGACATGTAATGGATAAAACAAGTTTTTTTGTATAATTAAATAAAATCCCTCAATTAAATATTAAGTTAGACTTGTCCTTCCATTACTTGATTAATAATGAAAGCCATAAAACTAAGTTTTTCACTAACCCTCATTGAGATACTTACTTTTAATGTGGATTTCTTATGAAGGTTATGGGTTTACTTAACCATCTTACATCAAGAGAAGTAGCCCTCACCAGAATTGATGTAACTTGGAGGAAAGTGTTGAGGAAATTCAAGTTAGGATTTCAAGATAGGGGAGTCCACTCAATAGATTAAGGAGTTGCAAGACCGCAGTTGTAAAAGACCTTCTTACCTAAATACCTTCAAATAGCTTGAACAACCCTCATTAGGGTTATGAAAAGGGTAATATGGATCCTTGCCACTAGAATTTCATAGAAACTAGACATTCTAAGCTCAATAGTGAGGGATATTAAGACTGCATAAAATAGTTAGAGATTTAATAAAAATTAATAAAATCAAATTAATTTATTATTTATAACATAATTTTTAATCAAGAAAAGTATTAATAATCTGCTCTTTTAATCATAGAATAAAATGGAAAGCTCATCATCTATATTATACCTATGATCAATATTGGATAAAGACAACCTTCTCAATAACGGTAACTTCTAGGAGTGGCTTAGACACCTTCGAGTTATGCTACTCCATGAATAGTGATATTATATGCTAGAATCCTCAATTCTTAATCCACTTGCTAAAGAGGTGAGTGATGAAGAGTTCCTAGTCTAAGAAAAATATTTAAGCAATGCAGTTTACATTCAATATTTTATGATTTAATCTATGTATAGTGAACTCATGAGGTCTCACAAAATCATGGATGCTTATATCATACTTGAGCACCTCTATGGTCTTTACCAGGATACATCTAGATAGGAATGGTTTAATATATCCAAGGAACTATTTCATAGAAATCTTGTAGAGGGTACCCCAGCTAGACCTCACTTAGTCAATCTCATTATCTACATTGAGAAACTAGAGATTTTAGGGTTTAAAATCCCTGAATAATTGGGAACTAATCTCATTCTGGCATCACTCCCTCAGATCTTCTTCAACTTTATTATCAATTTTAATATGAAAAACATTGAAAAGCCTCTACTAGATCTTTCTACTCTCCTTTGATAAGTAGGTAAGGATATGAAGCGTGAAAAGCCTTTAATACTTATGGTGAAAAAATAGATAGGGAAATCAAACATATTTAATCCCAAAGCTTCTTCACATCCTCCAAATAAGAATAATATCAAGGGGTAATCACGGGAACAAGATGTTATCTATTCCACACATGGAAAGAAGGGCCACTAGAAGAAAAACTTCACCCATCCAAAGAATAAAGGGGAGGATTCAGGTGTATTTGTTATTGAGTGAAATTTAAATGTTTCTATAAATTAGGTATTAGATACAACTTTTGGTTTCCACATATGTATTCAAGTACATAAACCAATTAGATTCAAAAATATCAACTGAGGGGGGGTAGATCTATGAGTATCCAATAGATCTAAACTTGTAGCTGTATCTATTAGTGACCACCATCTCACATTGCCAACTAGGATGATCTTGGTTTTAAAGGGTTGTTATTATGTTCCTTTTGTTACCAAAAACAATATATCAATATTCACACTAGATACATATGGTTTTATTTTCAAATTTGGAAATAAATGTCACTTATTTTATAAATATATCATTTATTATGATAAGGAATAATTAAATAATAGTCTTTATGTGTTGGGATACACAAACCAAGTAATAACAATCAATAACAAAACAAACTCACATGACTCATACCACACCCAACTTTGGCATCATTGGTTAGGTCATGTAAATGAAAAAAACTTGACTAAACTCCATCAAAATCGATATTTAAATTCTTTTAAACTAAAACCACTTGGTGCATGTCACACATGTTTTCTAGGTAAAATGAAAAAAATCCTCATTTAGTAGGAAAGGTTTAAGGGATAAAGAGATTATTGAATTAGTTCATACTAATGTGTACAGAACATTTTCTATTGAAGCAAGTGGTGGTTAATCATACATCATAAATGATTTTAGTATATATGGATATGTATACATAATGAAGTATAAGTTAGATTCTTTTGATAAATTAAAGGAATATAGGAATGCATTTGGGAACTAGATTGGTAATAATATTAAGAAACCTTACTTAGAATATGGTGGAAAATATCTTAATCAAGACTTCATTGATTATTTATAAGATTTTTGGATACTATCTTAACTCACTCCTCCTTATACGCATCAGTGGAATAGTTTAAGTGAAAGGAGGAACCACAATTTTTTGTACATGGTGGGATCAATGAAGAGTCATGTGAGTCTTCCATTATCCTTTTGGGTATATGTGTTACAAACAAAAACAAAAACACTAAAACAATTTCCAAATAAAGTGGTAGATGTTATACTATACCAATTATGGAATGGAAAGAAAACTGTTTTATCATACTTATGTGTATGAGGTTTCGAAGAATTTGTTAAGGTATATTAAGGTAACAAACTTGCACCATTAGGAACAAAGTGTACCTTTATAGGATATCCTAAGGAAATAAGGGGATATTACCTATACGACCCCTCAGATAAAAAGTTTGTAGTGGAAATACATGCTATATTCCTTGAGAGGGAGCACATCTCTAAAAGTTATAGTTAGATCAAGATAGAATTTGATGAAATTGAGGCTCAAGGTAAACAAGAGTTGGTGTAGGAAAAAATTCTATAATGCCCCATGGAATAAGAAACTATTCTGAATACACAATTACTGTATAGAAGTACAAGAGAGGTTAGAGAACCAAAATGTTTTGTTTTTTTAGTCATTGAGGACAATGACTCATTATTAGTTGATAAAAATGATCCTATAAACCACAAGGAAGAAGTAAGTGGAATATATGTTTCCAAGTGGAAAGAATCCATGAATTATGAAATGGATACCATGTACCAAAACCAAATCTTGATTTTGGTAGATCCTCCATTGGATGTAAATCTCATTGGTTGAAAATGTGTATTCAAGAAGAAACTGGATATGGAAGGAAAAGTTAGTACCTATACGACATGATTGGTTTCAAAAAGGTTTAAATAGTTCTAAGGAATTGAACATAAAGAAACATTTTCACTAGTTTCAATAATGAAATCCATCAGAATTCTACTTTTGATTACAGCCCGAATGGCCCGAAGGCCTTATTTTATTATTTTATTATGGATAATCCCCATTTTAAGGGTTGAAGGGGAACCCGTACATGACCCGTAGGCCTAAGGAACAAGGCCCGACTGACCCGAAATACATGACCTAAAGGCCCAGAGGAAAACCATGCCCATTACATGACTCGTAGGCCCAACCCACTAGAACTACCCCTCCCCAGCTTCTACGTCATTGATCACCTAGATCCCCACCTTGCATTTCTGATTGGCTAACATTTCCCCGTACAAAGATGCATGGTGCCTGGTCCTGATGGAGGCTACCATACCCTCTCATTCTTCCAATCTGGTTAGCTCTGTTTCTGGTGGCTACTACTCTTTTTTCCCTGATCCTATTCTGGGGCCTGTTCTGTGTGAACTGAGCTACTCCATGGTATCTGTGGCCCGAAGGTCCTATGGCCTGAAGGTGTTTGATGACCCGAAGGCCCTTGAGACCTGTAGGAATATGTCTATATGACACAACCTGAACGGTTCATGAATCAAACGTATGTCAATAAGATATGAAAATTGAAAAAATAAATTTATAGATTAATGCAAACATCTTGATCATGAAACATTTACTTTGATGAATCCATAACGAAATTTGGTTTCATAAAGAATGAGTGTGATCCTTGTGTCAACAAATAGTTTAGTGGGAGTGCAGTCATTTTCTTAATTGTATATATTTATGAAATATTACTCATTATAAATTAAATAATAGTCTTATAGTCTGTTAATTTATGGTTGAATAAATTCTTCTCTAT
The DNA here is from genome assembly GCA_963277665.1 of Viscum album. Lineage (NCBI taxonomy): Eukaryota > Viridiplantae > Streptophyta > Magnoliopsida > Santalales > Viscaceae > Viscum > Viscum album. The sequence goes on from OY728148.1 coordinate 1,811,883,364, forward strand.
GAAGGTAGTAACACCCCAAGATTTTTATGAAATGGATATTTAAATAATTTGATTTCTTTGATAGACTGTGTTGCATGAACCACAAAATATTATATGTCTGTTATAACATAGAAATTAAATTGGAAGGAATAAATATGAATAACTAATTTATGAAATAAATATAAAGGTCATACTCAATAAGATTATATTGGTAAGTTCTTAGAAAATGATCAAACAATTTTTTTAATACTCACTTTATTCTTCAAAAATTCATTTTCTTCAAACATATTCTTTTCTTCTTTTTATGAGTGAATATTAATTTCTAGAAGATCTATAAAATGTATTTTAAAATTTTAATTTAATTTTTTAATTTAGCATGAAAAAATTATCTTAAAAATATTTTATATAATTTTTTGAAAACATTTATTTTTTTCAAGGAATAAAAAAAATACTAATTTTTATTTAAAATTTTATTTTTATTTAAAGTATTTTCAAGGTAAAATTATTTTTTTTATTAGTTAATTTTTATATAATATAATTATGTTTTTTAAAATGATTTTATATATGAATTTATTATAAGAACATTTTATGTTTAAAAAAGGAATTTTTCCAAAAAACTATTTTAATGGAATTTTATAATTTTTATTTCAAATTAAATTATAAAACTTCTATGTTTTGAATTTTAAAAAATTGATTTCAGATTCAGATTTAGAAGGTCCAAATTTAGTGAATAGTTTCCTTTTATTTTTGGCCAATATGAATAGTAACCTTGGCAAATTTTGTTACCATAGTAAAGGGTAAATTGGATAATTTAGGATAAAAATAAGATGATAAGGACTATAAAATAGTCCTAACACTTGGCCAAATTTTATTGGATTAAGATAATTCTACCTTTAACACCAAATTATCAAAAATAAGTTGTTTAATGGAAACTTGTCCATGAAAACGACTTATATAATATTTAAATCAAGGAAAGTCACAAAGTATCACTTTCTTTGCCATAAACATCCCTTATGTATCCACATGGGAAAAAGGTAGGTTATGAATGAATATAAATTTCCATTTTTAACTTAATAAAAATACATTCATGTTATAAATTTATTTTTTAGTTTTTGGGCCACAAGGAATATATTATGGTATTTATAATATTTTATTTAATAAAAATTCAAAGATTTCACATTCATGTTTTAAATATTATATCATTTTTAATATAGGGTAACCCTAGAGATTTATTCAATCATAAGTAGTCTTATGAAATATAATATATTTAACTATATCATGGTAATTTATTTATAGTTTTTAGTGAATAAATAATTACCTTAAATTCTTACACAACACTGAGGAAAAAATTATTTTATTAATTTAAATATCAAATAAATGTTATTAAAAATATTACAATAAATATAATTTGAGATAATTTATGTGATCAAAGAATTTTCTATATTACCTTGACCTATCAAGGATATAATAAGATATTTTTTCTAAGTTAACTTGTTATCTTGATATTTTTAAAAGCCTAAGTAATGAATAGTATCAAAATTGACACTAATGATATTTTATCAAAATAATATTTTATTAAATTATTTAAAAATCATAAAACATATTTAAAAATACAAAATAAATGTAATATAGCCTAAAATTTTATAAATTGTTCATTTATGGTCTAATTTACATCACATAATTAAAAATTATAACCATTTAATATTGACAAATTTGGTAATGTAGTTAGAATTAAAAATAGGTTAACTAGTGAATAATCAAAATGATAAGGTTTAAAATAATACTAAAACTTGTCTAAATTATATTTTTTGATGAAATTAAAACCTTATATTATCTTATCTTATAATAAATGTCCATTTGGTGGCATTTAAAAAGAAAATAAATTTATTAAAATTTAATATTTTTGGAAATTTCAAAAGTACCCCTCACCTTAATTATAAAAATCCATCACATCCCTCACTTATTAACATAACTCTGATCCTTAAATATAAACCATATCATGAAACACTACTGAAAAAATGGCCTATACCCACGGTTCAAAACTATGGGTATAACCCCCAAAACCGTGGGCTGGAATGGCGTCGGTATAGGTCCCCAGACTATACCCACGGTTTTCCAAAACCATGGGTATAGGTGTCGTGCAATCGTGTCACCGAAATATAGTCAATTTACACGGTGTCAATGGCCTATACCCATGGTTTCAAAACCGTGGGTATAGGTCCTAAAATAATGCAGGCGCCGAGTTTTGATCCTGTAACGTCTTCACTGCAAACACTGCGTCTAACCACTACCCTAACATCACCTATATGTATATATATATTTATTTAAATATAGTTATAAAAACCGTGGGTATAGAGGGAAGAACTGTGGTTATAGGGTTCCCGCCAAAAACAATTTCCTTCCCGCGGAATTTTTTTTTCCCTCGCACACAAAAGTGACCTATACCCACAGTTTTTCATAACCGTGGGTATAAGTATTTTAGCCCAGACCTATCCCCACGGTTTTCCCCAAAACCATGGGGATAGGTACCCCTATACCCACGGTTTTCGGCAACTATGGGTATAGGTCACTTTTCAGGACCTATCCCCACAGTTTTGGAAAACCATGGGGATAGACCTCCCTATACCCACAGTTTTGGGAAACCGTGGGTATAGGTCGTGAAAAGTCACCTATACCCACGGTTTTCCAAAACCGTGGGTATAGGGGGGGTCTATCCCCACGGTTTTGGAGAAAACTGTGGGGATATTTCCATTTTACAGTAGTGAAAATTTATCTTATAAACTTCCTTATACACAATATATAGGTTCTATCTGTAATGGCTCGGACCTCTCCAGTCCATTACTTTGTGAAAATGTGGTGTTAGAGGTGTTTTGGGAGGTCAAGGTGACTTGGGGGGGGGGGGGGGGGTTCATTTGGGTGAATCTTTAAGGAAAACTAAAGGGAAATAGATTTTTCATGGGCTGTGCACAGTTTGTCTAAACCGTACGGCCAGACCGTGCATAGGTCATCTTGGAGGCAGTGGGTAACACACGGTTTGTCTAACTGTGCGGCCTAACCATGTGAGGAGTGTTTGAAAAGGAAGTAGCTTCTGCATGGGAGGTGCACGGTTTGTCTAACCATGCAGCCAAACTATTCGAGAGGGGTGGCCAAGGCAGTATCTAACGCATGGTTAGTGCACAGTTTGTCAAACCGTGCGGACTAACCGTGTGAGCACTTAAATTAGATCCTATAATTGTGGATCTCAACCGTTTTGCCTCTAACTTTCTCGTTTAAGCTCCTAAGTGGCCATTATTCGAGATTACCCTCCCTTGAAGGTAGGAGAACCTCTCCCAAGCATTTTGGAGGTGATCCGAAGGCTTCTCTTGATGAATCAAAACCGGTTTCTTGAGGTATGCGATCATTCTTGTTTGGTTTCTTATATCTACTTAGATATACTTCCACTCTTCTCTCGGTTTCTTAGATATACACCTGTTATGGGTATATCTAAGTGTGTGGATGCCAAATATGATGGGATTTGGTCTTGATCTTTCTAGGAGAAGAGATTTAAGGCGGGTTTTTGGAGAATCAACCTGACCTTCTTGAGCCTTCTTCAACCGTTGGGGTTTTCGTCAAAAACCTTTGAGGTAGAGGATTCATGGCTTCTCTTTCTTTTACGTGCAATTGTATTGTTAGCATGTTTAATCCCACTAGATGACAATGGAATTTACATAATAAATATTTTGAACCGGATAAAGAATTTGTTATCGATCGCATGATATTGCCTCTTGTTTTGCTAGATAGTGTGATATCTATGATTGCTTTGCTTAGTTGTTTGTTATTGATGGAAATCGGTAAATAACATAAACCGAGATTAATTTGATAATTTTTTGGATAAAGATAAAGAGTTATGTGAATGAATATGGTTCTTATTGTAATTTTATGTTAATCAAATTGGCGTAGTAAGCATGTTTAATCATTTGTGATATCTTACTGATTAGGTTTCCCAAATTTGGGACATATGAATTAAATCTGTTAATTCAAGATGGATTAAAGAATTTGTTTGTTTGATAATTCCTTTAAGGGTTATGAGTTAACCTCTTGTTTGTTAAAGGGCCATAGCCCAATTGATGTGATGGTTTTTTTCCTGCTGCTTGTGTTGAGATGTGACCCTGGAGTGGTGTTGTGATATGTGGGGGCATAAAGGGCTTTTGGTTGTGGTAGAAGATGATGCCTAGAGTGGTGAGATGCATCGGTTTATGCATGTGGGTGTCGGGGAGGACACCAGGGATGATGGAATGGGATGGATGTGGTTGTTGGATGCTTTCTGATTCTTTGGTTGTTTATCTGCATTACTTTTCCCCACTACTCGAGGCAGTTGGTCTTGCTTACCCTTCTTCCAAAAGAGGCGAAGACATGCGGGGCATGCCACATGCTTTCTGTTTTTAGCTTCTCCATGGGGTAATGGGTCTATGATCTTGCTATAGGCGACAAAGACTTGATGGGTAGTACATCTACTCACCGTGTTGAGCCCCTTTGTGTTAGTATCATAGAATGTTTTTCTAGAATGCCTGGGAATATGGGAAAGTAAATATGAAATGAATATTTGAATAAATGGTGTTAACTCATGGGGTTGAAGTTTTCTTGAACTGATTGATGAGGTTGAGGAATTTTGAAGGGACAGTGGTTTTTGGGTGTGATGCTAATAAAATTTAATGTGGATTTTCTTGTTCATGGTTAATTAATGTTTGTAGAATTAATTAATGTACAATGGAACTGATAAAAAGGGAATGAAGTAATCTAATAAGGATCTTAAAATGGTTGTGTGCTTATATGATACCTAGTCTTCGAAGTAGAATCCCAGAGTCTGAGAGACATTAGCTACAGTTGTGTCTAAGACTAGGTTATTCCCATAGTGTGGTTGTGAGTTATAGTATATTCTGTACTTTTTATATTTCTATATTCTACTCCACCCTGTCAGTAAGGGCAACTGACACCCCGAGGATTCTGAGCCCTGGGGGGGGGGGTGTTTTCCCCAACATTCCAGTGGGAGGATGAATGGCTGACTACCCCCTTTTGCCCTGCTCTATTCTCTTGGTAGTTATTAGTGCTATTCGGCACATTGTTTAGTTTTCCCCATATATTTGTGTAGAGGGATGTAATGGCTTGTGGTTATTCACACACGTATATTCTGGATATAATATCCTATGGACTACTATAGGTGTAATGTGTATAGGCTGTGATGGATTGAGGATCCTTACTCGATGTATGGCCTGTAATGGCTTGAGGTATAATACCCAACGTATGATATATGTTATGCGAGCTGTGGTGGCTCCCAAGAACTACCTGATTACTTTTAGTTGTAAGGATGGTGTGGTGCTTCGCCCAGGTGTCTGCGGGCAATCCTTGTGGTGCACGAGGTGCATATTGTGGTGCTTCGCCAAGGTGTCTGTGGGCAAGCCTTTTTGGAGAGAGATGCTTAGGACGTGCGATGTTGGGGTAAAGCAGAAAACCAGTGGGGAAGTAGTAGTGGGGTACCCTTGATATTCTTTACTATATGCTATATTCCTATATGCATTACTTGGTGAGAGTAACCATGGTGAGGTTGGGAACTTAGTATAACTGCTTAGGTAACGAGTTAGCTTCACTTGTTGTTCACTGTGCTTTAGCATGCTTTCTTTACTTTTTACGAGAGGCTTCGGGGAGGATCCTACTGAGTATACTGTTATACTTGTCCTATGTATATATAAACTGTTTTTCAGGTCACTTGGAGTAGGTTGGAGATCAAGATGGTTTCTACTAACTTGGGGTTGCAGGAGCTGTTCGGGCTTGTGGTTGCTGATGTTTGTACTTTCCTTTGGGTACTTGTAGTTTTTCCCCTTTCAGGTGTAGTACTTTTTCATGTCATTACATACGTGCACTTGAGTTTCTTTTATATTTCAGTTCTGAGTTGGAGTTGGTTGGTGTCTATATTATCTCTCTCTTCCGTATATGTTCTCTTAGAGGTTAATGCCTCCCATTTGTGTGTTTATTATACCCTCAGTGCTAGTCTCCAACCCGGGGCCTACTGGAGGCGGGACTCAAGGGTAATTATCTCCCTTTTCACATTTTCGACCCAGGAGGGGTACACTTTGTGGGGAGGGGGTTGTGACAGAGTGGTATCATAGGTCTAGTTGAGGGATAGAATGGAGTTTGGTGTTAGGCATAGGTGAGGTTGCATGGGTTGGTAGGGAAACGGTGTCATTCATGTTTAGCAAGTGAGGTAAACACTGGAGACCAGCTGAGACATAGGTGTTTAGGTCCCCCTATGATTTGATGTACGGACCTTTAAGTTTAAAATGGCTACTAAACAAGGTGATACTAGTTATAGGGTAGAGACCTAGGAAAGTATCATGCATCATTCTTCTTTGTGCCTGTGTTTTAATGGGTAAACCTTGGGATGGGTTATCCTAAAATGAATAAAAGAAAACAATTAATTAATTAATTTTGAGTCTTCTATATTCCAGGTTTAGGAGCTCTAATGGTTGTTATTTTACAGGTATGGCTCCAGGTCGACATCCTTGTCCGGTTTGCACAGAAAATGTCCAGCAAGCTATTCCAGCAGGTTGCCACAGGGTAGAGGTCGATGACGATGACACTTGGAGGAAGACACTCTGAGAGTTTCAGCGTTAGAGTCTGCAGAAGTATGAGGGCTCTGTTTTAGATGAAATCACGGAAGACTGGTTGGAGGAGGTTGAGATAGGCTTCAGTTCGATCCATGCTCAAAAGGAGCATTGGGTGTCCTTAGTTGTGACGATGCTGTGGGGAGCAGCAAGGCAGTGGTGGTTATTATTCCTCAGGGATCGTGAGGAGTCAGTGATCTCATGGGAGGATTTCCAAGACAAGTTTAGAGTCGAGTTCCTTTCTTTGACTGTAAAGGCATCCAGTCTCCAGGAGCTTCTTACCATTCGACACGGGAGCTCTACTATCTGGGAGTTTGGAATATGTTTCAAGAACCTTTTACGATATGCTTCAGACCTATTACCAGATGAGGAGGCTAGGTTCAGGCACTTCGAGGAGGCTTTACATCTAGAAATCCAGTGCTAGGTCACCCCATTTATGCTGAAAACATATCTTGAGGTACTGGCAAGGGAATAGATTGTTGAGAGGACTTTGTCCTGGACCAGATCATCACGAGAGGGGAATCAGCCTAATTCCTCACAAAGTAGAGCTGTGGTCCAGGGTTCCCGGTTTTCAGGGAAGAAGAGTTTCCGTTCATCTGGGGGTAGGTCCCAGCCCTTCACATCTCGTTTCTCCATAGGCAGCAACCCTCAGGCCTATACCAAGGGATCATGTTCTTGTTTTTCTTGTGGTGGTCATGGTCATCAGTAGTGGGAGTGCCCGACCTTTCAGAGCGGTCATCGTGCACTAGGTGCTACGATCCAGGTTTCTCCGTTGAGGCAGTTCCAGCTGAGGTAGCAGCAGCCAGTTGCACTAGCTTTAGATCAGAAGAGGTTAGATGGGGCAGGTAGAGGACCTATCCATGACGCTCCTCATCCTTAAAGAGCAGAGCACGAACATGGTGGTGATCTTTATCAGGGCCAGAGAGGCCATAGAGGAGGTCGTGGTCAGATTCATGCTCTAGCGTTGCCAGCTCCAGGCGAGCCAGATGTCGTTCGAGGCACCCTTTGCTTGTTTTCTACCTTGGTTTATGCATTTTTTAATTCAGGAGCAATACACTCCTACATATAACCTACCATTTTCTATGCTTTGGGACTTGAGGTAGAGAGGCTTCCAGTTCCCTTGGCGTTGACTACGCCAGTTGGAGGTCGAGCTGACTTGTTTGAAGTTTGTAGAGACTGTGAGATAGTGTTGGGGCAACACTGCTCTTGGGGAGATTTCCTATGTTTACGAATACAACCATATGATGTCATCCTAGGCAAGGATTGTTTGTATTCGGTGTAGGATATCATGGATTTCTTCAGGAAAAAGGTTGTATTCATTGGTGCGGATGGACAGAAAGTAGTGTTTGTTGGTGAGCAAGATCCTTGGATGGGTCATAGGCGCGTATCATCCTTATCATCCATGATGGTTGTGATGATGCTGAGTCCTTAAGAGGTTCAGTAGTTGGCATTTCCTAGGGTTGTAGAGGAGTACCCTGATGTCTTTACAGAAGAGGTTGTAGCATTACCCCCTCAACGAGAGATCGAGTTTGGGATCGAGCTACAACCAAGAGCATCTCCTATCTCTATGTCTCCATATAGGATGCCCCCTTATGAGTTACAAGGACTATGTATATAGCTTGATGGTCTGTTATAGTGCGGTTTTGTTCGGCCAAGTGTGTCACCATGGGGTGCACCAGTTTTGTTCGTGAAGAAGGCTGATGAAAGTTTGCGGTTGTGGGTCGATTATTGTCACTTAAACAAAGTGACAATAAATAATCGCTATCCTCTTCTACAGATTGATGATTTATTCGATCAATTGAAGAGTGCCAGTTGGTTCTCAAAGATCGACTTGCAGACAGGATATCATCAGATGCGTGTAAAGGATGAGGATATCCCAAAGACTGTTTTCCGTTGTCGTCATGGGAATTATGAGTTCGTTGTAATTTTGTTCAGCGTGATGAATGCTCCAACTGTGTTCATGGGATTGATGAATGCTATGTTCTGTGAGTTCCTGGACAAGTTTGTGGTGGTTTTCATTGACAACATCCTTGTGTACTCCACATCTGAAGAGGAGCATGCATAGCATCTACATGCTGTTTTGGGAGTTCTTCGTAAACATCAGCTATTTGGGAAGTTGTCGAAGTGTGAGTTTTGGGATCGAGAAGTCCATTTATTGGGGAATGTTGTGTCCCAATAGAGAGTAGATGTGGATCCATCGAATATTGAAGCAGTTTTGTCTTGGGCAGCCCCCAAGACAGTGTCAGAGGAGCGAAGTTTCCTTGGTCTCGCAGGCTACTAGAGGAGGTTCGTAGCCAATTTCTCACGAGTTGCGACTCCATTGACAGCTTTTACCAGGAAGGATCAGTCATTCATATGGAATGATTAGTGTCAGGTATCTTTTGAGTACCTAAAGTAGAAGTTAGTAAGTTCTCCAGTCCTTCGTATTCCAGCTGAAGGAGTTCAGTTTGATGTTTTTTGCGATGCTTCACATCTGGGGTTAGGCTGGGTTCTGATGCAGAAAATATCAATTGCTTCTTATGGGTCTTAGCAGTTACGTACCCATGAACGTAACTATGCCACTCATGATATTGAGTTTCAATATGTGGTGTTTTCTCTGAAGTTGTGGATACATTACCTCATTGGTGAGCGCTTTGTGGTTTTCACTGATCATAAGAGTATGAGGTATGTTTTCTCCCAGCATGTATTGAAATTACAACAGCATCGGTGGATGGAGTTCTTGCAGGAATATGACTTTGAAATATCATATACACTTGGAAAGGGGAATGTTGTGGCTGATGCACTAAGTCTAAAGTCACGTAGTGATGCTGTGCATGAATCTGGTGATTCCTGGAGAGTAATGGAAGAACTGTCAGCATTATATCTTGATTTGGGAGAAGTTGGGGGTAGAGGATGTCTTTTACAGATGATGGTATAGTCATACCTGATGCAGAAGGTGGAAGATTCCTAGTTGGGAGATCTTGAGGTGGAGTTCTGGAGAGACCGAGTTGTTTGTGGTGAGGCCCCCGATGGTTGGCCGGAGGATGAACAACACCGAGTGTTATATCATGGAAGGCTTTTTGTTCCATTGACGATGCGCAAGACAGTTCACCTAGAGTTCCATAGTTTGCCCTTAGTAGTACATCCTGGCATGAAAAATATGTACCGATCCTTGAGGAGTCAGTTTTGGTGGCCTGGGTTGAAGCATGCAGTTGCAGAGTTTGTGCCTCGATGTTTAGTCTGCCAGAAGGTGAAGGCCAAACACCGTGTTCCAAGAGGTCTTCTCCAACCATTATAGATTCCTCAGTGGAAGTTGGAGGACATCTCAATGGACTTCGTTACAGGTTTACCTCGAGCTTTGGGAGAACATGATGCTATTTGGGTGGTAGTGGTTCGTTTAACAAAATCAACCCACTTCATAGCGATCAAGGAGTCAAGCTTAGTGGAAGTTTTGTCGAGGTAGTATCTAGAGGAGGTGGTAAGACTTCATGGAGTCCCTAGGATGATCATTTTTGATCGAGATCCTCATTTTACCTCTAGGGTGTGGAGAGGTCTCCAACATGCTTTCAGTTCTCAAATATGCCTTAGCACTGATTTTCATCCTCAAACGGATGGTCAGACAGAGCGAACCATCAAAATTCTTGAAGACATGTTATGATCTTGTGTTCTTGATTCTGGAGGATCATGGATGAGGCACTTACCCTTGGTAGAGTTTGCTTACAATAATAGTTTTCACTCCACCATCGGTATGGCACCGTTTGAAGCCTTGTATGGCCGACCTTGACATTCTCCGTTGTGCTGGACTGGGGTCAGAGAGTAAAAAATTCTCAGGTCGGAACTGGTGCAGAATACAACAGAGATGGTTCAGATGATTCATGAGAGGATGAAGACAACGCAAGATCATCAGAAATCATATGCCGATCAAATAAGGACACCCTTAGAGTTTAATGTTGGGGATCATGTGTTTCTGAAGGTGAATTCCCGTCATGGACAGGGAAGGTTTGGTCATGGAAGTAAGCTTTCTCCCCAGTTTGTTGGGCCTTTCAAGGTGTTAGCTCATGTTGGAGCTGTGGCATATCGAGTATCACTTCCCCCATAGATGAGTCAGATACATGATGTTTTCCATGTATCACAGCTCTGTCATTATCTTCATGATGAATCTCACATCATCGATTGGGAAGAGATCGATGTTGACGATGATGCAACCTTTGAGGAGCGACCTATAGAGATCCAAGACTGCAAGGATAAGGTGTTTCACGGGCATTCTATTCCTTTAGTTCGCATCTTGTGGTGACACGGTGGTTTGGAAGAGAGTACTTGGGAACGTGAGTCACAGATACGTGCTCAGTACCAAGAGTTGTTCGATGTTTAACTCTTTTCATGTTGTGATGTAACTTATGTGGTTATGAAACATTCATGTTTATGAGATGTATTCCTTTGTTGTTTTGGTGGCTTGCTCTATTTTGAGAGGTATCTCGGTGGGTGGTTGTTCAGACCCTATTTGTTTTCTTTTTAGGTGGGTTTTGGATTCTCAAGGATGAGAATGTTTTGAGATGTATCTGATGTAATGGCCCAGACCTCTCTGGTCCATTACTTTGTGAAAATGTGGTGTTAGAGGTGTTCTGGGAGGCCAAGGTGACTTGGGGGGGGGGTGCGTTTGGGAGAATCTTTAAGGAAAACTAAAGGGGAGTAGCTTTCGCACGGGCTGCACACGGTTTTTCTAAACCGTGTGGCCAGACCATGCATAGGTAATCTTGGAGGTAGTGGCTAACGCATGGTTAGTGCACGGTTTGTCTAACCGTGCGGCCTAACCATGCGGGGAGTGTTTGACGAGGCAGTATCTTCTGCACGGGAGGCACATAGTTTGTCTAACTGTGTAGCCAAACCATGCGAGAGGGGTGGGCAAGGCAGTATCTAACGCACGATTAGTGCACGATTTGTCAAACCGTGCGGACTAACCATGCAGACACTTAAATTAGATCCTAAAATTGTGTATCTCAACCATTTCGCCTCTATCTTTCTCATTTAAGATCCTAAGCGGCCATAATTCGGGATTTCCCTCCATTGAAGGTAGGAGAACCTCTCCCAAGCATTTTGGAGGGGATCCGAAGGATTCTATTGACAAATCAAAGACGATTTCTTGAGGTATGTGATTGTTCTTGTTTGGTTTCTTAGATCTACTTAGATATACTTCCCCTCTTCTCTCGGTTTCTTATATCTACACCTGTTATGGGTATATCTAAGTGTGTGGATGCCAAATATGACGGGCTTTGGTCTTGATCTTTCTAGTAGAAGAGATTTAAGGGGGGTTTTTGGAGAATCAACCCGACCTTCTTGAGCGTTCTTTAACCGTTGGGGTTTTTGTCAAAAACCATTGAGGTAGGGGATTCATGGATTCTATTTCTTTTACGTGCAACTATATTGTTATCATGTTTAATCCCACTAGATGATAATAGAATTGACATAATAAATATTTTTAACTAGATAAAGAATTTTTTATCGATCGTATGATATAGCCTCTTTTTTTTCTAGATAGTGTGATATCTATTCTTACTTTTCTTTGCTATTTGTTTTTGATGGAAATCGGTAAACAACTTAAACCAGGATTAATTTAATAATTGTTTGGCTAAAGATAAAGAGGCATGTGAACAAATCTTGTTCTTGTTGTAATTTTTTGTTAATCAAATTGGTATAGTAAGCATGTTTAATCATTTATGTTAGCTTATTGATTAGGTTTCCAGAATTTGGGACCTACGAATTAAATCTGTTAATTCAAGATGGATTAATGAATTTGTTTGTTTGATAATTCCTTGAAGGGTTCTGAGTTACCCTATTGTTTGTTAAAGGGACATAGCCCAATTGATGTGATGGTTGTTTTCCTTCTGCTTATGTTGAGATGTGACCCTAGAGGGGTGTTTTAATATGTGGGGGCATAGAGGCCTTTTGGTTGTGGCAACAGATGATGCCTAGAGTGGCGATATGCATTGGGTTATGCATGTGGGTGTCGGGGAGGACACCAGGGATGATGGAATGGGATGGATGTGGTTGTTGGATACTTTTTGATTCTTTGGTTTTTTATCTACATTACTTTTCCCCATTGCTCGAGGCAGCTAGTATTTCTTACCCTTCTTCTGAAAGAGTCAAAGACCTGTGGGGTATGCCATATGATTTCTATGTTTAGCTTCTCTAGGGGGAATGGGTCTACACTCTTTCAATAGGTGGCAAAGACTCGATGGGTAGTACATCTACTCACCGTGTTGAGCCCCTTTGTGTTAGTAGCATAGAATTCCTTTCTAGAATGCCTGGGAATATTGGAAAGTAAATATGTAATGAATATTTGAATAAATGGTGTTAACTCATGGGGTTGGAGTTCATTGGAACTGATTGATGAGGTTGAGAACTTTTGAAGGAACAATGGATTTTGGGTGTGATGATAATAAAATTTAATGTGGATTTTTTTTGTTCATGATTAATTAATGTTTGAAGAATTAATTAACGTAAAGTGGAACTGATAAAAATAGAATGAATTAATCTAATAAGTCTCTTAAAATGGTTGTGTGCTTATAGGATACCTAGTCTTAGAAGTAACATCCTGGAGTCTGAGAGATGTTAGATGTAGTTGTGTCTAAGACTAGGTTATTCCCATAGTCTGGTTGTGAGTTATAGTATATTTTGTACGTTTTATGTTTCTATACGCTACTCCACCCTTTCAGTAAGGGAAACTGACACCCCAGGTATTCTGATCCCTGGGGGGTGTTTTCCCCAACATTCTAGTGGGAGGATGAATGGCTGACTACCCCCTTTGGCCCTGCTCTCTTCTCTTGGTAGTTATTAGTGCTATTCGGCACAGTGGTTAGTTTTCCCCATATATGTGTGTAGAGGGTTATAATGGCTTGTGGTTATTCACACACGTATATTCTGGATATAGTATCCTATGGACTACTATAGGCATAACGTGTATAGGCTGTGATGGATTGAGGATCCTTACTCGGTGTATGGGCTGTAATGGATTGAGGTATAATACCCGACGTATGATACACGTTATGCGTGCTGTGGTGGCTCCCGGAAACTACATGGTTACTTTTGGTTGTGAGGATAGTGTGGTGCTTCTCCCATGTGTCTGTGGGCAAGCCTTGTGGTGCACAAGGTGCATATTGTGGTGCTTTTCCCAGGTGTCTGCGGGCAAGCCTTTTTGGAGAGAGATGCTTAGGACGTGCGACGTTAGGGAAAAGCTGCAAACTAGTGGGGAAGTTATAGCAGGGTACCCTTGATATTCTTTACTATATTCTATATTCCTGTATGCGTTACTTGGTGAGATTAGCCATGGTGAGGTTGGGAACTTAGTATACCTGCTTAGGTAATGAGTTAGTTTCACTATTTGTTCACTGTGCTTTAACATGCTTTCTTTACTTTGCACGAGAGGCTTCAGGGAGGATCCTACTGAGTATACTGTTACACTCACCCTATGTATATATAAACTGTTTTTCAGGTCACTTGGATCAGGTTGGAGATCAAGGTGGTTTCTACTAGATTGGGGTTGCAGGAGCTGTTTGGGATTGTGGTTGCTACTGTTTTTACTTTCTTTTGGGTACTTGTAGTTTTTCCCCTTTCAGTTGTAATAATTTTGAGTGTCATTACATACGTGCACTTGGGTTTATTTTATATTTCAGTTCTGAGTTGGATTTGGTTGGTGTCTATCTTATCTCTCTCTTCCGTATGTGTTTTCTTAGAGGGAAATGCCTCTCATTTGTGTGTTTATTATACCCTCGGTGCTAGTCGCCAACCTGGGGCCTACTGGAGGCGGGACTCGGGGGTCTTTATCTCCCTTTTCACATTTCCGACCCAAGAGGGGTACACTTTGTGGGGAGGTGGTTGTGACACTAGTATTCTCAAAATACTAACCCTAGTTTCCTAACGAAGAGATCTAAAGGAAGTTCACCAAAGAAGAGGTAATAGTCTTTACCGAATATTTCACATTTATTTCTTCTTCTACTTACTCTTCATGTGTTGTTTATATTATAAAGTAATAAATACAATATAATATATATTATTATATGTTATTATTATAATGGGACAACCATATTCCACCTTTTATCCATCCCACTAAAAAAGAAAGTACCGCACATGTGTACATATGACTTACCATCTCCATGCTGTGGTGTAATATGTTTTTTATAATCACTTTACCTGGATGAGTATAATGATGGAAATAATAGATATAAATGATAATTATAACATGATATTTATTTTTTAATAAAATAATATACCATACACTTCCCCTTTCACCATTAAGGGAATGATACCATCGCTCGTGCGTACGTACGACCTACCGTCTCCACGATGCAATGCGATTCAATGATCATCATTAATGAATGATTATATAAATGTATATAATGAATAAATATGATATATATTTCCTTAATATCATTCTAAAGACTATATAACTATATCCTATTCATAAGAACCATGACTTATACTACAAAACATGCATAGGAAAATGAAGTAGTTAACACCCGAAAGAAGGGTAATAATGAAATATTATTAATAAATGGGTGATGAGATGTTATAAATAAATAATTCATGGTATGATAAGGTTATGTAATAAATTTATAATAAATCCATATTTATTTTATAGGAAGTTTTAACATGAACAATGAAAGAAAATACTTGAGTTAAGGGAATTATTTATTCAATTTTCGATTCATTGGGTTAAACTACTATTTCATTGGTTATGTCATTATACGATTATGTTTGAAATGAATTTGGATTATATTATGTTGTATTTACACTTGTTTTATGTGGTTTTATAGTGAATACACATATTTGATTCATTTTATTAATGATGACTTCAATTATCTGATAATTGTAAGGGTTAATTTCTCAATCTCATTATTATTTGGGATTGTTTATATGTAAGTATCTGCTAGGGAATATTTTTATTCCATGTCCATGTTTCTAAAAAATGTTTTCAAAAATATTTTTACTGTCCTTATAAAATTTTTTAAAGTCATTTTTACCCATGTTTTAATTTTTACTAAATGGTTTGAAAGAAATATTTTTGTCTTTTTTCCAAATGAGGTACTTTTTGACTTTTCCAGAAAAAATTAAAAAGAATATTTTTTAACTTATACAGCATGAATATATTTTTCCACTTTCATGGACCTTAATGTCTTAAAACTTACTTTATAATTTTACCAATTTCTTTACAAATAAAATTACTTCCTTTTTAATTGTGCGACTATAAAAAATGTTTTCAAAATGGAAAGGATATTTTCCTCAAGACTAATTTTCAAGTGATATCTCAAAACCATTTTCCATCTAAGACAAGTTATTTGGTGTTACTTATGTTTTACTTGGGATATGATCCAATTATACCATTATTATGATTTCTATGAATGATTTGTGTTTTTGATGGAATGATGTTTATGAATTACATTTATTTTACTTATGTTATATTATAATGATATGTTTATGAAACCCATTTCTTTTTATGGGTTCTGATATGATAAATGAATTATGTTATTATGGAACACATATGTATGGTTTTCATTATGTGATGGGTGGGACCTATATTTCCCTCCAATGAATTGGGTAAATATTTATATCTCATGAGATAGATAGGACTGGAATGACGAGTGAACTTGGTTCAGTAATACAAGGCTGGAATAGGAAGTAAACCCAATTTAGTAATACAGGGATGAAATAGGAAGTAAACCCAGTTTAATAAAGGAATTTTTGCACTATGATGGTATTTACAGTGATCCTTAACTAATATAAAAATGATTTTCTATACTTATGTGTATACTGAAATTACATGTCTTATATTATACTATCATGGATCATGTTCTTTGATTACTTTATGACTCGTGTCTTATAAACATCCATGTTTTATTCCATGAATCAACATTTTGATCTTTGATATGTAGGGTATAATTTTCAAATTTTATGTTCATGATCACATACCATTATGCTCATCTTATGCTTTCATATGATCATGGTTATATATCTCATATGTTTAACCTTACTGAGTATCTGAGATCACCCTTTCCCCTAGGTTATAAAGAAAGTTTTAAGTAGGAGTACTAAAGGGGAAGATCTTTATAGGAAACATTGAATATCTTTCACCAGACTAGAAGTTTGTATTCCAAGTTTCCAAAGGCACTAAACTATTACAGTCCTCAGGTTTGTGTTTGTGTAATGTAATGAATATTCATTTAAAAAGATGATATATCCATGTATGAAAAGTATGAGTCATTATAGTTGGTATAATAGTAAAGGTTTAGTCAAAATTTATAAACTAGGATGAGAAAACCTTAATAGGATCCCTAAGGATAATTATAAGTATAGGTTAAAATCCTATAATTTTGGTAATGATCATATATAACCTAGGATAAAACCTAAGATGTTATATATTGAAATTATTTTCCCTTTATTATGTGGGTTTTCCACTATGATTATTGTTACTCACACTATACTTTGGGTTTTAGTAAATGGATGGAGCTCAAAGGAACCGTGTTAATGCTGAATGCGATGGGTAATGCATGATTATCCTCCTGAGAATGTTCACACAACTTTCTCCAGATATGAATCATTATCAACTTAAAAATTAACTAAAGAGGGAAAAAAATTATGTTGAGTCCTTCACGAGGGAACATCCACATTCTTTTAGTGGGTCTTTTGATCCACCAGTGGATGAGAAATGGATCAATACCACCGAAAAGATATTTTTGGTTCTCTAATGTTTAGAACATGAGAAATTCATTTTGTAAGTCTATCATTTGAAAGGTGAAGTAGATCAATAGTGGAATCTTACCAAGAATATGAGGCAAAAAGATGAATTTGAATTCATGTAATGGGATGAGTTCAAGAACTTGTTTTTCAATAAGTACTTTCGTCTTATTATTCATATATATAGAGAAGGATTTTCTTGAACTTAAGAAAAAGGATGATGAATATATTGGTACATATGATGAAAATATTACAATACTTGAGAAGTATGCTTCTGGAATTATCATCCAACCTGAAATTAAGGTTGATCGATTCTTCAATGGCTTAAAAACAAGTCTCCGAAGGGCCTTATCCATAAGGGACTTCTGTAGTAATGAAGTAATCATCCAATGTACCATTAAGGTAGAAATGAAAGTTTAAGTATGTATCAATCTAATGGTTTTTATAATAAAAGGAATATTAAGTTTAAAGGAAAATATAATGACCATGGTAAAAAGAATATGATCCTTCCTTTGCGCTCAATGTGTGGAAAGAAACATGAAGGAAACCATCTTAAGAGGACTAGTAAATGTTTCAAGTGTGGTAAATAAGGTCATCAAGAAATTCACTACTGAAGTGATGGGAAAAAAAATCCAATGATGTGAATAGAGAAAAGGTTATATAGAATGAAACTCCCAAACTTAAACGATTCAAGTTCAAAGAAAATAGGAATTATGCTAACCAATTCCCAAATATAAGGGCTAACAGTGATGATCGACATCAGAAACCTATTAAGGCTAAAGAGAAATGGAAATCTCATGTAATCACTATTAGAGATGTGGAGTAAAACAAAGAAGTGGTGGGATGATTGAGTGTTTATATATTGGAATTTAGTAATAATGTTGTAGAAGTACTTTTATGGTATTATGGAATAACAAAACATATAAGGATTGGTCCAATATAGTTTTTCCTTAAATATTTGAAAGTATATGTTTAATGGTAATGGTAATAATGAAAAGTGATTGAGGTGGTAAGGTAATATTGGAAGGAAATGATAACCTTTAATATGTGCATAATGTTGTGATAATGATAAAAAAGAGATGTTCTATTGTGATAAAATAAATGGGATAGTATTGATGACGTTGAAACTAATTAGTAATATAACGATAAGGTGGTTTATAATATCACGGATTGAGTTTATAGAATTTTTGGATTTATGGTATGAGTAAAGAGTTAATTTTTTAATGCATTCATGTTTTTACTGTGGTTTTATGGTAATTCAATTTATTACCATGTTTCAAGAGAACAAATGATAATGGTATTCCCATGTTTTGTGTGTGATAAATAATAGTTATATTAATATATTTGGAGAATAAATGAAAAGTTGATTTAGGAAATTTGATGACCTTATTTAAAAAGTTTTGGTTTTTAATATTTTTTAAGGTTTATAAGGGTAACCATTTATTGTTTAAATGTAATTTTGGACAAGATTTTATAGATTAATATATTATTTCACCATAAAAAGATTTATGCGTATTAGATAACCTACACTAACCATTTTTCAATAATGATAACTTGAGGAAAGAGGAATGACTTATCATCCCATTATGGATCTTATGATACACTAGTTCTTCAAGCATTAAAAATTCAGTTTCACTTCTTATGGTAAGAGATGAAGTTGAAATTGATCAAGGTACAACCAAGAAGTGAGATTTCACTTATGAAATAAAATCAAGTAAGTATATCTTCTCAAAGTATTTTAAAATAAGATGTTATCATACTTTCATCATTTCTAATGATATCAATAACCTTTTTCAAATCTATTTGGTTTATGGTTTCTTGGTCATTAATCTTCTAATTAACATGTTATCTATCATTCTCCATCAGAACTTAATATTTATATTTCTCTTCCATATAAAGGTTTTAACTTCACCCTATTATAATCTTATTCAAAATATCAATTTTGTGGTAAAATTTACATTTCCCTTTCCCTATTATTAATAAGATGTTTTATTAACCCTATTTATGATGTGGGTTTCCCATAAAGGAATTTTCAAATACCCAACTTTTATTTTTGAAGTGAAATTTCAAATTGTGAGGATGCAAATTTTTGAAGTTATTGATCATATTGAGATGATGGATTATTGATTGTTACTTCCATTGAATCTCTATCAAGTTAATTATGTGTTACATATATCTCTATTTAGGAAGTAAATACCTAATACTTCAGATGTACTAAACTTGGAGGCTATACCACTGGAGCATGATATTTCTTATGTAGTGAAACTGGTGGAGATTCTGAATTGTAGAGAAAAATTCCTCTGAAACAAGACCACTCACCTAGTTAAAGTTTTATAGAAAAACCACCAATTTGAGGATGAAACATGGGAACATGGAGATATAATGAGGAATAATTATCCTCAGTTTTTTATACCAAAGTGATTAATTTTGAGTGCTAAATTCATTTTAAGGGGGGTAGAATGTAACACTCTGAGATTTTTATGAAATAGATCTTTAAATAACTTGATTTCTTTGATAGCCTGTGTTTTAAAAACTATGAAATATTATATGTATGTTATAACCCAGTTGTTAAATTAGAGAGAATAAATATGAATAAATTAATTTATAAAATAAATATAAAGGTCAAATCCAATATGAATATATTTGTAATTGCTTATAAAATTATCACACAATTTTTTTTAGTAAAGTCACCATATTCTTCAAAAACACATTTTCTTATTTTGATGAGTAAATATTAATTTATATAAGTTATATAAAATATTTTTTAAAAAATTAAATTAAATTTTGAATTTGGCATGAAAAAAATATCTTAAAATGATTTTATATAATTTTCTGAAAACATCTATTTTTTCAAGGAATAGTGAAAATACTAATTTTTATTAAAAAATGTATTTTAATTTAAAGTATTTAAAAGGTAAAATTATAATTTGTATTATTTCATTTTTATATAATCCAATTTTGGTTTTTTAAAATGATTTTATACTTGAATTTATTATAAAAACATTTTATGTTTAAAAATGTCATTTGTAAAAAGAAACTATTTTCATGGCATTTTATCGGTTTTATTTTAAATTGATTTCTGAAAATTATGTGTTTTAAATTTTAAAAAATAGATATAAAATTTGTATTTATAATGTACAAATTTAGTGAATAAATCCCTTTTATTTTTGGCCAATATGAATAGTAACCTTGGTAAATTTTGTTACTATGGTAAAGAGTAAATTGGATAATTTAGGTTAAAAATAAAATGATAAAGACTATAAAATAACTCTAACACTTGCCTAAATTTTATTCGATGGATATTATTTAACCCCTAACAAATAAGGATATAAATTAAGTTGTTTAACTATCACTTTTCTATGAAAAAACTTATATAATATTTAAATCAAAGAAAACCACAAAATGCCACTTTCTTTGTTTCAAATATCCCTTATGTATTCACATAGAAAAAAGGTAGTTTATGAATGAATATAAATTTAAATTATTAACTTAATAAACATATTTTCATGATATAAATTTATTTTTTACTTTTTGTGTCACATGGATGAGATTATGATATTTATAATATTTTATTTAATAAAAATTCAAAGACGTCACATTCATTTTTTAAATATTATATCTTTTTTAATATAGGGTTAAACTAGAGATATTTTTGATCATAAATAGAATTATTGAATAAAAAATATTTATCTATATCATGGTAATTTATTTATAATTTTTAGTGAATAAATAATTACCTTTAATGCTTGCACAACACTGATGCAATAATTATTTTATTAATAGAAATATCAAATAAATTTTATTAAAAATGTTAAAATAAATATAATTTGAGATAATTTATGTTATCAATGAATATTTGATATTACCTTGATTTATTAGGGATATAATAAACTATTTTTTTGAAGTTAATTTATTATATTGATATATTTAAAAGTCCAAGTAATGAATAATGTCAAAATTGACACCAATGATATTTTATCAAAATAATATTTTATTAAATTATTTAAAAATAATAAAACATATTTAAAAATACAAAATAAATATAATATGTTCTAAAATATCATAAAATTTTCATTTATTGTCCAATTTATATCACATAAGTAAAAATTATAACCTTTTAATATTGAAAAATTTGTTACTGTTGTTAAAATTAATAATAGGTTAACTAAGGGATAATCAAACTGATAAGGTTTAAAATAATACCAAAACTTGTATAAAATATATTGGTTAATTATATTACTACCTTATATTATATTATATTTTAATAAATTTTATTTTGTGCCATTTGGATAGAAAATGAATTTATTATAATTTTATATTTTGAGAAATTTCAAAAGTGCTTCTCACCTCAATTATAAAAGGACACCTCCTCCCTCACTTATTAACATCAATTTTAGCCATCAAGATCGAAAATACCATTAAAATTTATCTTATAAACTTACATATACACATTATATAGGTTCTGGTCTTCTCAAAAGACCAACCCTAGTGTCCCTAAGAAGAGATTTAAAGGAAGTTCACTGAAGAAGAGGTAATCGTATTTATCGAATCTTTCAAGTTTATTTCTTCTTATACTTCCTATTCATGCGTTGATTCCACTATAAAGTAATAAATCTAGTATAATATATATTATGTGATGTTATTATTATTATGTTATAACCATATTCTACCTTTTATCTATCCTATGAAAAATGAAAGCACTGGGCATTCATACGTACGACTTACCATCTCCACAGCACGATGTAATCTATTTTTCATCACCACTTTACTTAGATGGGTATAATTATGGAGATAATATATATATATATATATATATTATAATTATAAAATTATATTTATTCCTGAAAAAATAATATATCTTACACTTCCTTCCCCTTTCACCATTAAGGGAATGATACTGTCGCTCGTGCGTATGTACGACCTACCGTCTCTATGACGTGATTAATTTTCCATGATCACCATTAATTAATGATTATATAAATCTATATAATGAATAGATATTATATATAATACATTAAAATCATTATGTATATGATATAACTATATTCTATGCATAAGAACCAAGACTTATATTAAAAAACATACACAGGGAAATGAAGCAGTTAACACCCGAAGGAAGAGTAATAATGAAATATTATTAATAAAAGCGTGATGAAATATTATAAATAAATAATTAATGGAATTATAAGGTCATGTAATAAATGTATAATAATTCCATATTTATTATACAAGAGGGTTTAACATGAAAAAAATAAATAAAATACTTGAGGTAAGGTAATTCTTAACTCAATTTTAGATTCCTTGATTTATACTACTATTTAATTGATTATGTCATTATAGATTATGTTTTAAATGAATTTTGATTATATTATTATGTATTTACAATTATTTTATGTGAATTTATATAGAATACACATATTTTATTCATTTTATTAATGATAACTTCAATGATCTGATAACTGTAAGGGTTAATTTCACAATATCATTATTATTCAGGTCTATTTATATGTAAGTATCTGCTGGGGAATATTTCTCCTCCATGTAAATGTTTCCAAAAAAAAAATTTCAAATTTTTTTTTACTATTCTTAAATAATTTTTTAATGTCATTTTTACCCATTTCTGAATTTTTACTAAATTTTTGTAAAGGAATATTTTTTCCTTTTTCCAAATGAGGTACTTTGTAACTTTTATGAAACAAATGAAAAGAATGTCTTTTAACTTATACAACATGATTTTTTTCCAATTTTTTGACAACTTAATATATTTAAGATTAATTTAAAAGTTTATAAAGTTATTTTCTTAGAAAATTTGTTTCTTTGTAATTGTGTGGCTATAAAAAAGATGTTTTCAAAATGGAAGGGATATTTTCCTCAAGAATTATTTTCAATTGATCTTTCAAAATAATTTTCCATCTAAGAAAATGTTATCTGATTTTACTTATGTTTTACTGTGGATATGATCCAATTATAACATTATTATTCTTTCTCTTAATGGTTTATTTTTATTATGGAATGATGTTTATGAACTCTATTTCTTTTACTTAATTTATGTTATGATTAAATGCTTTGAAACCCATCTATTTTTTTGGGTTCCGATATGATGAATGAATTATGTTCTTGTGGAACACATATGTATGGTTTCTATTATGTTACAGGTGGGACCTATATCTCCCTCTAATGCATTGGGTAAAGATTTATATCTCATCAGGTAGACAATACTAAAAAGATGAGTGAAATCAGTTATGCAATACATGGATAGAATGAGAAGTAAAACCAATTCAGTAATATAGGATTGGAACAGGAAGTAAACCTAGTCCAGTAAAGGATTTTTTTGCTGTGGTGGTATTGGTAGTGAGCCTTGAATAATATAAAAATGATTTTCTATGGTTATTTTTATTATACAATTCCATTTCTTATATTATACTATCATAGCTCATGTTCTTTGATTATTTTATGAATCATATCTTATGAACATACATGTTTTATTCCATGACTCAAGATTTTGATCCTTGATATGTAGGGTATAATTTTCAAATGTTATGCTCATGATCACATACCCTTATGCTCATCTTATAATTTCATATGACTATGGTTTGATATCTCATATTTTTACCCTTAATAAGAATCTAAGATCACTTTTTTCTTATGTTTCTTTACCCTATGTTATAAAAAAAGGTTTTAAGTAGGAGTAATAAAGGGGAAGATATTTGTGGGAAAAATTGAAGATATTTCACCAGACTAGAAGTTTACATTCCAAGTTTCCAAAGACACTAAACTATTAAGGTCCTTAGATGTAATGAATATTCATCTAAAAAGATGAAATACCCATATATGAAAAGACCAAGTCATTATAAAGGACTTGGGTGAGGCATAATATGTTCTTGGGGTCAATATCCATCATGATAGATCCAAGAGGTTACTCAGCCTAAGTCAAATCACATACATTGAAAAGATACCTAAGAGATTCAACATGGAACAATCCAAAAGGGGATTGTTTCCAACATCACATGACCTTCATATTTCCATGAAAATGTGTCCTCAAATACATGAAGAAATAATTATAATGGTAAATATTCCATACACATTGGTAATTGGGTAAGTCATGTATGCTATGTTATGTTCTTGGCATGATGTCAACTATACATTAATTACCATAGGAAGATATTAAGATGATCCAGGTGACCACCATTGGTTGGAAGTCAAGACTATATTTAAGTATCTGAGGCATACTAAGGATATGTTCCTGATTTATGAAGGATATGAGTAACTAGTAATCAGAGGATATGTAGGTGTAAATTTACAAACTGATCAATATGGAATGAAGTCACAAACAAGATATGTCTTCACTTGGAATAGAGGTTCTATAAGCTATAAGATCTCAAGCAGGATATGGTCATAGATTCTATAGAAGGTTCTGAGTATATTATGGCTTTTGAGGTAGATAAATAAGTAGCATGGAAATGTAACTTCATCTAAGATATTGACATGGTACCTAGTAGTAAAGATCCTATTACACTCTACTATGATAATATTACAATGGTGGATCTTGAAAAAGATCCAAGGTCACATCATCAGATGAAGCACATGTTTGAGTTGGTGTCCTAAGACCAATGTTTTGTACTTTTATTGCTATATATTTGATGTATTTAATATTAATAAAACTTCTTATTAAATACTGTTTATTATTCTGCATGCCTATAATGTAATAATGTCATAGATTATGCGTCACATTGATAAGGTCATAACAGTTCCTCGCTATGATGAGAACCTTGATGTGATATGAAAATATTCTCAAATAATGTTCTGTTATTGGATAACATACTATGATGGGACACATATTACATAGACTGTCAGTTGCGAGTACTTGTAATCATATGAGGCTTCTTATCATGAAATTTGCACTCGGTAATCTCTAAGATGAGGGATTATGAGATATAGACCCACCAGTAAGAATTCCACATGTTTTGGTGTCATCATACATTCCTATATATGAGCATGTGTGATGGTACTTAGATTTTAATATTATTATAAATGCATGTTACAACTCACATATTTAGATGTATTTCATAAACCATGATGATAATAGTTCATAGTGAAGTTGGATATGTTGGGCGCGTCACAAGTGACATGTCATTAATGAATAAGTCAAGGAAGGATTTTCCCTTCCATATTTATGGAAGTTGATATCTTGGACCTTTGATTATAATATAACCATCACATCAAATTCCATTGACATGGTGTAACAATGTGTTTATTTTAGATAGTCAAAGAAAGCCATATCGAGCATATAGGCTGGTGACATGGATGTGCGACCTACTTGATGATATGTTTTGAAAAGGGTATTATATTACACAATGAGTATTCATATGTAGTTGTTGATTTTGTGACATTAAGTTCTTTCTCTTGGGTTGCTTGACATGTTTCTAGATAATAATCTTAGACTTTTGGCAAGCCTATACAATTCCAACAAGAAAGAATCCTATAGGGTCACAAACTAATTGTTTTCATTGATCTTGATTATATTATATTTGAGTTTAATTAATGGAATAAATATTATTCTCACCTTTGTATCACCTAGGATGGAATCATTATGATTATTTCTTGAACTGCCTCCATATTCCTTGGGATTCTCCATTAATTAATAATATTTATTACTCACACGCAGGTGAGGGGAACCATATGATTGGTTAAAGGGGATTACATAAATATCTTTAGACACACAGGTACTATATAATAATGAAGGGAGGGATGACTCGCAGGCCATCATTTAATTTAATATTATATAATTTCATACTCATGTAATAAATTAAATTAAACATCCAACACATACACATGTCTTGGTCAATATCATAAATGTTCATACATGCAACGAATACACAAAATTAAATGGATAGCATTCAATTATTTATTAATTATTTTATTATTTAAAATAAAAGTGCTTGCATTAATTAATTAATTAATAAATTAATTCAATATCATATTAATGATCATCTGATCTTATTTATAGATACCAATCATTAATGTCATTCATGGAAAATAAATAATAAAACCAATAATGACATATTAATTATAATAAATTAATTGAGTATTTAAAATTATTTAAAACCATTATTAAATTTTCAAACACACAAAGATGTGCCAATCAATAAAATAAGGTTTTGATGATGTAATTTTTAAATTTAATGTAATTCTAATTTTTTCCATTAATGGTAGAATAAACGGCGTGTATATCCACCTATATACCATGTAAATTGATTTCTATATATCCAAGTCACATGCTTGGAGCTTCGACATGCTAAATTGGCTGGACCACATGGTGTGTACATGGAAACTACACACCATGTATCTGCTTTCTGTGTGCCATGTTGGACTAGTAAATACGTGGTGTGCAATAAAATCATTTCATGTAATTAATTGCTTGACACATCTAGATACAAAGTTCATGGGTATACACCGTGTTCTCTGGATGCATGCCGTGTAACCTAGTTTTACTGGCCAAAGATTTGAAACTTTTCGATGGTATCTTTAGTCATTGTTCATTTTTTCTTAAACATTTAAGAAAATGAAACACTGAATGAACATGATTAATATTTTGATAACATGTTAATTGAAATCAGATTAAATAATTAATAACATTAAATGAAAACATGTCTACACTTTCACATAGATAAACAATCAAATAAATAATTATAAATTTAAATATGACAGCTCTGATACCAATTATAGTGATCAATATTTCCATGGAAGACAATGTGGAAGATACCTTGACTAAATCCTTGACTCGGAAGAAACATGACTATCATGTGAGGTCTAGCGGACTAAAGGTCGAAGGTAGTTGGCTCTAGTCCAAGTGGGAGTTTATTGGAGTTAGTGTCCGAGGAACTACTTTTTTTACTTTTATTAAATGTATATTCAATGTATTGAATATTAATAAAACTTCTTATTACATATTGTTTTTTTTATGCATGACTCTAATGTAATAATTTTCTAGAGTATACGTCACATTGATAAGGTCATAACGGTTTCTGCTATGATGAGAACATTGATGTACTATGAAAATATTTCAAATAATGTTATGTAGTTGGATAATATACTATGATGGGACACACAATACATAGACTATCAGGTGTGAGTAATCATAAGTAGATGAGCCTTCTTCTCATAAAGTTTTCACTTGGTAATCTCTATGATTAGAGATTATGAGAATAGAACTACCAATATGAATTCTGCATGTTTTGGTGTCCTAAGATATTCCTATCTTCAAGTGCGTGTGATGGTCCTTATACATTAAGATTATTATTAATTCATGTTAAAACTCATGTACTTATATATATTTCATAAACTATGATGATAACAGTTCATGGAGAAGTTAGATATATTGGGTGCGTCACGAGTGACATGCCAATAATGAATAAGTTGAGCAAGTATTTTTTCATTATATCTTTATAGAAGCTGATATCTTGGTCCTTTGATTAGAATAGAACCATCACATTAAATTCCATGGCCATGGTGTAACAACATGTTTATTTCAGATAGTAAAATAAATACATACCATGCTTATTGGTTGGTGACATGACTGTAAAACATGCTTGATGAGATATTGTGAAAAAGGTATTATATTACACAATGATCATTCATATGTGGTTGTTGAAATTGTGACATTAGGTTCTTTCTCTTCAGTTCCTTGACCCATGACTAGATAATAATCTTAGAATTTAGAGAATCCAACCTAATACTAACGAGAAATAATCCTAGAGGGTCACACACTAAGTGTTTCCATTGATCTTGATTAAATTATATTTGAGTTTAATTAATGGAATAAATATTTTTATCAAGTCTGAGGAATAATTTTATTCAAGTTATATTGATTGCATAAATTAAATAAATATTTATTCACCAGATTGTGAATATAATATTTATTTTATTTATTAAATATTTTAATAAATATTTATTCACTAGATTGTGAATAAAATATTTATTTATGAATAAAATGTTTATTCGGTTGTTCAATAAATGCTATAGGAGTTCAAATAGACTAAGACCGAGTCTGGAATAAATATCAATTAATAAGACCGTTACATAATATTTGTTATTGTGAAAGTTGGCACAAACTAAATAATAATAATAATATAATTATTATTATGTGGCATGAGATTTATTAAAGGGAATAAATGTTATTTAATGTCCAGTATGAAATTAAATAATATTTTAATTAAATATTAAATCTATAAATAAATAACTATGTCTATTTCTTAGAGTATCTAAAAAATTGGGAACAGAGTGCCACAAACTAGATCAGAGTGCCATCCAATCTAGCTTCCAACCTGGTCCAAGACATGGCCCAAAGGGTGTTCCCGATCCCCACGGGCTAGAAACTAGTGCTGGGAATCAAAGTAATCACCACAAGACTGATTTTTTCTAATAAACTAGGTTCAAGTTAATAAACTAAATGTGAAATAGAACTAACAAAAATTGAATCACAAATAAATATATATAAACTGATTCAAATACAACTACTGAACAAAAGAAAAACTAAATACTAACTGAGACTGAACATGCCAACATGATCTCTATGTGACCTTTTAGTCACCTCCATCCACAAACCAAACCTCCAAAAAACCAACATGCTCCAACCGTGATCACTCAAACTAGAAAACTTGAACATAAAAAATAGACCAGGTCTACCAAAAATTAATGTTACAAGTAGGGTGTGATCTTAACATCTCAGTAGGAAACCACCATAGAATCCATACATTTCCTTTCTAGAAAATAGTCCATAAACACTAGTTTGAAATATAGATATAAAACCGGGATTTCTATAATTTTATTAAACAAACACATCTTTTTTTTAAAACACTACACACCATATCACTAGTTTTCAAATGGGATTACCATTTTAAAATCAAAACCAAAACCAAGGTAATACCAAGATATGCTGAAAATAAACAAGAAATATACATAGAAAACCAAGTGTATTATAATATGAACAAGAAAATATATATAGTAACCATGGGCGTCTTTTAAACATCCCTAGAGTGATCCTTATATATACTTGAGTCAGAATCACCTACTGAAATATGGTGCAACTCCATAGACTATAACCAACTGGCCACCCTAAACCAAAAAATCTAATGGAACATACCAACAATACCTATCAAGTCAAGGGGTACCAACCCATATGATTGGGGTTGACAAGAAACCATCACTTGACCCTCTAAAATATTCCTAGGAAACCCATGGTAATAGTACACTATGTAAGTAGGAGTCCCTTACATGCATGAAGCACCTTACCTGCCGCCACCGCACTTGCCTACCCCAAACACTAACACCACCCAATCAATAAACCATATTGTTAAATCCTATATAGGGGTGACCAACATACAACAATACATACATAGGTTCCAACCAGACTATCATATCACACAAGATTTCAAAGAATTTATGAAAACACACTAAGATTCCAATTGGGCATTTGTACATTCAAAGATGAAATTCATTTCCAAACATCATAAAGTGACAACCAGGACTTACACTCTTTAAATTACAATATATAAAAAAGATGATATAAAACATTTCTAAAACAAAATTAAACACTACTTTTATATTCACAATGAAATGCATGCCTTTAATTTTCAAATCCAAATTCCACTTCTAACACCATTTCAAAACCAAGAAGAAAGCACACAAGAGATAAAAATATTCCAAACAGGTTTTCATACCATTTAGAAGTCAAATTTTTCTCAAAATTCAATATGGGACTTAAATTCAAATAAATATTTGAAACCAATTTCATGTCATTGAGAACCAAGGGACCATTACTAAAGAAAATAAGAGTTTGAATAATAAATGAGAGGGAAAAATGTTTTTAAATTTGGGGTTTTAATTTGAGAAAATTTATCCAAAACCATCATCATTTGTGTACCCATCCATGTGTGAACTCCAAGAAAACATGGGGGTGAAAAAATTCAATGGCACACCACAAGTATCTATGAAATTACCCAAAACCATTTTCAAAGAAACATCACATGCCTTCCAACAAACACAATAAACCACACTAGAAAAGTAACCACATTCCATATATAAATCCCAAGTCACAATCTGAATAATTTGATAAAACATATCTAAAGGAAATCACTATTTAGATCATCCAATTTTTCTTAAAAATATCAATTTACATTTTATTAAACACATTAGGTGTATAAATATATAGGCATATTTGCAGAATCACTTCAAAATCCATTTTTAACAAATTTTACCAATAGTAAAGCACCCCAAAAAAACCAAATAAACACATAAAAAGAATGTGAAACATATTTTGACACTATATAAAAATAAACAAGCATCAATGAATGGAATCAGAAAGGAAAATAATGGAAACACCTACCTCAATGGAGTGAAGATGAAACAAAACTCTTAGAGAAGGAAGAATGATCCCCAAAGAACAATCTGCATGCTCTAGATCCAAAGAAACACAAACCAAACATCAAACCCAGCTTCTAGGATTCAACAAAGAGATAAAACCCCAACAAGAGGGGACAAGATCTCAAGAGGGAGAGAAGAGAAGGATAAGAAAAAGAGAAAATTGGAAAAACCCCCTAAAAACTTACCTTAGTACTTTGAAGATGCATACATGGAGGAGGAGTATCCAAGGAGAGGGGGGTTTTGGGACCCATTTGTACAACAAAAACAAGCCAAGGGAAGGGGATCGATTTTGAATAAAATGAGGGGAGGGTAGATTAGGGAATTCTAACTTTTTAATGACCTGGAAATGTTGCACGGTTTGGCCGCACAGTTTAACAAACCATATACCAACCATGCGCAAGATAATGAAAAGGAGGGGCACCCTGAATGGGCTGGTCACATGGTTTCCAAATCATGCACCAACCATTCCAAACACCAATTTTCAACTCTAGAACCAAACCACATTCCTACTGCATGGTTTCCCCAACCGTGAAAAGGCTGTGTACCGTGCCCTATACCCCAAACCAAGGGACTCATGGTCACCTAGGTAAATTGTAATGGCCCGAACACTCCTAGTCCATTAATTTGCCTAATTTATGGTGTTTGAGGTATCCTAAGGACCACTAGTGACTCATTAATAAGTTTTCCCAAAACTCAATTCCACCAAATAGTTCCACCAAATGGTTCCACCAAACAGTTCCACCTAAATGGTGGCACCAGTCACGGTGGCACCATGATGGTGGCGATGTGATGGGGGTTCCATGAGGGTGGAACTATAATGGTCACACCACCATGGTCCCACACCAAAACTGTGTCACTGTTATGGTGGAACCATTACGACGTCTCACCGAACGGTGTCCCACCCTCCCTTTTTTTCCAGTTTCTGAGTTTTTCCAGTTCTGCTCCCGTAACGTATCTTTTGACGTAAAAGTGTTTTAATACCCTTTTTAAATCTATTTAAAGCTAGTAAAATATGTTTTAAACCTCCCAAGAGTCAGGTGACCCTTTAGTTACCAAAACATGTGGCTTTTCCTCTATGTCACACCTTTCCCCATGCCTTCTAGCTTCACCCCTATTACGTGGTTTTCTCTCTGGAGAGGATATCTATTAGCTCACAACCATTATATCCACCATTTGAAGATAATTATTAAATAACAATTAATTCCATCGTGTGTAACCACCCAACCGCGTGGTGAAACCATGATCTTCCTTTTAAGCGGTTCAAGATTTCATATTCTGTAACTCTAGGATATTCTTTTTTATCACATGAAGATTATTTTCTTCTTCCTGGAATTCCTTTCTTTTCCTTGGTGCACTTGGAGTCCCTCTTTTAGAGATGAATCATGCACCGTTCTGGAGCCCTTCCTACTCAGCCTTGGATACCTTCGCACAACCCCATTTCTTGGCGCAAACTTTGATCGTTGATCATACAAGTAGGGTTTTTCTTCATCTCTCTTTACTGTGTATCATGCGTGGTGGGTATGATAATGTTTCCTTGAGGAATGGATAAAAATGAACCTTAAATAAGATAATAAATGGTTTTTAAATAATTAAGGGGTGTTCTTGATGATAATACTACTATACTCTTTTGACTTCGTTTATATATTGTGAATTGTATGGGCCTATTTCTACTGAAAATCATGGCTGTTGGTGGTCCTTTATTGTGCACTAATGCACCTCTATTTTTTGGATAATCTTGTGATTGAATGGCCATAACATGTAAACTAGTTAATGACATAAACTTGGTTGATTAAATGGATTTCCAATGAATAATAATCCTTGTGTGATCACCCCAGTTAACCAAAGGGAAAGAAGGAACTTGATAAATAGTGTGGTTAAATCTAAAAATTCCCTTTCTTTGTTCTGCTAATATACATGATTGTTCTGCTTGATGCTTATGGGTGACATGGATGGGGATGGGATCCCCTATTGTTCAGTTGTTGTCCTGTGGAACCTTGCCCGTATGTTGGGGCTTGGTTTAGTTCTAGTACTTTGAGAGATATCACAGATCTCTTTTGTTGTTGTGACTTTACAAGAGAACTAGGTGTGAATGCTTAAATTACTGTTTGGATGTTTTCTTCTTCAGAGTTTTTTTGACTTGTGTATGTGTCTGCTAGTTTCCCGATAGTGGAGAATTATTATTTTTTCTAATGAAATAACTTGAACATGATAAGAAGAAGGGGTGGTGCTCTGGTTGTGGATTTTGTGCATTTGTGTATGTATGAATAGTAATGAGGGTGTTTGTGTATGGGTTGGTTTTGGGACCCCTAGGCTAGGATGAGTGCTTTTTTACCTATATGTAAAAATTTAGTTCCTGTGTTTCTTATTTTCACCCACCCAAGTTGAGAACTTCGTTCCAAACACCCTCATTTCATGAGGGAGGGTATTTTTTCCAAAATTCTTATGAGTGGTTGGTTATTAACTCTTTTCTACTCCATCTCCCAGGTAGCCCAAGACTCTTTGGGTAGGATATGATGGCCAGAGGTCCATTATATCTCAAGATTCTTCAGTTAGGGTATGTTATGGTGGTTGGCCCAGGTGTGTGTGGGTAGGTTTGTTTCCCATGTGTATTCGGGATGAGGCCCAAGTGTCTTAGGGTGTGGCGGTGGTTATTTTGGCCCAGGTATCTGCAAGCGAGGTTATGTATGATTGTGGTGGCCTAGGTGTCTATGGGCAGGATGTATGGGTGTGGTGTCCCAAAAGGTTGTTGTTGGGGTGATAGTGGGGCTACAATGAAAAATGGTGGGGAGGTTCAACTCATAGGATGTCTTCAATAACCAGTGGGAAAGTGGTGTGAGGTACCCAAATATCAATGTGCTATTACTATTACTTTACATGACTTGCGTTATTTGGGGAGTGTGACTTGGGGAGGCTGGGTGGGTAGTTTCCCTTGATAAGTGTTTTGGCTACCTCTACTTTCTCATGGGGCATTAGAATACCTCCCCAATTGTGCACGAGAGCATTTGGTTTACCCTACTGAGTATACCTGTATACTCACCCTACGCATATAAAACTTCTTTCAGGTTTCTAGGAGGACTTTGAGGACCATGCCAGACCTTACTAGCTCGGGCATTGGGAAAATTTCTATGGCTGTTTTCTTTCCTTTTTGGTAATTTCCTTATAGTTTTCTTGTACCATGTATCAGTTTATTTTGAACATGAATATGAGAGTGGATTTTTGGCTTTACTTTTAATTTTAGTTTTGCGGAGTTGTTTGGGATTTATCATCTTATCTCTTGATCTTATTAAATAAAAATGGGAAATTTCTTCCATTTTACATTAAATTATATACCCTTGGTGCTAGTTGCCACTCCAGGGCCTATTGAAGGTAGGACTCAAGGGTCATTATCTCTCCTTAAACTTGAATAAGAAAGGGTCTAGAAGTTTTTTTATCCCTTTCCTCATCTTGGTGAAGGTGGGTCATGATAGAATGGTATCAGAGGTGATGGTTGAGATATAGGATGGAGTTCAGAGTTAGGCATAGTGATTATTGCATGGAATGGTAGGGAAATAATGTTAAGAAATCTTGGTGCATGAAATAGGCTGGGGAAGACCAGCTAGGACATGAGATTTTAGGCCCCCCCGTTATTCTATGCAAGGACTCTGGACCTACCGAAGGACCAAGTGAGGCTACATTGATTTTAGGGTAGATACCCTAGGAAAGGTAAATGCATCATAATGACATGTGTTCTGGATGTTTTTGGAATTTAAAATGAATAAAAAGTTTAAGAAAAATTTAAAAGAAATTCTATACACTACTCGGGATTAGGCATTATCTGTTTACCTTGCATCTATGGAACCCAGATGACAACCATGAGTAGTGTAGGAAATCAAGGCCCATGAGGCTGATCGACAGAGGGCTGATCAAGAGGAGGAGGATGACCAGTGGTAGAAGATTATTTGGGACTTTAATCGGAAAACCCTTAGGAAGTACGAGGGTAGCGTCTCGGACATAGAGACAGAAAGATGGATCATGGAGTTGGTGATAGCTTTCAGCTTGATCTAGGCTTAGGCTAAGTACTAGGTTTCTCTGGCTGTAAGATAGATGTGGGGAGTAGCATGTCAATTTTTAACGCTCTATATTAGGGAGAAGAGGGTGGATAAGGTTTCATGGACAGACTTCAAGAGGGAGTTCCAGGTGGAATTCCTCTCTTCCACAATGAAGACTGGGAAGAGGTAGGAGTTACTCTCCTTCCAACATGGGAGAATTTAAATAAGGGAGTATGGGATTATGTTCAAGGATATCTTTTGTTTTTCTCTAGACCTCTTTCCATATGAGGAATCTTGGATGATACGTTTAGAGGAGGCACTCCGACATTCTCTTCAGTATGCTGTTACTCCATTCACAAAACCAACATACCTGGATGTTCAGAAGAAGGATGAAGTGGTGGAGAAGATTCACACACTTGGAGGTGTTCCATGAGAGGGGATCTAGTTAGGTTCGTCAAAGGGGAATGCTATTAGCAGTAGGCCTTCAACATCAGGGCCATCCAGGTTTCGGCTGGTGGGGAGCATGCCCCAGCAGTTCCAATTTTGATCTCTCAGTCCTCGCCCTTTCCTTACGGGCCCAAAACCAAGATGATTTATCTATGGAATCCATGGGAACCTTCAGAACCAGTTTCTAGACCAAGTGAAGTACACTGGAGGTGGGAAGGTTCAACACCCACCTCAACAGCAGCAGTTTCTAGCCAGGACCTTTCAGCAGCCGCAATAGGGATAATGATCTTCCAATCCTCTAAGAGAAAACGTTGTAGGAGGAGGCTGACCTCAGGGATCTCCTTATGGACCTCGACTAGGGCATGTTATGGGGGTTGATCAACATCCTAGGGGAAGAGGAGCTAGGTGTGGGCAGTTGCACGCTGCAGTTCCATCAGGGTCATAGGTCATTCGAAGTACGATCAACTTGTTTAGTACGCTTACCCATGCCTTGTTTGATTCAAAATATTCTCACTCCTTTTTTGCACCCAGTCTAGCCCATGCTTTGGGTATAGATGTAGAGAGACTTCCTGTGCCCCTGGTATTGAGTGCGCCGGTCTAGGGTCAGACCAGCTTGTCTTATGTTTGCTTAGGATGTAGACTGATGTTGGGGCCACATCAGTCCAGTGGGGAACTTCTTTTACTATAAATGAAGCCATACTATATCATCCTGGGTGTCGAATGGATATTTTATGTGCACACTGTCATCAAATGATTCTAGAGAAGGGTCTTGTTCTCAGATATGGGTGGCTTACGTGTAGTTTTCATTGGCGAGCAGGGTTTCTAAGAGGTCAGCTGGAGAGTGGAGCCCCTTCTGTCCTTGTTAGCTATTTTCTAAGTGGAGTCGATAGATATAGAGATGGTGGAAGTCCTGGGGATCGTCAATGAGTTCCTGGATGTCTTTACTGGAGAAGTGGAGACTCTACCCCCTCAATGTGATGTTGAGTTTGGGATAGACTTGCAACCCAGTGCTTGTTCGATTTCGATGGATCCCTATCATATGGAGACTTCTGAGTTGTGAAAGTTGAAAATCCAAGTTGATTACCTGATGAATAAGGGTTTTATTATATTGATCACGTCACCATGGGGTTCTCTAGTCTTATTCTCAAAGAAGGAAGACAGTGGTCTGAGGCTGTGTGTAGACCACTAAAGGCTGAATCAGGCGACGATCAAGAATCGTTACCCCCTCCCAAGGATCGAAGGCCTTTTTGACCAGTTGAAGGGAGTAGGTTGGTTCTCTAAGTTTGACCTATGGTTGAAATATCACCAGTTGAAGGTGAAAGAGGGTGACATCTCACTGACTAATTTCAAGTGCAATTATGGGCACTTTGAGTTTGTGGTTATGCTGTTCGGCATTACGAACGCACCAAACATGTTCATAGGGCTCATGAACTCTTTATTCCATGAGTATATAGAATGGTTCATATTCATGTTTATCGACTACATCCTGATCTACTCAAGATCATGGGAGTATCACAATGATCATATGAGGACAGTTTTAGACGTCCTCCGACAACACCACCTCTATGGGAAGTTGTCCAAGTGCATGTTATGAACACGAGAGGTGCACTTAATTGGACACGTGGTGTCCCAATAGGTCATATTAGTAAACCCATAAAAGGTCAAAGTGGTTGTTTCTTGGGAAGCACCCAAGAACGTGGTAGAGGTTCATAGTTTCCTGGGTTTAGCAGGTTACTACCGGAGGTTCATGCCCAACTTATATTGAGTTACATCACCTTTGATATCCTTGAACAATAAAGACCAGACTTTTGTATGGAGTGAGAAATGCTAGGTAGCCTTCAGTTATTTGAAGGGGAAACTGGTCAGTGCCCCAGTACTGAGGTTTCCATATGAAGGGATAATGTTTTAAGTGTTTTGTGATGCTTCAGGCCTAGGATTGGGGTGTGTGATGATGCAGAATTGGGGAGTGATCTCTTATGGGTCTAGGTAGTTAAGTCCCCATGAGAATAACTATTCCACCCATGATTTGGAACTTGCAGTGGTTGTGTTCGCGCTGAATTTGTGGTGGCATTACCTCATCAGGGAATGCTTAGTGGTCTTCACAGATCACAAGATCTTGAGGTATATCTTCTCCCAACATGACCTGAACTTATGGTAGAGGAGGTGGATGGAGTCTCTTTAGTACTATGAATTTGATATTTCCTAAACCTTAGGAAAGGGGAACTTGGTGGATGATTCCTTGAGTAGAAAGTCACAGAAGGATGTGGTTCGAGAATCAACAGATGCTCGGAAGGTGATGGAGGAGTTAGATACCTTACACCTGGATGCAAAAGTGGAAAATGGTAAAGGTTGTATATTCTAGATGACAGTGAATTATTCCTTGGTAAAAAAAGTGGAGGAGTCCCAGTGTGGGGACTTAGAGGATGAAATAATGCGTGATCACGTTATCCAGGGCAATGCTCCGGAAGGATGGTTAGAATTTGGTTAGAATCAGATGCTATTTCATGGGAAGCTATTTATCCTGGTGGAAATGAGCAAGAAAGTTATTGGTGAGTTCCATAAATAACCCCTAGTGGTACACCCGGGAGTTTCCAAGATGTACTGGGGATTGAGGGGTCAGTTTTTGTGGCCCGAGGTTAAGCAGGATATAACAAAGTTTGTGAAAAAGTGCCTCATGTGTCAGCAGGTGAAGGTTGAACACCGCTTCCCAGGAGGTCTTTTGTAGCCTTTAGATGTCCCTGAGTGGAAGTGAGATGACATATTGATGGATTTAGTCATGAGACTACCCAGGGTTCAAGGAGGCTATGATGCTATTTGGGTAGTGGTGGACTGGATGACGAAATCAACTCACTTCCTGGCAGTCAAGGAGTCGAGTGCGGTGGATGCCTTAACACTAAGGTATATGGATGAGGTGGTGAAATTTCATGGAGTTATGAGGTCCACAATCTAGGGCCAAGATACATGGTTTAAATCACGAGTCTAGAAGGGATTTAAACATGATTTTAGAACCCAACTATGCCTCATCATTACTTTCCACCCCCAAACAGACGAGTAGACAGAGAAGACCATCTAGACGTTGGAAGATATGCTACAAGAATGTGTTTTTGATTTTGAGGTATCGTGGGTATGCCACTTTCCTATGTTAGATTTTACCTACAACAATAACTATCACTCTACAATTAGCATGGACCCATTCAGAGCTTTGTATGGAAGACCGTGTTGTTCATCAATGTGCTAGACAGAGGTTGGGGAAGCGAGTGTTCTTGGTCCAGAGGTGGTGCTGAGCATGAATGAGAAGGTCCAGCTTGTGAGTGAGAAGATGAAGGCATCTCAGGACTAGCAGAAGATGTATTTTGACCATAGTAGGAGACCCTTGGAGTTTGAGGTTGGGGACTATGTGTTCTTAAAGGTCTCCCCTCGACTGGGGGAGACTAGATATCGAGGACGATACGGCGTTCGTGGAGTGACCAGTGAGGATTTGGGATCATGATGAGAAGGTGATTCATGGATGAACCATTCCCTTGGTTAGTGTGTTATGGAGGCATGGTGGCCTCGAGGAGAGTACCTGGGAATGGGAGGCACAAATGCCTGCCCAGTACCTAGATTTGTTTTGATTTTTGTTCTGTGTTGTTTTTTACTTGACTGTGATGTAATTATTGACCTTATTAACCATGGGATGGGTTGTTTTCCTTGTTCTATGAATGCGTGTGAAAATTCATGACTGTGGGTATGGGAGAACCTAATACCTAATCAAGACATGTTAAAGTGTATGCGATTAAACCCATGAGGGTGAGTCAGTGCCGCCCAATGTGGATAGTATCTTAACATAGAGGAAGGAACTCCCTAATCCATGTATCTGGATGGTTTGAGTTTTTTGTTTGTGTGGCTTCTTAGTGTTTCTACAGTTGTTCAGGATATAGTTGAGAGAGATACTCCTAGAATTCATTTTTTTTGACTTTTGAGAAACTCTAGGGTGGTTTTGTCACTGATAGGTATCTTACGAGGTGGTTGTTTAGACCCCTCTCTTTTCTTTGAGTTTACTCTTGGATTATTGAGGATGAGAATAGTTTGATAGGTTTCTCATGTAATGTACATGACCCTACTTGTCCATTACTTTGCCAAATTTCTGGTATTTGAGGTATCTTGGGGACCACCAGTGACTCATTAAGAAGTTTTCCAAAAACTTGGTTCCATTGAAATGGTGGCACCGGTCATGGTGGTGCCATGACAGTGGCACCATGACGGTGGCACCATGATGGTGGCTCTGTGATGGTGTCACTGTAACAGTCACACTGTAATTTCATACACCAGAATAGTGGAACCACTTACGATGGTACACCTAACTGGTGGCACTGTTATGGAGGCACCGTTACGGTGTCTCACTGAATGGTGTCCCACCCTTTTCCATTTTTTCCAGTTTCTGAGATTTTCCAGTTCTGCTCCCATAACATATCTTTTGATGTAAAAGTGTTTTAATACCCTTTTTAAACCATTTAAATCCATTAAAACATGTTTTAAACCCACAGGATTCGAGAGACCCTTTAGTTACCAAAATGCGTGGCTTTTCCTTGGTGCCACACCTTTCCCCGTGCCTTCCAACTTCACCCCTATTACATGGTTTTCTCTGTTTAGAGGATATCTATTAGCTCACATCCATTATCTCCACCATCCAAGTATAATTATTAAATAAAAATTAATTTCACCGTGTTTAACCACCCAACCGTGTGGTAAAACCATGATTCTCCTTTTAAGTGGTTTGAGATTTCATATTCAGTAACTCCAGGATCTTCCTTTTTATCACACAAATATTATTTTCTTCTTCTTGGATTTCCTTTATTTTTCTTGGTGCACTTGGAGTCCCTCTATCAGAGATGAATCATGAGTCATGCTGGAGCCCTTCCCACTCAGCCTTGGATAACTTTTCACAACCCCAGTTCTTGGAGAAAATTTCGATCATCGATCATCCAAGTAGGGTTTTCCTTCGTCTTTCTTTACTGTGTATTATGCGGGGTGGGTATGATAATGTTTTCTCAGGGCGTGGATGAAACCTAACCTTAACGAAGATAATAAATGGTTTTTAAAGAATGAAGGGGTGTGCTTGATGATGATGCTGCTGTACTATTTTCCCTTCCTATATATGTTGTGAACTTTATGGGCCTATGCCCAATAAAAATCATGGCCGTTTGTGGTCCTTTCTTGGGCACTAATGCACCTATGTTTTCTAGATAATCTTGTGATTGAATTTCCATAACATGGAAACTAGTTAATCACATAAACTTAGTTGATTTAATGGATGTCCAATGAATAAGAATCCTTGTGTGATCACCCCATTTAACCAAAGGGAAAGAAGGAACTTGATAAATGGTGTGGTTAAATCTGAAAACTCCCTTGACTTGTTATTCTAATAAACACGGTTGTTATTATTGATTATTGGGGGGTGACGTGGATGGGGATGGGATCCCATATTGTTCAGTTGTTGTATTGTGGAACCTTGCCCATATGTTGGGGCTTGGCTTGGTTCCAGTACTTTGAGGGATCTCATGGATCCCTTTTGTTGTTATGATTTTACAAGAGAACTGAGTGTGAATTCTTAAATTTCTATTTGGATGTTTTCTTCTTTAGAGTTTTTTTGACTTGTGAATGTTCCTATTAGTTTTCCAATAGTGGAGAATTATTTTTTTCTAACAAAATCACATGAACATGATAAGAAGAAGGGGTGGTGCTTTGGTTGTGGATTTTGTGAATTTGTGCATGTATGAATAGTAATTAGGGTATTTGTGTATGGGATGGTTTTGGGACCCCTAGGTTGGGATGAGTGATTGTTTACCTATACATATAAATTTAGTTCTTGTGTTTTTTATCTGCACCCCACCCAAGTTGAGCACTTCGTGTAGAAAACCCCCATTTCATGGGGAGGGTGTTTTTCCCAACATTCTTATGAGTGGTTGGTTATTATCTCCTTTATTATCCATCTCCTGGGTATCCCAAGACTCTTTTGGAAGGCTGTGACGGCCTAAGGTCCATTATAGCCCAAGATTCTTTGGGTAGGGTATGTT
This sequence comes from Viscum album, assembly GCA_963277665.1. NCBI lineage: Eukaryota > Viridiplantae > Streptophyta > Magnoliopsida > Santalales > Viscaceae > Viscum > Viscum album. The sequence goes on from OY728148.1 coordinate 1,811,924,641, forward strand.
GTGGTGGTTGGCCCAGGTGTGTGTGGGTAGGTTTGTTTCCCAAGTGTCTTCGGGAGAAGGCCCATGTGTCTTCAGGCGTGGCGATGGTTGTTCTGGACCAGGTATCTATGGGCGTGGTTACATGTGGTTATGGTGGCCGAGGTGTCTATGGCCAGGATGCATGGTTATAGTGGCCCAAAAGGTTGTTGTTGGGGCGGCAGTGGGATTGCAGTGAAAAATGGTGGGGGAGGTTCGATGCATAGGATGTATTCAATAAACAGTGGTAAAGCGATGCGGGGTACCCAAATATAGATGTGTTATTACTATTACTTTACATGACTTACATTATTTGGGGAGTGTTCCTTGGTGAGGCTGAGTGGGTAGTTTCCCTTTCTAGGTATTTTGGATACCTATACTTTCTCACTGGGCATTAGAATGCCTCCCCACTTGTGCATCAGAGATTTTAGTTTACCCTACTGAGTATACCTGTATACTCACCCTATAGATATAAAACTACTTTCAGGTTTCTAGGAGTACTTTGAGGACCATGCAAGAACTTACTAGCTCAGATGTTGGGACAGTTTCTATTGCTGTTTTCTTTCATTTTGGTACTTTCCTTGGAGTTTTCTTGTACCTTGTGTCAGTTTATTTTGAACATGCATATGAGAGTGGATTTTTGGATTTACTTTTAATTTTAGTTTGGTGGAGTTTTTTGGGATTTATAATCTTATATATTGATCCTATTAAATAAAAATGGGTAATGACTTCCATTTTACGTGAAATTCTATACCCTTGGTGCTAGTCGTCACTCCGGGGCCTATTGAAGGCGGGACTCAAGGGTCATTATCTCTCCTTCAACTTGAATAAGGAAGGGTTTACTAGTTTGCTGTCCCTTTACTCATCTTGGTGAAGGCAGGTCGTGACATGAATCCACATGACTTCCCTTAACCGTGCACTGATCGTGCCCTAGACAAAAACCCACCCGAGACTTCTAAAATTCAAAAATTTAAATTGGAGCCCAACTTGAACCTCAACCAAAAATATCTAAATACAATAAAATAATAAAATAAATAAATTTACATGGTCGGGGTGTGACAATTATACTCACCACAAAAAATTTCTTCCCCCATAAATTCACCCAACCAAAAGATAAAAAAAAACTCGAATCCATGCCTGATCAATGCTAAAAAAACTATGAATATCAGGGTGACCTCTTATTTCACAAGTCACACCTGACCGATCTAGAGGAAACCACAACATAAGAACAATGGAAGAAAATAAGAGGGTTCTAACCACCATAAGAAACCAAATAACATGATCAACATAGTGACAAAACTTCATACCAGCCCAACGTAGGAACTCCCAACACAAACCAAGAATACCCCATCTCAAGGGGACCCCACATAAGACATCCAAACTAAAAAACAAACTAAAATAAAATTAATTGATCCCACAAGCACACAAATATTAAAATGAGAACAATTGAAAAATAGAAATGAGACCGGACCACACAAGGGCTGAGCACCCTCAAAGAAGAATAAATGATTCAAAGAGCCAAATTCAGATAAACACAACTACTCAGATTATAATAAAACAAGTCCATCATACTTTTAAAATGAAATGATGAACTTACAACAATAGAAAAAACGAAAACAAGTAAACTTCAAATGTATCCCCCTTGACATGGGAGACAAGAACCAGGCCAAGGTTTCCCATATCCCCAGAGACTTCTGACTATGCATAAGCTTCACTCTAAGTCCTATGGCTGGAGCCCTGATGACTAAAGCATCCACTGCCTCACAGTAAGGTGCTAACATCCTCCGATCAAGACTTCTTCCTCGAGAAACAATTACTATAAAAATTCTTCATATGAACAAAATGGACACAATGATGGCATACCCTCAGAGGATTGTGACAAGATGACTTTGAATGCTCAAATCATCCACACTAAAAGCATACGAGTGAGAGGTCTGAAGAATGATAGGCCGTAACCAATGAAGGAGAATCCTTAAGGATGGGTCCCTCTGGCATGCACTCCCTTCTAGATGGGGAACCTCCACGAGCAAGAAGAGACACCATATTTCTAACTTTCACTTAAACTAACTAAACTAGGAACCCTCCATCCACCAAATTCTCAAAATGAATATCCTTGGAAGAGAGAGATTTCTCCTTGATCTCTAGATAAAGACCCCAATAAAAATACATGCCTTTAATAGATCCTACGACACTACCTCTAGAGAAAAGGAAACTAGCTCCCTAAATCAATCAACATAGGCCTTCATCGTATACTCGCCTTGATAAATACTCATGAGCTCTTTCCTTTTCTTCATCTGTACTTCCTTAGGTATAAACCATCAGAAAAAAATGGGCTTAAAAACTTACCATGTCATCTCATCATGAATCAAGGGTGGGGAAAACATCTCCCATTCATCAAAATATTAACCCTCAAACAACCCCATAACAACACAGACTCTAATATCTTTAGGAATTACCAATGATCTGAAGACACTCTCAACTTCCTCAAGCCACTCCGCTGCCTCTAATGGACCTCAATCACCATGATAAATAGTCAACACTCAATAAGAACCAGAAATTGGACATGAATCATTAGAAACTTTGGGAAAATTTCTAGGAGGAATATTTTGATCAACACGAGAAAAAAAAACCAAAATCAACATCCTAATAAGAATATACCAAAATAACACCTCAAGCCAATGATATTAGGCCCTCAAGGAAAACACATAAAAGCACAACCAAAAAATCTCTTTTAAAAAACCACCGTTTTTTATTTAAATTTCAAAACAACCTTATTCTAAGGCCACTATCCAAATACAAAAATCCATTTTCATAATAAGAACCCACTATTTTAAAGAAAAAAAACTTCAAACTTTTAGATTTCAAAAACTCACCCATGAAATCCTATAAACCGTCACATATATGTCCATACACTTCCACTTAAATCATCCATGCCCATGTTACAACATGAACTTTCCACACATACCCACACATATGTTAAGTTTCATAAGAAGTACCAAGGGTCACACATTTCTTTTCATTATCAAATCTGATCAATAACTAAATTCACAACCCAAGACACTTTTTACTTTCAAAACCCATTATTTCCAATTTAAAAACCACTTGAAACAAATAATTTCCATTTTAAAACCATTTTAATTTCAATAACTCACTTATAACAACCAAAATTGAAACAATACACAACAAGCACCAAACTACTAGAATGAGGAACTAGTGTGCATACCTAACTTGGTGAAATGGTTAGTGGTCCATGCTCCAAGTAGGAATTAATAACTAGGGGAAGCTTGAACCATGAAATCAGACTCCACATGGGTCACTAATCCATATGAGATCACAACATGACACCATATCAGCTCCATTATCATTCCTCATCCAAAACAAATACAAAATACTCAAATCCTGGACTACCCCTGACAACTTGAGGATTAGAATGAGCAAGGGTTCATGATGACCTTCCCGTACCTACCTCTTAAGTTCTGTAAGTCCTAATCTCTAATATACCTGACACCCCAAATAAAAAAGATCCTTCTATGAAACCATTTTTTCATGAACCAGATTGGAGTTCCATATAACTTAGAATACAACCCTATCCAAGATATGGCCCTAAGGGCATTCTTGATCCCCACAGGTAGGAAACTGGTGCTAGGCATCAAAGTAATCACTAAGGGAATGAATTTTCCCAATAAAACAGGATAAAATTAATTAAATAAATGTGAAATAGAACTAACAAAAATTGAATCACAAATAAATATATATAAACTAATTTAGATACAACTGTTGAACAAAAGAAAAACTAAATACAAACTAAGACCAAACATGCCAACATGATATCCATGTGACCTTTTGGTAACCTCCATCCACAGACCAACCCACCACAAGACCAACTTTCTCCAACCATGAGAACTTGAACCATAAAACCTAAAACTATAAAATAGATTAGGTCTACTGACACTGACTAGTAAAAGTAGGGTGTGAGATTAACATCTCAGTAAGAAACCACCACATAATCTACATATTTCTTTTCCCAAAAATAGTCCAAAACACTACTTTTAAATATAGATACAAAAATAGGTTTTTCTCATTTTAATAAACAAACACACCTTTTTCTTTTTAAAACACTACACACCATATCACTAGTTTTCAAAGGGGATTACCATTTAAAAAAACCCAAACCAAGGTAATACCAATCTATGATGAAAACGAACAAGCAGTATAAATAGAAAACCAAGTGCAGCAGAATATAGACAAGAAAATACATATAGTAACCATCTGAGTTTCCTAAAAATCCCTAGATCAATCCTTGGACATACTCAACTCAGACTCACCTAACGAAATATTCTGTAACTCTATAGTATATAACCAACTAATCTCCATAAACTAACTAATCTAGTGGAATATTCCATAAAGCCCTATTAAGTCAAGGGGGTACCAACCCATCTAATTGGGGTTAATAAGGAACTGTCACTCAACCCTTTAAAAGACACCCTAGAAACCCATGGTAATAGTACACTATGTAAGTAGGAGGACCTCACATGCGTGACTCACCTTACATGCCACCATCACACTTTCTTATCCCAAACACTGCACCACCCATGCAATAACCCATATTGGGAAATCCTCCATAGGGGTTCCTAACATACAAAAATCCATACACAGGTGCCAAATAGACTGTCATATCACACAATCTTTCAAATAATTTCTCAAAACACACTAAGATTCCAACCAAGTATTTTTACTTTCAAATCTAAAATTCATTTCCAAACATCATAAAGTTCCAACAGGGCCTTCCACTCTTTAAATTCAAATATATAAAAAATATGGTATAAAAAATTTATATCCAAATGAGCCTTTAAGTTCCTAATCTAAATTCTACTTCTAACACCATTTCAAAACCAAGAATAAAACACACATGATAACCAAAGATTACAAATGGGCTTTTGTACTCTTTATAAGTTAACATTTTCTCAAAATTCCATATGGGAAATAACTTCAAAGATAATTTTGAAACCACCTTCATGTCATTGTGAATAAAGGGAACATTAGTAAAGAAAATAAGAGTTTGAATAAGAAATATGAGATAGGGGAAAGTGTTTTAAAATCCAAGTTTTTAATTTGAGAAAATTTATCCAGATTCTTCATAATTTGTGTGTCCATACATGTGTTCACTTCGAGCAAAAATTGACATGCCCACATACTATGGCACACAACAAGTATCCATGAAATTAACCAAAACCATTTTCAAAGAAACATCATATACCTTACAATAAAAACAACAAACCACAAAACAAATTCACCACATTTAACATATAAATCCCAAGTCACAATCCATCCAATTTAATAAAACATATCTAAGGGAAATCACCATTCAAATCATCTAATTTTTCTTTGAAATGTTAATTTACATTTTATTAAACACATTGGGTGCATAAATATACATAAATATTTAAATAATCACTTCAAAAACCATATTTAACAAATTCTACCAACACTAAAGCACCACAAGAAACCAAAAAACACATCACAAGCATGAAAAACATATTTTTACACTATTTAAAAATCCAAAAGCATCAATGGAATGAATTAGAATGGAAAATAATGGAAACACCTACTTCAATGGAGTGCAGATGCGATGAAACTCTTAGAGAAGGAAGAATGTACCCCAAATAACAATATTCATTCCCTTGATCCAAATAAATACCAACAAAACATCAAACCTAGATCCTAGGGTTAGAACAAGAGAGAAAACCCCAACAAAAGGGGCCAATATATCAAGATGGAGATAAGTGAAGGAGAATAAGAGGATAAAATTTGAAAAAAACCCTAAAAATTTACCTAAGAATTTTGAAGATGGATCCATGGAGGAGGAAGATCCAAGGATAGGGGGTTTTGGGACCCCTTCATGCACCAAAAACGAGCCAATGTAAGGGTACTTGATTGTGGATAAAAGTAGGGGAGGTTAAATTAAGGAATTAAAACTTTTTAATAACCTGGAAACATCATACAATTTGTCCACCCAGTTTACAAAATGGTGCACCAATCGTGCATGAGCTACTGGAAAGGAGGGTTACCTTGCATGGTCTGGTCACATGGTTACCAAACCGAATGTCAATAATGATAAACGCCACTTCCCAACTCTATAACCAAACCACTCACTTGTCGCACAATTTCCAAATTGTGCATAGGCTGTGTGCTATGCCCAAAACCCAAAACCAAGGGCCGCATGGTTACCTAGATGAAGCCTCATGGTTTCCCTTAACTATGAATTGATCATGCATAGGACAAAACCCCACCTGGGACAACCAAAATTAAAAAAATTTAAACCAGGACCCAACCTAAACCTTAAACAAAAAGATCTAAATCCAAGAAAATAATAAAATAAAGTAATTCCCAAGGTCGGGGTGTGACATAGAGAATTATTCTGCACAAAAAATTATCTCTTAACTCCTCATATCTCCCCCTCAATAATGATTAGTGTAAGAGATATTTCTTCAAGACCAAAGAATGAGCGATCAATAATGAAAAAAACAAGACATTTGACTCACCGTGCTAGTACCCGGAGATCGAGTGGTGTTACTCAGAGGCCATAGAAGCATGTGTGGATCACCACTAGAGAGATTTTATACTTGAATCCTCATATAATGATGTAATTAATCCAAAAGGGACTTTTCAAATGACCAACATTCACCAATGAAGAAATTTCCTATGCCTAGGTATTTATTTATTCAAATATTAAATAAATTAATTATACATGTGATGTGCAAGATCTTCATTTTTGGTTTCAATAAATGATTATTAAACAAAATTTTAATATATCACCTACCACTGCATGATTTTTATGTGTCTGGAACCATCAACACATACTTTGGAAGTTTCATCTCTTGAGGGATTTTTCTCAAATATGTGAGGTTACAATGAGAATTATTCCATGAAAGATAACATGGTGGACCCATTGACTAAAGCCTTAACTCATCTGAAACATGATTATCATATGAGGTATATCAGAATGAAATTCATAGGTATTTAGTCCTTTTCCAAGTGGAAGTTTTTTGAATTTGGTGTCCTAGGAACAACTATTTTTTACTTTGATTACAAGTATATTCAATGTATTAAATATTAATTAAAAATATTATTACATATTTTTTATTTTTCTACATGGATTTAATGTAATATTTTCCTAGAGTATTTTTCATATTGATATGGTCATAACAGTTCCCCACTATGATGGGAACCTTGAAATGCTATGAAAAAATTATTAATATAGTTATGTGCATGGATAACATACCATGATGAGACACATATTATTTATATTGTGAGGTGAGAGTACTCATAATAGGATGGGGATTACTCTCATGAATTTTACACTTAGTAATCTCCAATATGGGGGATTATGAGAACAAACTTGTTAGTAGGAATTCCACATGTTTTTGTATCATCAAATATTCATATCTGCGAGCATGTGTAATGGTATGTAGACTTTAATATTATCATTAATGTATGTTATGAATCATGAACTGATATTTTCTAATAAAAAACATGAAAAAATATGTTCATGGTGAGGTAGAGTATGTTGGGTGTGTCATGATTGACATATCATTAATGGATAAGTCGAGGAAAGATTTTTCCCTTCCATCTTTATAGAAGCTAATATCTTGGCGCTTTGATTGGAATATAACCATTGACCTAAATTCTATGGACATGGTGTAATGATGTGTTTATTCTATATATTTAATTAAAGATGTATCAAGAATATAGGTTGGTTACATATATGTTCAACTTTCTTGATGAGATATTATAAAAAATAGATTATATTAAATAGTGAGAATTCATATTTGGTTGTCATAATTGTGATGTTAAGTTCTTTATCTTTGGTACCATGACCTATTGATGGATATTAATCATGGACTTTAGGAAAGGATGCCTAATTATAATGATAAAAAATCCTATAGGTTCACACACTAAGTGTTTCTTTTTTATCTCTATTAAATTATATTTGAATTTAATTAATGGAATAAATATTATCTCAATACCGAGGAATAATATTATTCCAATTTTATTGATTTATTTTATTACATATTTAATAAATATTTATTTACTATTTTATGAATCAAATATTTATTTTAGATTATAAAATATTTTTATTTAGGTATTTAATAAAATTTAGAGGTGTTTGAACAAACTAAGACCGAGTCGAGTGAAAAATATTAAACAACTAATCGATTAAAAAATACCTATTTTTGTGAAAGTTGGTGCGTGACACAAAATAATAATAATAATATTTTAATATGAGGAATGGGGTTTATTAAAGTTTATTATTTTATTTAATAACCTACATGTATTAAATAATTATTTTGACATAAAATTATCTCTATAAATAGATGGTTATGTCTACTGTGTAGAGCATCGGTCAATGCAATAGAAATAGAGAGTCGTTGCACACAACAAATTCTATCACGACTCATTCTCTCTCCTTCTCAAGAACAATAAATAATAGATATATTTATTCAAGATCTAAGAACGATAGATCAATAATGAATAATGAAATACATTTAATTCTCTGTGATATCACCCATAGATAGAGTGGTGTTTCTCAAAGATCATAGGATCACATGCAAATCATCGATAGAGTGATTATATCCTTGGATCCTCATAGAGCTATGAAGAAAATCCAAAAGGGTATTTTTGAATGATCAAAATTCATCAATTAAGAAATATTCTAAGGTCATGTATTTAGATCTTTAGAAATTAAATAAATAAATTATAAATTTGACATGCAAGATCCTCACTCATGGTTTTGGGTAATGATAATTAAAAGAAATTTTAATATGTCTCCCACCACCACACGCTTCCACTGGTCCTAGAACCAACACTTGTGATATGAACTCACAGATTGGATTAGCCAATGATATATAAAAATAGACCAACAAAACATTCACATATCCCATCAAACTATCAACAAAATAAATAAATCCACAACTCAAGTAAGAACATATAGTGGGAAAAAATAAAGTTTTAAACACATAAAAAAACATTAATAAATCTATATCTACAAATTATTCTAGTTTCTATCCTCTAGAAACTTTAATTATATTAGTTTTTATAGACCTTTATTCCAATTTTTTTTCCAATTTTTCCAAATATTATTCTAAAAACAGGCACCTTTGTGGTCATATTAAATTTTTATTTCCATTTTACAATCAATTATTCTATACTTTTGACTTCATATTATTAGAATTTGGATTCCACTTACCAAAAAGAAATTTACCTGTTAACACACCATACTTTATGAGTACATAAAGAAAAAAGTTGTATGATTTCATACAATTAGATATCGACACCCTATTTTATACTAGGTAATTGACCAAATTCCAAAATGGTGTATCTATAATTATTGATTTATTTACTTATTTAATGTGGTTTTTGTTTACTAATAACATTAATATAATAGAAGTCATATTAGAACTGTAATGTGGGAACACCCTTTATAATTTTAAAAAAATTAAACATAATGAACAAAATGAAAATCATAAAATAGGATTTTCAGTGTCACTAAACTATATTGGAAAAAAATCACTTAAAATTGTATTTTACTTCATATATATTACCTATTTTTATGTAATTTTCATTGGACATTTATAGATAAATCTCCAATAGAAAATTTCATTTGAAACAAAATTCCAAAAGAGAGAAATATTTTCATTAAAACCTATCCCTAAATATTCCTCTTGAAAAATTCACATGCAATTTCCCACTTGATAAGTTTTAGATCCATTGGAATTATTTCATTGTATTTTATTCCACCTTTATAGTTTCATTATTATTTTTTACATTGGGTGAAATTTTTAAGTGTTAGTAAAAATATTACACTATAAATTTTCCCTTTGAAAATTTTCTAATGGTTGTTACCACTGGTCATGACTAGAATTCTCTACTTTATATGTTACAATGAAACATTTTAGTGCATTGTTTTAGTAGATAACTTACAATGTATTGTTTGTAAAATATAAATATTATATTATAATTTTAAAGTAGTCATGGTCTTTAAATTTTACACTAAATTCTTCTAGTATAATTTACGAGAACACATTTCAATGGAATTATACACTAGAGGGTTCCATTGGAATTCTCTATCAACATAGTTTTAAAATAATTTTCCACTAGTAGAGTTTCAGTGTAATTTTACATTGGTAGGATTTTAGTGAAATTTTACACTACATAGATCCTGGAGGCTTCTACTAGAAGATTTCAATGATCTCTACACAACATGAGAAGGAAAAATCATCTATTCATAAAGAATTCCAAATATCCACCCTCTTTCCCTTTGACCTAATTTTATGGCTCAAATTTTTGGTAGATTTGTGTTAGAATCCAACACATCACTAGAATGTCTAGTATTTTAGATTATTGGAGATGATAATTTTCATACATCCCCTTGAAACTTTATATGACCCATTTATAATTTTTTTTATTTTTGTTCACTATATTATACTCGGTTGAAATACCAATAAAATGTTTACACACTTCAAACACTCATTTCACAATCCTCTGAGTATAATATTTATTTCTACGAAACAAGACCATGATATTGATTGAAACCACAAATTATTTCAAAATCAGAACCTTTTTTTCAACTTTAAATGAATTATAATATCAATACAATATGAAACAAAAAAAACTAAATATAGTTAAACTATAAATAATAGGTGTATCATGAAACTATAAAATAAAATATTTATGCAAGAAAAAATGATAAATGATAAAATAAAAAATTCTTATTTCATTATAATATATCTCATATTTATAGGCTATATGAAATTATAATCAATGTTCCATATCAATCATCATCTTCCATGTTAAATTAAATAGTTATATTTATCTTATAGTAAATAGAATATGGTGAAATTATGGAATATAAAGAGTTTATAAATGAAAGGTTGGAATTTAGAATTAATAATCTTAATTCACGGGGAATAATTACATACACAAAATAATTAATTTATAACAACCTATTGGATTTCATCAATTTCAAAAAATATTATTTTATCCTTCACCTTAAAAAACTCAATGAGAAAAATCAAGTGAAACTAAAATAATTGAATTCCATGAAAAATTTATAGTGACTCATTATAAACCTTATTAGAAAACCCATTGAGAAAAACCTAATGAAGGGAAAAAGATCACACCATTTTCAACTCCCCCTAATTAGATCTTGAAATACTTTTAATCCTTTATATCCCAATTTTTTAGATAAACTTCTCAAAAGTTGTAGTTGATAATGATTTTATGAATAAATCTATATGATTTCAACATGAACTATTTTTTTGTATGTCGATCTCATAATTATTTTTAAGCTGATGTATAGAAAATATTTTTGGATAGATAAGTTTTATCTTATCACCTTTGATTCACTCACTATTTAATTACATTATACAATCTGCCTTGTCCTCATGTAAAGTAGTGAGAATATCATCATTATTACGTCATAAAATTTCCATGATAAAATTAATCATTTTATAAAAAAACATTTGATTTTTAAACTTTGAAATAAGTAATTATTTATACCCTTTAAACCCAAATAAGTAGATAATAACATTACAATGCATTAAATTTATCATAATATTATATCATATTATTTACAAGGTACATCTATACATTTATGCATACATTATTCAAGGATAGATTAAATACATATTTATATTTAATCATCCATAGATAAATAATTTCTTCACCATCTCCTCATATATGAATTATATCAATTTTGATGCAAGTGATTAAATATTTATTAAGGGTATTTTAATAAATATGTAAAATCATTCCAAAATTTAATATTTCATCTTATGGATGATTAATTTAGAATAAAAGGACATTACTCGTAATTTTATCATCAAGAATTCCGTTAATTTTTTAAAATCTAAAAGATTTAATGTTATTCAAAATTTATGGATTAATAAAAAAATAATGATTTATAAAAACCATGTGCTGATAAAATAAATTCTATATTCTTACTTATATGAATATATTTTAAGTTATATATATGAAATATATATTATTTAATTCACCTAATATAGTAATTTATCAAACTAGTTGAAACTGACATAGATTTGAATATGTTTTAGGAATTTTGAACCCTTCATAGATTCATATATATATATATTGTAATCATTGTTATTTTATATAAAAACAATGAAATCATTAATTGGGAATAATCCAAATTTATACATAACTAAAATCATAAGAAAAAAATTATTATAATAATCTTATATATATTCAATATTATTTGTATTCTGAATAACCAATCCAAAACTTCATAAGTTGAACATAAAAAATGTTTCTTCCCAAGAGTCTTATCTCAAAGTGTCTAAAAACAATTCTTACTATATATTTGGAATTTGGTTATAGTTTTACTTGAACAATAATTTTTTTTTTCTATAACTAGATGTTATTTGAGTCTTTTATTTTATATCTATCATTAATTACTGACATAGGATGTCACTGATTCATGTATAATTAAACTATTATTTAAGTATGGTATACCATAAAAATTTATTTTGAACTTTAAATAAAACGTCATTATGTCTAAACTCAAAACTAAGATAATATTTTGGCAACACACAATACATAATAATATCTTTCAAATAGAAGAATAATCCCACTTAGTGATGTGAAGTTATGATATTCTCTAGATGACTTAAAAGTCATTATATATTAGAAACATTATGATCTACTTTACTATTTTAATCTTTCTGAACTTTCTTGGTTCCTATATTTGGATAGAAACATATGAGTTCACAAATTTGATTTATTACCTATGAAGTGAAACAAAAATAGTACATGTAATGATAAATATACCTAAAGTAGAGGTTTATAATGGATTATTGTTCAATTTATTATAACTTCTCTTCTAGTGACCTTTCTTTCCACATGTGAATCAAATAAAATCATCTTCAATGATATCCCTCTTTATCTTTGGTTTATTATAAGGGCTTTGGGTAGGTTCCATTAGTCTTACACTTTCCATTGGCCTTTTCACCTTGTCTCTCTCCTTGTTCACCATAATAACTGAATATTTATCTTTATTTTGTTCTTATCTTTTTTTTAACCTTATCCAAAAGATATTGAAGTGGTTTTCCCATAATATTCATTTTATAATTATCAATGAGTTTAGAGTAACTGGGTGACAAGGATGATGGAATGATATTTATTGAAAGATATTAATTCATCTTGAATCCTAAATATGCTTATCAATAAATTTACTCTATCATAATGATTATATAATGATTAACTTGGATCCCATATTCCAATTTACACATGTTCAATGCATTGATAATGTCATTTATTTCTTGCTTCACCTTCTCCTCACAAAATTCCTGAAGATGATAAATATGGTGTAACTATCCACACCCTCATGTTTCTTTAAAAACTCATTTTATATTGATGATAACATTATGATATAAACATAAAATGTGTCATCCACAAGTCTCATGTAAGATTCCATCCCACCCTCGCTTGATTTCTATGGTGTCTCATCAGGTAATGGATACTCAGACACATATAATTTCCTTCTATATCTAGTACTATGTGTAAGCACCTACACTATTATTGGAAACTAGTGTTAGGGATGATATTACCTTTGAATAATATTGATCATAATAATTTCATGGTATTAATTTCCATTTTTATAAAAAATTAAATTTAATAGATTAATACCTTTATATCGATTATTGATTATTTGAAAATTATTAATTTATTAATCATTAATGTATCCCTTTATTTTATTCAAAACCTAGTATCCCTCAACCACTAGATTCAAAATACCTAGCTGTATGAGTATTCAAGTGGTAAGAATCCTTAAACTTCTCTTTATATCCCAAAAAATGGAATCACCGATACTCTGAGAGTTTAAGGTAAGATTTTAGTTAGATAACCATATTAACTCATGAATCCTTGATCCTTTGAGTGAATTCCCATTTTTTATGAATGATCAACTTGGATTTTCTAAAAAAATACATCTAAAATTGCACTAAGTTAACTATGAATACTTCTTTTATGATAATTTTTATTAATTAAACCCACCAATCTTATTAGAACTCATTGAAATTAGAAGACACCCTCATTTATTATTGATGAGAACCTCAAACAATGGTTTCATTCTAACTCAAGTGATGGAAGGAATTTAAAACTTATTATTTTCTTTTAGGGGGTTTAAAATTATTTTTATTAAATTTTTTAATGAAATACAATTCTTTTTAACATGCCCTTTATTATGTGATCACACCCACAACTTTAAATATGAATAAATATCAATCATTTATTCACATTTTTATTTATTTTATCTATGCATTCTCATTAATTATCCTATGTGAACGTATATCATCCATACATTCACAAATAATTAACCATAAAATAAAAAATAAATAACTGAAATGACAAGATCACGAGTTGTGTACTTGGGTAACTCACTGCGCTATGCGTCGACTCGAGTTGTAGTGCCTATAATACTCCCAAGTATTTTATTTCTTAGTTCCATGAGAGTTATCAACTCCAATAATGTCATCAAAAAATCCTTTGATCATTACAATGTATACTCACGCACAAGTGAGGAGAACTCAACATGTGTGGATTACATTTTATCATTGAAATATGGACACACAAACAATTATACATTTAAAATGGAGGGGTGATACAAATATCATCATAAAATAAATTTAAATAATTAATTATTAAATTTTATCACTTAAATGTAATAAATAAGTTAAATAAATAAATCCTCAAACATACACATGTTGGTCTCAGCCCATGATCATTCAAAATGAATCAACATCTCATAATAGAAATTAAATAATCTAAAATTATACTCAAGGTCATTTTTAATGAATTAATATTACATTAAAATATTTTTTAATTAATTAATTGATGTATCCTACGGTCTTGTATTATTTTAATATATTATAGATGTTTCATTATATTTTTGGGTTTTTTATAATTTTTAAACATTTTTTGAGGATTTAAATAGGTAATAGAAGATTTATGGGCCTAGTTTTTCCATATAGGGATGGGTGGGTTAGAGAAAAGTAACTCCCCACCACATGGTGCCTCTAGAGCAATAGGAAATACATGTCATACAAGAAAAATATTAATTTTTTTAAATAAAAACTATCCCACATCGTATGAGACTCAGAATCCACCCACCAAAATTTAAACCTTTATATATATATATATTAAAATGAGTTATGTGTTGACACGGTGGTGCCACTTCCCTAATTTTTTATTCTTCAAAAAAAAAATGTAGTTGGAACCCTCCACCTTGATTTTAGTTTTTTAAATATGTTTATTTAATTAATATTTATATTAATAAAAAAAATTAGTAATATTAATAATAAAAACACATAAATGTAGATTGATCTTCTAATGAATATATCCCATCCATTCGAATTCTGATAGATATATCATTAGTGGAAATGAGAATATAACATCACACTTTATACGAATTCTAGAAATTTTAATTAAAATTTTGACCTAAGTTTTTTCATGACTACTCTGATACTAATTGAAGGAAATCGATGTCATGGAAACACTAGGAGATCTAAATGATATACAATTAAAAAATAATAGTAAATGGTAAAAAAGAATAATAAAAATATCACAAGACACAAGATTCACATGGTTTAGGAATAATCCCTATATCCATGGAATGATAGAATAATTCACTATTTCATGAGAAAAGTATAGAGAAATTCTTAGAGTATAGAATCCATGGATCAAAATGAGATTATAAAGAAATGTAGTGTTATAGTAAACTATGTTGATACAATGTAAAATCGCCACAATAAGTCGATTGTGCTATAATATTGGTGGTAGGAGTCTCTGAAACTATAACACCCTATTGGATTCTCCAGTCACATACTTATACACTACTGCGTTGAAGTACACACCATTACAGTAACGTTATCAGTGTCACTAGCCAACTATGCTATAGTTAGTTAGTAGTACTAAAATGCTCTAAAATTTTGGTCGGTAACCTTTAACCCCTGGATTCCTAAGTAGGGGCATGTTTCCTTATGCAACCACCAATGCCTTATCATAAAGGTCAAACTGTGAGAGTTATGGCCTCATGTATAGTATGAACCACTAGTAATTGGTCCAACTTTATCCAATGGATCGGGATACACCATTCCAATACCTGAGCCTTATAGAAGTATTCATAACTATAATTTAAAAAAAAAATTAGGCTAGACATTGTAACACTAGATCTAGAATAATAGGTTCAGGTTCATCCATGGATCTCATAAAAAATTTTAAGAGTTAAAATTAAAATTAAAATGAAACATAAACAATACCTCAGTGGACAATGTGACCCTAACATTCTCCACTTGATCCTGAATAATTATAGCTTAGAATATAAAAGAAGGGATCCCTCTAGATCTTCCACATGTGATCTATAGATCCTGGTACATCATTACATGATATTTATATGTTAACTTGAAAGGATAAAGTGCGTCATAATGTGCCTTCAATCGCTGGAAGAACACATGATCAATTCATTTGATGAAATCAATTATACCTTCTTATTCATTCTTATTTATCTCTCTAAAACCTGTGATATGGATTGGGTCGAGGGAAATTCATAAAAATATTTCGCCTACTATATATGGATAATAAATGAGATTAAATTGCTAGGTTTAACTCTATAAAATTACACCGAATCCTTTAGATAAGTTAAACCTCTTAAACCTACCCAAAATGACATGAACGACTTTGTAAGAATGTCATACATGTTAAAAATATTTCACAATTGACATGTGAAACTATTAAATCCATACATGTAGGTTGGAGTAGTGCAAAATGAAAAGAGAAGGGATGAATTTTCCTTTAAAAAATCAAAGGAAATAACCAAAGTCTTAAATGTTAAAAACCTATTTTTGAAATATTGAATAAATTTAAAACCTTTTAAAGAGATAAAAAAAATTAAAGTTGAAAGTAAAATGATATAGTAAGATATGTTTATAAAATTGGAAGAATAAAAGAAATAGTGATATGAAAATAAAATTATTATGCGTATTGATGGATTAAACAATTGATTAATTGAATTAATGAAAACAATAACTATATGAAAATGGGGAAAGTAAATAAGGAACACAATTTGGTAATGATTTTTGAAAATAGATCAAGAAAATACTTGATATCTACACCCTCAATTTCTTGAGGATTTAATGTATTATTCCCTTGGTGTTAATGATAACCTAGATACCAAAATCCCATTTTGTTTTAGTTTGTAGTAAGAAACCGAAAATACAATCAATGTTACCATTTTAATGGGTATATCTAGAACCATCAAAGAGAATAATCCCTTCCTTTTAAAGGTTATGGAAATTAAATCCGAGTCCCTTAGTTTAAAGGTAGTGAGGACCAAAAATAAAATAAAGAGAAAGAGAGAGAGGATTGCTTAGAAGCAATCACATTATAGTATAGTATTGATTCTCTCAAAATAATATGAAGAAAACTAACATATAATAAGAAAAGTATGAGAGTGAGAAGATATTACAAAAACCACACACTCTATATTATAGAAGATATGATTTAAAAAAGAGAGCATTTGATAGAGAGTTGGTGATCGTAGCATGTTGGAATTGGAAAAAGGTTGAGAAGATTAAAATATTATTTTCCAAGCCTCCAAGAGGTATCTATTAAAATCCTTAAAATCCTTCCAAAAAATTTTGGAATTATAAAAAGAGTATTGATGATTTTGAAGACTAAATTAAAGGTGATTTGAACAATATTAAATACATCCTCAAGTCATCACAAGATGAAACACCCTGCACCATGCCCTAGCATACAAATCTTTTCTTATTTAGCCTATAAAACACCCAATACCATGGATGTGGTTACCTACTTATGTATGTTTTAACCAACCATTACACATTTCCACAACTACTTCATCTACCACGAGGTGGTATTGGCCGTTTTGTCCTAAAACTTCAAAAAGTGGCTCCACCACATCCATGAATGGTATTGTAAGGTTCTTATAGCCTCCATCCAAGACTTCAATACTTTCATTAAGACTTTTTAATGGATCCTTTTAGGTTGTTACAAGATTATAAAACTATTTCATCAAGTTTCAAACTTTATATCAATTAAATAAAAATTTTAAACACTTTAAATAGTGTTTTTGATCATTAAAATAGAATATAGTGAGAACCACAACAATATGATGAATTAAGAGGCATTAACTTAGCTCATCCCTATCAAATATGTTTAATAAACCTTGGATAAATAATATTTTTTTTAAACTAATATTCTCATATTCACCTTTTATACTTAAATAAAATATGAATACCTTGAAAAATAAATTTAATTCTCATTATTATAAACATGAATAATATATAATTAAATTCATTTAATATTTATGTGTGATCATTCACACTAGGATTATCATTGGACCTAGTGTAGGTGACCCACTTAATCTTAAACTTTAATTCATTTTAATTAGTGGAACTTGTGGATACACTTTGTGTGCAACTCTCTAGGTCCATACCTCGATAGGAGTGAGTCATTCTTATAGATCAAGAGTGGTATCCCAAAACACATCATAACCCATAAAGAGATAAATATAATTAATAGTTATTAAAACCTCATACAAACACTTATTATGTAATATAATCTATTTGTACTGTGATATATTATAAAGTAGCATGCATACTTTGTATCAACATAATTTAATGATTTTTTTTGACTATATTGGATGAACCTGCCTTTGTATTACATGGACATGGATTTAGGAAATGAACTACCATCCTAATCAAGTGGACATAGAAGTATTTTTTTACCTCTCAGAATCTATAAATCCTATCTTGATCATTCAATCAATGCCAAATCACCAATGTTTCACCCGAAAGAAGCTACCTCACCAAAAACATAAATTTCATGGTTTTTGTTATGGATCAAATAATGTGATAAAATTATACACATTGATAATGATATAAAGTTGAAATACCAATAAAAATTCTTATATATAGGAACATCCAATGTCACCCAAAACACATGGTGTTCCTATTAGTAAACCAGTCCTCATAATCTTCTCTACTCAAGATCACAAAGTGTGAACTTCTTTAGAAGAAGTCTCAATGCTAATAGATCCCAATATGATATCCAGACATCATTTGTGTCCTATTAGTATGATATATCTATAACACATGACATATGTTTAATATCACTAACATGTAATCATGGGGTTCTTTTAGATATAGGTTCTAACACCCCCTGAGGTTTATGACATGGGTTTAACCACCCCTTCCTAGATTCTAGGCATCACACCATGACCCCAATAGGTCATTCTATAACACTTAATTCTGATTCCCACATGGGGTGAGGGGGAGTTACATAATCTCATATATATATATATATATTATATGATAACTCTTCCCCTATAAGAGGACTTTTCAAGTGATAGGTAGTGAGCCTTAAGGGAAAAAAACCTTGAGGTAGGGATCCAAAGAAAATAATATTTTGTATAGAGGGATGGAAATACCATGCATCTAGTATAAAAAATAGGGGTATATTCAAAATACTCTGGTAGAACTAAGGATTATATTATTGGATACATGTTCCATTTCTCCCCAAGTTTAATGAAATGGACTTAACTGCACTCCTTTCTGGATTATAGGTGTCATGTTGTGACCCTAATAGGTCATGCCAAGATACTATATTCTAAATCCTCCATGATGTGAGGGGGAGTTTTATAATCCCTCTCTATCTCTTTCTTTATCTCACAAACATATCATATGGGAACTATTCCCCAATAATAGGCCTTTTCTAGTGATAGGAAGTGATCCCAAGGGGAAATAAAACCATGAGGTAGTGAGCCAAAGAAGATAATATATTATACAGAAGGGTGGTAGGATTAAGAGTTTATATGATGGATTGTCAATCATAAATAGATACTATTGATGATAAATGATTTTTTTATGTTGATGAAGGAAAATAAATTATATGAAGTCAACTATATTTTTAGATTGGAAATAAAGAACCAATGGTTTACTATCGGAAGTTGTATTTTATATAAGTAATCTATAAAGGTTAAAAAACTAGATATTGCCTTTTGAGAAAATGATTTTTTCCTTTGTAAGTAATAAACCAAAAGTTTATAATATGATTAGAGTTGGAATTTATTATAAATTAAAAGTACAATACTCATTTGGTTTGGATTTTTTGTTTTGGAAGTTAATTAAAACTCAGTTATTAGTCACATGAAGTGATTTAAATTACATAAATATGGTTAGAGTAAAATTAAGTTAGCTTCAAAAATATTTTTAAGTCAATGGATGTTAATAGGTCATGTTGTGAGTTCATGTGGCACACCATGATTGGGATTTAAATCTAAAAATATAAGTCCCTTACTCTTTCACAAGAGAAAAGGATGTGTTTTATAAGGGTTATTTGGAATTCGATAAGTCTCTTTGGAATCCTATAAGACTCATTTGGTTAAAATAGAAGACTTATTACTTTACTAAATTTGGAGTTACATGTTACACACTGTGATGATATAATCCTCTCAATGAAGGATTCTTGGGTTAATTTTAGTGGTTCTAGAAATATTTATTCACACCGTGAGATGTTATACCACATCACAAAGGATTACAAACAATGTTTTAGTGGATATACTCAAATTAGGACACTTTTTTATTCATTAAATCATTCTGGGACTTATATCAAGATTAAATAAATCTTTAAGAGTCCTTATTGCAACTTATAAACAATAAAAAACTATAAGGCCATGATTTTGGACCTTTGGGTTATTTAGAATTAGATAAAGAGTATGAAATATTGAGCATGCCACCGCACAATGAATCATACAATAGTTAAATATAGTTTAATAAGAAATAAATTAGTCACACTAAGAATTAATCTATCATGCCTTGATTTTTATAATTTGAAGAAATTTTAGCAGAATTGATGATTTAGAAAACTCAAGGAGGTTTAGTAGTTTTGGGACTTTGATTAACTGCCCATTTTAATTCCGATGATATATATCTATTTTAAGGAGATATAAAGGATGGATTTGAATTAAAATAAGTTGAAATTTGATTATAGTTTGAATTTTTAATTTGAAATAAAAAATTCCCTGGATATAGAGGAATATGTTGTTCAAATTTTAAGGAGAGTGAATAAAGGATATAGAAAAGGAGTAACTATGTCTTTCAAGTGAAAATATTAATAAAGATAAACAAAATAGAATTTATTACATATCATAATTAAGATATATCATGTTATTGCTGAATAAGAATATATTTAAGATCATATTTTGAAGTTGTTGTGTGTATTCATGAAGAATAATAATAAAGACTATTCCTAAATTGAAATTATTAAATTCAATGAATTTATGTTATGAAATTTTTTATGAAATTTTTTAACAATTATCAGATCACTTTAGGTCATGGAATCTAGGTGCAACACTTAATTTACAATGTAGCATCTCAAAAATATGTATGATGAAAAATTCCCATACTTCACTTTGAGTGAGCTTCTTGTTAATAAAACAAGAATATATCTACAAGTCTATATACATATATCTTCAGGAGTAGTGTGTGAAGGTGGAAAAAGGGAGTGGTCCTTAAGAACAAATGAACTTAACCCTAAACCATTATATAGGATGTGATCATTTGAAGGAAACAAGATTTTACTTAAACTAGTACAAGTAGTGAGTCTATATAAGGAGTGACCTTACCTAAATCTTGTATCCATACAAAAAAGTGAGTTATAGTGGATTTTTGTAAATAATCATGATGATAAGTGCATGATCCTTGGATATAGTCCATTATGGGTGGACAAAGTAAAATCATAATTTTCTTTCATTATTTAATTTCAAAACTTATGTATGATGTGTGATATAAATGCACTTGAGAAAATATAGGTTTAATTGTGTTCTTTCTAACAAGGGAACAAGATCATAAGGTAAATAATATAAGGAAAAAGTAAAAATCCTCTAATACACTAATTCACTCCACTCTTAGGGTGTCTAAGGTTACAAAAAGTTCTCATTGTATATGAGAACTGCTATAACCTTCTAACATGAGAAATACTTCAAGGAAATTACTATGTAAATAGTGTGTAAAGAAGTAACAACACTATTATGGTAATAATGAATCATTTATAACTCTCTATCTATATGATAATAAAAAAGTATTAATTAACTCAGTTCTAGGGAACACACTTTAGAAACATATTAAACATATCAGACTATTTATTTTCAATACTTTGTTGTTGAATTATTCATATAATTTTTATGACCATCTTATAAAATATTCCATTGGATCATTTTATATATGGTATGTGATTCTCAATATTTTTTTAATTAATATGAATAACATGAAATATATACTCACTAGAAAATAATAATACATGATTCTATTTAATAAATATACATTTTATAAAACATTTAAATGGTTTACATTTTAGGTGGATGAATCCATATATATTTCATAATTTATACTTTATATAAATATTGGAAATTCACTTCCAATATAGGTGTAAATGATATAAATAATTCACCTTAATAGGTAACTCATGAAATGTAACACATGAGACGTCATTATATTTAATCACATATGGAAAATCCACAATCTCATAAATAAAATGAGAAATTATCTTAATTTTTTTTAAAAGACACGAATCCATGCATTAATTAAATTCATGATTCCCCCCTGATGGATGTATACTATTTTATTAATAAATAAATTCTCATGTATATATTTACTAATCAGAATGGATCCTAGATGACTTAAATAATTAGATCATACAATGAATGTTTCAAGATCAGTAAATTTCATGATTACTATATTTGATTTGATTGTATGTATATTTAAATAGTATAAATTAAAATAAAATATTCAAATTTTTTCTCAAATAAATTATTTATTATGATTTTTGTACCACCATTTAGATATATACTCTCTAATTTGGATACTTTTATTAATTTTATACTATCAGTTAATATATTTACATGAGTATGCACTAACTATTTTAGATTTTTGATTGAAAATAAATATATATGAGTTCATTTGAATCATTTAATCAAAATAATTTTTATAAAACCCACACTTCAAGAAAACATGTATAAGATCTTAATGATCTTCCATTGAGCACATTTAACACATTATTACAATATAATGAAAAATTAAAATACTCATATTTATCATTATAATATCCACTTATGGTGGTGTATCATCGATTAATGAATAAATTTATAATTTAATCACAATGCAATAAGAACATCACTAAGAAAATATTTATAATTTTGGAACTTATAAACCAAAATAGTATAAAAATTCATCATTAGGGAGAGGAGACTCAGAAAAGTAGTAATGTGGAAGAATATTCTGGATTCACAACACACACTTAATCACAACCATAGTTATAATTCATAGAATATTTTTTATAATAACATTATATTAAAAAAATTAAGTATAAATAATTTTATCAAACTTTAAAACTTATAAAATAATCATGATAAAAATTAAAATACGAGTAATATAAATTATATCAATTTTTTCACAAGTAATTTCATTCTCTTCAAGGAATGAAATAAATTAATAAAAATTATATTCATATTAGGGAATAAATTAATTCATAGGATTTACTGATTCATGAATAATAGTTTATTATTTATCAATAATAACCATCTTGTATACAAATATTAATTTTATTTATCATGATGGTAATTGTTTAACCAATCCAGATGGTACAACTATTTTCATAAGATATATTGGATTATAAAAGTTATATATCTTTATCACATTTTTTATGAACTATAATAAGTGAAATTATATTGGAGTTGTTGATTATTTGTATTTTTTTTTCAAATGTAGTTTAGAATCATTAGATTCTATTGAAGTTGTGTTTATTGTTTTTGAGAATGCATGAGAAGTCATGAATTGATTTCATGAATTTCTGTATAAATTAGGTGTTATATGAAATTATGGAAATCCATGTAAGGGTCTTATAATGATCTTGGGGGATCCAAAATGGATTAATGTATGTCTCATTAGAATGACATAAGGGGATTCAAGTAAGATTTGATGATGTATGTAAATTCATGTAAGGGGATTCATGTCTGATTCAACGACATAAGGGGATCAAGAAAAGAGTTATCGATCGACGTATGGGGATCTAGAGTTTGAGATCAACATAAGAGGATCAATGTAAGGATAATTTTATCTTTACATCCTAACTGGTTTTTTTCCTGAATATGAACAAAATGAATCCAGGAGATGATCAAACCAACCTTCATTGCTTCAAATATCACATAAAAGATATGATTCAAGATATTATATCTGAAATCGAAAAGAGGTGACCACATCACAATCTACTTAAAATTTTAAATTCATTTTTCTAAGAAAAAGATAGTGGTGATGGAAGCTTAGTTTTATAAAGAAGAACATCCAAAAATTATTTCTGTAATATTTATGGGAAGATATTGTGTTGTTTTAAATGTATAAGTAATCATTTGAAACTAATCATGCCATGATTCTAGTTGAGTTTCCATGTGTCAAGATGTTCAAGATGTTGATTTTTTAGTGTTGTGACATGATTCTATACATCATTCCATGAGATAATTAAAGAATATGAGAACTAAATCTATTTTATTTAAATAAAAAATATGGGTATTACTAGAATTTAGAAAAACATTATATATGAATTATTTTCTATAGTTCTATACTATAAGAGTTTTCTCAAATCATTTTTCTTTATAGTTAATTATTAAGTAAGAAAGAAAGGATAATTGTGCTATTTTACATGATACATGTAATTATTTTAAAGAGAGAATATTCTTGTGAATATGGTGTATGCACTATGCCAAAATTTGTATTTAGCGGCGGTTTAAATTGCCACTAAATCATTCTACGACGGTATTGGAAAACCGTCGCTAAATCGTGTGTTAGGAAATAATTAGCGACTATTTTTTAAAACCGTCGTAGAATAATTTAGCGACAATTTAAATCGTCGCTAAATCGTTCTTAATTTTTTTAAATTTTTCTAAATTTTTAAATTTTTTTTATTTTCCCAAGTTATTTATTTATTTATTTTCATAATTTATTTATTATTTATTATTACGATGCTCATGCCCATCTCCATGAATAGGTCCATGTCCATGCACATTCCCATGCCATATATAGAAATTCTATGTTGGGTGAGATTTCAACCCCTTACCCCATACTTATTCTCCGAAGACTTTACCACTCTAGCAGACTCTTCATGTGGTCAATAAATCAAATTTAATATACATACATACATATATATATATATATATATATATATTAATTAGAAAAACAAATAATACATAATAAATAGATACGCACTAAATAATTATTAATCAATAATGATTAATCAATAATCAATAATCAACAGTCAATAACTAATAATTAATAAGTAATATTTAATAATTACTAATTACAAATTACTAATTAATAAATAGAATATAAATGAATAATAAATAAATAAATATATAATATGGAAATAAATGGTAGATAAATAATAGTAAATAAAAAATAGTAAATAGTAAATAGTAAATAGTAACTTGTCAATAATAAATACTAAATACTAAATAATAAATAATATACAATATATAATATATAATATATAATATATAATATATTATATATAATATATAATATATAATATATAATAGATAATATATAATATATAATTCATAATACATAATATATAATACATAATACATAATACATAATACATAATACATAGTATATAATATATAATATATAATATATAATATATAATATATAATATATAATATATAATATATAATATATAATATATAATATATAATATATAATATATAATATATAATATATAATATATAATCTATAATATATAATATATAATATATAATATATAACATATAATATATAAGTAATGTATAAATAATAAATTAATTAAAAAATAATTTAATATATGATAAATACATAAAAAATTAATAATAAATGAATAAATAATGGATAGATAAATAATAAATAATAAATAATAAATAATAAATAATAAATAATAAATAATAAATAATAAATAATAAATAATAATTCATCATTAATAATTAATAATTAATAATTCTTGATTAATAATTAATAATTAATAATTAATATTTATTATTCAATATTTAATATTTAATAATTAATAAATAAATAAATAAATAATAAATAATAAATAAATAATAAATAAATAATGAATAAAAAATAAATAAAGAAAAAATAAATAAATAAATAATAAATGAATAATAAACTAATAATAAATAAATAAATAATAAATAATTAATAAATTAAAAATAAATTAATAAATAATGTGTACATAATAACTAAATAATAAATAAATAAATAAATAAATAAATATTAAATATTAAATAAATAAATAAATAAATAAATAAATTTATAAATAAATAAATTGATAAATAAATAAATATCAAATAAATAAATAAATAAATAAATAAAAAAATAAAAAAATAATTAAATAAATCATAAAACATTAAGAACCTCTGAAAACCCTAAAAACACTAAAATGACCATAAAATCTAATATGAGACTCCCTTTTCAGTTCCAAAACTAGTCAAATTGAAGATCATGAAATGAGCTTCGATATGATATGTGGTACCGGCCGAACGGACACCTGAATCAAATGTTATAACCGTTTGAATTTTAAGAAATCAGGGTCTCCAACTAAAACATTTGTTTTGGAGGCCTTTTGGGCCTTTTTGGAAGAATAAAAAGGGGTCTAATACTCAAAGAGTTGGTACCATACCTAAAAAACATAGAGGTCATTGTTGGATTCAATTTGATATGTGATAGAGGCCAAATGAACACCCGGATTAAAAGTTATGGATGTTTGAAGTTCGAGTTCGATTTTCGAATTTTCAAATTTGAATATATTTTTTTCCTTTGATTATCACATGATTTAAATATCACTTGGTTTTAGCTCATTTGATAAGCTTCTATTTGACTGGTATTGGAGCTGTAATGAACTCTTGGATCAAAATTTAGGGTCATTTGATGCCGAAGTCTGTTCTTCAACTTATTAATGATTTGTTTTCAGTTTAAAAATATTATTAACTAATAATTATAAATATTTATTAACTGAAACATTATAAATAACTAAATTTATAAATAATTAACAATATTTGATTGTAAATAATAAATAAATAACAATAATAAATAAATAAATATTTTTTTTAAATTTTTTTTCTTCAATTTTGCTGTGGTTTTGAAAAACCGCCACTAAAAAAATTATAAATTTTTTAGAAGAAATTTTAAAAAATTTATAAAAAATATTTTAAAAACATTTAGCGGTGGTTTTTTAAAACACCGCTAAGAAAATGTTGTGAAACCCTCCCACTAAAGTCTCAAAATATGTATCCAAATCCTAAGGGATTATCAATAAATTTTCTTGAAGTTTGAGAATAAACCTGATAATCAAAGAGAAGGATGTTGATCATTCATCTATAAGTGAATTAAAAAATGAAATAAAAAATAAATCTGGTGATTAATTTACTAATTTCATGGCTCAAATTGATCAAGTATATGATACTTCAAACAGTGGTAAAGACAAAATTGAACCAAATTATCTATAACACATGTTAAAGATGAACTTGAAACTTATCTTGAGAAAAATACCAAGCTCAAGAAAGATAAAAAATATTTGATGAAAAAAATAAGAATTTGATTAAAGAAAAGAATAAGTTTTCCAATAAAGAATCATCCTACACTTATGAAATCAAGAAGTTCAAATTGAAAGTATCCAGACATGAAAATTTAGTGAAGGATCTTGAAGATATATTTTATTTAAAATAAGAAAAATTATCTAAGACCCAATCCAAGTTTCTTGCAATTGATAATGAGATAAAAAAATCTAAGATGTCTTTAAAAGCTATATTTAAGTCAGGGATAAATCCTCTAAAGTATTTGAAGAAACTTTCACCCAAAACTAGGTTAAACCTGTATATAATAAAACTACTTGTAACACTATCTTCACTAATATTTTAGTTTTATATTATAAATCTATTCATGTTTGGAAAAAAATAAATGGTTATAATTATTCTTCTATATTAGTAGAATAAAATAGAAACTTATTAAGCTATAAAACATCCAAGTAGAGGAAAATTTACACACAAATCATGCAACAAGAACAAAAATCTATAGAAGATTTTAGGTAGAACTTTTATAATACTAGATGATTTAGATTCCATTTCTATCACTAGTGTTTTAGAATGTTTAGGAATAATTCCTACACATTTTGGCCTAATATATCACTATATAGAATAAGAAAATAATTTAGGGGGAGTCAATCAGAAAAGATGAAATTAGATTCTCATAGAAGGCAAGTAATGAAGAAAGATATTTCTAATTTCCAACTAAAATTATATTTGAGTATCTTGAGGAAATATATGGTAGGTGTGAATAATAAGTTCATAGTTTAGAAAAATTTAGAAGTATGATGTTGTAATAGATTTTTCCAAGATGAAAAGTGAAAGTGATAATGTTTTTGGAACCTATCAAAAAGGAAAGATGACTCAGAAATCTCATTAAAAGGAAGACATTCATTCTAGTTGACTACTAGAACTCATTCACACTAATTTATTTGGTCCCATAAGAAAAAAGTTTATAATAATTTTTCTCTATTTAATTATATTTATATAATTTTTCACTCGAATAAATAATGTAAGGTTCATCAAGCACAAGTCATAAGCTGATGATGTGTTCAAAATTTTCAGAAGGAAGGTTGAAAAAGAGTGGATACCCTATATCAAGAAATTGAGATATTATAATGGAAATTAATATATATGTGATGCATTTTAAATTTTTATTTATAATCATTGAAAATTATAAATTTAGTACACCATAGACTCCCCAATAGAATGGTGTTGCTGAGATGAAGAATAGACATATTGTTGAGATGGGTAGGACAATGCTAGTTGGAAAAAATCTCAATATATTTTTAGAGAGAAGTTGTGTGTACTAATGAACACATTCATAAATGATATATTTTGAGAATTTAGTCAAATTTTACTTCTTATGAAATAAAATATAAGAATAATCCAACTCTCAAGGACTTAAAAGTATTTGGTAGTCCATGATTTATAAAGATAAAAGATAATAATCTGGGAAAGTTTGGAGAGAAAGCAGATGTAAGAGTCTTTATGGGATACTTATATGATGAAGGTGAGAAGAGACACTGAAACAAGAGGTTTCATAAGTTAATGGACTATTTTGATATTAAAATTATTGAAAATCAGTGTACATCAGGTTAAAAATTTGAATTAGATTTTGAAATTTATAAAGTAAACAACATGCATATTTTAAACAAGAAGGTTTAAAAGGAATATGTAATTGAACCAAATACTATTGATATTAATTTATAACATACAAGTGATGAAAAATAGGTAGCTGAAAATGATAGAAAACCAATTTAGATTTTTAAAAATCACAATGAAATAAAAAAAATCATTATGAATCAAGAGGAAACAATCCAGACCAGAAGAAGACTAAGAATAGAGAACCAAACATATGTTATTTCATAGATGGAACCAAAAATTGTAGTTAAAGTTGTTGAATATGAAGAGTGGATACAATTTATATATTATTAACTAGATAAAATTGAGAATAATTCTACTTTAGATATTGTGATAAGATCTAAGTATAAAAATGTAATTAGAACCAAGTGGATCTTTATTAACAAAATGAATGAGAAAGGTGTTGTGACAAGAAACAAAGATAGATTGGTATGAAAGGGGTAATTGCATTTGAAATGAATATATTTTGAATAAGCCTTTAAACTAGTAGTAATAATGGAAAACATAATATTTTTTTGGCATTGGCTATACACAAGAATTATAAATTTTATCAATTGGATGTGAAATCAGCCTTTCTAAATGGTGAACTTGAATAAGAATTGTTGATTGAGTAACCTGAGGGTTTCATTGTATATGTATATAGAACCATGGTGTGTATACTAAAAAATTATTTTTATGGATTGAAATGATATCCTAAATCTTAGTATTCAAAACATGATGTATGTTTAAGGAAAAAGGTGTTTACAAAATAGAAAGTTGACAAAAACTTGTATGTAAAGTATATGTACATAGGTAAATTGATTATGAAAGTGTATATTGATGATATAATATTTTATAGTGACAAAGTTTATCTTTGTGAGGAATTTATTAAGTAGATGAAAAATTATTTTGATATGTTTGTGATGAGGGAGAATTGATATACTTTTTAGGGTTATAGGTTGAGTAGAAATCTAATTAAATCTATTTATCCCAATAAAAATATTTTAAAGAATTATTGAGAAAGTTTTCCATGGATGAGTTAAGATAAGTTTCAACCCCCATTCCAATTTTAACAAAAATACGCAAATATGATAATGGAAACAAGTATGATAAAAAATAATATAGAAGAGTTATTAAAATATTTTTGTATTTAATAGCTTCAAAGCCTTATATATCTTATGCAATGAATTTATGTGCCAAATTTTGGAGTGATCCAAGGTAGAAACACATGATAGTATCTAAAATGATTTTGAGATATGTGAAAGTTACATTGAAATTTGGTTTATTGTATAAAACCAATTCATATTTGAACTTACTGGGCTTTATAGGTAATAATGAGGAAGGTGATTACACAAATATAAGAAACAACTTAGGTGGAAATTTCTTTCTTTGTGGGGGATGTGTGAGTTGGTATAGTAAAGAATATAAATTCAGTGAAACTTAACATATTTGAAGTAGAGTATGTGACAACTACACATACCAATACATAGGTTTTATAGATGCAGGTTCAGCTATCAGATTTGAAGATTGAGTTTGAGAAACCACTAAAGATACTTTTTGATAATTAGTTCACTATAGATCAGTAAAAAAACCAATGAAAAAGTTAGTATCCAAGCATATTAACTTTAAGAATCATTTTATTAAAGAAAAGGTGGACAATGGAGATATAAAAATAGAATATATTTCTACCAAAATCTGATTTCAAATATTATCACAAAAACTATGTTAAGATAAAGATCTGAAGTGATGAGGCTAAAACTCTATATTTATCCCTCTCTTGTCACATGAAGATGTGTGGAAATAACCCCAAAAGGCTTAAGGGGGAGAGAAAGTACTCAAATATTAGTCAAAGGGGATGCGTACTCATTTTATATCTAGTTGAATTTAAATTTGTGAATAATACTTAATGGGGGATATTTTTGGAAGTTAAAAGTGGATGTATGAATTGAGGGGGAGTTCATCAATGTATCTTGGAAAAAATTTGTTGATACTAAGGAATGGAATTCTCTCATTAATATTACCTTATCCAGTTTTGATGTGAAATACACTTCTTATTAGAGAAATTATATGATTTTACTGATTCTTATGTTTTATGTTCCATTATGAATAGATCTAAGATACTTTTGTAGAGTTTAATGATGTTTATAACAAATCCAAAAGAGGGAGATTGAATTTCCATTAGAGTTGTTAATTATTTTTTTTCAATCATGGTTTAGAATCGTTAGAGGATATTAATAGGTTTTTGAAGTTGTGATGAACATTTTTGAGAAGGTATTAGAAGTCTTAAGATGATTTCATGAAGTTTTATATAAATTAGGTGTTATTGAGAATTATAGAGTTCCATGTAAGGGTCATGAAATGATGTAATGGGGTCCAGAATAGGTTGATGAAAGGGTTATTTTAATAACATTAAAGGATTCATGTAAGAGTGTATGATTCATGTAAATTATTATAAATATATCCACATATGGGTCATTGATGTAAGGGGATAAACAAAAGAGTTATCAATTGGTGTATGCAGATCTAGAGTTACAAACCGATGTAAGGGGATCCATGTAAGGGGAACCACAAAAATATGATTTTATCCTTATATCTTGACTGAATATGAAAATATTAATCTATAAAATGCTCGAACCAATCTTTATTGGTTTAAACATAAAAAACAAGATGTGATTCAAAATGTACTATCTGAAATCGAAAAGAGGTGAACACCACATAAGCTAATTGAAATTTTAAATTTATTTTTCTGAAAAAATTACAGTGGTTATCAAAGATAAGTTTTTTGAGGAATAACTTCCAGAAATTATTTCTGGAATGTTTATATTATGTGTTCGTGTTGTTATGATGTTCAAGTAATCACTTTCAACTAATCATGCTATAATTCAAGTAGAGTTTTCTTTTGTTATAATATTTATGCTACCGAGTTGTTGAGTGTTGTGTCATGATAATGTACTTCATGCCATGAGATAACTAAAAAAGATGAGGACATAATCTATTTGAATAAAATGAATAATATGGGTGTTCTTGAAATTCACAAAAACATTATTTATGAATTATTTTCTATATTTCTAAGCTAAAGGAGTTTTCTCAAAGAATTTTTATTTCCAATTAATTACTGTCACGACCCGCCCTCGGGGTCCGTGCCGTGACTACCCCAAGCCCGCCTTCCATAGGCCAGGGGCTGGCGACTAGCACCAAGGCGTAAATCCCGGTAAAAAGGGAAGGCATTGCCTTTGAAAAGTAAACACACACCACAGAGTAAACAAGCGGAAAGTAAACACTAAGCAAACAGAGTACGACTGAAAGTGCGGAAATGTAAATGGGCCAGAATACAAACCCAAACTGAAAGTAAAGTACAACTCGAAAAGGGAAAAACAACAACTGAAAAGTAAAGCCGCTACTCCGAGCTGTCCACTGGAAATCCCACCTGAAGGGTGGGTACAGATAGCTCCTCTGCTCCACGGGTCCCGCCGTCCGCTCCGAGCACGTCCCGCCCAGTGGTCCACCTCCGGGTACCGTCCCGCTCTGCAAGCCTCAGCTAAGGTCAACGCTGTCCGTCGTCTGCAACCAACACAACGAAGTGCGGGCAAAGCCCGTGCAGGGGTGAGTATAAGCTACTCAGTAGGGACCCCGAGACCCCTGAAGGTCTCTCAAATCCACAAAGGATAAACCACGAAGAAAAGTACAATCACGAAGTAATAACCGACACTGCTTAGGTATATGCCCATACATATACCTAAGTCATCAATTAAAATACACTCCAACCTCCGAGCCCAAGTACAACTCAGTCCACGCAGGAAAGTATACGTATTCCACATAGGAAAGCAAAAAAAATCCACACAGGATTGCACAACACAATCCACACAGGAAAACAACAGGATTCAGCTCACACAGGTATACTTCTTCAAGGACGATAAAGATGATCACTGATCCATCTAAGTCGTCGGACCCACGAAGGATCGATAGGTAACTAACCCCCGCAGAAGACCCACACAGGATCGGGCTCACACAGAACCTGTAGGCGCTGGCTCACACAGAACCGCTGAGCGCAAGGACCCACACAGGATCGGGCTCACACAGAACCTGTAGCACTGATCCACGTAGGATCGCTGAGTGCTGTAGTCGTCGTCGTCGAATCCACACAGGATCTCTGTACTGTCGTCGTCCAATCCACACAGGATCTCTGTACTGTACTGTCGTCGTCAAATCCACACAGGATCTCTGTACTGTCGTCGTCAAATCCACACAGGATCTCTGTACTATCGTCGTCCAATCCACACAGGATCTCTGTACTGTCGTCATCAAATCCACACAGGATCTCTGTACTGTACTGTCGTCGTCGCAGTCACAGTAGCAGTCGTAGCAGTAGAACAGTCGCAGCCAGCACTAGGGTTCCCGCACACAGCAAGCTCGTACGGAGGGTCCGCTCCACGAGCCGAGAGGCTGATACATCAACTGTCACGAAGACCGAAGTTGATGTATCCAAAAGTTCCGTATCGCCAACAGGAACTCAACGCAACAGACGGCGCGTCGATCGGACGCCCGGTCTGAGAGTTATTGGCATTTTCGTCTCCGGGGCCCGGTTGGTTTTTAAGGCAAAACCAACCCGACCATACTCCACCTGCGTCCAAACCTCGGGCGGAGTATGCCAAAAGATCCGTCTCACTAAGAGGAACACTACGCGACTGACGGCACGTCAATCGGACGTCCGTAGCTCAAGATATGAGCGTTTCCGCTCCGAAGGCCCGGTTGGTTTCGTGAACGAACCAACCCGGCCGAACTCAAAGTAAACCGAAACCTTGAGTGCGATATACCGAAACGACCGTCTCGATCCAAGGATCGCGTTGCCGCAGACGGTTCGTCATTCGGAGGTCCGAGGCTCAAGTTATGAGCCAAGAACCGAATCTGGTCCGAAACGGGGGGTCCGGGTCCGGGCCGACCCGGCCCGACCCCCCCCCTCTGGACGGCGCGGCGGCCGGCGGCGGCGGACGGCGGCGGCGGACGGCGGCGGACGGCGGCGGCGGCTGGCCGCGTGGCGGCGGCGGTGGGCCGCGTGGCGGCGGCGGCGGCTGGCCGCGAGGCGGCGGCGGCGGGCCGCGTGGCGGCGGCGGGCCGCGTGGCGGCGGCGGCGGCGGGCCGCGTGGCGGCGGCGGCGGGCCGCGGCGGCGGCGCTGGGCGCCGCACGTGATTGGCACGCGGGGCTATGCCCCGCGTTTCTCTTCAAGCGGCACGGCTCAAGGCCGTGCCTTTGCCAAAAACGGCCCCCGCAAATGGGGGCCGGCTTGATAAAACCGGGGGGCTGTTGCCCCCCCTCTTTAATTGATCCGCCCCCCCTCATTAAGAGGGGGGTTTATTGAACCGGCCGGGGGTTTTATTCCCCCGGTTTTTAAGATATCCGGCCGGCCCGCTGGCCGGCCGGTTTTTACCAACGGGACCGGAATTTCCGGTCCCGCCCTCGACTTCCGACGCCGGCGGCCCGGCCGCCGGTCTTTCCTTCCGCCGCGGCCCGGAACCGGCCGCGGTCTCCTCGTCTCACCGCGGCCCGGAACCGGCCGCGGTGTTCGTCGTCCGGCACGGTGCGACGACACCGCGCCCCTTTCGCCGTGCCATGAATCCTCCCAACGCGGCGCGACGGCGTCGCGTTCTTGAAGTCTCTCCTCGGCGAAGCGCGACGGTGTTGCGGAAAAATTATAAGCATGTTCATCCGCGTGGTGCGACGGCACCACGCCTCTTGCTTCCACCCGCATGAATAAAACGAGAACTAAGGAGGGGGGGTTCGGCCGTGTTCATGCGGTCCGACCCCCCTCACGTTAAATAATAACATAACTAAAGAATATACAAAAGCCTCACATTTAGTCATGCTAAAATCCATGATTCAAGAATGGAATAAAAAATAATCAATAAATAATATCCCCTACCTCGGGTTTAAGATTCAAAGGTTCGGCTACGCTCCGCGGAAGACGGCGTCGCGGAGGTCGGGTGTCGCGG
The DNA here is from genome assembly GCA_963277665.1 of Viscum album. Classification (NCBI taxonomy): domain Eukaryota; kingdom Viridiplantae; phylum Streptophyta; class Magnoliopsida; order Santalales; family Viscaceae; genus Viscum; species Viscum album. The sequence goes on from OY728148.1 coordinate 1,811,959,964, forward strand.
AAGCCGTTCGTCAAATCCGATGACGAAGGGATGCGTTCGAAGAGACACGTCGTTGGCGGATCTTCGTTTGTCGACGAAGAAGGTCCGATGAGGGGGCGACGTTCCCTTTTTTTAAAGACACCGAGGACGAAGAAGAGAGGCGTCGTTCTTCGTCGGAGTTTGAGAGATCTTCGTTCTTCGTCAGAGCTTGAAGATGAAGAGGAGCTCTCAAAAAGTTTTCAAGGGAATAAACAACAACCCTTAAACAAATAAGATTGCATCTTATTTTATTAACACATAACTCAAAAGAATTTCAAATGTTTGAAATTCAAAAGAGTTTAACTCCCCAAAATTAAATTAAGTAACTTAAGTCATAAAAGAGGGGGGTTAAGTATGTTGAGAGAATTTGAAAAGAAAAGGGGTTCGTGTGGGCCCCACCACACTTAATCCTCCCAAGGGAGGTTAAGTGGGTGTGGGTCCCACTTCCAACCACCTTTGATAGGTTTTTAAATAAGTTAAAATAAAATTTGTATTACACAACTTTTATTTAACTTAACTGAAAAACCCCAAAACGTAACTCTCAACCCGCAACAAACGCAACTCCCGAAAAGGTCTCATTAAGCGAATATCGGCGCTGCGAGTTCATCGGTGCCCTCGAATTTCAATTCCGAGCACCGGATCAAAAGTTAGGAATTCCCGCTCGTTCGTTCACTGAACGTACCCGAGCCAAACTTCGGAAATTAATTCCGGGCACTCCGGGCCTCGGAATCAGGTGCCGTCTGAAACCGCGCTCTTGTAAAATTCTAAAGAAAATTAAGAAAAAATTTTCCTTGAATTTTACGGGTCTTTACATTACTCCCACCTTAGGGCTTTACGTCCCCGTAAAGCTACATCAAAAACTAGGGAAACAAAAAGAGGATACTGAGCACGCATCTGAGCCTCCCGCTCCCATGTGCTCTCCTGGAGATTCCCGTGCCGCCATCTGTTGCGCACAAGAGGAATCGATCGTCCATGTAGGACCCGCTCCTGGATGACATGGACCTTCTCTGTCGTGGCCTGGACCATCCCATGTCCCACAAGTGCTGCAAGATTTCTTCTTTGCCGACAAGAGAAATCTGGTCTCATCCCCTGGATGAACCACATTCTTTGCCTAAAACAGTCAATCCTAACATGGATGATACTAATCCATACTAAGGATGACGTCGTAAGGCCTCGACGCTACTACTAAGAGATTCAACCGTTACTCTCGCCTCCAAGGGTTGAGTCACACTGTCGGCATCAGTGTGTGGTAACTGGGCCTCCTCCAGTAGATGTCTCACAAGTGAGGGTCAAGTCAACAGCCAAAACTGGAACCTCTTAGTAACATTACGGTAGAGGACAGGAACGAAAACATCACAAGGTATGCGTCTTTTATTATTGCAGCTCGTAATACAAGACGCTACACAAAAGCAACAAGGAACCAGAAGTACAAGGATGTAACCACTAGTTCTGCTCCTGTCCATCGGCTCCCAGAGCTCCATGATCGAAGGCCTCGGCTGCCTGAAGCTGAGCTCTCCCCTGCGGTCGGGGTGGGCCTCCTGGTGGTGGTGGTGGTAGAGCCTCAAAGCGTCGTCCACCACCTGCTGTTCGGCCAGCTCCTCTGCCTCGTCCGCCTCCTTCCTGCAGACCGCCACGGTCGAACCTCTGCCTCTGCCTAGGTGGTTCCTCAACCGTCTGCTGCTCCTCCGCATGGCGGGTCGGGCAGTCACGAGCCATGTGGCCTCGCTCGCCGCATGCATAGCACTGTCTTCCACTCGAAAGACTGGCTCCGCGTTGTGTGCCCTGCACTGCTGAGCCAGTGCCCTGAGGTCTGGTCTGTCTGGACCCCTGAGTCATTCGTCGACTGCCAGCTGCAGATGACTCTGCCACGTGCCGCCCTGCGGTGGGTCGCTGTGCTGGTGTAGACTCAGCAAGGAAGCTCTCGATCAGAAGAGCCCTCTCCAGTACTCCTGTCTGAGTCGGTATGCTGAGGGAGATCAGCGATGCCCTGATCTCGTGTCTCAAACCCTGCTCGAAGGTCCGGGCCCGGAAGAATGGGTCCCGTACCATGTCGGTCGAGTAGCGCGAGAGATCGGTAAATCTCGCCGAGTACTGAGCGACCGTCATGCTTCCCTGCCGCAGCTGTAGAAGCTCCTGGATACGCACCGCACGAAGGGTGGCTGGGACGAACTCCGAGCGGAAGATGCTCTCAAAGTCCATCCAAAGAAGAGATGCCTCATCGTGCACCTGGAGCATCAAGCTCCACCATCGTCCTGCTGCTGCGTGTAGTAGGCTCGCAGCGAGGATCACCATGAGGTCTGCTGGTGTCCTCACTAGCCTAAACACTCGAACCACTGCCTCCAGCCAGTCCTCTGCTGCCTGAGGATCCGTCTCCCCGCGAAACCTGGGCGGTCGCTGGCGCTGAAACTCATGCAGTGCGCTGAGGCGACGTGCATCGTCAGCGGCTGCTGCTGGAAGCATCGGGGGCTCGGCGGGTAAAGCTACCGCCGGTGCCTCTACTGGAAAAGGGCCCTGCACCGAGGCCTCGTCGCTCGGTGGGCTGTCGTCTCGCTCGACTCTCGGAACCCTAGCTGGCTGCCGTCGTGGGGCCATCCTGAAAAGGAAACAGGTGCGCCACGGTTAGAACAGTATACCTGGTGAGCTGGCACAAGTAATCACAAGGAAAACTTGAGACTTTCATAAAGCAGATCAGTATACCCGGTGAGCTGACACAAGTAATCACAAAGAAAACTTTGAAACACACACGCAATTAATGTTTTCGTGCATTAAGTCGGAAATCAGAAGTCAGGGTCCTGGTGTACGGATACGTCGGCCGCCGCACCAACACTGGACTCCCTGGACTGATAACCACACTCAATACGCTAAACATTATTGCTTCACATAGAAAAGATCAGAGTTCGCGGTAGAACCGAACTCCTTTGATACCAATTTGTCACGACCCGCCCTCGGGGTCCGTGCCGTGACTACCCCAAGCCCGCCTTCCATAGGCCAGGGGCTGGCGACTAGCACCAAGGCGTAAATCCCGGTAAAAAGGGAAGGCATTGCCTTTGAAAAGTAAACACACACCACAGAGTAAACAAGCGGAAAGTAAACACTAAGCAAACAGAGTACGACTGAAAGTGCGGAAATGTAAATGGGCCAGAATACAAACCCAAACTGAAAGTAAAGTACAACTCGAAAAGGGAAAAACAGCAACTGAAAAGTAAAGCCGCTACTCCGAGCTGTCCACTGGAAATCCCACCTGAAGGGTGGGTACAGATAGCTCCTCTGCTCCACGGGTCCCGCCGTCCGCTCCGAGCACGTCCCGCCCAGTGGTCCACCTCCGGGTACCGTCCCGCTCTGCAAGCCTCAGCTAAGGTCAACGCTGTCCGTCGTCTGCAACCAACACAACGAAGTGCGGGCAAAGCCCGTGCAGGGGTGAGTATAAGCTACTCAGTAGGGACCCCGAGACCCCTGAAGGTCTCTCAAATCCACAAAGGATAAACCACGAAGAAAAGTACAATCACGAAGTAATAACCGACACTGCTTAGGTATATGCCCATACATATACCTAAGTCATCAATTAAAATACACTCCAACCTCCGAGCCCAAGTACAACTCAGTCCACGCAGGAAAGTATACGTATTCCACATAGGAAAGCAAAAAAAAATCCACACAGGATTGCACAACACAATCCACACAGGAAAACAACAGGATTCAGCTCACACAGGTATACTTCTTCAAGGACGATAAAGATGATCACTGATCCATCTAAGTCGTCGGACCCACGAAGGATCGATAGGTAACTAACCCCCGCAGAAGACCCACACAGGATCGGGCTCACACAGAACCTGTAGGCGCTGGCTCACACAGAACCGCTGAGCGCAAGGACCCACACAGGATCGGGCTCACACAGAACCTGTAGCACTGATCCACGTAGGATCGCTGAGTGCTGTAGTCGTCGTCGTCGAATCCACACAGGATCTCTGTACTGTCGTCGTCCAATCCACACAGGATCTCTGTACTGTACTGTCGTCGTCAAATCCACACAGGATCTCTGTACTGTCGTCGTCAAATCCACACAGGATCTCTGTACTATCGTCGTCCAATCCACACAGGATCTCTGTACTGTCGTCGTCAAATCCACACAGGATCTCTGTACTGTACTGTCGTCGTCGCAGTCACAGTAGCAGTCGTAGCAGTAGAACAGTCGCAGCCAGCACTAGGGTTCCCGCACACAGCAAGCTCGTACGGAGGGTCCGCTCCACGAGCCGAGAGGCTGATACATCAACTGTCACGAAGACCGAAGTTGATGTATCCAAAAGTTCCGTATCGCCAACAGGAACTCAACGCAACAGACGGCGCGTCGATCGGACGCCCGGTCTGAGAGTTATTGGCATTTTCGTCTCCGGGGCCCGGTTGGTTTTTAAGGCAAAACCAACCCGACCATACTCCACCTGCGTCCAAACCTCGGGCGGAGTATGCCAAAAGATCCGTCTCACTAAGAGGAACACTACGCGACTGACGGCACGTCAATCGGACGTCCGTAGCTCAAGATATGAGCGTTTCCGCTCCGAAGGCCCGGTTGGTTTCGTGAACGAACCAACCCGGCCGAACTCAAAGTAAACCGAAACCTTGAGTGCGATATACCGAAACGACCGTCTCGATCCAAGGATCGCGTTGCCGCAGACGGTTCGTCATTCGGAGGTCCGAGGCTCAAGTTATGAGCCAAGAACCGAATCTGGTCCGAAACGGGGGGTCCGGGTCCGGGCCGACCCGGCCCGACCCCCCCCCCTCTGGACGGCGCGGCGGCCGGCGGCGGCGGACGGCGGCGGACGGCGGCGGCGGCTGGCCGCGTGGCGGCGGCGGTGGGCCGCGTGGCGGCGGCGGCGGCGGGCCGCGTGGCGGCGGCGGCGGGCCGCGTGGCGGCGGCGGGCCGCGTGGCGGCGGCGGCGGCGGGCCGCGTGGCGGCGGCGGCGGGCCGCGGCGGCGGCGCTGGGCGCCGCACGTGATTGGCACGCGGGGCTATGCCCCGCGTTTCTCTTCAAGCGGCACGGCTCAAGGCCGTGCCTTTGCCAAAAACGGCCCCCGCAAATGGGGGCCGGCTTGATAAAACCGGGGGGCTGTTGCCCCCCCTCTTTAATTGATCCGCCCCCCCTCATTAAGAGGGGGGTTTATTGAACCGGCCGGGGGTTTTATTCCCCCGGTTTTTAAGATATCCGGCCGGCCCGCTGGCCGGCCGGTTTTTACCAACGGGACCGGAATTTCCGGTCCCGCCCTCGACTTCCGACGCCGGCGGCCCGGCCGCCGGTCTTTCCTTCCGCCGCGGCCCGGAACCGGCCGCGGTCTCCTCGTCTCACCGCGGCCCGGAACCGGCCGCGGTGTTCGTCGTCCGGCACGGTGCGACGGCACCGCGCCCCTTTCGCCGTGCCATGAATCCTCCCAACGCGGCGCGACGGCGTCGCGTTCTTGAAGTCTCTCCTCGGCGAAGCGCGACGGTGTTGCGGAAAAATTATAAGCATGTTCATCCGCGTGGTGCGACGGCACCACGCCTCTTGCTTCCACCCGCATGAATAAAACGAGAACTAAGGAGGGGGGGTTCGGCCGTGTTCATGCGGTCCGACCCCCCTCACGTTAAATAATAACATAACTAAAGAATATACAAAAGCCTCACATTTAGTCATGCTAAAATCCATGATTCAAGAATGGAATAAAAAATAATCAATAAATAACATCCCCTACCTCGGGTTTAAGATTCAAAGGTTCGGCTACGCTCCGCGGAAGACGGCGTCGCGGAGGTCGGGTGTCGCGGAAGCCGTTCGTCAAATCCGATGACGAAGGGATGCGTTCGAAGAGACACGTCGTTGGCGGATCTTCGTTTGTCGACGAAGAAGGTCCGATGAGGGGGCGACGTTCCCTTTTTTTAAAGACACCGAGGACGAAGAAGAGAGGCGTCGTTCTTCGTCGTAGTTTGAGAGATCTTCGTTCTTCGTCAGAGCTTGAAGATGAAGAGGAGCTCTCAAAAAGTTTTCAAGGGAATAAACAACAACCCTTAAACAAATAAGATTGCATATTATTTTATTAACACATAACTCAAAAGAATTTCAAATGTTTGAAATTCAAAAGAGTTTAACTCCCCAAAATTAAATTAAGTAACTTAAGTCATAAAAGAGGGGGGTTAAGTATGTTGAGAGAATTTGAAAAGAAAAGGGGTTCGTGTGGGCCCCACCACACTTAATCCTCCCAAGGGAGGTTAAGTGGGTGTGGGTCCCACTTCCAACCACCTTTGATAGGTTTTTAAATAAGTTAAAATAAAATTTGTATTACACAACTTTTATTTAACTTAACTGAAAAACCCCAAAACGTAACTCTCAACCCGCAACAAACGCAACTCCCGAAAAGGTCTCATTAAGCGAATATCGGCGCTGCGAGTTCATCGGTGCCCTCGGATTTCAATTCCGAGCACCGGATCAAAAGTTAGGAATTCCCGCTCGTTCGTTCACTGAACGTACCCGAGCCAAACTTCGGAAATTAATTCCGGGCACTCCGGGCCTCGGAATCAGGTGCCGTCTGAAACCGCGCTCTTGTAAAATTCTAAAGAAAATTAAGAAAAAAATTTTCCTTGAATTTTACGGGTCTTTACAATTACGAAGGAAGAAACAAAGGGTAGTTTTTTTATTTTACAAAATACTTGTAGTTATTTTAAATAGATAACATTATTTTAATCATGGTGCATGATTTTGAGTTTAACATAATAAGGAAAATAAGAGGATTATATGCTACGATTTTTTAAAAGAATTATTTAGAAAGATGATCTATAAATAAATTTGTATAATTAAATATAATTCTAGAATTATGAGTTTTCCTACAAATGGGTGTACTCCAAGAACCAAGGCTTGTATTGAAAGTGCGTGATTGTTTTTTTTGAGTATCAAAATATTGAGAGGAAAATAGATCCTAGATATTGATTTAGAAACATCAGAAATTATCTTGGAGATATAGTATTTAATCAATTGAGTTTAAGACGAATATTTGAGTAACATATCTAAATTAGATTTCATATTTAGTGATCATATATTATTTGATCATATTAAAGTATTGTGTAAGAATATCTATGTCAACTATTTCTAGAAAAACTGGGAATTTGAAGAGATATTTTTAATTTTATTTCATATCATTGTATCTATAGTGTGAAGTTGTGTAGCCCAATGTGACTTTTTCAAGGCATAATATGATGTCAGGAACATGAATGAAGCTTTGTAATAACTTGCGATTATAAAGATAAATCCACGATTGGTGAAACTAACCAACCACGGTAAAGAAAAGGAATTACAAGAAGAAATCAAACATTATAATAACTCTATGTTATTTTTAGATACTCTTCTCCATGTGTGAGTGAGTCTAAGACTTTAAATTTGAGTGTATTAAATCCTAATAGGTAATATATGTTGGTTTAAATGAAAAATAAATTGTAAAAAAATAGTCCCTCACTAATTCATCCCCCATCCATTAGAACATCACCTTTCTATCCACTTCAAAAAGAATAAAATCCTGTTCAGGGGATAATAATGAATGAATTACACTAGATGATATTTATAATCCATATTCACATGATAAATAATAATAATTTTTTCGATATCATAGTTATAAAATAAAAAACTGATAAATGAAATATTATTTAATATAATGTAAAAATAATTTATTTTTATATCATCCATTAGGGGTGCAATATTTCATCAATATTAATAAAATACATTATGCACTTAAAAAATTTATTTCCATGAAGCCACTTATGGTGGTTATATTATTACTATTTTTTATTTTACTTATACACAAGTAATGCACAATGATGATTAAAAAATATCATATTGTCCCTAAACATGATTTAAAATAAAATTATTTACATTTTAAATTTACTTCAGGGAATGAATTATAATTGTTTTAATAACCATTTTCATTCACTCTAGGTTACAAAATGAAATGATTTGATTGGATTTTATGGTATTTTCAATATTATAACATGAATATTTAATTCATCATTTTCATCCTCTTTGGGGGCTGAATATCAATAAAATATATTTGTATTATTATTCATGAACATTTAATTTCTTTAACATATTTTACATATAATTAATAAAATAAAAGAGAAAAAAATCTAATTTTTATTAAAAAATAAAAAATAAAAATCATTTATATCAGGATAATTTATATATCATAATTAATATCAAAACGTTTAGGGTGTTCAAATAAATAGGGATGTTAATTTTTTTATCTCATCATCATGGTTCATATCATGATTAGTGAAATTCACTTTTATTTGTGAAAAATATGCAATGTTCATCATTCAACCTATTACAATGGCATTATTTCACATCTTCATTGGATAAATGATGTTTGTTTCAATATAAAACACATCTATTATTAATAAAATTCTGAAAATAATCAATCACATCTAATTTATTAAATTAATTGTAATTTGAAAACCATGATTCATTACCACTCTTCAGGAGCTCATTTTTCCCTTACAATAAAATATTAAGTAAATAATTCACTTATTTTATTGAATGATATAGAGTGAAAAATAAATCTAAAAACATATGAATTATAAAATAAGTCTTACTTTTTGATATAACTCTTCTAACAAGTGAATATCAAGCACACATGAAGGAGCATACCAAAAAAAGATATTTGAAAAACATGAAACATACCTTTTTCATATAATTATTACCTTATATAAGTAATAGTGATAGAGGTATCATCATCATGATTCATAATTAAAAGAATATTATCATGTTGATAACATTTTATGAATAAGGAATGATAACTAATTAAAACCATGAATTATTTCAAAATTGAGACCAAATTTTTAATTATAAATGAATTATAATGTTGATCAAAGAAAAAATGTAATGTTGAGTGTATCTAAATGATGATGAACACACGTAGCATGAAATTACAAAGCAAAATAAATAGAAAAGAGAAGAGGAGAAAGTATACAATCCAAAGGTCCTATTATATTATCACATTATCATATATATATATATATACATGCTACATGTGATTATAATTAATGGTCCTGATTAATCAACATATTATATATTAAATTCAAAGGTAATATTTATCTTCTAGTTAATATAATATAGAGAGAGGCTAGAATATAAAATGGTGGGATGTGAATGTTTGGAGTTAGTAATTAATAATCCCTATTCACATGGAATGAAGACAACCCACAAAATATTAATACTTAACATTTCTTTTATTTTTAAATACATGAGATGAAGGATTTTAGATTGAATCAAAATTATCCATTAAACCTTTCTTATAGGCCAAAATTGATTTATTTTACAATTATTTGACCTCACTAAATAGTTAAATGAGGAAAATACCAGAATTTGGAATTTTTTTAAAATTTATTCCACATCATTTGAATTCTAGGAATTGAAATTTGAATGAGACCATTAATCACCATATTATTCATTTTTTTAAATATTCTAGTTTTATTTTTTTATATATAAAACCATTTTTGATAAACCATTTTTTAAAATACTTTTAGAAAATATTTTATCAATTATATATTTATAGCATCATATCATCAGGGTTAGAGGTTCAACTCCCATGAGTCGCGCTTTCGCATTATATTCAAGACTTGGGGTTTGATAGGCACTTTAGTGAGGATAGGATACATTGGAAAGATAATGCATTGTATGGATTGTGTGGGGGTTTCTATAATTATTTATATTTATTATAAAAATAACTTTTTTTGAGACCCTTATTTATAATGGAACGATCTTGGAAGATTTTATTTCTCTTTCTATGTGGGATTCCTCTAACACTCTTTTTTAAAATGTCTTATAAATTTTCCTTATTCTATCACTTTAATTGAGGTACTCTATAGAGTTTTAATAAATAGTATGTATGTCTGTGTGTATATATGTATTTACATGGTCCAAATCACATTGTTGGACCAGAATCTCCATTCATCCTTATGCGCACTTCCTAATTTCTAGAGGCAGACATAAATTCCATAGGATAAATAATAATAAGGTGGGAAGTGAGTTATATTTAATATATAATATTAATAAATAACAATAAACATAATTTTAAAATATACATGTGACAAACATAATATATACATGTGAAAAAATATAAAATATACCTAGAGTTGGCATATAAAATATATATGAAATGGAATGCATGAAATACATGCATAAGTCATCAAAAAAGTAAAATATTATAGATACACACAATATCTAAAAAGTAAATAAAAACTACTCCATCTATCTTCAAATGAACTATCCACAACCAAAACCTTTAAACTACCATGAATCTTGTCTCCAAGACTTACCAATCCCCATGTGTTATGGTAATCCCTTTAACTATATCATGTAAAACAAGGACTATGTATATCCTAGGGGATATGTTTAGGGTGGAAGTATAACAAACCCAATAGGTGGTCATCACCCAACCCTTATCGATCTATCATGAAACCATGTGTATTCAATAAAAACATAAAGTAGAAAAATAATAAAAACATAAAAAATATTAGTTTATCATTAAAATTTTAGAAAAAAGTAAACACATACTTTTAGTGTTTTCTCCCTTATGGTAACCAATCATACCTACTCCAATAAAATCTTGAAATCCAAAATGAAATGATAATATCCTCATTGAATAAACTAAGAGGGAAAAGAACTGTCTACATACTCTATATGATAAAAAATAACCATATAAATATATATAAATCCCATATTATGATAAAAATATCCACATACACACAAAACATTAGTGGTTCACCTCATCCTTGGATTAAAGAACCTCCAAAAGCTACACAAATAAATTATCAATTAATGAAATAATATAAACATGGAATGAACAATAATAAATGATATGAAATAAATTCTGGTAATCATATCTAAGAAAAACACACATCATAAATAGTAAGAATAAACACTAAATGAAATATCACTCTACTTCATGTTTTTTTACAATAATAAAACTAAAATAATATGCAAGATATGAGGAGTTAGCTACCAAATAGCATGTTGTACCCCATTCCATGAGCTAGAGGGGGAGATATTCCACCCCTTTAAGGATTTAAAAAACCTAATTATTAAACTAAAATTTATTATAATTTTACATTGAAAATAATTTATAATATGTAAAAAATTATTTAAATTACTTTAATTTTCAGAATAGTTGATTTTTTGGAAGTCATTGTGAAAATTGACTAATATTACTAAATTTAACTGGTTTATTACTATTTTGATGATTTATTTTCATTAATAAAATTTCATATAAGTATTATTATTTTTTATAGGTTAAAATAGGTCATGTTGAGACTATAATAATTTTAAAATAAAGGGGAAATACTCATGATATATTGGTAACATTGTTCAAGACTCAAGACATACACTATTTGATACATTGAAGTGTTGTAAAAGTTAAAGAGCTTTGATTGTTGACACACCACCTTACTAGTTTGTTCAAGATAAATCATTACATATATATAATGGGCGAAGATTAATATTTCTACACTAACAAACACTATAAAATCCATCACTGGTTTAATTATTTTATTATTTCTTTGGGATATATTTCCTTGCATTGTAATGTTTATTTTTTGGGCATGTTCATGGGTTGTACCTTCTTTAAATGGTATTTGTGTTGGTTATGCTAACCAAAATAAAAAACAATAAAATTGTTCCAAAAAACCCATAAAATTCAAGGTTGGTTGTTTATCTATTTCAAAATGATAGGTATAGGTTTAGGGATGCTCCTTGAAAGATTGGGTTGGGTCTACTCCAATTAAAAGGCTAGGTTTTTATCTAAACCCATAAAAGAAAGGGGTTTGGGGTTTTTACCTCCAGGTTAAAAAAGCTATATTGTAAAGAGTTGCCACTCTTATTAAAAAGTTATATACATATTGTGAATATCTATACTCTTGGGTTGATAGTGTGAAGAGTATAAGTAGGATTATTTATATTTTAACTACTATAAAATCCTTGTGTTATCTTATTTACTTTATCCCGTTTACACTCTTCACACACGTTACACTATTTGTTTATGGTTAAATTATTTTTTATTTTATTCCACCATATTCTAAATTATATTTTAAAGTAATATAATTTATTTAATATTGAAAATTAACCCCTTATTTTATTTTTCATCTCTTTTGCAAGACCTGACAATATCTTATAGAAGAGTTAAAGGATATAAATGATAATATTGTAAGAATAAATTTAAGTTATTTATAAAATATTTATATTGTATAATACTATTTTTATTTCAAATATTATATATAAGAATAAATTTAGGATAAAAGCACATAGGGGAACTTATGCCTGAGGGTAGGAAGGATATTTTGGCTACTACATTAGGAAAGGAAGAACAACCAGGTCAGTATGGGGATATGAGGTATCATAATTATTTAAGGGGTAAGTATATAAGGGTAAAATAGACTCTTTTGAATCAAAATTTTAGAATATGGGTGAAAAAATAGAGTACAAGATCAGATCATCAATGTAGTTGATGTTTTCCAACATATATATATAGTTTCAACTAGCATATCCCACTCTTCTACCCCTCCTATATAATTGACCATATACTATAAGTTATATTTTGAGGATCACTAGTATCATATAATAACATATGAGATCATAAATTATATTAGGGAAACCTTACATCATTAAAAAATAGATACAAATCGGCTTAAGGTAATATTAGATTATATTATAGATGCATTGGCTAGAGTGTTATTCCCTATTGATGAGGCAACTATAGATGGAAAGAGTGTAAAACATTTATCACTTTGTCCATATATACTCTTATAAAATATTAACACTAATATATACATAGATTAAATTATTTATTTAATATATTCTTTAAATTTATTTTAATATTTTAATATATATACATATATATTATAGGAATACCTTATAGGTAAATACATGCTATATAGAATGAAACTTGAGGCCTCTTTGACATCGAAAATAACTTGTTTTAATGTAATTTATAAATTATTATCTTATCCATTTATGTTATTTGATGTCTATAAGTTGTGAATGAATACTGATGTTTGTGGGAATGAATATTTACTAATTACTTGTAAGAAATATATCATAGAGCTTGGAGCTGAAGATATGTTAGGCATTTTAGTTATGAAAGTCTTTTCAATGTATGTCAATTATGAAATTTATTTCAATTATACCAATTTTATGTTACATACTATGTTTTTTTTCATTAGGAATATTCTTTTAATTTTTATTAAATATGATATGAAATATTTGTATGTGTTCATGGAACCACAATTTATTTCTCTAGTGATGAGGATAATTCATGATAGAGAAAGAAACAAATATATTTCTAAAATATTTTAGAATAAAGCACTTAATTGATGGTGTTTAATTATATTGAGAGGAATGAAATATATATTTCATTATAGCATAAAATTTCTCTTAATTAAATTAGTGACTCACATTATTTTTTTATTAGTGGTCATTGGATGTTGTATGTCTTTTATCCATAAGAATACACTATTTACTAGTTATGCTCCATACATAGTGACACATGAGAAAAATTTAAAGGAGTATTGTAGAATTGATATTTATTTAATTCTTATATATTATAATATATATTTTTATTTTCTTTTATATATAATTTTTAGATAGGGTATGAAACCACTATCACTAGTCAATAATAAGAAGGGCATAAAATATCTATCATGTATGTACAAATGTGACTTAACTTATAAGTACTATAGTTTAAAAAAATACTTAAAATTTTTATTTTCAATTGATAAAATATTTTGAAATATAATTGTCATAATCAATAAAGAGGATTCAAATATGGGTATTATGTACTAAGATTTATGTATGAAATAATTACATTTGGAAAATTATAACTTTTGACAAGGTTAAGTTTTATTTTAATTTTCCTTTTATTTATCATATCATTATATTGAGAATGAACAATGAATGATTTATTTTTAATTTATATATTTTTTATGATTCTTACCCATATAATGGAAATGAGATAAATTATTTACTATGATTATGGAATGGTTATTTCAAAAAATTTATTTAGTTTTAGTTCATCTAATTATATTTATTTTGTATATTTTATATTTTAACTATGAAAATTTAAAAATTTTGTAGTTGTAACCAAGTTGTAATGTAAATAGTAATTAAATAATTGTAATTCATGTTTTACCACTAGAATTTTTTCTATGTTATTTCATTTTTCTTGAATTATATGGTTTAGTATAGTAGTTTTAATTAAATTTATTTTAAAACATAGATTCCACATTGATTATTTTATAACCAATATGGAAAATGGGTTTTTAAATTTATTATTTTCAATAACCGACATTAAAAACTATCTTCCACATTAATCATAATATAAAAGATGTGTAATGTTCTTAGTTTTTAAATTTTATGGGGATTTTATACCCAGTTATATACATAACCAACTTAAAAAATGATTTTTTACATTGGTTAAAATTAATGTTGTAAAAATTATATTTACAATGTTTCTTACATTGGTGTCTCTTTATAAATGATGTTAAAAATAAAAAAACAATATTAAAAATACTTTTCAGCACTAGTGTGGTTACTCCATCTAACCTTTATAGTTTTGTATAAATGTATATATTAGGATGACTATAGTGCACCCAAAATTATATATATATTAGTGTGGGCCATTGAATATCGGAGAAAACCATGGTGTTTCCTATTATTTTGTTTAAATAAAATAATATTCTATTTGGGATAGTCCATGGCATACCCGAACCCATTATTTTTGGACCAATTTATTTCCCAGTGGATAAGATATCCTATAGTGGGCCAGATATTCCCTGATATACTGGTTATTCCATGGTGGGATAAATATTCCATGGTGAACATGTACCATTATTGATATTTATAGTTTTATTTTTTGGATTATTTGAACCCTCTTCGTGGCATGGTAGTTATCCATTATTGGTTTTATTGATATGTGATTTGTTTGACTGTTAGTTTGCAGATATGTTTCTTCACTTATTATCATTTTAGGTATAAACCGATATATAAATAATAGTTTGGGTAATTTATTTATTTTCTATACATGGATGTTACAAGAGTGATTTTAATCTCCATTAGGGGTTGGATAAAAGGATTCCATGTTTAGTAGGAGCAGTTTTCACTAAATCACCATATTTATTTAGATTATTGTTTAAGAGTTGTTTCTATTTTCTTATATCGAATGAAATACTTTTATATATGTCAGGATTATAATTTGAATTTTGGTTTAATTAAAATATAGAGATTAATTTATAACATTGAACTAGGTACTGCCGATGAACATGTACTTACATATGGAATACGTTTCTTACTTAAAATTTTGGAAACATCTGACATAAGGATGGGTCATACTTGATTTTCAAAATAATTTGGCATTGACCTAGTTTTTCTTTTAAAAAGTGTAAATTATTCCCTAATAATTATTTTAAATCCTCTATATTAATTTCCAAACCCTAGATACTAAGGAACACACATGGGGTAACTAATGATTTGATTTATATTGACAGAAGAGATGGGTCAGGTTGTTACACAAACACTCAAGAACATAAGAATAAAACATGTAAAAATATCGAAAATATTGGTTTATATGTTAGGTTTGAACTACCTCATATAAATAGAAGTTACCCCATCTAATATCATTACATGATTATATTCATTCATTTATAATTTAAGAATATAGAAAAAACCCCACAAATAGAGGAATTTAGGGATTTATAATGATAAAGTGAAAAAAACAAGAGAAATGACTAATAAAAGGGAATGTGAGGTTCAAATTTCATTTAAGAGACTATTTTTTAGTAGTATTACAAATTAGTTGATGAGTGGGATCCTAGGATAAAGGATAAGATTATAGTGAAGGGGGGATCAACCCCTTGATCATGCAGCTGTAGAAGAGGTGGGGCTTGCCCCCCTTTTTTATAAAAATGTTAATTATTAGAATTTGAAATAAATGGGATAGGGAACACTACGTTCCCAGTGACCTGAATAGTGGAAACCTTCCATTATAATTCCCATTAGACTCTCAATGGGATCCCATCAGGCTTCTATTAGAATTTACAATGGTCTAATAAGGGTCTTCTAATTACCCAAGCCCTCAAATCTCAATCTAAATATTTTTCAACCACCCCAACCTTCAAAAAATCACATTAATATCTCAAAACATATATAAATAAAATATTTACCTATTTAAAATTCCAAGATAAAATTTACCCCATCTCCAATCCCATTTTGAGTCTGGCATGTTGCATAATTTCCACTAACCTATAATGATGAGGGTCATTACACATAGTTTTGATAGTTAATAGTGAAGAAATTAAAACTATATTCCATCGACCATTCAAAAAATTTTAAATTATTTTCAAAATAATTTAACACACACCCAAAACTAAATCAAATTGGTTTTCTAAATATTACTTGACATCTAAATGGTTTTGAAAAAAATCCACCCCCATGGTATTTTCAAACCAAAAAATAATTTTAATTCCTATTTGATATTTTAAAAGTTAAAAGAGAAATTTCCTAGGTTAAAAAAACATATAAATTTTGAAAATATATTTACTAAATGATAATATCATTCAAAGATCAATTTTAAATTTAAAAAATTAATAGCCTTACTAATCATTTCATGTAAAACTAACTTTTAAAATAATTTTAAAATGTCTTACATTATCCCAAAAACTTCACTTTTCAAAAAACCTATCCTTATAGAGTTTAAATTTTAAAAAGTTTTAAAATAAAAAAATAATTTCTCTATGATGAAAAAGAAATAACACTCATAATTTCATAAAAATCACATGCCCCTATGTATTCCATTAATATGAAACATGAATAAATGAAACAAATAATCTCCCAACTTAACATTGAGTCTTTGTCCATATCATATTAGTGAAGTATATATATTACCTCACTCAACCAAGTGTATATAATTCCATAACAGGAAATCCTATGGTAAATCAATTTTTAATCACGATCACGTTGACTAGGCACAAATGCAGTCCACTTTCCAATTTTTGATAACTTATTTCCACCTACCACTAACTCAAATTCTCAATCCAAATGATTTTTTACTATTTTTTAATTACTTAAATAGGGTTATATTAGATTTTGAGTCAAGATATCACATGTCCTCAATCATAACCCCTTGTATTCTCACATATTCCAATTAATATAGAGAACTAAAATAGAAAATTGGGGGGAGACTATGTCATCAAGGTTAAAATCCTCAATGACCTGGGTTATTTCCCAAGATAAAATTTAATCTTTTTTTAGCCTCATGGTTTTAGGTCCCCTAATGGGGGGTAAAATTGAAAATTTAACTTAATAAACTACCTTAGAAAATTCTATTGATATCAGGGTGTGGTGTTTACCCCAAGTTGGATTTTGGTGAAGTTATGAGATAGTTGAATTTTAGGTCATATTTATAATTTATTAAATAAAGAAAATTTATCCCATGATTTTGAATATTAGTGTCTTATAAATGGATTCTCAAATGGAAACTCCAAAACTATAGTTGTTTCCAAAATGGGGTGTTTTTCCTAAGAAAGGTGTAATTTATGTGCTTGGTGCCAGCCTATAGGGAAGGTTGGTTTTGGTGTTTTCATAAAAATATTTTGTAACCTAAATATAGGCTACACATTTATATTTTTACCTCTTATTTAGGGATATAAAATACCAATGGAGATAAAAACCTTAAGATATTCTGACATTCTGAGAGAGGGGGACTTGATATTTTATGAACTGATAACATTATGAGGAATGATAGTTAGATTCACATGACAATGATTATTAGAATTTCAAGTTTCAACATTATTTTCACAAGGTGAGACTTGTTATTTTCAAAATTGCACTCATTTATTCATGTTTCATATACATAAATTTATGTTCTTGATTTATTAGAACATTTTTTATCCCCAAAGTTTTATTTAGTTCTATTCTTACTCAAAATTTTTGATTTTTCCTAAATTCTTCGTCATCGAATTTTTTTCACATGATGATATGTGGTTAGAACATCACACCAACTACTAAATCCTTATTATTATATGGTTCTACCCCTTTCTAATCACATGCTCACCAACATCTTTCACCATGGGTGGTCATTCAATGAACATAGTCTGAGATGATGAACATGAAACAAATAACATTTTGTAATGTTTATTTGTACATGATAGTGGTTAATGGAGAATTATTTGATGATATTGGAAAAAATTGTGATTAATGGAAGTAATGGAGGGTATTTAAAGGAATAATGGTGAAAGATCATGCGAGAAATGGTAAAGTGGGGGATTGGGGATGCAATGCAATGATGATAGTGGGGAATTTCTAATGAAAAACAACAAATGAGGATTTATTATAGGGAATAATTGGTTATAAGCAGCATATTGGTGATTGTATATCTTAATGTTGGTGACATGGGAATAATCAGAGGTGAAAATAGTGACTGTGTAAAGATTTATGGATTTATAGGGTTTCTTGGGATTTATATCAAGAATAAATGACATGTGATCTTAGAAACACATGATGTGTTTCTCATTTCTCTATGGTGGATAGGGTTTCCATGGTTTAAGAATATGACATGGGGTTTGATCATGGGTCATATACTATGTTCCTTGGAACTACATAACCTGGGGTGTAACAGAGTGCACACTAGTCTAAACGCACATCCCCACACACCATGTGTGCTTGTGTACATTCTATTTAGTACTAGAATATGTAACTTTAAACTCTGTAAAGTATAAATGGCATGTATTAAATAATCACACTTGATGTTCAGAGTTATATGACACAAGTACCAACATCATAAAAGATGAATAACCATTGGATCTCACATTACATGTGTGAAGGAAAGACAACCCATGTATATTAGGATGAATTAACTCAGCATGTACTAGTGGTACACACTTGAGAAGATTGAGAATCCCACATTCCATGTACTGTACTGGGAAACTCCACGTAGGTTGAATCCACATGCCAGGAAGAAGGCATTACACAACTGACCACTGGTCGAGGTGTCCATTCTGAGTATTTTTTCACATAGAGTGAAATTGTATAAGCCTTTCAGTCATTAAAGACTATTTTCGGGGAATTTTGGGTAGTTTATGGGTCTTAGATATATATAGGCAACAACCGGGTTCAGGTGAGACATTCATATTAGACATGGGGTTCATTTACCCCCTTGAAGACATTCTGATGATAGGGTGTGGGTCCCCCACATGCATCATGGAGTTGATAATCCTCCATATGTTTGAGGCATGGGTCCTCTATATCAGGAAGGTTGGGCATGATGTTAGTCTTCCCTCAACCTTAAATAGATAAAAGATTCACATACTATAGTCAGAGTTGGTACTCCCCCATGATACATAGCTTGAGTCCTCAATTTATTAAAGTTGGTAATCCTACCTACCATGAGGTGAGGTATAATTCATTCAACCATTAGAGTTATTACTCCCTTGATCAAATATTCCTCTTGATGCGGTGTGGGTCTTCTATAGGGGTTTTTACTCCCATAAATTAAATGAATTAGCGAGTTTTGGGTCTAACACTATGGTTAAAAAGAGTGAAACTTAGATTTATGAGGCTTGGTAGTTGTGAAAATGGGCTATAAAGATGTTACTGATCCTATGAAATATTAATCAAACTTAGTTTCCTCTAATATGTGACTTAAAAATGGGTTTTTTACCTCAAAATTTATAGACTTTTCAATACTTTGGGTATCTCAACTTGATTTCAAGATACATACCTTAATAGAGTTGATATGTGAAGACTACGATTCTTTTTTCATTCATGGTTCTCTTTACCTTTAATTATATTTATCACCTCTTGGTTTTCTTTCTATTTTACCCACTCCTAGATTTTATATGACTTATTATTTCATCTTTATTTTTTGGAGGAATCCTACAAGGTATGATTATACTCACCCTTGCACAAGATTTGTGCTTACACATGTTGTGTTTATAAAGATGATGCATAGTTTAAATGTGACCTTAATGGACATAGAGTTGGTAGTGATTGTGTATAATAGTGTATGATGGTTTATGATGGAGTTAATTGTGTTTAGAGATCAGTCCTGGTGTCCTTATAGAAAGTATGTTCCTCCCTTTTCATGTCCATCATACTCAGATACTTTATCAAATGAATTGTTTCTTCTCATGGTATTTTCTCATGCAACATTGAACCTACTAACTGATATATCCTATTTATAAATTATTATATACTTTAGTTGTTCATATATATTAATAGTGTTTCTAGTTATTTTTCATATTTGATATGTATTTTTGTTATAGGTTGTTATAGGCTAAGTCCTCCCATATATGTTACTCTTTCATTATGATAGTCACCATCCCCTATCTTATTATAGGCTGTCTTGGGGTGGAACACTTGGCTTACCATCAAACACGGTGGGGTCCCAGTGGGATGGGTCATGTTAGAGTGATATTATAGTGGTTGATTCATAGGTATAGAGTTTGGATTTAGTAGTATTCTAAGGATCAGTTTAAGAAACTTTGGGTAGTGATGTCGAGGGGGTATTGATTTATATTATCATACCATACCCAACATAGGTGTTATGGATGATATATCCTTTCATTTAGACTATAATAACATATTTTTCAACCTAGTTATCTAATACATCATTTTTTTGGTATAAGAAAGTTGGTACATATATCACACGATGGTTAATTATGGTTTTATTGTACTACCTATGTCAGATCACCCATATATACTCTTACAACTATGGGTTAATCCTATAAAATATAGGGTGGTACCCATTTAGAACTATCACAAGTTCAAAGGTAAAGTCTTGAAAATATTCTTTTGGTGTTCGATCCTTTTACTTCTACCCTATTGAGTTAAAATGAATCCTTTGATTGAGAGGTATCTTTTCCTATGAAAAGAGGGAATATACTTAATAATTTGTGATTAATATAGACCTTATTGTTGAGTGGATGATAGTTCCCACTAACTCAAACATGAGTACCCATAGGCTAGATTCATTTAATGTGTTCTAAAGATGATAAACTCAAAGGTATTCAAGGGGATCTTGACCCTTCAGTGATAAAGGATTGATTAGAGTTTGAGAATCATGTTTATTATATGGTTTGATCACCTTATATCTTGATAATAGTTCTTACATTGAGTTCCATTGATCCATTAGTTGATGTTTTATTAGATTCAAAATGGGGCTACTCTACCATGAATGAAGTTCGAACTTTGTTTTAGGAGGTTCTATCCAATTATGTCAATGATGGATTGAGTTAGGTGGATACTAGATCTTCTTCAGAGTAAAATGATTTTGATTAGGCACCTAATGAGGTTTATAGATGAAAATATCCTTTAAAATTACTTGATATGGATTTTTCTAAAGCTTGAGAGTTTTAAAAAGGACCCCTAAGTGATATTTTATATGAGATTATACTTTTTTACATCCCTATTAATACTGGATACCTAGAGTGAGTGTTGGGAGTTTATAATCTTTCTGGTAGAGATGAACCCTAGTTTTAGAGTAGGAAAACAATTCCTTGTGGTTTTATAGAGCAGTTCCATAGATAGACCTCTAAATTAAAGGATAAATTAAGGCCATAAAACTTTAT
Organism: Viscum album; assembly: GCA_963277665.1. NCBI lineage: Eukaryota > Viridiplantae > Streptophyta > Magnoliopsida > Santalales > Viscaceae > Viscum > Viscum album. Next base: position 1,811,981,601 of record OY728148.1, read on the forward strand.
ACTATAAACATAGTATCCTTTAAATAGGTGTAATTTTTAGAGGAGCTGATGGTGTTGGAATAGTTGGATATGGGAGAAATGTTGGGACATCTCCACCATCCCCTCTAGATGTTCCTCATCCTAAATAGAGCGGTTATGGTTGAACCATGGATAGTTTTGTGTAATGGTTAAATTTTATTATGTTTTTATAAATAGGGATCAAGGTATGATTATTTCATCCTTATTGACACACCAACTTATCGATACTGACATGAATTTTTCTTTTCTTCCTATATCTTTGTACGAGAGTTATAGATTCTCATGGAGATTTTAGCCAGACTACACTCATTTTAGACTCATACTATTGGTGATCATACCTTTTTTTTACATTGGTTGGTAGTGAGAAAACATTATCAAGTGATAAATATATTTTATGGGATTACATTATGTCTAGATAATACCATATGAAATCATCCTTAGTGTAGGTTGGATGGTTCACAATTTTTGTGAGGTGATGTGCGGTCGAGAAGACAGTTCATGGTTCACCTTAAATAGTGGGAGGGATCCTTTAGAAGGATGAGTAGGAAAAAATTATAATATTGCGTATGATTACCCACTAATTGGTGAGTTTAACCTAGAGAACAATTGATGCCATAGGGGACCATTTTCTTGAATTTGTGGAGGAATACATGATTTTTTTTATAGAAAATGTTCTAAGGTTTCCCTTATTAAGAGATACAATTATGCATCAAATTTATTTTTGAGACTACACTAGTATATTTTTTATTTTTATTAATGGGATTAGGGATCCAATGGATTAGTTGAGAGACATATTGGAGTTTTTTGCCTTATTGTGAACACCTTGACCAGTGGAAAAAGGATAAGTAGTTCTAGAAGGTCAAACTAGTTTTTCATGGAATCATTTTTGGTATCATGAGGAAAATATTATGTGGTTAGTATTTAGGAATTTCTAAGAATGTATTATAATCCTAGTGATTCCAATGAGAGAAATTAATTCCCATTCCATGTTTGTGAGACATGTGGATCATTGAAAATAAATGTTTCATAAGTTATTTTTATAGTCTTTGTTGATAAAAGTGTTGTAGTGGTAGCGTGGTAGTGGATTCCATTACCAATAGATTTTATGATTAGAAGATATAGGATAATTCTAGGTAGCTATCCTCAAAATGGTTTTTATTGAAGAAGAGGGTGTGGCTTACAGTTATTCGAATATGGTGGCCCCCAATTCTCATCAAGTGAGAGAGTCCCATCTTGACAACATAATTTATGGGGTCTTGTGTAACTGAATATTTTTTTAGGAAATGATAATAACCATTTTATTTAAAGGTGTGGATCATGTCTCCCTACTTCAGGGATTGACAATGGTATAACCATGAGATTCTTCTTTGGGGTTGTGATGGGAATTTATAAACCGATTCCACTTAAAAAAGAATGAGACCTTAGTGATATAGTTCTAAGAGAGTATTATTGTTCATTGTGTTGTGACTCTAGTTTCATGGTGAAGAATATTTCTATTTGGGTTGATGTTTTGGTCACTCAAGTTCTGAAAAGTGAATCCTAGGGCCTAGATGTCATAGAGTAGGTTAATCTAGATGATTCAGGACCACTTATTTCAGATTGTGGTGGAATGAATCATCGATGAGAAAATATTGTTTACATGGAGGTTTGAAGAGGCTAATATCATTTCTTGATGTGATCTTCAGTTATTCTTATAAAGGGTATCAAAAAATTAACTAGGTTATCTTTAGAATTGGATGTAACCATTTCATTAATGGTGGATATATGATTTATTCTTGTTAAGAAGGAAATAGGATTTCATTAAGGGATGTGTTATTATCATTCTTAGTGAGGATTATATAACTATATTCGTCATTTATTAGTGATTAAATCTCATGGACACACTCTATAACAATGTTTTGAATTGGTGTTTCTTATGTGACTGCCTCCTGGGATTCACATTAAAGGTTGGGATCATGTAACTCCCCTAGGATTTGAGTTTGTTAATAGATCATGACCATGATTATTTTGAAGGTTTATAGTTTATTATTGTTCCATAAGGATAGATAACCGGGGGATAAAAATGTATTCATTAAGGGATAATGTGGATTTTTTTAATAAAAAATAAGGATTTTATCAAGGATTTGTTCTAGATCATGTTTTGGTTGATTGTTCTAGAAAATACATGGAGGCTCAAGGAAGAAAGTCTTGAAATGAAAGTGATAGTAAATAGGATGTTTTACATTATGGTTTCACCTTGGGTTCATGTAGTACCTATACCTATAGATGTAGATAAAGTGAATGTGAGGATGGGTTGTTCTTGTATGAGTTTTCTTTATGAGATTTTCATTTTTTCAACTTAGGCTCACTTTTTAGGGCTGAAAAAGTTTAAAAGTTGGAAGGATGTAGTGACCTAGATTTTTACTTAAGAAAAAATTGAATCACTTTTGAGTCTCATGGTCCTAATTCCCCTAAAAGAGGGAAAATAGTAAATTTACCATATTAAATGGCTTAAAAAAATATCAATAGCACCATTGATCTTAGTGTGTGGTGTTTACCCCAAGGTTAGATTTTAGTGATGTTCCAAGCTAGTTTAATATTAAGGAACATTTATTATTTTTTAAACAAAAAAAATATATTCAATGAAAAAAATATAAATATCTCAATAGTTAGGATTGGATGGAAATTTAAACACTGTAGTTGTGTCCACAATGAGGTGTTTTGCCTAAGAAAGGTGTGATTTATGTGTTTGGTGTCGGGCATCGAGATGATCTGATTTCAAGTTTTTTTTAAAAATAATTATAAACTTAACTATGGGATGTAAATTCTTATTTTATTACTCTACTTATGGATATCCACTACCAACTTTGAAAAAACCCTTAATCATTAGAGAAAATTTTGGATAGGAGGACTTGATCTTGGAAGAACCAATAATGACACAAGAAAAAAAAGATGGATTCACATGGAAATGACAATCAATATTTTAAGTGTCTATTTTTATTCTATGAGGTAAGACTCATTATATTCAATTTTCACTCCATTCTTCATGATTATATTGCCTAAATTTTTGTTCTTTATTTATCAATGAAATTATTATCGCCATGCTTTTATTTGTTTATATTCTTTCCAAAATCTTGTGATATTTCTTACATTTTTCATTATTTTCGTATTCATACATGATAATTAGTTTTCATACCATTACACTAACCAATGAATCCTTAATTATCTCCCTCTTTCTCTTTGTACATTCACTACTGGCCTTTTTTATGGCCCACAGTTTAATGAATATGGCTTGAGATGATGAAAAAGTAAAAATAATGGTTATAGAATGTTTATTTGGACACAAAATTGGTTAAGAGGGTATTTATAGATAATGGTGTGGTGGTATGAGGTATATAGCAATAATTATTGGTCTATAGAGGTGTAATTGTGTGAATTAAAGTGATCGGTGATAAGATAGGGCATTGGGCATTCGATGTGAAGGTGATATTGAAGATTTTACAATAAATCATGGTTTTTGAGGCATTATTAAAGGGTGGATATAGACTTTATAGGAATGGTGGGGATAATAGAGTTTGATGTCAGTGATTTGGGCACAACTGGATGTAAAAAAATGGTAGTGGAGTGATTTTTGGATGATTAGGGTTTCTAGAAATTGATTTTGTGACCAAATGATGCATGATCATATAAACACATGTTTTATATCTTATTTATAGGTAAAAGATAGGTTTTACATGGTTTATTAATATTACATGGGGTGTGACCATGGGTTAGATACCGTGTTCCTCAGAATTATATGACTTGGGGTGTACTAGAGTATTCCCCCTTATTCTTAATAAAAAATATCCAACATTGATGATGATGTATGTTTATGGACATGTCATGTAGCACTAGAATACATAAATTTACAATATATTGGGTGAAAATTAATTATTATTGGAATACAATTCTATGTATAAAGCTACATGACTTGGAAATCGACATCATACATAATGAATAAACAATAACACACCCCATGTTTGAAGGAATGACACAACATGTATATCAGAATGACTTTTCTTAGAGAGTATAAGTGGTAAACCTTTTAGTAGCTTAAAAATCCTATATTTCATGTAATCTACTAGGAAATCCCATGTAGTTTGACTATATATACATTAATGATATTAATACCTAACCATACACTGGATAAGGATTACACATCGTCTCCCTTCAATTACATATGACATGTTGTGCTACTTTTAATGTTTTCCTTTTATTATATCCTCGATATCATAATTAGACAAGTGAATAGTATATTTTAAAAAAAATCTCCTTATACAGTGTGATGATATGATCCCCTTAATCATAAAATACCTTTTCAGAGTGACTTAGGTAGTTTATGGATCTTAAATACAAAGAAACAGTGACTAGGTTCAGGTGAAACATTCTAATAAGACATGGGGTTTTGGTACTCCCATGGAGATATTCAGATGATTAGGTGTGTGTCCTCTATATACATCATGTATTTGGTACTTCCCCACATCCATATCAGGTCAGTCGATCATGGGTTTAGTACTCTCTTAATCTTGATGAGGTGTGGGCCTCCTATACTATAGTCATAGTTGGAGCTCCCCCATAAGATGGGGTGTGGGTCCTCCATATGTATAAGTTTGTACCCCCATGAGGAAAATTTTGAGTCCATCAAACATTGGAGTTATAACTCCCTCAATTGACTCTTCCCCCCAATGGAGTGAGATTCCTCCATAGGGGTTTTCACTCCCACAACCAATATTCCATTATGAGGAGTGGGTCCCCCACTATGGTAATAGAGAGGTATCCTAGGAGTTATGAGGATAAGAATTTATGAATATGGGTTATATAGAAATTTTAGGTCTTGAGGAATATTAGGAACACTTATTTACCTCTGATATGAAACTTACAAATGGGTTGTTAACCTCAGGATTTGTTTGATTTTCAATACTTAGGTATCTCAGGTTTCTTTTGAGATATAAACCTTTGTAAATCTGAGCTTTGAAAACTAAGATTCTTCTATAAACCATGGTTCTCTTTCAAACTGATCATATTTGGTACCATTTGGATTTCTTCCTATTTTCCCCAGTCTTGTTTTTGAGCTAACTTTTTTTAATATTTACTTTGTGTTTTAGGAGAATCCTATTACGTATGATTATACTCACTCATGTACTAGATTTTTCTCACATGATTTGTATCAATGCATAAGATGAATGGTTTGGAAGTAACCTTCATGGACATAGAGTTGGTGAAGCTTATAGTATAAGTGTATGGTGACTTACATTGGTTTATGGAAGAGTCACTTACGGTTATAGATCATTACAGGTGTACTTTTAGTGAGGAGGTGTCTCCCCTTGTTATGTTTATAATACTTGAATAATTTATCTGATGATTGTCTCTTCTCAAGGAATGTTCCTATGTGGAATTGTACCCATTGACTGATATCTCACATTCATACAATTTTATAAATTTTAGTTGTTCATATATATAGTCTATGTTACTAGTTATTTTTTCTACTGGAGATATATGCCTATTTTAGGTTATTAGAGTCCAATGCCTCCAATGTATGTTATTCCTTATTGGTGATATTCACTATCCTCTATCCTATTGGAGGTAATATTGGGGTGGCACACTCGACTCACCATTGGCCTAGTTGGGGCCTTGGTGGGCCATGTCATGTCAAAATCAAATTGTGTATTATTGAAATTTTCGAAATATTTGGCATTACTCATCCATGAGTTTGAAATATATCCCTTTAGATAAATAAAACCATGGTTCATAATTGGAACCCCTCTCATATAATATATATAATAAAGAACCAACTATATGAACGATTAATACAAATAACTAAAATAGGTCTTTGCTTTAAATAATAAATTGAGGCTTCGAACCCAACCTTTAAAAAAATACATAAATAAATATAATATCTATAAATAAATAATGAGGACATACTAGTTAATATATATATAAATAAAATGCAATCACCTTTGGCCTAACATACACCACCACCTTTCAATACCTTGACCTCTATTTAATTACTAAACACAAGATATATTATCTCTCCATGACTCATATTTGTACCTGTATACATCAATAAAAGGATTTATACCCATGTACACTAAAAAACACAACACATGCATGGTTTTATAGTGAGAAAACCTACCTTGTAGGATTTCCCTTCTACCCTCAACTCCCCTGAGTGAATGTGATAAATGTAGATTCATGTGTAATGTTTTATTCAGGTGACATGAAACTAACTCTATAATATGATATATATAAAATAAATAATAATAAACAATGGATACAATAATAATAATAATTATAAAATTCAAACATAAAGAAATTCCAATGGGAAAAAAATTAAAAAACCCCAATCTCTAAAATAAAAAAGGTAAATATGAACATAGAAAAAAAATTACAACCTAATCAACCTGGGTTTTCTATCTTAACATAGTTAATCAACTCCTGGAGTGGATTAACTAGATCAGCATAATAAATCAACCCATGGTGATAATTCCATCTGGGTATATAATGGGATCTTATAGATTTATCCAATTATAATAAGAAAATAACAATAAAACATGAGATTAAAGGTATGGATGATTATTAAAGAAGTGTAAACCACCTCATGATTTAACTATACATCATACCTCACAATCCCAAATCATAATCAGAAAAAGTCACATGTGTGCATGTATGATCACACTTCCCCCATGTAATATTCATCCAATACCTCAATAAAAAATGTATGTAAATTGGGAAACAATGTTGAAGCCTCATATATCATCATTTATAGAGTGAAAATTTCTATGTGAACCCCCTTACATGAGTGGCCCACTCCTAAGGGAAAAACATGGGAAAGCCTTATAGGTCATGATCCACAATTGAAAATAAAATAACCACCTGCTATCTAATATATCACTTAGTGGGATAAATTATACATACCCTTTTAATTACATATGAGTAAATATAATCATCACACAACTAACATACATTTCTACTCATGCCTTAAATAGTAAATAACATATAAATCAATGAATGGATGGTAATATTTTTGAATTATAAAATAAATTAGGAGTGAATAAGATAATTACCATTTATATTTATAGTCATCTTAGTGAATAATAAAACATTCAATGAGGGCCATCCTTTTACCGCACTTTTATCATTAAGGCAAAGTAAAATAACAAAAAACAATTATACCAGGAATGAATTATCTATATCATAAAGAAGGATTGACATAAATATGACTGAAAATAGAAAATCCACTCCCTTTAAAAGTAATCCAAGGATACATACCATCCCAATTTATTATAATGTATATCCTAAATTTTGAATATATATTTTATAAATTTTCTCCCTAACTTATATGTATAAAAATTACATGTATTGTTTTATTTTTTTATCAATATGAACCTTATATATATATATAAAACTATTAAGGTAATTGATAAAGTATCCATATAAACTAATGTTTAACATGAAGAAAATAAGTAAATATAAGTATCAAAATACCATAAAATAATTACTCAATTCATGTAACATGATGCAAGGGAAAATATATATTTTTAAAAAATCATTATATATTTTTTAATAAACAACCTATTTTTTATGAAAATATTCAATGTTGAAATTAACATATTTAAATATATATTTTAGTAAAAAATATTTCATTTTGGGAATCAATACATTGAGATGAGGTAGGTGTGAAGTTTTGGTAATTTTCATAAATAGTGAAATATAGAGGTGAATAATGAAATATTAAAAGATACAATGTTTTATAATATGTTAAAATCATGATAAAAAACATTATACAAGATGTATATATGCATAAAGAAAGATTTGGTTTGGCCTTAATGACATAGTTTACTGTATTTAGTCATAAGAATCAATACAATTTATAGTCTTCAGAAAAATTAATAAATTATTCAACATTTTATTAAAAAACATACCTATCATTCCCCTATGAATACCAACCTTCTTCACCCATTTCTTATCACTTAAAAAAATAATTTATTTTATAAATTTATACCAAAACCACTATCTAATATTTCCTGAACATGTTGGGGAATCCTTTGTCTTATTAAAAGACTATCCTTTGAAGCCTTAAGTTGATTACCAAAGGAGGAATCTCAAAGAGAAGGTAACATAGTTTTATCCTAAATTTTTAATTTTCATATTCCTAATACCACTTATAAATATAAATTATCATTATAATAAAGTTAAATAGGTAGTATAATTCTACTTTAATTTAATTATGAAATTAAAATATTGGTTAATTTCCTTTATTTTTAATATTTATTAAAAACATCATCCATACCATGGAAGGTTTATACAACCTATGAGGATGATAATGCTTCATATTAATTAACAACTTTCATGAATGGTTATTTAAAAGGTCTTGAAATTTTAGTTTTAGCGTTTTAATTTTCAAGGAAGCTTTAGTAATTTGACACATAAGGGGTAAAATACTAATTTAATCTAGTAACTGACCCCATAATTTTTTTGATGGTTCCTATGACGTTGAAATAGGTTTTTACCCTATTATTTAAGTTTAACATGAATTGGAATAGATTTGGGCTACAACACATTTAATAATTAAATAGTTAATTATTTAAATGGCCACACAAGTATTTTTTTAATTTTTAAATAAAAATATTTAATTATAATAAAAAATGATTCTAAATTTTTTTCTCATCATACTATTGATTATGTAATGTGGTGTTTTCCTTAAAGTGAAAGTTTGGTGTGATTCAGAGAACCTTGAGTTTCCATGCATTTTTTAATCAATAAAAAATTACATTAATTAATTAATTAATTAAAATGTGTCATGTTTATTTAAATTTTTCCAAAATTAAAATTTTTATTGTAATTCATCAGTTTAATGATGCATGAAGTGATATGTTTCTATTTATGGTAATTTAATTTCATATCAGGCTCCTGACCAACCCATGATTGACCCAGACATGTTTTTATATAAATTGGTATTTCCACTCTTCTGGTCAATCATTTCTCCTATTGATTAAGAAAATTAAATCCCAAGTATGAATGGAAGGATCTAATTCTCCCATGTAGGTTCATTAAAACCTTGTGGATTTCATTTAATCATTTTGACATTATCATAGTTGAATCAATTATTTAGTTAATTATGGTATCAAGTGAATAATTCATAAAAGATTAATTTAATTATAATTTTTTGAAAGTTTTCATTATCAATATTGAGGTTATTTTAATTGGTTGGCCAACCAGTCACCAAAAATGAACACCCAGTCCTTAGCTATGGATTCCCTGAATGTGCAATATCTAACACCAATCATGGTGGGAACCAGTGGTGTTAAAATAAATGAGGGAGAGAGGGATGGTGAAGGTAGTATATACCATGTGATGGGATGAATTGCAAAAGAAAAGAAAGGAATGTGGATATGATGAACTTGGGTACCCATAATGGAATGACAGGATAAGGGGTCTCACGCTATGGCATTATGGGGCTCATCAAATTTATGTAGATGATATATAGAGGAATTGTGGTTTTAGTGGAAATGAGGGTTGATGAAGCTAGGATAGAGGTGATAATAGAAATTATTGAAGGTGAGGTGAGTGTGAAGCTCTTATTTTTAGGAGGTGTTTGGCCTCAGAAGATGGGGCACCACTACTAATGAGATTTTTAGGGATAAGTTCATGTAGAACTCGATTAACTGATTGAGTTGTACAGGAGGAGGAAACCACATCACCAACAGATTATAGGATTTTGTGTCTTAGAAACAACTAATTGTAATTTATATTAATTGTATATTCATGGTCTTTAATATTAAAAAATTATTTATCACATAATTATTATTATTCTATGTAACTTTAATGTGATAATTTCCAAGAATATCTATCACATTGAAAAGGTTATAGGAGTTACCTGCTTTGATGAGAACCTTGAAATGGTATGAAAATATTCTTAAATGTAAGTCTTGTGGTTTCATGAAATCATATTATGTGACATAGATGAAACAAACTATTAGGTGCAATTACTTGTAAGAATATAAGACTTCATCTTGTAAATTTTTTCACTTAGTGATATCAAAGATCAAATATTTTTAGGACAAACCACCTAGTAATAATTCCATATATTTATGTATCATTAGATATTTATATCTTTGAGAATGTGTAATGATAATTAGACATTAAAATTATTATTAATATATATCATGACTCAAATAATTTGATGTATTGACCAAAATAATGACACCACATGTTCATGGTAAGTAAGGTACATTGGGTGTGTCATGAATGATATATTATTAATTAATACTTCAAGGAAGGTTTTGTCTCTTTCGTATTTATGGAAATTGATATCTCATCCCTTTTATTGAAATTAAACTATTTAACTAAATTCTATGGACATGGTGTATGGATGGGTTCATTTTAGATAGTTAAATAAAGTTGTATCAAGCATATAGGTTGCTGACACAAGTATACAATCTGTTTCATGAGATATCTAGGAAAATCAATTATATTACACAATGAGCATTCATATGTGGTTTTCAATTATATTGAATTAACTTTTTTCTTTATGAGCTCCTTTACATGTTTCTAGACACTGATATTGGAATTTAGGAAATCCCACCTAATTCCACTGGGGAAGAGGCCAAGAGGGTCAAACACTTAGTGTTTACATTGATATCAATTAAATCCTATTTGAATTTAATTATTAGAATAAATGTTATTCTCTAGACCATGGAATAATATTTGTTTAATATTTATTGATGGAAAATATCCAATCATTATATTTATATGAAAGTAGAATATTAAAATAAATATTTATCTAAAAGAACGTGAATATTATAAAAAATTATTTATTTATTGAATGAATAATATTTATTATTCAAGGTTCAGTAAATGAAAAGGATGAAGTTCATACTGAGTTATTAGATTCGGTGGGAACGATATATTAAATATATTTTAATTTATTTAAATAAATGATATTTATTTTATCCAAATATTTTGAACATGTCAAGTAAATAATAATAATAATAATCATATTTAAACACGGGGTTCACTAGAAATCAAGAGAATAATAAAGGGATCATGTGAAATTATTTATTTTATAACCTGAAACTATAAATACATGTGTATATAAATTATTAGGGTTAGACATTATTGTGAACAACACATTCCTTTTAAAGACTCTCTCAACCCTAGAGAGGACATTCTCTAGAATTATCTCCATAATTTAGAACTTCTACCTTCCTTCTTCACTATAGAATGAGAGAATAATAATAAATCCTTCAAACTCAAAGTATTGTTCAATAATGAAAGGGAGGGATGCAAGATGATTGGTATAATTACTTTTGCACCCAAAGTACCATCAGTGATACTTCAATATCATAGGATCATATCAGATTTCTACTAGTGGGATTATGCTTGGGATCCTCTTGATAAAATGATTCTATAATCAAATAGAGGATTTTATGATCCAAAAATTATTTAAAAAATAATTCCCATGACCAATTTAATCATTTTGATTAAATTTATTATAAAATTAACATGAAATGATCCTCTCTCTTGGTTTTGGATGCAACATATACACTTATTAGGATATGAGTAACTTGAATTTTTTCAATTTCAATAAATAATTGTAAATATGTATGATGATAAACATCATGTAAAAAAATTTAAATTTGATAAAGGTTTATTGAGATAATCACATGCCCCCTCTTCTCAAGAATAATAGAACAAGAATCAATCCATCAACCTTGAAGGATTTTGGGGTTATCAAAGGGAGAAAAAAAAGATGATTGGTACCACTTCTCTAGAACCTAAAGTACCATTGATGATGCTTTAAGATCATAGGAGCACATGTGGATCACTTATAGGGGTATTATACTATGGATCCACTTGATGCAATGGTGATACAATTTAATGGAGGTCTAAATGACAAACATCTTCTTTGAAGAAAGAATATCAAGATTGAGTTAATTATTAATTTAAATTAATTATAAATTTTATGTGAAAAAATCATATCTTTTGGTTCCAGATATCTTTTCCAATCTTTATCAAATCTAATTCATTGGTTATGACATTTATTGTCATATACATAATGGATGATTCATTGAATCCAAACAATAATAGTTTGTAATGACCCAAATAAGTGATTATACTATGAATATAACCTTCAAGTGGTATTAGGGTGGTCACATTTAAATTTATAATTATTTATTAATCATTGATCATTATTAAAATTTACCATTAGTTTTTCATTTTGAGAAATTCATTATTTAAATCCAAACATCATGATCTTTTATTCTTCCTCATTTTTCACCTCATTTAACCATGAAAAGGTCAATAATACATGAAAAAAATCTAAAGAAACTATCTAAAGGCACTGATGATTCTATATAGATAACATAAGATTACACAGTGTGTATCCTGAAGGTACATTCTATATATCCTAGTTTATTACACTAGGATGAGGCACAAATTTATTTCAATGAATCATACAATAAACCACACATAGAATTATTACATGCCACATATTGACCGACTAGGTTAGCACACTAATTTGTAAACTAAATTCCATGCAACACATGTACATGTCATATAGTCCATGAGTTTTCATAGTGTAAAACACATAGTAAAAGATAAATCGTTTATTTATTATATGATGTGTGTGACTGAAATCCATGTAATATCTAGGTCACAAGACATGTAGAAGATGTATATTCCATGTTACTCATATATGTACACAATGGAAATAAATTTCTAGTACCGAGGTGTGTGTCTCATACATGGGAAGAAGCCATTACATGATTTGTATTGCATGTACACACTCTGTAACCCATACCTATTTACACGGAGTACAATCTAAGCCCAATAGTATGCCGTGTAATTAATTTTATGTGTAAAGAAAATTAATTTTACCATTAATCCAAATAAACATTTGTATATATTCCATTAATTGATAGTATACACCATGTGATATATTATTAATAATATTAAATTATAAATTAATTTATATGATAAATTGGTAACTATAATCTATGTTTAATAACTCTAATTTTACATTTTTTATTTTGAAATATTATATGGATCATTTTTAGATTTAGGAATAGAGATAATATGAGATTCTGAGGCCCATTGTTCCCAGAATTAATTTTTGAAATATATTAAAAATATTAAATACACTCATGCAAAATTTTACTAAAAAACTAAAATAACTTATAAATAGAGGCTTGTATTAGAAGCTTGAGGAAACTGTTGATTTCAAAGCATGAGTTTTACCCTAGGTGCAATATAACCTTGGAACATGTTGGGTGTTTGGGTTGAGGAGTGGTCGTGGAAAGATGTTTAAAATAAATTAATTGATTGAATTAATTTATATAATTAACTACCTGAACTAATAAAATTATATAAATATATAACTATGGGAAAATACCAGGGTTAGTCACCAAACCCTGGAGATTTAGAGAATCCTTTGGAGGAGCTTCTATGGGAAAATGATAACCAGATCGAGGATCACCAATCTGTGTGTAGTGAAATTCAAGGATCTCACTAACAAACACAGAACAAAATCATTATTCACTAGTGATCTATCCAAACAGAGGTAGGATGTTTGTTTTATTTGGATATATTCCTATTTTGTTTTTCCTATGACAAGAAAAAGATCAATAAACCAATGGATTGATTTGTGGATCATGTGTATTGTGGGGAAATGTTAGATTTATTCAGGAATTGGGAATTGATTTGTGATTATTTTATTAGCTCTTTGTTTTTTATTCTAGTAGTAATGAATCAAGGACAACATGAACATTGTCTAAGGTTTGTTCCTTGTGGTTTTTTACATTTATTTCTCTATTCTTTGTTCAACATGGACAACTTCTTGGACACAATTCAAAAAATACCTAATAATAATCATTACACACCTGTTTCTTGGTGAAATGGATTATTATCGTAGATCCGAGCTTGGTATGATGTAGAGATCATGAAATGATGGTAGAGATGAGTGGATTGAATTGTATTGGAGACCTTTAGTTCAAGAGGTCTGTGAAACTGTGATTAAGACAAATAGTATTCGATTCTTGTGCGAATTAGATGGTAGGAATTCGGTTGGGGATAGCTGCAAGGCTTGGAAATATTTTTTCTTTGTATACCGACATGATTCATGGTAGGTAGAGTGGAAAAATATGAAGTGTGAACCTGTTATGAAATATAGTAATTTATGGGTTACTGAACATGTGTTCTGGAGAAACACGCTATGTGGGACCCTCACAAAGATGGATAGGGTTTTTGTATGGAGTAAAATATCACATGATGTTTGACACCTATCACACGCTGTGTAAAACATAAACTAGCACTTAACATATATTACGAAGGATACATGACTAGAAATGTAAGGAAATATCTACCCATACACAGACACAACTAGCTGAAAACAAACATGGCCAAGAGTACACGGGCTCAAAAACACCATGTACTTAGGAATAGACACAGACAAAGACACAAGAAATTTTACATGGGAAGAACTTGGTGTCGATAGGACACGCTGTGTACTACCAGTACATGTTTTTCACCCCTTGAATGTTGGATTAGAGCCCTTTTACTCTTCATCTTGGACACTTTTTTTTAGGGTGCATACCCTTGATCCATTTCCCTAAGGGTTAGTATGAAATCGCATCCTACACATAGGATGGAGATCCCTTCAATAGAACTTCTTGGATAGATTTTTTGGAATCCTTCCATGAGGCCCAGAGTGAGATCCTATATCATCATCTTGCCCTAGGTGAAGTTCTTTGGATCATCATGACCAACACTATGTGGGCATTGATCCTATACCTAGAAAGTTATTTCATATTGAGTTATTGGTATACCCGATGGACTTAGGTGTGATCCTAATCTTTATACCATTATCTATAGACTTCCAACATATAATTCTTATGAAGTGACATGATGAGCAGTACATCTCAGATAGATGTCACCAGTGCTATATGACTCATGGAATGTGTTCTCCTGCATGATTTGTATGCGGAATCTATGAGAAGGATCCTTATAATATCATTAGAGTTGTTACTTTACTTTTAGACTATTTGTCTTTGTTTAGTATATATGGATATTCTTGTTATATATGTTGTAGACATATACCTTTATTGATCTGATTGTTATTATTGTTGTTATATTATTTGTGATTTAGGGGTGTCCTATTTTCTATTGATATACTCACCCTAATATGGGATTTACCCACACATGTCATGTCTTATGCAGGAGATCAACCTTTTTACAGAGTCTTAGATGGACCAGGACTAGCAAGAGCTTAGTGAGCCAGAATGACTGATGTGTATTCTGGCAGTTACCTTGATAGTTTCCCCATTCTATACTTTCAAGATAGACTTGTTTTTAGACACTTTATGGCGGGATTGTATTTGGAAATTTTTGATTTCAGTACATGTTTTCATACTTTGATAGTTGAATTTAGATGTATTCATTCTTGATTTATCAGTTGTTTTTACATTTCAACATTTTATGGGATCAGATATGTGTTTGTGTGTATAGGTACATTAGGATAAGGCCTCCCATGAGAGTGATATACCTTCTTGGTTCCATTATCCATACCCTATCCTATTTGAGGTGGACCTAGGGTTATTGATACATGGTCTCCATTGGGATGGGTCATGATAGAGTGGTATTAGAGCAGTCAGTTATAATTTAATACTAGAGTTTGTGATATTGGTTTGAGGTGATAGTGTTAAGTGTTTTGAGTTCATATTTCAAGATAAGGACTCTAGTGTAGGTGTGGCGACAAATGTATCCATACAAAAGGACTCTAATCAACTACCTTTAAACCCAGTACATGTAGAAAATTTTTATAGGGGAAACATTTGTACATACATCATATATGAATGGGTTGTGGTTTCTATGTCCTTCTTGAGTCAGATATCTAGATATACCCTTTGATCATGGTACACATTGTCTATTTCAAGATACCTCCATGATGTATGACAACTAGGATTCAGTATTAGGATCTTGAGGATGATCCCCTTAGTGATGAGACATTGATATAAGGGCCTATTCCCAAGGTTCTTCCTCCAGGTGGTGCACCAATTATTCCACCACCCATTGAGAAGAAGATAATACCCAAAATACTAGTAGATGAGGTGTGAAGTCCAAGCACAATTCACGAGTTTCAGTGACAAAGAGACCTTAGGTTTTGTGTAAATACCAATCTAAAGATGACTGAGGATTATCTTGAGGCAGTGATGTGAGTTTTTCATCTTTTCAAGACACTAACTGATCAGATGGTGGCCTTGGAAACAAGCCTTATCCTTGGATATGAAGGATGATTGTGGAGTTTAGTTACCTTGTCATATGAAAAGGTGAATCAAGCATGGTTATAGTTTGATATAATTTTCAGAGAAGAGTTTTCTCTAGTCACATTGAGTGTTGTGCACATCTAGGATCTTATACAGTTTCAGTAGGGACGTATTATAGTGACTGAGTATTTATCAAGGTTCACCAACCTCACTAGGTATTCAATGGATATGATTCATGATCAATTATTTCAGGTTTAGACCTTTGAAAAAGATTGTATAGAGATATCCAATATAGTGTTATAACTCTTACCTATGTTGGGGTGATAGAGAAAGATTTAGTGGTTGAGAGTTTTCTGGATGAGTAGACATAGACAGTTGTTGTCGAAAGTGGGAACATAAGAGCAGAGACTTTGGTAGAATGGATCCAATATCAGTCATAGGGACCTAGATGTGTGATGAATTTCAGGAGGTGATCCCAAGATAGAGGTTTTGAGGTTTAGGGCTCACAGGATTGGTCTATCCATCCTAGGGGGAGGTAATGCTAATCTAGTGATGGAAGGGTACATCTTGCAAAAGATTATCCGACCCCCTCTATAGATAATAGGTAGACAGAAGATGGGCCTCCTAGTTAGAGGAATAGGTAGGATAAGCTAGGTCTTCAGGGTGGAAGATGTGGAAGAGTAAATGGGAGAGTAGTTGGAGGTTTTATATGCTTCAAAGTTTTGACCACCACCACCTCTAGGTGGTCCATGCAAGGTTCAAAGAGATGGAGGAAAGGGGAGAGGGAGACTACAGGAGGTTGAGGCTTATGACTCAGAGTAATTAGGGATGATAAAAGGTACAATATATGTCTTTTATACCTCAAATATAGTAATGGTAGTCATAGGTGATAATAATTCCTTTATTTCCACTTATTTATTTTGATACTTATAGATTCCAGTTGAGCCTTTGGTTGACCCTTGTGCTTAGAGACTCCTACAGGAAGTGACTTAGTAATCACACACTTCTACCAACAATGTGACCTAAATCTTGGTGGTGAGAGTTTCTATTGGGATATATTTGTAGTAGAGATGAGGCCTTATGATGTCATCTTAGGTATGGACTAGTTATTTACTATTCATGCCTAGATACACTATTTTGGGAGGATGATACAGTGTTTCTGTAGCGATGGGACCAAGTATTCCTTTATGGGTGAAAAACAAACCCAAGAATCATAGGATGGAATCATGCATTGGAGGGTGAAACTATTTACTCATCAATTTTCTAGAATGACCCTTGGTGTAGTAGATGCTATGAGTTTTCAATTCACTAAAGTGGTGGAGGAGTATGAGGACATAATTCCTGAGGATGTTCTAGGATTACCTCCCCACTGAGATATAGAATTATGCATTGATCTACACTAGGGAAGACTCTGATATCTATGAAAAAATATTGGATTCCCCCCCAAAAAGCTTCGTGAGTTGAGGGTATAGTTGGAGGACATTTTGAGGAAGGGATTTTTTAGATCCATTATTTCACCCTGACATCCCATGATTTGTTAAAAAATATTGCAAAAGAGAGCTTGAGGTTATGTGCAAACTATTGTCACCTAAAATAGGTGACTGTAAATAAAAAGTATACACTACCAAGGTTTGATGATTTATTTGATCAGTTGAGTGGGTTAAAATGGTTCTCAAAGATTAAACTAAGATCATTTTATCACTAGTTTTGAATATGGGGTGAGGATATACCAATGATGACATTCAGATATTGCTATAGTCACTATGAGTACTTGGTGATTCCATTTTTCATGATGGAGACCCCAGTGGTGCTCATGGGTCACTTGAACTTGATCTTTCAGCCCTTCTTAGACTGGTTTGTGGTAGTCTTCATCGATGATATACTAGCGTACTTGACATATGAGGAAAATAACATGAGATACTCGAAGATAGTTCTGGACATACTCTGAGAGCACCAAATTTTTGAGAATATTTCAAAGTTTTAGTTCTAGATTTAGGAGGTCCACTTTCTGGGACATGTTATCTCATTATATGGTGTAGCAATGGAACTGATGAAGGTCGATGCAGTGTTAGCTTGGGAGTTACCCAAGAGTGTGATGAAGGTGTGTAGCTTCCTTGGGTTAGTAGGATACTATCAAATATTCATACCTGATTTCTCCATGATATTATCCCCCTTGACAGATTTTACCTGAAAGGGGAATCCCTTCATGTGGAAAGAGAGGTTCCATCATGATTTCTAAGAGTTGAGATAGATATTGATGAGTGATCCCATATTGAGATTTCCAAAGGTGGGTGTCGAGTACATAATTTTCTGTGATGCATCAAGAACCAGACTTGGTTGTGTTTTGATGTAAAGGCATGAGGTTATTTCCTATAGTTTACATCAATTGAGGATACATGAGTAGAACTACGCGACCCACAATCTTGAGTTAGTAGTGGTAGTCTTCGCATTGAATATGTGGTGAAACTACCTGATGAGTGAGTGACTTATTGTCTATTCTAACCATAAGTGTATCAAGTATATCTGTTCCTAGAAGGATATAAATTGAGATAGAGGTGATGGATAGAGTTCCTCTTGGATTATGACTTTAATATTTTCTATACTCCTGGGAAGGGAAATGTGGTAGCAGATTCTCTCAGTAAGAGATCCTATTCATACTGAGCAAGGTGTTAGAGCAGTTGATGTCATTGCAGATATCCTTTGTGCATGGGGATAGAGTATCTTACCTCTATTCTATAGTTTTACCCCTCAATTATTATAGTGATTTAGGGAAGAAAAAATTTGTTATACCGACTATGAGACCCTATGTACTCATATATCCACTGTACATGCTTCTATGGGATTTTATGAAGGTGGGGAGCTTTTCGTTCTTTTTAAAGGACATACGATGGTACCATAAATTTTATGGGATGATATTCTAAGATAGTTTCATACATATCCTTTAGTGGTACATCCAAGTGTGGTGAATATGTACCAGAACCTTTGATGTCATTTTTGGTGGCTAGGGATGAAGAAGGGAGTTGTAGAGTTTGTCTCTCGATGCCTTACTTGTCAGCAAATGAAGGATGAGAACTAGGTTCCAATAGATTTAGATCAACCCCTTGAGGTGATGGAGTGGAATTTGGATGGGATATACATGAAATTTGTGATAGGATTACAACATACTTATAGGGGAAACAATTTTATCTGGGTGATCATAGACTGACTCACCAAGTCAGCTCACTTCCTAGCTATTTGAGAGTAGAGTTAAGTAGAGAGCTCGGGATACCTCTACATGTAAGAGATAGTTTTAATCCATGGAGTTCCCTTAAAAATAATTTCTAACCACGATTCTCACTTCATATCTTAGTTATGTAAGTGATTTCATGACATTTCTGGGGCTCATCTATGTTTGAGCAAGAATTTTCACCCCCAGAATAACGACTAGACTGAGCAGAGCATTTATGTTCTAGAAGACATGCTGTGAGATTGCATGTTGGACTTTGGGAATAGTTGGGAGGATCACCAACCATTGGTGGAGTTTTTATACAATAATAGTTACCATCCCACCATTGGTATGACACAATTTGAGGCCTTGTATGGGCGAATCTATAGGTCACCACTTTGCTGGACTGACCTAGCATAGTCGGCACTTATGGGCCTAGGGTTAGTGCGTGACACTATTAAGAAGGTATATATCATTCATGAGTGTATGAGGACTTAAAAAATCCATAATAAGTTATATAATTACTGATGAAATAAGCCTTTCGTGTTAGAGGAGGGATACCATGTGTTCCTATGAGTTTCTCCTCAATATGGATTACAGAGATTTGTCCTGGTAGAAAATCTATATATAGGATTGATTTACCCTTTATAGATTCTCTGTGGAGTTTTTGAGGTGACATCACACTTTTCTATACTGCTACAATTAGTTCGGGTACAAAATATATTCCACGTTTCATAGTTAAGGAGGTACATGCAAGATCCATCACACATTATCGACTAGGGTGAGATGGAAATTGAAGATAGAGCTACCTTTGTGGAGTACCTAATGAAGATTGAGGATCAATAGGAGATGATCCTTCATGGGTGATCGATTCCCCTAGTGTGTGTCTAGTGGAAGCATGAAAATATTCAAGAGAGAAACTGGGAGTGGGAGACCCAAATGAGTGATCAGTACCCACATATTTTTGTGTAGACTTTTGTTTTGGATTACTCAGACATAAATCCCCAAGGTAAGGAGAATGTAACAACTTTAATTTTTCTATGTTTTGTTTTGGAATATTATATGGATTGTTTTTGGAGCTAGGCAGAGAGATTAAGTGAGATTCCAAGGCCCAGTGTACTCAGAATTACTTTTTAAAATATATTAAATTTATTAAATACTCGCACATACAATTTTCCTAAAAAATAGAATAAATTATAAAATAAGGATCATATAAAAAATCTAAGACCACTATTGAGTTCATAGTGTGGGTTTTACCCTAGGTGTGATATAACCTTGGAACACGTCGAGCATTTTGTTTGAGGTGCGATTTTGGGTGGACATTTAAAATAAATTAATTGAATGAGATAATTTATTTAATTAACTGAACAAACTGATAAAATTATATAAATATAAATCTATGAAAAGATCCCAGGGTTAGCCGCATACCCCTATATATTTAGAGGACCCTTTGTAGGAACTTATGTGGGTGAACGAAAATCGGATCAAGGATCATCGATCTGTGTGCAATAGAATTCAAGGATCTCACCAACGACAATGACAAAAAACTGTTCTTCAGTAATGATTGATCCAAATTGAGGCTAATTTTTTTTATTTGGATATATTCCTATTTTTTTATTCCTATGATGAGAAAAAAAATTGACCAATGGATTGATTCATGGATAATGCATATTTCGAGGATGGGTTAAATTTATTCAAGAATTGAGAATTTTTTTTGATTATTTTATTAACTATTAATTGATAATTTTAAGGAAAATGGATTGAGAACAACAAGAACATTGGCCGAGGTTCATTCCTCTTGGTTTTGGTTCTTTCATTTCTTTACCATTTCATCATTCATCATGGGGAAATTATTTTTCACTATTTAAAAAATACTGGATAAAAAATCATTGCACACCCGTTTCTTGGTGAAAAATATTATTATTGTAGATATGAGCTCGGTATAATGAGAATATCATGAAAAGATAGTGGATATGAGATAATAAAATTGGATTGGAGAGCTATGGTTCAAGTGGTGCATCCAAAAATGATTAATACAAACAATATCTGATTCCCATGAAAATCAGATTATCGGACTCTGGTGGACAATGATGGAAAGGATCATCCAGATGTGTTCTTGGTATATCAGTGTGATTCATGGAAAAAGGAGTGGATGAAGATGAATCTTGAGATATGAAAATCTATACATTTCTGGGTTACACGACATATGTTTCAGAGAAGCACACTATGTGGGACCCTCATAACTGTGGTTAGGGTTTGTGTATGGAGTTATGTATCACACAATGTGTGACACCTGTCACAGGGAGTGTGAACCCTAAAATGACACTCAACATGTATGATGGTGGATACATGAACAAAAATACACAGACATGACTAGACATACATAGACATGGCTATCCAGACAAGGATATGATTAGGAGTACATAGGCTCAAACACGCTGCGTACTTAGGCATGAACAAGGACACATACATGAGCCATTTTAGACAGGAAGAACCTAGTGTTGATATAAAATTATGTGTACCCATTCAAAGTTGTCTTGGAGCCCTTATCCTATTCAACTTATAAAGGTTTAATTTGGGTGAATACACTTGATCCATTTCCATGAGGGTTAGTATGGAATCACATCCTATACATAGGAAGATGATCCATTTAATAGGGATTTTTGGATTGAGTTTTTGTAATACTTCCATGAGGTCTGAAGTGGGATCCTCTATCATCATATTACCCTAGGTGGAGTTCTTGGTATCATTTTGACTAACACTCTACAGGTGTTTACCCTCTACATAGAAGGTTATTAAATATTGAGTTATTGGTATATGCCATGGACTTGAGTGTGATCCTCATCTGTGTATCATTCTCTTCAGACTTCCTGTATATAATTCTCATGTTGAGACCCGATGATAAATACTTATCGAATAGATTCCATCATTGCTATCTGACTCATGGAGTGTGTTCTTCTGTCTGAGTTCTATGTGGAATCTACAAGCAAGATTCCTAGATTGGCATTACGTTTGTTAATTTACTTTGAGACTATGTGTCTTTGTTGATTATATCTAGATATTCATGTTATATGTTTTGTAGACATATAATTGTATTGAGATGACCATTATTCTTATTTTTATATTCTTAGTGATTTTAGGGGAGTTCTACTGGGTATTATTATACTCACCCCTACATGGGAATTACCCACACGTGTTGTGTCTTATATAGATGATCGACCTTTTGACAGAGTCCTAGAGGGACCAGGACCATGCAAAGCTTAGTGAGCCAAAATTTCTAAGGTTTATTCTATCATTTAACTTGAAAATAGTCCCCTTTTATACTTTTAAGTTGGACTTGTTTTCAGACTCTTTATTGTGGGATTGTATTTGAACCTTTTTTCTTTTATTACATGTTGTTTTACTCTATTAGTGGGATTTAGATGTATGCATGCATGGTTTATCAGTATTTTTTACATTTCATGATTTTATGGGCTTGGAGATGTGTGCGTGTGTACAAGTAAATTAGGCTAAGGCCACCCATGTGAGTGATATGCCTTCTTAGCAATGCGAAACGAATGGGGTGAGTCGGGGTGTGCTAAGCCCACATGGGCTAGACCCGCAAAAGCGCACATAAAAAATGGTTGGATTTATCAAGCCCACCCCGCCGCACAACCGATGTGAGCAAGCCCGTAGGCAACCCGCATTCAATATTGTTTTTTTTATAATTTTTTAAATTTCACGGCGGAGGAGGCAAGGGGTAGCGGCGGAGGAGGCCAGGGCCGGGGGGTAGTGGGGGTAGTGACAGAGGAGGCCGAGGTAGCGGGGGTTGCGGTGAAGGAGGTCGGGGCCGGGGGTAGTAGTAGTGGAGGAGGTCGGGGGTAGCGGTGGAGTAGGCTGGGGGGAAGCAGCGGAGAATGCTAGGTCCAGGGGGTAGCAGCGGAAGATGTCGGGGCAGGGGGGGGGGGTAGCGAGGGTCGCGACGGGGGAGGCTGGGGATGGGGGGTTGTGGCAGAGGAGGCTGGGGCCGGGGGGTAGTGGGTGTCACAGCGCGGTAGAGGAGGCTGGGGTCAGGGGGTAGTGGGGTTCGTGGCATGGTGGAGGATACCGGGGCTGGGGGTAGAGATGGAGGAGGCCGGGGGGTAGCGGGGGTCACGACGGAGGAGGCTGAGGCTGGGGGTAGCAGCGGCGGAGGAGGCCGGTGGGTAGCGGTGGAGTAGGTCAGGGTGTAGCGGCAAAGGACACCAGGGATGGGGGTAGCGGCGGAGGCCGGTGCCGGGGGTAGCGGCGGCGGAGGCCGGGGCTGAGGGGTAGGAGGCCGGGGTCGGGGGGCAATGGAGGAGGATTCGACGTGCAGTGCAGCAGGTGAGTGTGAATGAGGGGCAGAGGTATATGTGAGGATAAATAAAATAAATATAAATGGATAAATGGAGATAGACATGCAACAAAGTTGGGAAATAAAGGGAAAGGGAGGCGGCGGGACGGGAGGCATGGATGCAACATTGGGAAATGAAGGGCCTAAAAAATTTAAAGTTAGCATAATTATTATGAAAAAAAATTACACCATTAACCCACGGGCCAGCCCGTATCCGTGCGGGTAAACCCACACGGTTTGGATGTCCGTGCGAGCTTCCCATATAATCTCGTATCAAATGTGGGCTATTTTTAATAAACCCGCCCCACCCCAAATCCTCCCCAAGCCCGCTTAACACGTATGCCCGCAGCCCATTTTGCACTGCTATGCCTTCTTGGTTCTAGTCACTATCCCTTGGCCTATTGAATGTGGGAATTGGTTAGTCATGACATGGGTCCCATTGGGATGGGTCATGACACCATGTATGGTCATTACATAATGCGTACTCCACATGCATTAACATCTTTATAGACTGTATAATTTACATAAGTTAGTGTTTCATTTATTGAAATTATATTTTGTGTAATTACATGACATGTTTTGTATTCTAACTGCCTTGTGAGTGCACAATACACAATGATTACCATACCAGTTAGTTTAGATAGGCACATTGCATGCTGCATCTATATACACATCATGTACATAATTAGTTTTAAATAAAATTAATTTATCTAAATTTTTTAAAAATATAGTGGATTGGAATATTAAATACAGTTTGGATGGATATTAAGATAAATGAATGAATGAATTAATAATTTTTTTTAATTAATTCAAGTGTATTTTTCTTAATTGATAATTATTGAAATGATTTCTAGTGTATTAAATCTGATTTTTTTTGCATATGTGGATGATCATGAGCTTGACCAGCATTCACTTGGATTATAATAAGTAAAATATAGATCCTTGTGACTAGAATGTCTATTTTAAAGGAAATTATGATTCCAATAGCGAGGGTTATCCAAACTTGATAAAATAATGGGTTAATAATTAAAATTAAACTATTTGTTCTCATATAATTTGTTAATCAAGTGAAGTACTAATAATATGATTTTATATTATTATAGAAAAATGGAATGTTTTTGAACCAAGTAATCCCTACAATATTTTTTAGATAATGGTAATATTCTCTCTATCAGAAACTTCCAGGAGTGGTATAGGAATTTGCATGTTGTATTATGCCAAAAATGGAATATTTACATGTCGAAGGCCCCAATTCTATATCTTCCTGTTAAGGAGGTATGTGGTGAGGAGTTATATGTCTATGATAAAAATATAGACGATGCACTAGATATCTAATGTTTGATTCTATCATCCATGAAAAAAAAAACTCATAAAATCAAATAAGAAAATGGATGCCTATAGATTGGTAAATCATCTATATGATATTTTTTAGAAGAGTGATATACATGAGTGATTTGAGATATCCAAGGCACTCTCCATGAGAAACTTAGGTAAGGGGTTCCATATAGGACTCACATAGTTAATATTATTGGCCACATTAAGCATCTATAGATTTTGGGGTTTAAACTTCCTAATGAATTGTGCACCGATATCATACTTGGATCACTCCATCATAGATTCTCCAACTTTGTTGTGAATTTTAACATGAAAAACATTGAGAAGTATCTCCCAGATCTCCTTAATACACTTCAACAAGTTTATAGATAAATAAACCATAGAAATCATTCTAATCTCATAGTGAATAATAGAAATGGAAAAGTGAAAAATTTCTAAGACTAAAACTAAATCCCAGAATTATTTGAAACACCCTTTCAAGATAAGGAAATCAAGGGGAAAGTAAGGGAACATGAAACTGTCTATTTATCTGGTGGAAATAATGGACACTTGAAGAGGAATTTCTATCATTGTAAATAAGTAAAGGGATGATTCAAGAGCATTAATTATTGAATAAAATCTATCCATTTATACAATTTGAGTATTACATAAAGCTTTTGGTTCTCAAATTTGTATCAAATTATAGGAACCAAGTAGATTAATAAGAGTTGCACAAGTTGAGGTGTATATATGAGCCTCTAACTAAGACAAGGTCCCCACAATAGCTATTTAAGACTACTAACTCACACTATTTATTGGATTTATATTGGTATTAAGTAATGGTTATTATATTCCTTCAGTCAAAAAAACATCATTTCTATGTCTATTCTTGATTAAGATGGATTTATTTTCAAATTTGGGAATAAATGTTTCTTATTTTATAAATATAAAATATGTTATGTAAAGGAAAACTTAAATAAAAATATTTATATGTTAGATTACACAAACCAAGTGATGGAAATTGATAACGAATCTAGTTCACATGACTCATTTTACATCGAAATGTGGAATCACCACCTAGTTCTTGTAATGGAAGAACCCTTAACTAAATTATTCCAAGATGGATATTTATATTCTTTTGAACTAAAACCACTTGTCATAAGTCATGCATGTTTTCAAGGAAATAATGACTAAATATTAATTTTGTTTAAATGGTGAAAGGCTCACATAGATTGTGGAATTAGTTCATATCAATGTGTGTGAACCATTTCTAGTTGAAGCAAGGGTTGGATGCTCATACTTTATGAATTTTAATAATGAATTTAGTAGATACAAGTATGTATAATTAATGAGTTATAAGTCAGATTCTTTTAAAAAATTCAAGGAATACAAGAACAAAGTTGAGAATAATCTTGCTAAGAAAATAAATAAACTCTGATTAGAACATGGTGTAGAATATCTTAACCAAGATTTCATTGATTATATTTGGGATTTTGGTATCCTATGTCAACTTTATACATTTTATATACCACAATTGAATAGTGTAAATGAAATAGGAACAACACATTTTTGGATATAGTGATATCAATGATGAATCATGAAAGTATTACATTATCCTTATAGGGATATGCATTATAAGGAATGGAACATAGCATAAAATGAGTGTTAAATAATGTGGAAAATGATATTCCATATCAAATCTATAATGGAATTAAACCCATGATATCACATATTTGAGTGAGGGTTTGAAAAGAATATGTTAAGGTATATTATGTAAAAAAACTTACACCATAAGGAATTAATAATATTTTTATAGGATATCCTAAGGAAATAAGAGTATATTACCTATAAAAACCTTCAAATAATAAAGTTTTGGTTAATATATGTCCCACATTTCTTTAAGAAGATAACATATCCAAAAGAGATAGTGGGAACACGATAGACTTTTATGAAGTCATAGATCAAGATACACAAGAGTTGATACATGAAAATATTCATCAAATCCCCCTAGAAGAGGATATTATAGAGAAATAAGTACTACATAGGAGTACAAGAGAGGTTAGATAACTTGAAAGAGATAGTTTTCTAGTCATCGATGATAGTGACTCATTATTAGTTGATAATAATAATCATGTAACCAATAATGAAGTAGTAAGTAGAACATAAGGCACCAAATGGAAAGAAGCTATTGATTATAAGATGGAATCCCTGTACCAAAACCATGTACAGATTTTGGTAGACCCTCTAGTGGAGGAAAATTCTATTGGTTTCAAATGGGTATTCAAAAATAAACTATTCATGGATGGAAAAGCCAGTAACTATAAGGGATATTTGGTTGAAAAAGGTTTTAAATGGTTTAATGAAATTTACTATGATGAAACAATTTCACTAGTTTTTATACTAAAATAAATCATAATTCTACTTTCCAAAGTTTCTCACCATGAAAATGATATTTTACCTATGTATTCCAAAAAAACTTTACCTAATGGGATCCTTTAAGAAAATGTATATATGACACAACCAAAAGAGTTTGTGAAAAAAAATAATTCTAATAAGATATTCAATTCATAGAGATCTATTTATAGATTTAACTGAGCTTCAAGGTATTGGAACATTCTATTTGATGAAGCTATAATAAAAATTTGTTTGATAAAGGAAAAATGTGAGACTTGTATCTACAAATGGTTTAGTGGGAGTGAAATAATTTTCTTATTAGTATATGTTGATGATATATTAATGATTGAAAATGAGACACCAGTCTTACAAACCATTAAGACTTGTTTCTCATTCTTCTCCATGAAATACTTAGGTGAAGTTTCATATAATCTTGGGGTCATGATCCATTGTGATAGATCCAAGAGGATATATAAACTAAGTCAAGGTATATACATTGACATGATACTAAAGAGATTCAGTATGGAATAATAAAAGATTGGATTTTTTCCAATGACACATGACATTTATATTTTCATGAAAAAAATTCCCCATACACATTAGGAGATACAAAGAATGGTAAAGATTCTATTCACATTAGCGATTAGGTTAGTCATGGGTTCTATTCTATGTACTAGGACAAATGTCACCTATGACCTAAGAGTAGTAGAAACATATCAATATAACCTAGTTGACCACCAATGGTTAGAATTCAATATTATTCTTAATTATATAAAGTGTACTGAGGATATATTCCTAGTTTATGAAAGTGATGAAGAACTAGTAATCTGAGGATATATATATATATATATATATATATATATATATATATATTTGATACTTTACAAATAGATCGAAATGATCTGAAATAAAAATCAAGATACAACGTTACTCTCAATAGAGGTGTTTTTAGATGGAAGAGATCAAATAAATCCATGTTAATTGATTCTATATTAGAATTTAAATATATTTTTTGATTTTATATAGCTATATAAATAGACTGGATATACAATTTCATCCAAGATCTTGATGTGGTGCCTAGTAGTAAATACCCCATCACACTCTATTGTTATAATTGTATAGTAATGTCTCTTAAAATGATAAAATTTATCATCATTGTATGAAGCACATACTCTATAAATATCATATCAAGAGGAATTTTTCTTAGAGAGGTGATGTCATTGTAAGTAGAGCTTCCATGGATGAAAACATGGTGGAACCATTGACTAAATACTTATCTTAGTGAAAACATGAACATCATGTGAGAGCTAAAAGACTAAAATTCATTAGAAATTGGCTATATTCCAAGTGGGAGTCTTTTGGATTTGGTATCCTAGAACCAACTATTTTTTAATTTAGATTACCTATATATATTTAAATATATTAATATTAATTAATACCTTATAAAATATTAATTTTTTTCTATATAAATTTTGTATGATAATTTCCTAGAGTATTTGTCCTATTGAAAAGGTCATATGCAATTTTCCTATCGTGAACTAGCCTGGATACTCTGGTACACTCAAGATGGCTATAACATGACCAGAAGGGAATTTCGGACCCCCATGGGATGGAGAATAGCACCTGAAATCATATAAGAATCAAGTGGGAATATTTTTTACACAAACCGATAGAAGATAAAATTTACAAGTTGGTATATCAACACTCCTCAAGTAGAAATCACTAGAAAAAATATGTAAAATATTACCCAAAATAGTACATCAAAAGGGGAACAACATCAGTCAAGATAAAAGCTTATATATCCCATGAAATATGTGGAACACATCTTCACAAACCACCTCTATCACTCTAGGTTCCAAGGATCAAGAACATCCACGACCTCAAATTGAAACTTTCTCTTTTCTTGTATTTGGAAAAATATAATCTAAAAATACCTGAAGGAAAAGGAAGGGTGTGATATATAAATCCCAGTATATTCTCATAAAGTTTTCCATAAAAATAAACCATATATGATTTAAATTTAAATAAAATATGGAATGGAAATTTATTTTCATATTTTCAACAAAACATGATTTTTCATTCAAAGAGATGGAAGATATATCAAAACTAGCTTACATTAAGATTTTATATGAAAAATTTATAAAAATCAATTTGAATGAATAGAAAAATTATATAATTAATGGAATGTAATCATCAAATCAAACATATCATAACACCATGTAATAATACCTACGATATATTAGTTTCAAGTAATATAATCCTCAAACTTCTCATTCATTAACCAAACTCAAGATATGATTTCACACTTACCTAAGATTAGGCCATTGGGATAACCTATCAAAACTCCATTAGGGTAACCATCATGAGAAATCATTTTAAACTAGGTTTAGTTAGTGTCATCATCATCAATCAATTTCCAAGGAGTTAGAGTCATATTATTCTTGTCCCAGTTACCCACTAACTACCTAGTATTACATGTGTTTAAATCAATCAATCAATCAATAAATCATGGGAAGATCAATCAAATTAAATTATTTAAAAATAAATTTTCCCAATTTCATTTTTCAACATGCCTATCTCATTTCAAAACCAAATTATAAGTTTTCATAAAATTCATACCTTTTAAAATAATTTTTTAATTTAATCCATTTATATCATGAATCAACATTCAAACATTTAAATTTTCAAATAAATTAATCAAATCAATTTCACAAATCAATCCATCTTTCACAAATCCAACCCACAATTTCAATTTTATTGAAATTGGGGGGTTTTCTAAATTTCCATGCCATTTCAAATCACACACCAAATATTTTTATTTTGAGGTTTTTAAATCATTTAAAAACTCATTTCAAAATAATCATGAAATTCGAGGTTTTAATTATAAGGAAAATCGTATGGAACCACCTACCTTTAACCATGAGATCAAATTATCACAACACCTGCAGCAAGATTCACCATCAAAGTAAAAAGGTATAAGAGATCAAGAAACACAACATAGAATCAAAATCCATCAAAATAGAGATTATATCGTTTAATAACATGTTGATATATCAATCTATAGAGATGATAGATTAAGAGATTGTAAGAAACCACATTAGAGTCTATTCACTTACCAAAATGAGAACTAACTAGATCACTGACACTTTGATTCACAAAGAAAAGTGGTTGGAGGAGTCAAATACACCTCTTGAGAGCCTTCAAAGATCAAGGAATCAGTTTAGAGTTCAATATAGGTTATTAGAGGTTAAATTGGGGGGTTTGTGATTTTTTAAAACAATTTTAGGGGTTTAAAATCATGCATGAATGACTTTATGGAGGGGGTGCATAGTTAAACAAATAATGTGCCTTAACTGTACACCCATACTATTTAGGGTTCATGGTTTCCCCTATTTGGGTACATGGTTTGGGAAAATCTATTCCAACAATGCACACCCTAATGTTTTTTGTGTATGGTTTGTTCTAGGGGTTTCATGTTTTGGGAAAATTGTGCACCAACCACGCGCCACCTAAAAAGGCGCAAAAAAATCCAAATTTCACCTAAAACACCCCAAGACAAGACCCAGCCTAAGGGGAAAAAACAAGGGTAAATAGTTAACTAAAATAGGATAACATGATATTATTACCTCCCCACCATAAAAACCTTCTATCATGGGAATTACTATAAAGAATATTCCATATCAAAGAGACGAGGCCATTGATCTCTCCTTAGTTTATCATGATCCCAAGTCTCATGCAGATCAGAACCATGCTACCATAGCACACAAACCAAAGGTATAGTGACCCTATACTTTTACACAAATGATCACATGATTTTAATAATAATTAAATATCAAATTACAATTCAAGGATCATAAAGACTATTTTCTTGGAAGATTATGTACATAAACTGAAAACATGGTACTTAATAAAAAATTTCTTTATTTATCATCCATTATGAAATCCTAAGTTCCTTTGAGCCCTTACATCTTCATAGGATAACCTGAGGATAACACGAACAAAGAGATGGGATAAAAATCCAAGAAAGGGAATAAATATTAAAATAAATCTTAGCACATGGGTTAGAAGGCATAAGATAATGATATAAAAAGGCATGGAACATGATTAAACATATGGAATCATAACATATAGAACATGGGATAATATAATCATAGAGTAATAGTAATGTGGAAACAACATAAAACATTACATTGTAATGATTCAAGGCTCTTTTAAAATAGAGTAACATGATTTAAGGCTTGTTGTATATAGAGGATCCCGAGTCAAGGCTAACCACCAAGACTGTTGCACATGGAGCTCAAGTCAAGGCTAACCACCAAGAATATTGCACATAATGTTTGATGAGAATAAAAATTACCCAATTAGTTGGAGAAATATCTGGGTGAACCCATAATAACATTTTATTCAACATGTTTTCCACATGAAAAATAAACATAATCAATCAAATATAAACATAAGCATTTCCTCTAGAAAGAATTAGGTATCATAATTATATAAAAAGTCATATAAAAAGGTAATATCATAGTGGTGTCCATTAAAGGATCTATTTAAATAATAAATGTAAATTCATAAGGTAATATAGTCATATATCATGATAAGTGATGTTAAAATGAAGTGAAAAGAGTGTTCAAGAAACTTTATAAATAAAACATTTTAGTATGGTTTAAGGGAAAACATACAAGATTATTTAAAATGGAAAATGAATAATTGTTTGCATAAAAAATAATTAAAACAAGTTATTTTTTCATGATACAATTCTTTATTTTAGAAAAATAATGGTGTCTTAAAAAATATTATGGAGCATACTTGAAAATGGGTAAATATTCAAGAAGTTCCCTTAAATCAGGCTTGCTTATTGGGAAGAATTGAGTAGAGAACCTTTTAAAAACATGTATATCCCCAAAGAATAAGGATGAATGGATCTTGGTACATGATTTTGAAATATATAAATAGAATTTAGAATATTTACATATAAATAAAATAGAATTTAATTTGGGTAAAAAGAGAGAATGAGTAACCCGGATGAATAATGTAGGTTCGGGTAGAATCCCTTACTTTATGTTCGAAACGATTATGCACTTGATATTAATGTCATGAATAATAAAATTAAATAATATAATTAATTAATTCATAACCTTTTAAAAATTTAATTTTTTTAATATAATTTTATTAAGTTCATTCATGTCCCTTTTTATGGGTTATGAGATTCAATTTCATTGTTTGGGAGCATTAGTTTCCTTGGTTTTCATGATCGGTTTACATATGTGTATGGAAAATCATGTAGAATGAGGATATTTGTCTAAAATTGAACTTATATTTTATTAATGACCTTATAGAATATTAAAATACCATTTTTTACATAATTTAGGATTATTTATTAGATAAATAGTTAATGATAATCATTTTGGGTTTATTTTGGTAGTTTTCGATCACAATGAATTCATTTTGTTTTATAAATTAATATCATGTGTACAAAATGATTCTAGAACCTTATGAAAGATTTTATAAATATATTATAATCTGGTTAAACCATAAATTTTTTTTCATGACCAGTTTTGAATATGGTAATGTAAATTGAAAACTTCTTCATCCTTGAATGTGACAAATTAACACATCACAAACGATGTTTTCATTTTTAGTATAAAAAGAGGGGGAAAGAGAGATGGTTATGAATTATTCAATTAGCATAAAAAATTAAAGTATATATAAGGAATTGGAGTATTCATACCATTTGTATGAGGGGTGGTTAGGATATAAAAATAAAATAAAGGAACTTGAAAAGAAATTAAATGAAAAGGAAAAGGGCTTTACCTCTTGATTCCCTCTTCTTGAGAACTTACTTGGGGGATTGGTTTTGGTCTTTTATTAAGACCAAAAGATCTTGGAAGTGGGGGAGATATTCCGGAAGAGTATTGGATATAATTTGGACAAGTCTCAAGGATTGATAGGTGTGTGGAGAAGAGGTGGTGAGGGGTGATATTTATAGTGGAGGAGAGGAGTGTTTTCTCATTATTTTAATCATTATTTTATTATTTTGGCTCAAGAATATGAATAGTTTTATCATTATCATAAAATATAATAAAATAATTAATTATGGTTCTAGATTTTGGTCTTACATTAGCCATACTTCATATATGACTCCATAATTCCTGTATTTAGCATTTATCGTAAATTAAAGTATTTTACTATTCAAAAAAAAATCAAGTATTTTAGAAAAATTACAAAAATTAACCCTAACCATTTTTCAATGTGTATAATTCAAAAATGAACTCCATATTATGAAAATAATTTTATAAATATGAGAAATTTTAATTTTAATTAAAATCAACATTTACTTGGAAAATACAGATTTTAAAATTATAACTACTTTTATGTCACTTGAAAAATTAACTATGATCTCATAAAATTATCTTATAATCATAAGAAATAAAAATAGAAATTTATGAATACATTTTAAGAAAATATTTTTTTTAAAATTATTAAATTAGTCATAAAATTTTAATTAAATATCTATGACCTATAAAATTACCAACACATAATTAATAATTTTTTAAAATATTTATTTACTTATATTATAATATAATTTTATCATATTTTCACTTATAATATGGATAAATTTTATTTATACTTTCATTTTTGAGTTTACTATTCCATTGTCCAATTTAATTTTCATAAGGGTCACATTAATATTCCAAAAGTCAAGTTACTATTCCTTTGGTATATGCTTCTTAACTTCTAGAAATGCCTTTTATTTCATTAATTATTCATTTATAAAGTTTTTATTGTGTTCTTAATGTGATTTCATGTGATTATACTATATTAAATAATTATAAGAATGTAATTTTCATTGATAAAACCTTAGGTTGTTACATTCTTCCCTCCTTATGAAATTTGACCCTTGAAATATCATTTTACATTCAAAGTAAAAAATAGGTGTGAGTAATTTTCATTCATCACTTCATCTGTTTCCCATGTTTCCTCTTCATACTTATGGTTCGAACATAGTACTTTGACCAGGTGGGTAGTCTTGTTCTGTATAAATTTATCTCTATGACCCAAGATCTTCACTAGATTCTCATCGTAATAAAGTTAATTTTACAACTGTACCACCTCTAAAGTCAGTACATGTGAAGGATATGGTATGTACTTCCTCAAAAGGATACATGTAACACATTGTGTACTTGAGACATTATTGGTGGAAGTTCTAGTCAATAAGCCACAACTCCAACACGATCAATAATATTGAAGGGGTTGATTTACCTAGGGCTTAACTTCCCTTTCATCCCAAATCTCATGATCATCTTCCATGGATATATACATAGGAATACCATGTCTCCAACCTTAAATTCAAGGTCTCATTGATGATTGTCTACGTAGATCTTTTTTCAACTTTGGGATTCTTTGACGTGCTGCTGAATGGTTTTCACCTTCTCCACTATTTCTTCAACCATTTTAGGTCCTAGCAGCTTATGTTCACTGAATTCATCCCAACATGCTGGTGCACTACACCTTTTCCCATAAAGGGATTTATAAGGATCCATTTGGATGCTTGAGTGGAAAATACTATTTTAAGAGAACTCAACCAGAGGAAGATGTTGGTCCCTTCCTCCATTGAATTCCACAGAACATGCTTTTAACATGTCTTCTAGTTTCTAAATATACTTATTAGATTGGGAATCAGTTTGAGGATGATAGGACGTACTGAAGTTCAACTCAGGGCTTAGAGCATATTGAAGAGTTTTCTATAACTTAGAGGTGAATCATGGATCTCAATCGGATATAATTTATAGTGTTACTCCATGAAAACTTACTAATTCTTTGATATATATCCATGTAAGTTGATCCAATGATAAGTCCTCTCGAATTGTGATAATGTGAGGTGTCTTTGTAAGATGATCCACAATAACCAATATAGCATTGTTCCCTATGGTTTTCTATAGAAGTACAGTGACGAAGTCCATGGTGATGTTCTACCACTTGCATATTGGTATGAATAATTGTTGTATCATCCCTTTAGATTTATTTTTTTCAGCCTTCACTTACTGAAATACCAGGTACTTTGATGTATATTCAACGATCTTCTTTTTCTTATTGTACCAACAAAAGTTCTCCCATAGATATCGATACATCTTTGTGTTCCCTGAGTGAATAGAGAATGTTATGATTTGTACATCATTCAAAAGATATTTCTTTATCTCTGGATTTGATGGTACACATATTCGTGACCCAAAATCGCATGACTTCATCCTCATCGATCTTGAACTCGGAGAATTTCCCATTTCGGATAGCTTCCAACCTTTTCTGAATTTCCACATCATTTCTTTGATCATCCTTTATCTTATCAATAAGGGATGGTTGAGTAATCATTTGAGAAATGATTGATTATTTTACTTCCATAACTATTACCATTTCCATTCTTTATAGGTATAATAATATTGGATCCTTTTCAATTCTCATCATTGATAAAGATGTAGGATCCGTTCTACTTAGAGCATCTGATACCTTATTTTCTTTATGAGGATGGTAGTGGATTGAGTAGTCGTAATATTTGATGAGCTCCAACCATTTTATTTGGTTCATATTAATATATTTATTTGTGAATATATATTTGAGACTCTTATGATCAGTATATACCCCACACTTCTCCCTATAGAGATAATGCTTCCAAATTTTCAATGAAAAGATCACAGATGATAACTCCGGATCATGCGTGGGATAGTTTTTTCTTATGAATTTTCAAATGCCATGAGGCATAGGATATCAATTTCAAAATTTTCATTAGTAAAAAACCTAATAACGTTTTTTAAGCATCACCATATACCGAAAATATTTCTCCACTTTTTGGTAGTGTGAGTACTAACGTAGTGATACACCTCTTTTTAAGATCCTTAAAGCTTTCCTCACATTCTTGAGTCTAGAAAAACGTAACTCCCTTCTATTTCAACTTGGTTATTGGATTTGAAAATCATGATAAGTTACTCATAAATCATAAGTATTACCTGGATAGACTAAGAAATCTACGGATATCCATTACATATGTTTCACTGGGTCACTATTCGATTGCCTTTGTCTTAGAAGGGTCCATAGATATTCCTTTTCTTGTGATAACATGTCCTAAGAATGATGCCTCCTCTATCCAGAACTCACATTTACTATAATATTTATATATTTTATCCGTTCAAAATATATTTAACATAATATTTAAACACTCCTCATGTTACTCCTTTCTCTCGGAGTATATCATAATATCATTGATAAATACTACCAAAAATTTGGTGAGGTAATATCTAAAGATGTTATTCATTAAATCCATGGAAATTTCTAGATCATTAGTGAGTCCAAAGGGAATAACTTTGAACTCATAGTGTCCATACCTCATTCTGAAGATAGTCTTGGTAATATCTTCCTTACTCACCTTTAATTGGTGATATCTCAACCAATGGTCCACTTTAGATAAATAACTGGCCCCTCATAGATGATAAAATAATCCATCTATCCATGGTAGGAGATACTTTTTATTTGTCATGATTTTATTGAGCACATGATAATCTATGCATAGGTGCATTGATCCATCATTATTCTTGACTGAGAGGATTATCGTACCTCATGTTGAAGCACTCAGACATATAAAACCCTTATCCAGATTCTCCTATAACTGCTTCTTTAGTTCTTGCAACTCAATGATGACCATTCTATAAGGTGTATTTGATATAGGCAGGGATATAAGAATAAGTTGAATTGAGAATGCAACCTCATGATCAAGAGTAAGACCAAAAAATTCTTCAGGGAATACATTAATGTAATTCCTCATGATGTGCATGTCTTCAAGCATGATCATATACTTTATCTCAATCATTTGAGTGAGATATGTTTTCTTATAAGCTAGTAATATCCACACTTGAGATGATTATTCTAAAGGAGATCCATCTTCCTCCTTACACTTGTAAATAATTGGAGGATGCTTCAAGATGTGAAGAGTGATCCCCATTTATCTAAATTTGATGATGGATTTTTATAAAGATATCCAATACATGCCCAATATAGCATCAAACTCTACAAAAGGGAGCATGAAAATATTTAATGGGAGGTTCAGTCCACAAACATTAAACATAGAGGAGTTATATACTTTGGATGTAATAATTTTCCTATTTTATTTTCTCATAGATAATTCAACCTCCAAATTTTGAGGTGGTTTTCAAATAGTCCTAATAAACTTGAACGATATGAAATAATTCATAGAACCAGAATCAAATAGTATGTTCGATATTATTGAATGAATAAAAAATGTACCTATCATAGTTTTTTTGTACAAATCTACCTCAGTATTAGTGATAATAATGCCCTTCCTTGTTTCCTTGGAGGTTGTTGTTGATTTATTTCAACAACCTTAGGTTTATGGAATTGGTTTATAGAATTCCCATGTTCCTTGCAGTTTAAACACTGCACTATTGGCTGAGTGTTGATATGAAAATTCCTTTCTTCTTCAAAGTTAGTGGGATTCTTCATATCCCTTTTGCATTTCTTAGCCATATTCCCCATCCTTAGATATTTGAATCATTTACTGGTTCCATTTAGATAGTTACAAGGATGATTCTTCCCACAATTTTGATACATGGGATATTCAGTCTTCTTTCCATCAAGGGATTTATTTTTTGATCCACCCATATCAGAATCCATTTTCTGCTTTTTGTCACCGGGCCCACTAGAAAATTGAGAGTCTTTGATCTCAGTTTTAACCATGATGTCACAATGGAAAATCTCCTCATAACTGTGAAAGTCTTGAATCACCAATACTTTTTGTAGAATCAGCTTTAGTATGCTAAATAAGCGATCCACCTTGCTTTTGGTTTCATGAAAAAGATGGAGGCGTATTTAATAACATATATTCTTATGGGTTTTTTTGATCCCTTAATAATCGTTTATAATGAGATTATGAATTTATCAAATCATATCCCTCGAGAGTTTCAAACTAGGTTATTAGTAAGGCCCATTTTCATGTACTAGGTTACCATGAGTCAAGATCGGAATGCCTTTTCGGAGCTATTACTCCAAGGTACATCTATTCCAGAACCACACCCACTTGTATTATCCATACATGGATTTATTTTTTTGATAAACCACTTAATCTATACTTACTAAAATTTAGATATGTTTTCTTAGACTTAATCTTGTCCCTAAGGTTCTTACTAAAGTTCTCTATTCCTAATATCCAAAAATAACTAGACCATGTCTCTGATACCTATTATATAGAGCCTATCCTATTAGAAAAAAATCATTAAATTATTTTAAGCACAATTAAATATCAAATTACAATCCAAGGATCCTAAATTCTAGTGTCTTGGAAGACTAGGTACCTAAACTGAAAACATGGGACTTAATAAAACATTCAATTATTTATCATACATTATGAGATCCTAACTTCCTTTGAGAACTTACATCTTCATAGGGTAACCTAGGGATAACATAAAAAAATGGATGAGCTAAAAATCCCAGTAAGGGAATTAACATAAAAAAAAAGCTTAGCACATGGGTTAGAAGGCATAACATAATGATATAAAAAGGCATGAAACATGATTAAACATATGGAATCATAACATATATAACATGTGATCATATAATAATGGAATCATATTAATTTGTAAGAAACATAAAACAAGACTTTATCATGATTCATGGCTCGTTGCACATAGAGGAGAATGAGTCAAGGCTCATTACACATAGAGGAGCACGAGTCAAGGCTAACCACCAAGACTGTTGCCGATAACATCTCATGAGACTGAACATTACCCAATTAATTGGATTTCTATCTGGGTTAAATTATCATAAAATGTTCATGAATATTTTTTCCACATGAAAATAAACATAAGCAATCAACCATAAACATAAGGGTTACCCATATAAAGAATTGAGTATCATAATTATGTAAAAATTCATATTAAAAGGGAATATCATAGTGGTGTCTATGAAATAATGGATTTAAATCATAAATGGACATTAATAAGGTAATATAGGAATATATCATGATAAGTGATGTCAAAATTAAGTGAAAATATTGTTTAAGAAACTTTAGAAATAAAACATTTTAGTACGATTTAAGGGAAAACTTTCAAGATTTTTTAAAATGGAAAATCCAAAATTGTTTTTATAAAACCATAATTGAACCAAGGTAGTTTTTCATGATAAAATTAATGATTTTAGAGAAATAATTTTAGCTTAAAAAATATTATGGATCACAATTGAAAATGGGTAAGAATTTGTGAAGTTCCCTTAAATTGGGCTTGCTTATCGGGAAGAATTGAGCAGGGAACCTTTTAAAAACATGTATATCCATGAAAAATAAGGATGAATGGATATTGGTAGATGAGTTTTTAACATATAAAAAACATTTAGAATATTTACACAGAAATAAAAGAGAATTTAATTCGGTTAAAAAGAGAGAATGAGTAACCTGAAGGAATAATGGAGATTCGGGTAGAATCCATTACCTTATGTCCGAAACGATTCTGCACTTGATCTTAATGTCCTGAATAATGAAATTAAATACATTAATTAATTAATAAATAAACTTTTATACATGTATTTTTTTTATTATAATTTTATTAAGTTCATTCATGTCCCTTTTTATGGGTTATGATATTAAATTTCATCGTTCAAGAGCGTTAGTTTCCTTGGTTTTCATGATCGATTTACTTGTATATGTGTATAGAAAATCATGTAGAATGAGGATAGTTTTACAAAAATGAAATTATATGTTATTAATTAACTTAGATAATATTAATATACCATTTTTTATATAAGTGATTATGATTCATTAGATAAATAGTTAATGATAATCATTTAGGTTTATTTTGGCAGTTTTCGATCACAATGAATTCATTTTATTTTATTAATTAATATCATGTGTAAAAAATGATTCCAGAACATTATATAAGATTTTATAAATATATTATAATCTAGTTAAATCATAAAAATGGTTTCATGACCCGCTTTGAAGATGATAATAGAAATTGAAAACTTCACCATCCTTTAATGTGACAAATTAACATATCACGAACGATGTTTTCATTTTTCGTATAAAGGAGGGGGAAAGAGAGATGATGATGAATTATTATATTATCATAAAAAAATTATATTATATATAAGGAACAATAGTTATCATACCATTTGGACGAGGGAAGGTGAGGATAGAAAAACAAAATAAAGGAACGTGAAAAGAAATTAAAAGAAACGGAAGAGGATTTTACCTATTGATTTCCTTTTTTTGAGAACCTCGTTAGGGTGTTGGTTTTGGACTTTTATTAAGAGCAAGAGATATTGGATGTGGGGGAGATGTTTGGGAATATTCTTGGTAATAATTTGGACAAGGCTCAAGGCTTGATCGGTGTAAGGAGAAGAGGTGGTTACGGGTGGTATTTGTTGTGGAGGCGAGGAGTGTTTTCTCATTATTTTAATCATTAGTTTATTATTTTGGCTCAAGACTGTGAATAGTTTAATAATTTTCATAAAATATAATAAAAAAATGAATTATGGTTTGATATTTTGGTGTTCCATCATCCACACTGTAACATCCCGACCAAGATGACTATCGAACCGATAGCCAGAATGGTGGGTCACATGACCTCAAGTGAATCTCCCTGAATTATAGAGGATACTGACTAGTTGCGAGGGCCTATGGTATGTATTTGGAGAGACTATTCCCTAATATATCAGAGTATGAACAATATTTAACAATATATAATTTATAGCTTAAGCATAAAAAGAATATATAGTATCAGAAATAGTAATAAATAAATGTCAAAGCAGTAGAAGACAGATTTGATATCACTGAACAAAAGTGGACAACGTCATATGAAATATGAATGAATGACATGGTAATGATACATAAAATAAAGCAATAATAAATATATTATACTTTAAAACACAGTATAATAATAAATAAAAGAAAGAAGACCCCCATGGGTGATCTCCATGGGCATCCTGAGCTCCAACTCGGTCCTTTTCTCCTAACTCATAGGTACAAGCAATACAAAAAACAATCTAGATCCTACAAATATAAGGTCTACTCAGGTGCCAAGGGTACCAAAGTAGGGCGTGAGATATAAATCTCAATAGGTCAACACCCACAATGTTTATCCCAGTCTATATAATGAAATATAAATTATGAATCATGCCATATAAAATAAACACACAGTGATAACAATTAATAATAAAAACTTGGTTCGAGTTTCTAAACCGACACTCGTCCCATACCACCTGCTTCATCCTAAGTTAGAAATTATAAAGAAGGTACTTGTTCAAGCATAATATGTGTACCAGTTCCAAAAGTAACAAGTTGACTCAAGGAAATGTAAGCCCAAGATTGTGCTTAGGCTTGGGATCTAATTCTCATGTCATAATGTAAGTATGCTAATAATAAAGAGAGAAAAGTCACAAGTGCATAATATAATATAAATAGAAACAACAATCATAGCATAAGAAATTATCCAATTCAATAAATCAATGCAATTAAATCAATCATTAAAATTAATTAGCGGAGTTTGGGTCTGTCCCTGAGGTATCACTATGGTACATATATTAAAAATATATAATTCCACCAAGCCCATCCATGGCGATCCTTTCGAAGGTCCAAGTAATACTCATGGTATGGTAACCATGAGTCCATCATGGGTATCACATTTAAGGGATCGAGTATCACTCGAGGCTTGGTGTAGCCATCTTTCCAATGGGTCCATCCTCGATTTTCCCTTAGGTAACCGGTATCACCAATAATATAATAGAAAGCCCAGGGGAACCTTTACCTGGTGAGCCTAAAACACCGCTTCCCCAGCGCATCATGGTATAACCACCCGAGCACAAGAGTCCATCCATGAGTCCTTAATATAAAAACCATGCTTTCTCTCAACCTATTTTAAAAAATTCATATCAAGAAAGGAATATATCACAAGGTAATGCATTTATAATATTGCATACCACAAAATAAACATATCATACCATCAAAATAGAATAAGGCATTTAGTACAAAATCCAGCATG
This sequence comes from Viscum album, assembly GCA_963277665.1. Lineage (NCBI taxonomy): Eukaryota > Viridiplantae > Streptophyta > Magnoliopsida > Santalales > Viscaceae > Viscum > Viscum album. The sequence goes on from OY728148.1 coordinate 1,812,024,198, forward strand.
TAACAATTACATTCCATTATTATAATATTAATATATCAAGCTAACAAGCTTATTATATATATATATATATACACACACTAAAACAAATCATAAGAATTAGGCACTTGCATAAGCAGTGGAATAAAAAAAAGCACATTTCATCAACATGCCTTGAACCATAGGAAATCAACAACAATAAATAAAACAAGATAACAAACTTATCCGTGAAAAGCATTAAATAAACGGGTTTCCCATGACACCCTCCACATTTTATTCTACTTCAAACACTTAATGCAAGGTGAGAAATTCACAATGAATTATCCATTTAATTAAATACATGTCATTAAATTCAACTAAGCATATAATTCATTTTATTCTAACAAGGTCTTCTCAATTTAAACACACAAGGAAAGGCTTTCCACCACGAAAAACCATTCCATCCAAATCATGCTATTTACTTTATCAAAATAAGGTGATTTGATTTAAAGTGGAACAAATGCACTTATAATGTGTAACTGTCAAGAGAGAAATTACCTACATGGGTAATACCTTATACAAATCAAGTCAAAAATTTAGGAGTTATTTGGTTATAATTGGACATTTAACAATTTCACTTAATATATTTCAAATGTGGAGTGAAATTATCCATTAATAAGACACTCTATTTATTTCATGCCATCCAATTAAACTTTAGAAAGAAGGCTTAACCATTTACATATTTCACTACATGAGGCATTAACTCTTATGTGCCATGTTCACCATGTTTGATTCCATTTAAATCATTCAATTTATTAAAACATGGAAATACCATTTATAAGATAAAAAGGGATAAATTAGTGGTGACTTGTTCATTACATCACTTGCCTACTTGGGAAATTCCTTCTTAAAAGTCTAATGATGCTTAAATGGTACTTTAGTTCAAATAAACATTTTAATAAAAAATAGAAAAACCCTTCAAAGACATAAAAAGGGCCAATTAAGATATGTGATTTAAGACTAAAAATAACATCAAGTTTAACTAAAACATCAATGTAATAATATATGGAAAGCTAAATAAGTATAAACTACCACTATGAGTCTTCACAGACATCACACTTCCATTGGAGGGGTTTTATTATAAAACCATGACTTGTTTATAAAAAAACAATTATCTTAACTAAACACTTATTAAATAAAATAAATTCAATATAATCAAGTATAATTAAGAAGGTATCTAAATGAAATTTAAATCATTCTTGAATTAAAGAGGCTATGAGAGGGGCCCTACCTCAAAGGAACCAAGCCAAACACTTGACACTTGAAAAACTTATCGATGACCACCCAGAACTGCTCCCATGTTCACACACAAACCTTCATATATACATATATATACCCCTTAACCTAATGCACATGTTCCCCATTCCACAAGGTAACACATACATGGAAGATATACATATTTATATATATTCATACCTGAGTATATGCGTCTGTGCTCTTAAACTTGGTCAAAACCCCTACACACATGAATAGGAAAATAAATTTATTCGAAAAGGACAAACACACCTCATTCTAATTACTAGAGACTCATAAAATACAAAAACCTTAATTATAAACTATGTGGTATCGAATAATGAAATAAAAACCCACATAAAACCGTTTGTAGTGGATCAAATTGAGCCGAACTGCTTTAACTTTGGCCGACATTGCTAGAACATGCTTGAAAATAACCCAAGAGACCATTCACATGCCCTAATACCATAGAAGAAACCAAAAATATGGTTATCCCTAACACTAGGGTTCAGTCAAACCTCACTAGGCGACGAATAAACTGAAAAATTGCCAGAAACCAGGAGGAGAAAGAGCAGAGAACCATACCTTGAAGGATCGAAGAATGTTGGTTAGAGTAAGACACTCAAGAGGGGGGTGAATTGAGTTCCTATAGAAATTTATATTAAAATCTTTATTTTAAGATCCCCCAATTAACAACAAAATAGGCCAGTAAATCAAAGTAGTAAATTTATAATAGTTTGACTATTCAATTAATTTCTCAAGATATTGATTATTTCTCAGTTATAACAATCTAAAATACTGAAATAACTTTTAAAACCAATTTAATAAATCAATGTAGTTATAAATACTATCCAAGACTAACTATCAAATAAAAACTTAGTTTTCTAAAATATGAGTTAAAACAGAGAAATACTAAATTGGAAACACAATAGATTAAAATAAATGGTTCAATCTCAAGATGAGACCTAATCCACTCCACTTGGTAATCACCCAACACCAAGAAAAATATATTAATAATATTTGATCCACACCTTGGATTAGGGTTTACACAATAATACATAATACTGTCCAGGTCACATGACCTCTACCATAGTTCTATATGGGAAATATAACAACCAGGTCTCACAAGACCCCTTCTATAGTTATACGTGGGTGAAACAAGGTGTAAAAAGATATTTTTGTGAGGATATCTTGCATCTTCCAGTTCAATGCAGGAGGAAATGTGTGTTCAATAGAAAAACACACACACACTAATTTAAAGATTAATAAAATAGTACAAAATAGAGAATAATATAATAATAAGGGATTAGAAATTCTCTAAATGTTGTTCAATATAGGTCTGTACTTATAAGATCTAGAATATTTGATGTTCGATTCTTCTTCTAAAAGCAGACTCATAAACATAGTGTTGTGAGTTCTATGTTCTAGTTTCCAATTCAGTGAGTTTCTATGATTCTATTCTTTTCATTGTTGCTACAAGGATGTTTGCAGTTTGATCCACAATAATACAACTATCATAATATGAGTGTTCTTCCTATGATCTTCTATGTGTTCTTGCATACATGTATGTTCACTCTAACATCTCTTTCAGACTATTTATTGACATTTTTTATCTCGTGCTCCACCTTTTATATAATCTTTAGGTGTTTTTGTTTTGTACGATAAGAAGCATGAACTCCACACATCATACCTTGTACTTTCAGGTGTCATGTCTTCAAAAGATCATTAATTATGTTAGTGTCATTAAATGACTCAAATATGAATATTATAATAAGCTTTTAAATTTAATTGAAAAAGACATAAAAATTGATAAGTAAGGAATGGTGTCATAATTGTGGTGAGTCAGGAATGGTACCATAGTCACGGTGAGTCATAAGTGGTGACTTGGGACTGTGTCTTGTTACCGTGTCTTGTTACAATATCATAAAAACAGTATATCTTCCTTTGTCAAAATTCTGAATGGTGTCTTTTTATGATGTCATAGAACCAATGTTAAGGAAACTATGTCTAGTACTTTGAGAATTTTGGAACTGGTAGCATTGTTATGGTGTCTGATACTTTTTGAATTTTGGAACTGGTAGCATGGTTACAATGTCAGGTCCGTTATGAATTATAGAACTGGTAGCATGGTTACAGTGTCATTTCCTTTGAGAATTCTGGAACTAGTAGCATGGTTACGGTGTCATGTCCTTTGAAATTTCTAGAACTGGTAGCACGCTTATGATGTCAGGGAAAAAATGTCTCATAGTTTTTTTATTTTTCAAACTAATCAGTGAGACCGTTTGGGCAGATAAATGGTGTCTTGTACTTTGTCGAATATCCTCCATCTTTCATAAGAAGTAATACTCACAGAATGGATTAAGTTTAATCATAATCATAATAATACATATTATAATAAGAGTAATCATGATTTATAATATTTAAACATGATTTACATGATTTATATGATTTACATGATTTACATGATTTACATTATTTGTGAGCATTAAAATATGAGAAGTCCAACAATATCCCCCTTTTTGATGATAAAAAATCATGTAATTTACAAGACATACATCTTAGAAAGTAATAAACATATTTCTTATCATATCAATACATTAAAGAATATATGTAATAAGTAGAATAAATGTAGTTCTTTTCCCATAAATGACATTTTTCCATAAATGCCTAAAACCCAGTTCTTATTTCTCCCCCTTTTGGGATTATCAAAAATAAAATAAGAGAAAGGAAAAAAAACACTAAATGAAACCAATAAGTGAATAAAAGAGAGAGAGAACTTTTCATTGAATATCAAAATAGAGTTGATTTAAAATCACTAAATTAGAATACATCACAGCCCTATCAAAAATTATCCTTTAATTCTCTTCAGATTCTATAGCCTTCACTGTATTTTTTTAGAGAAAATAGGATTAGGATCAGGAGGTGCCGAAGTGGAGGTGGTAGAAGTAGTAATAAGGGAAGTTAATGTCACTCCTTCCATAGAAGGGGAAAGGGTTGGTTTGGTGGAATACCGAGGCAAAGGATGTTCAATAATAATAGGTCTGATATGGGTTAGAGCATGAGCAATAGAAATTGAAGTAGGGGAAAATGAAGTGGAAGAAGAAGGATAGGTGGAAGGAGGTAGAATGGTCCTTAAAGGAGCCACTGTAGGAGCCACAATGTCTGTGCTCTGAACATGCAGATACAATTTTAGTAAGTTGATAAAATCTGTGATGATTTCACCACCATACTGCATGGACCTCTCAAAGTTATCTTTATTTTACATGAATTTCTCTAGAGTAGTTGTGAAGTCTTGTAGCTTTTGAACTTGAGATTTTAATGCTTGAGTTATATTGGGAGACTTCAAATTATCCACAAGTTACTTGAAATCGTTGTTCAACTTATGCTTGGAATAGATCCTCTTAAAGTAGTAGTCCACTTTCATAGAGATTTATTCTTGATCATTACTATAAATTTTTTAGTGAACTCTTACCAAGTCAAGCATAAGATCACTATTCTTAATGATTTTAGAGAGACTCTCTTGATCAGTACCACTCAATACAGACCGAAGTTCTTCTATAAATACTGATCTAATCATTTCAATGTCTAAAGGCTAAGATGGTTGAGTGGAACTAGATGGGAATAAACAGCTAATGTGAATGCATTAAGCTATTTTATAATAGTCTGTAAACATCCTTTATACTCAGTGGTCAGATTATTGATTCCAGAGACAAACCCACACATCTCATTTTCTATTTTGGTGCTGTTCTCAACCACCTTTTCATACATAGTAATCCAGTTAGGTTTAATTATATACACAAACTTCTTTGGGTTCTTATCAGCATCATCCTCACTAAGATAAGAAATAGGATATTTAGAAAATTTCAAGTATTACCTCATTTCCTCAACCACAGATTTTAAATATTTCACCTCATCACTCAACTACTTGTTTTCAATCCGGACTTCTTGAATTTCATGAATCATCTTGGATTGGATCTTCCATATAATTTTATCCAGAAGCAATACAGCATCCCTTTCACTGAGATTGGTTATAGGATCAGGTTGTGACTTCATGAGCTTATCAAAACCGGACAAAAAATTCTCTCTAAACTCTTTCAAATCATCTTGAATTACATTAATATAAGTTTATTGAGTATGTTTAAGAGTAGGAATAAAGAAATGTTTTGGTTCTTTATCATGTATAACTTCAGAGACAGGTTTCAACTGAAACACAGTTGAATTATCCAATCTCCGAACTAAGATTCCTTGAGACTCATCAATATCAAAATACCTTGGAAACCTGTACCAGGTATCCACAGAACATTAATACATAGGTTTTGGAACTTTAATAATTTCCAAGATGGGGGCTTTATCCCCCTCAATATATTCATCTCTTGTTGGACTAAGATATTCAATCTCTTGACCAGTTTCTTCACCCTCTGCTCTATCAGATTCAGCCACATCTCTATCTAATTGAAGAGATTGATCCATTATTTCTTAAGTAGATAAAATCACTTTTGTTTCTATATATTCTTCCTCTTTTTGTTTCTAATTAGCAGCATTATCTTCCATAGTATCATTTTATTCTTCAAAATATTCACTCTTATCAGTAGCTTTACTTCCTTTTCTAGCATCTTTGTCACCTTTAGAGAGATGAGATTATCTAGAGGGAACATCCTGAGGTTATCTAGGAGATTCAAGAGTGGGTTCTCTAGTCCTTTGGGGAATCTCTGGATTACTGTCTTCTCCATATGAATCCTTTTCTTCTTTAGTTCTAGGAGAATTATCTTCTATTTATTCATCTAAATATTACACAATATCATCTGACTCTAAACCAAGGCCAGTGACATTCTTAGGTCTTGAAGGGTTCTCAACAGGATTAAAATACTCACACAATCTATCATTATCTTCAACCCATGATCTCTTATATGGATTCCAACTTATCTTCATTCATTTGCATGTATCCTTAGATATAAAAAAATCATAATATTTAACCACTTATTCATTCTTACCAACCACACCTTTGGCTAGTAGCCTAGCAGAGAAAAACCATGAATAAAAAAGAGAAGTTGAATTTGTTGTTTTCTTGACCATGTCACAAATGTGAAGGATAATGTACTGACCCAAATTGATTTTTTTACCATTATTCATAATATATATCAAAAAAACATCATGATAATTGAGAGTAGTAAAGTATCCTTTCCTTGGACATATTAGGTGTTGAATAAACTTAAACAAAAACTGAGTATCATTATCTAGTTCAGCAATAATAGGCCTTATTTTCTTTTGGTTTCTAGTCAACTCCCCCATAGCCTCATCTAGGATAAACAAATCACTTGGTGGAGGAGGATCTATTTGATAGTTCTTAAAAATTACTTCATGGGGTACTCCAAAGTATGAAACCCACAAACTCAAAGAAAAGGTACATCTCTATCCATTCACCCAGCTTCTAACCAGAAAATCATCTTTAGAGTTGAAAGAGAACTGAACATACTGATAAAATTCAAAAACTAGCTTAAGATAAATAGGTCTTCTCACCTTTTTAAACAACTATAACCATCCCTATTCTTCCAAGACTTATAGAAAAATCTAATTACTTAATGGGAGCCACTTCACACATATTTATTTGTCTGTCACGATTGTTTGATAATCAAGACCTGGGTTTAGCAGTTTCTCAGGCATGGTAATTAGAGCCTTTTTCTATTTCTTTTAAGACTAGTACTTTCTAGGAGATGATGAAGATGGGTGATTCATCATAGGAATTCAAATCAGGCTCAAGAAAGAAGTGGAGTTCAAGATAAACGATATTGGCTTCGGGAGTAGAGAGTACGAGTGAAGAGAGAAGTGAAAAAGACAAGTTTTTATCATTTAGGGAGTTCAAACGTCACAAAAAAAACATGGTATAAAATAAATAAAATAATCAATACAGTTATATAAGAAAAATATTTCAAAAAATTATGATTCATAATGGTGATACAAGAACAGGCATTCATGGTGTCAACATAATAGTGTGACTCTAAATGGTACGACCGTAACTAGTGAGACATCAAACATGAGACAACAAGATGAGAGACAACAACTGAGATACCGTAACTATGAGACATTAACTATGAATCAATAACTATTAGATAGTAAACTAGTTACTCAAGGATGATCATCCCTAATTCATGTATAATGTAACTCTTCCTTTTAGAATTTAAAATATTAGTGAAAATTTTAGTAAGATGATGTTCAGTGCCAATGAATTCAAAAGTAATATCACACTTTTGATAACGACCTCTCAAAAAGTGATGTAGTAAATCAATATGTATTGTTCTTGAATGAGAAACATGATTCTTAGAGATGTTAATAGCACTTTTGTTATCATAATTTATAGGTACATGTCTAAATTGATATCTATATTCTATAAAAGTGTGTTTCATCCACAAAATCTGAGCACAAAAACTACCAACAACTATGTATTTAGCTTTGACAGTAGATAATTCAATATAATTTTTCTTTTTTACTACACCATGATACTAGTGACTTGCCCAAAAAGTGACATGTTCCATAGGTGATTTTTCCATCTAACTTACAACCACCAAAATCAACAACTGAATTTCTAATAAAGTCAAATGATTGTCCTCTAGGATAGAACATTCCTAATTTGGTTGTATGTTTGAGGTATTTGAAAATCTTTTTAACAGCAAGAAGTTGTGACTCTTTAGGATTTTATTGAAAAAAACCCACATAAACACACTAAACATAATATCAGGCCTGCTAGCAGTTAAGTAGAGTAAACTCCTAATCATTCCTCTATAAGTGGTTTGATAAAAAAAATTACTATTCTAATCAAGATCCAAATTACAAGTAGTACTCATTAGAGTGTAACTACATTTAGTACTATCCAAACCAAAATGTTTCATAAGATATTTATTATATTTACTTTTCAAAATAACACCTTTCTTATTTTGAAAGATTTGAAATCCAAGAAAGAATTTTAGTATACCCATCAAACTCATTTCAACTTCATTTTGCATCATTTTTTAAAAATCAACACATAAGGAATTTTTTGAAGATCCAAAAATAATATCATCAACATATATTTGAACAAATAAAATATCTTTATAAATTATTTTTATAAAGAGTGTAGGATCAACTATACATTTTGTAAAACTTTTGGAAATTAGAAAAATACTTATTCTATCATACCGAGATCTGGGAGCTTGTTTTAAATCATATAAATCTTTTGTTAATTTAAAAACATGAATTGGAAAATGAAGGTTTGTAAAAATATGGGGGTTTTGAACAAAAACATCATCAACTATATACCGATTTAAAGATGTACTCTTAACATCCATTTAGTATAGTTTGAAATTTAGATGTGATGTATATGAAATAAAGATTCTAATGGTTTAATTCTAGAAATTTGTGCAAAGGTTTCCTCATAGTCAATCCTTTCTTCTTGAATATAACCTTGTGAAACTAATCTATCTTTATTTATTACTATATTACCAGATTCATCTACTTTATTTCTAAACACCCATTTAGTGCCTATAGTTAAGGTGTGTTTGGGTCTATCCACTAGTTTCCAAACTTTATTTCTTTCAAATTGATTTAATTATTCTTATATATACATCACCCAAAATTCATCATTGATTGACTCATTGATATTCTTGGGCTCAAGTTGTGACAAGAAAGCATGATGTTCAACCTGATTTCTTAGAGAATCTCTAGTCTGAGTTCCTTTATCTAAATCTCCAACTATAGCATCTAAAGGATGGTTCTTAAGGGTTATAACTGATCTAAAAAATAAGGTCTAGAGATGTTAGGTTTTTCAATAGGTTCAGGTTCATCATGGATGGATTCTGGTGAATTTTCAAAATGTAAGATTTAACAGGTTTCTTGATAGCAGGGTCAGAATATTTTGCATTTATGTCTAGATTTGACACATCATCCACAAGGTTTTCTAGGGAGGTCTTAGGTTCATGTGGATCTGTTTCATAAAATTGTAAATTTACATATTCTTCCACACACTTAGTTATTTTATTAAAGACTCTATAGGATTTACCAGTGATTTAATAACCTAGGAAAATTAATTCATCACTTTTGGATGAAAATTTGTCAATATTGTTTTTAGTATTGAGAATATAAACTATTCAGCCAATTTTTTTGAAGTAATTAACTTTAGGTTTTCTATTTTTCTAAAAATCATAGTGAATTTTCTTAAGAATTGGTATAATTAAGACTCTATTATAATATAGAAATATGTATTGACAGCTTTATCCCAAAAGTAGATAGGTATGTCATATTCATTGAGCATGGTTCTTGCTATTTGTTATAAGGTTCCATTTCTTCTTTCTATAACACCATTTGTTGAGGTGTCCTTAGGGCAGAGAATTTATGACTATATATATTTTGTGATAAAAAAGATTCAAAATCTTGGTTTTCAAACTCACGACCATGGTCACTTCTTAGGGTTTTAGTTTTAAGACCACTTAGGTTAAATGAGAACAAGATTTACTTTTTTGAGATAAAAAAGGTCCTAGTATATCTAGAATAGTCATCTATAAGAACATAGATATAGTGCCTCCCATTAAGGCTTAAAAATCTAGATGGTATAAACAATTCTATGTGAACTAACATGAGAGGTTAAGAAGTTGAATATTATTTCTTTAGTTTTAAAGAGATTTTGTTCTATTTACCCTTTTGATAAGGATTATAAACTTTGTCATTTGGAAACTCAAGTTTGGGTAAATCCTTGACTAATAATTTTCTAGTAATATTTCTAAGGGAGTGTATACTATAGTGTCTTAGTATTATATGCCAAAGAAAAGACTCATTATGAAAGGAAGTCAAAAAAGAAACATTTTGAGAAACTAAAGAATATATGTTAACAACATAAATGTTTTCATTTCTAAAAGCATTAAATACTAATTCATTTTATGAATTAAAAAAATTTCAAGCATCATTTTCAAATTTAACATTTAAACCATCATCACATAATTTTGAAATACTAAGAAGATTATATTTTAATCCATTAACAAAAAGTACTTTAGAAATTAAAACTGAGTTAGAGTTACCAATCTGGCTAAGAACAATTATTTTTCCTTTATAATTATCACCAAAAGTGACATGTCCACCATCAATATTTATCAAACTATTGAAGAATGAGTAATCTCCTACCATGTGTCTTGAAAATCGACTTTCCAAGTACCATAAACTTCTACAAGATCTCTTCAAATAGCTTTCCTAAAAAATAATTAATCAAGAGACGATTTTGGTACCTAGATTTTTTTGGGTCTAGTAAAATTAGTAATAAAAGCTTTGGGAACCCATAATTTCTTCATGGGGTTTCTATACACAATTTTTAAATTATTGGAAAAGAAAACATTGTTTGGTCTTGAAAGATTATAAAAAGTGAATTAATTCCCAAAGCTAGAACTAGAAGATTTTTCAATACTGGATATGAAAACAAAATTTCCTGATTTTTTTTATAAAATGAGTTTTATCTATGTTCCTCTATCGAGGTTGGTATCCTATACTAGTATTATACCTAGGTGTTACTTGTTTACCAAGAATATGTGTTAAAGTATTATTTTCATTGGTAAAGTTTTCTAATTCCTTTTCCAATAGCTCATTAGATAATTTAAGTTCACTATTCTCTTTACATAATTAATAATTCTTTTCCTTTTCTATAGTAAGATTAGGTTTAACAGTAGAAGTAAGAGCATGCTGTTTCCTTATAGATTTATATTTATATTTTAATTCATTGCATATATCTTCAAGTATTTGGTAGTATTAAAACATTTCATCACTAGTCATATTTTTAGAATCAGTTTTATCTCTAGAATAATATAAATTTTGTAAAGGAGACTCAAGAGTTACCTCTGATGTGTTTATCATGAAACACATATTGGATTTGTGATCCTTTTCTTCACTTGAAGAATCCAAGTCACTTGATATGTCCTCAGAAGCACTCCATGTTGCTTTCATTGACTTTTTTACTTTTTATCTTTATCCTCAAACTTATTTTTATACATTATCTTGGGATAGTTAGAATTTACATGTCCCTTTCTCTTACATTCATAGAAATCTATTTTATTTGTGTTCTCATTCCTTTTCGAATCCTTCTTATAGTTTCCCTTATGATCATAATTTCCTTTGTAGTTGGGATTCCTAAAGAATTTATTCCTTCTATAAAATTTCTTAAACCTTATAGCTAATTGATCCATTCCTCATCACTGTCTGATAGTTAATCATCATTACTTTTACTATAATAATGAGTTTGTATCATTTTCTTTTCTTTATTTTTTGAAGTAGTTATTTGGAAATCCATTGAACTTTCTTTTTGGTTCATTCTATTCCTCTTTGTTTACCTTTAACTCTTCCTTATACATCATCAATTTACCTATAATATCCTTGAATGGAAACTTATGGATGTTACTAGATTCTATAATTGATATAGAGGTTCCTCTCCATATTTCAGGTAGACATCTGAGTAGTCACATGATTTGTTCTTTGGAACCCACTAGCTTTCCAGGAGAGCTCATTATATTGACTATTTCATTAAAATTGAGATAAATATCAGAAATGGGTTCCTCAGGCTTCATTTTAAAGTTATCATACATAATAGTATAGTTATTAAGTCTCATTTCTTTAACATTAGCGGTTCCTTCATATGAGACATAGGTATCAAAAATTTCATAAATAGATTTACAAGAAGATATTCTATTAACTTATTCATCCCCTAAATCACAAAACAAGGCATTCATAGCTATACAATTATTATTGTAAGAAGTTTTTGTGGATTTAATACATGTTGTTCTTGGAGTTTTTGGTATTTTATATTTATCTTTTATTACTATCCAAATATCAAATCCCATAATTTCTAAGTGCATTTTCATTTTAATTTTCCACTGAGCATAATTTATTCCATTAAAATAGGGAGTTCTATCGGTAGAAACACCTTTCTATCTATTATCCATAATAAAAAAATAAACACTAGATTTTAAAGAGCCAGAAATTTAGAATTAACAGAAATATAGAGATATTTAAAACCCAACTAAATCACAGTTGAAAAGATTTGAAAAATATTTAAAACCTTTGAAAATAGCAGTTTAAAAACAACCTCAGATACTAAATATTGGTTGGAGTAGGACACTCAAGAGGGGGATGAATTGATTTCCTATAAAAATTTTTGTTAAAAATATTATTTTAATTCCCAAATTAAAAAACAAGTCATTTAATCAAAGTAGTAAATTTATAATAGTTTGTCTGTTCAATTAATTTCTCAATAGATTGATTGCTTCTCAGTTATATCAATCTAAAAGGATGAAATAACTTTTGAAACCAATTTACTAAATCAAAGTAGTTATAAATACTATCCAAGGCTAACTATTAAAGTGAAACTTATTTTTTCTAAAATATTAGTTAAAACATAGAAATACTAAATTGAAAACATAGCGGATTAAAACAAGTGGTTCAGTCTCAAGATGAGACCTAATCCACTCCACTTGGTGATCACCTGCCACCAAGAAAAATATATTAATAGTATTTGATACAAACCCCGGATTGGGGTTTTCACAATATCACACAAGACTGTCTAGGTCACTTGACCTCTACCATAGTTATACATGGAAAATATAATATCTAGGTCACACAAGACCTCTTCCACAGTTATACATGGGTGAAACAAGGTGTAAAAATATATTTGTGTGAGGATATCTTGTATCCTCCAGTTCAATGTAAGAGATAATGTGTGTTCAATAGACAAACACACACACTACTCAAAATATTAATAAAATAGTACAAAAAAGAGAATAATATAATAATAAGGAATTAGAAATGCTTTGAGTGTTGTTCTATGCAGCTCTATACTTATAAGATATAACAGATTTGATGTTCGGGTCCTCTTTTGAAAGCAGACTCAGAAATAAAGTGTCGTGAGTTCTGTGTTTTGGTTTCCAGTTCAGTGAGTTACTCTTCTTATCTTTTTTTTTTGTTTCTACAAGGATGTTCACAGTTTTATCTACAACAATAAAACTATCAGAATATGAGAGTTAGTCATGTGTTCTTCTATATGTTCTTTCATTCATGTATGTTCACTCTAACATATCTTTCAGTCTCTATCTTGAAATTTTTAGCTCGTGCGCCACCTTGTATATAATCTTTGGGTGTTTATGTTTTGGAAGAAAAGAAGCACGATAACCACACCTCATAACTCATATTTTAAGTTATCATGTCTAAAAAAGATCAATAATTATGTTAGTGTTATTAAATGACTCAAATATGACTGTTAGAATCAACTTTAAAATTTAATTGAAAAAGACATAAAAATTGTTAAGTAAGGAATGATGTCATAGTTACAATGATCCTGTAACGGTGCCACAATCACGGTGAGTCAAAAGAAATGACTTGGGAATATGTCATGTTATGGTATCACAGAAAGTATATATTTTACTTTGAAAAACTTCTGAATGGTGTCTTGTTACGATTTCATAGAACTGGTGTTACAGAAACGATGTCTAGTCCGTTGCAAATTTTGGAATCTGTAGCATGGTTATGGTGTCTGTTCCTTTGAAAACTCTAGAACTGATAGCATTTTTATGAGTGTAAGTCCTTTTTTAATTCTAGATCAGGTAGCATGGTTACAGTTTCAGGTCGTTTTTGAATTCTGGAACCGATAGCCCGATTACGGTGTCAGGGAAACAATGTCTCATACTTTGCCAATTTTCAAACTAACCGGTGAGACTATTTGGGCAGATAAATAGTGTCTCATACTTTTTAAAATATCTTCCGTCTTTCTTAAGAATTAATACTCAAATAATGGATTAAGGTTAATCATAATCATAATAAAACATAGTAGTACAAGAGTAATCATGATTTATAAGATTTAAACATGATTTACACGATGTAAATGATGTACATTATTTACATGATTTGTGAGCATTAAGACAAGTGGACTCCAACAAAGAATAATAGTGAAGGAAATGGGGTGGAATCACTAAATAGAGAGGGACCTGGGAGAGGGGGTCATCGCGCACTGTGTGTGTGTGTGTGTGTGGGGGGGGGGGGGGGTCCAACCAGGGGTGTGTCACACCTAACGGAGAGGGAGAACCCTCTTTGGGTTCTCTAAAACCTAAAAAATAAATAATAATAACAATAAAAAAACAATAATTATATTATTATTATTATTATTAAAACATTAAATTATTTAATTTATTTATTTTTAAATTCTAATTAATTTATTTCAATTTTTTTAATAGACACATTGCAGTGTCAAATATCGAAAAAAAGTTTCTGACACTTGATTTTAAAAAAATATTACCCAGAAAACAAAAAAAATTAAATTATCATGGATTTTTTCATTCGGTTCAAAACACAAGACATTATAACCTTCCCACCTTAGAACTTATCATCCCAGAGAAACATTTAAGAACAACAAAAACATCACCCAACCTACAAGGGTCTTGAAGTCTCTTATAAACAATCGTGTTTCATCTCCAAACACCCAACATACCTTCAAGAATTGATTATTCAAGTGACACTTAAGCCTTTATGATCTGATTCAATGATCATTTTCTAATCAAAACATCGAAACAGTGCTTACTCGAGACCATTTATCTAGAGACACGACCATACCATTGTCTCCTGAAATAACTAACTGGCGGTTCTCCCCACCATAGGTATTAGCATTAGAAGGGGCCAAATCCAAGCCACAACACATTCCACCATCATAATTTTCTACAAGACACACCCTTAATCATTTTTTAAACGCTTCTTGTGTGATTTATGAAAGGAAGAAAAAGGTTGATCTCCAATTGACCTCAAAGCCCAAATCAAGCCATCTTTTCCTAAAAATCCGTGGATGACACAAACTGCACTCATCTCACATGATGACGTGCCAGTAATGGTACTTAATTGGATTCTCCATTTAACAATAGAGATAACTAGTCAAGACACTCTGGATGACCATTAATGAGTACACTCAGATTAGATGACTGGTTTTTACAAACTTAACAGTGATGTCTTCTTCTAAGGCATCTCACATTCACCATGAACACATCCACTGAAGTCCATACCTAACTTCCATTGATGTTCCTAGATTTAAGAATCACCGAGCCCAAAAAAAATTCTGGGATAACCTCATATTAGCACAACATAAGTACAAGGAACTAACCTAAGGTAATCTATACTCCATGTTTACGAGTGAGACATTGGTACAAAGCCAAGAAATCCACATCAGAGCATTGAGTGAGCCCAGAGCGGCATCAGCCTGGCAGTCAAGTCAGAAGAAAGGGATGGTGTACAAGATTTCGTCAAAGGCATTTCTACACGAGAATCCAAGGGTCACTCAAGACTAACCAAGATTTTATAAGAACCAAATGTTCAGCATGAAACAAGATAGATATTACCAAATAAGCTCAACAACTTTTAAAGCTTTAGTGCGGCATAAAATTGACACTCTCTTAGTGAATTAAGGATGATGTAAAGATAAGGGACATGCTCATCACTAAAACAGAGCACATTAAGAGGATTTTTAATTATTACCACAAAGAAAAAAGTTGAACCACTATTTTTCGATACCTTATAAGAAACTCAGCTTCACCTGCCAATTCACCATCATTAACTGATCTCCGAGACTTTACCACTTGAGGAATCCTATGATCATTTGAGCTTAACCACCGTAGTACAACCATGAACAATGGCGTTACCAAAGTTTCATACACCAATAACCACACCAAATTTGTGTTTCCAAGCAAGAACTGACACAATTTAAAGTTACCAAGCCTCATGAGATTTAAGTCAGCCAGACCATTCTCTAATGGTCTTGTTTGGTTGTGTTCCTTCTACTCAGAAGGACATGTATTTAACAGAATTTACATGACACTCCCAACCTAAGGAGTTTCCTAATCATAAAAAATAAGAGATATAATATCCGATCAAAATAGTTCAAGGTCATAACTTCCAAAAATTCAAATGTTTAAACAATTGGCATGAATTGAAAAACCAAACCATCCGGCGTGTCAAAATACCCGAGTCTCTAGAACTCATACTAAGCATTGGGGAAAACATGACTTGTTTACACCCAGGTCACTCTACTCAAAAGATGACCCAAGAACACACTAAAAATTACAAGTCTCAACGATTCGATTGAACTCAACCAGTTCTTTACAACATTAAACACTCGACGGAACCACATACGTGAATACATACTACCCCAAGGTCATAGAGAATCAAGCCGAATTTTAACTCGGATGAATATGTAACGATTCATCCATAACTGTAGAGAAGATAGGGTGGAACGATCTATGAAGTAGCTAAACATGATCAAGGCATGTATAACCTGCTGAAAACGAGCATTACCCGATGCTCAAGTCTAAAAAAAAGTTAAGGATACCATGACCACCTATTCTAAAAGGGGTTCATTTAGAAAGTAAGAGTCCTATAGGGGAAGAAGGTACTCGAACAACACCATACATAAAAAAATTGACGACATTAGTAAGGAATTTAAGCTATAAGTGTGTAATTTTCCATGCTCTATCCCCTTACAAAGAACAAGCATTGACCCTAACACAGGGTCACACTAAAAGAAGTCACTAGGCTCAAGATCCCATCTAAGCCATTTCTAAAAGAATAAACGCCTATAGAAAACTCTCATGCTTCCATTCCAAGGAAACTAAAAGAAGATTTACCTACCCTTACATGAGGGTATTAAACATAGGACACCACTACAAGTTCCATTTCCAAGACCTTTACATTTAGAACCATTTCATAATACAACATGAACATGCTCAATAATCCAGTCATATGGGCGACCATCTACCAATCCATAAAGTGCCCATACACTTTATAGGTGGAATTTGGATCCCATTTAATTACAACCAATAAATTTATCCCATGAAATCAATTACATAAAAATAAAACTATCATTTCATCACAAGCAGCTAACATAGGTTAAGCATGCTATAGGCACAAAAGCATGGAATACTAAACAGGAAAGGCATGCTAAAAAGAAGGAGACATGGAACATTATTAGATAACCATGTTATGTAAGCAAGAATTATAAATAAAATAAAACATGACATATCACTCAATTCATGCAATCTATTCTATAAGAAAATCACTAACACAACAACATGGCATGGAACTATTCATGACATGTGAATTTCTATGCGCCAAATATGATGCATGATATGTTTTATTCTCTCCAAACCTGGAAAAGGGTAAGTTCACATAAATTCCATAAATAATAAGAATTGGGAAGTAAATAAGTCACTCAAAGTGAAATCATATCAACTTTAATAACAAACATCACGAAAAAAAATTCTAATCCCTAGCCACTTGGTCATTTCCCGCATGTGGGGTGGCCAGTCCCAGACACAACTATTAACCAAGAGCCGACACATTCCTAGTCTCCTATCTACAAACAAAAAGTATTAAGACCAAGGAAAAATAACCCTATGATACCACTTTGTAATGGCCCACCCCAACTGACCATCAAACAAATAGTTGGACCAGTGGGTCACATGACCTCAAACGCATCAACATGAATTCCAGAGGTTGCCGACTAGCAGTGAGAGCCTAGAGTGTGTCCGTGGGGAGAATATCACCTCATATATCAGAGTATTCATATCTATTAACAATATATAATAGATAGAGGAAATATAATAGGAACAAAAAATAGTATAAATAGTAAGAAATAAATAACAAAGCAATAGTTGATAAATTTGATATAACTGAACAAAAGTGGTCAATGCTAGTTTATACAATAGATGAATGCATGACATGGTAATGATACATAATTTAAATAATTAAAAAATAAAACATGATTTAAAATATAGTACAATAATAAAGAAAATATAGAAAATCCCTATGGGTGATCTCCATGAGCATCCCGAGCTCTAGATCGGTCCTTTAATCCCAACTCCCAGGTATAAGAAATACAACAAACAACCAGATCTTGAAAATATAAGGTATACTTTGGTACCAAGGGTACCTGAGTAGGGTGTGAGATATAAATCTCAGTAGGTAAACACCCATGGTGTCTAGCCTAGTATAAACAATGAAATATAAATTAATAAGTGGTTAAAATAAAATAAATGCAGAGTGATAATAATAAATAATAGAAACTTGTTTTGGGCTTCTAAACAAACACCCGTCCCATACCAACTACTTTATCCTAAGTTAAAAATTTGAAAGGAGGTACTTATACAAGCATAATATGTGTACCAATGCCAAAAGTAACAAGGAAACTTAAAGAATCACACCCCAAGCTTGTGATTTGGCTTGGGGTCTAATTCCCATGTCATCATGTAAGTATGCTAATCAGAAAAAGAGAAAAATCACAAGTTCATGATCTAATATAAATATAATAAAAATTATAGCATAATAAATTAACAAATGAAATAAATCAATGAAATTCAACAAATTCAATTCAATCAATCAATAAAATTTATCAGTGGAGTCAGAGCCCTTCCTTGGGGTATCGCTACGATACATTCATTCAAAATATCCAATGCCACTGATCCAATCTAAGACGATCCTTTCAAAGGTTCAAGTATCGCTTGTGGTATGGTAACCCTGAATCCATCCCATGTATAACATGTAAGGGACCGAGTATCACCCATGGATTGGAACAATCATCTTTCCAATAGGTCTATCCTAGGTTTCCCCTTAGGGAACTAGTATTACCCAATAGTATAATAAAAATCCTAGGGGAGCCCTTTCCTAGTGAGATTAAAACCCCACTTCCCCAACACATCATGGTATAACCATCAGAGCATGAGAGTCCATACATGAGTCCTTAATATATAACCCATTCTTTCTCTTAGCCTGTTTCAAAATAGTCATGTCTAGAAAGGCATATATCACAAGTCAATGCATTTATAATATCACATACCACTAAATAAACATCTCATGCCATCAAAACAACATATGTAATTTAGAAAAAAAGTTATCATGTAACAATTACATTCCATTATTAGCATTTTAATATATCAATATAACAATATTAGACTATATATATATATATCCACTAAAACATGGCATAAGAATTAAGAACATTAATAAGAAGTGGAATACAAACAAAAGAGCATGCCATCAACATGACTCGAACAATAGGTCATCAATGATAATAAATAAAACAAGATAACAAGATTGTCCATGAAAAACATTAAATAAATGGGTTGCCCATACCACCCTCCACATTTCACTTTTTTTAACCACTTAATGCAAGGTAAGAAATTAATAATTAATTACCCATTTAATCAAATACATTTCATTAAATTAATCTAAGAATATAAATTCATTTTATTCTAACAAGGACTTCTCAGATTAAACACTCAAGGAAATGATTTTCTCTATGACAAGACATTACATCCAAATCATGCTATTTAATTTATCAAAATAAGGTGATTAGATTTAAATTTGTATGAAAACACTTAGAATGTGCAATGTTCAAGAGGGAAATTACCTACTAGGGTAATCCCTTATACAAAGAAAGTTAAACACTTAGGAGGTGTTTGGTTATAATTAGACATTTACCAATTTCCTTTAAGACATTTCAAATGTGGAGTACAAGTCACCATGAATAAGACACTCTATTTATTTCATGCCATCCAATTAAACATTAGAAAGGAGGCTTATCTATTTATATAATTCAATATGTGAGGCATTACCTCTCATATGACAAGTTAACCATGTTAGGTTCCATTTAACTCATTCAATTTATTAGAACATGGAAATACCATTTATAATATCAAAAGGGGGCCACTTAGTGGTGACCTGGTCATTAAAACACTTTCCTACTTGGGAAATTCCTTCTTAAAAGTCTAATGACACATAAAGGTTTCTTTAGTTCAAACAACCATTTTAATAGAAATAGGGAAACCCCCTTTAGAGACATCATAGGGGCCAATTATGATGTGTGATTTATGAATAAAAATTACATCAAGTATAAGGAAAACATAAATGAAATAATTTTGATCAAGATAAATAAGAATAAACTACCACTGTGAGTTTTCGCAGAGAGCGCACCTCCATTGGAGGGGTTTTATTACAAATACACGACTTGTTTATCCAACAAAACAATTATCTTAACTAAACAATTATTCAATAAAAGAAATTAGATATAAACAAGTAGAATTAAGAAGGAAACTAAATGCAATTTAAATCATTCTTGAATTAAAGAGGCTAAGAGAGGGACCCTACCTCAAAGGAACCAAACTGAACACTCAGCACTTGATAGATTTATCGAAGACCACCTGGCACTGCTCCACACATGCATGCACATACCTTCACACACACACACACAAATCCCATAACCCAATTAATGTGTTCCCTATACCATGAGGGAACATGTACATGGAAGATATACATATATATATATATATATATATTCATACCTGAGTGTATGCGTACGCGCCCTCAAAATTGATCAAAACCCACTACACACATTAATAGTAACTCAAAATTAATGTGTAATGTAACACCCTGATATATTATGAGAAATTATTTTTTTTGTCTTATGTTATACGTAACACCAAGATAATCTTTCACTACACACAACACTATCTTGGGTTGCGTTACACGCAAGAGTAACCTTCCTTGATAGCTTGCGTTGTACGCAATTCCAAGTTTCACTAAACAATGATATATTATCATAATATTATAAAATAGCCGTTATAAATAGTATTAACTAAATTTTGAATTTTATAACATTATAATTCATCTTACACATTTTATATAATGAGATGTGAAAATAAAATCAATTTTTCAGATGAAAGAAGTATTTTTAAAAAAATGCAGTTTTACCGCCTTTTGATGGCGCACCCCTTTTAGATATAATTTTTGAAAAGTTTATAAGTTTAATTTTACAAAATAAACTTCTTATTTCTAATCAGGATATAAAAATTTACATTGGATAAATTTTTGATACTTTTCTGATAACTTTCATATTCTGATGAATATTAAAAATACGCTAAATTTTTATTAAAAACATATTTTTTTCATCAATATAATTTAGATGGTTAAATGATAAAATTTAATGGTTTTAAAGTATAAATAGAATATATTTTTACCATATAATATAATTCATGTCATTACCATTAATTTTATATTGAATTCGTAGGTAAAAACATTTCAATCTTTGACAGTATTTTAACTTTTAAAACCCATTTTCTTAACAATGGGATTAATTTGAAATTAATTAATACAACTTATGTGTTTTGAATTTTGAAAAATGGATTCTATATTTGGAATCAGTGGGTCCAAATTATGTTAATATGTTAATTTTATTTTTTTGACATTATGAATAGTAACTACAGTAATTTTTATTTACAACAGTTAAAGGTAAATCAAGTAATTAAGGGTAAAAATAAGATTATAAAATTACCCTAACACCTTCCAAAATTCTAGAGGATGAATAAAAGTCGACCCATATCACCTAAGGGTCAGAATATATTCGTTTCATGGACTATTGACCATGAAAATGATATAATTATAATTAAAACCAAAGAAAGTGACAACATGTCACTCTCTTATATCTTATAAGTGTAATAATTTTAATTTAGTGATAAACTTCATAAAACTTAAAACATGAATATTTTCCAGAAATATAATAAAATTATATATATCATGTGAATTAATTTAGAATTTTTAGGTATTAAATAATTATCATTAACGATGACAGAATAGTGACGTTGAAATTATTTTATTGATTGAAATATCAAATAAATGGTTTTAAAAATATTAAAATAAACATTTTATGAACTATTTAATGTGATCCACGAATTTTATAGATGAATATGATATTTTATAAATCTATTAAATATTTTGGTTCGAATATATCCACTGTTTAGAATTTATTTAAATTCAAATAAATGAATAGTGTCAAAATTGACACTATTGTTATTTTATAAACATAACATATTATAAAATTGTTTAAAAATCAGAAAAATATTTAAAAATTATAAATTTAAATTTATACAGTCTAAAATGTCATAAAGTATCCAATTATGGACAATTCACATCACATAAGTGATTATTTATAACAATTTAAAATTTAGAATATTATTACCACAAATAAAATTAAATAGATTAAATAAGGATAAATCAAATTGATAAGGTTTAAAATAAATTCACAACATGTATAAATTTTATTGGTTTATGAGATTAAAACCCTATCACATCTCATATTCTAATTGAGTCATTTTTTTGAGGTTTTTAAGTGGGGTTGGAATTTATTATAAATTAATATTTCTTATAATTCCAAAGGTGCCCCTCTACTCCCTTATAAAAGAGCACCTCCTCCCTCTCCTCCTAACACAATTTTTGAGCCTTCAAGCTCAGAAATAACCTACCCATTTCTCTTATAAAAATATATTTTTATATCATAGAGGTTCTGGTCTTCTCAAAATACCAACTCTAGTGCCCTAAGAGAAAGTTTAAAAGAGGCACATCGAGGAAGAGGTAACCTCTTCTACCGATTCTTTCAAGTTTATTTCTTCTTCTACTTACTCTTATTTATTTGTTTAATTATAAATTAATAGCATAAGTATCAATAATATAATTATATGTTATTATAAATATGAAACAACCCTATATCACCTTTTATCTATCCTATGGAAAACGAAATCACCACGCGTGCGTACGTACAGAATACGGTCTCCACGCCGTGGTGTAATCTGTTTTCCACCACCACCTTACTTGGATGTGTATATTGGTGTAAAGAATAAATGTATATGATTATTATAAAATGATACTGATTCTAAGATATTATATCATCAACTCCAATTCTATTCATGTAATTATGGGAACGATATCATCGCTTGTGCGTACGTACGGCCTACCGTCTCCACGATGTGATGCGACTCATTCTACATGATCTTCATTGAATAATGATTATATAAATAAATTTAATGAATATATATGATATATATTATTCTAATACTATTTTTTAAATGATGTAGCTATAAACTAAAAAGAGTTATAGGGATTTATTCGACAAAACACGCATAAGAACATAAAACAATGAACAGCCGAATAACAAGTAGCAGTGAAATATTACTAATAAGAAGCTAAGAATATGACCATATATATGATATCATAACAATGATTATGATTCTGTAATAAGTCAATGAAATTTTTTAAATCATTATACATGACGTTCGGACACGTACAAATCATATCAGACCTAAGGTAAGGGAAAATCTTACAATCTCATTTTTGTCCGAGATTGTTTATACTTCAGAATTTACTAGGGAATATTTATCATACACATCCATGTTTTCTCAATATGTAATATTATTTCTATCCTCTTAATTTTTTTTAAATCCATTTTTTCCTCTTGGTGAATTTTTAGTAAAAGATATGAAAGGAATCTTTTGTCGTTCTGAATACGAGATACTTTTTGAGTTTTCCGGACAAAGTACTAGAAGATTGTTTTTTTTACTTATACAACAGAAATGAATTTTTATGATTTCATAGATCATTATTTCCATGTTGCTTCCTTTACAATTTTTCAAGTTTATTTATAATTAACTTCTTTTAGTTTAAAATTGTATGACATGTTAAGAAAGGAAAAATGTTTTTGAAGTAGAAAGGATATCATCCCCAAGAATAGAGTTCAATTATTTTATCAAAATTATTTTCCATCTAAGATAATATAGGGTTATTTTTATATCCCTATTTTTACATTGATTTTATTATGTTATGATGGAATTATTTTTATGAATTTCTTTATCGTATATATGTTATGATGGCATGATGTTTAAGAATCCCATTTTTATTACATGGGTTATGCTATGATGTATGATTTTTGATTTTGTGGCACACATAAGAATGGTATAATTATGAGATGGGTGAGACCTATATCTCCCTCAAATTAATTGGGTAAAGATTTATACCTCATTAGAAAGACATGACTAGAACGACAAGTTAATCTGGTTCAGTGATACAGGACTGAAACGGTGAGCGAACTCGGTTCAGAAATGGACTTTGTTCGCTAAGATGGTCTTGGAAATGAGTCTTGACTAATATGAAATGATTTTATATGATTATGTGTGTATTCCACAATGTTTCATGTTTTATGTTATTGTTATTGGGATTACATTTCACTACTATGATTTATCCCATGTTATGATATTATGATCTCTTTTTCAAGTTAAGATTTTCAAAATGTTACGTTCTTATGAATATGATATGATTGATATTTCCTTTGTCTACCCTTACTAAGCATTTGAGCTCACCCTTTTGTATTTTTTCTTTTCCCCAGGTCAGGAAGAAGGTTATTAAGTAGGATATAAAAAAAGGTACTCTAGATATTATGAAATAAGCGGGAGACAATGTAGATGATTTATGAAATAGTTGTTTATGTTTACCAGTTTCTAAAGATACTATACCTATACGGTCCTATCATGGTTTTGTTATATTTTGTAATAATTATGCTTCAATTCTGAAGTAATAACAATGTATATTAAGTATGGGTCATTATATTTGGTATCATAGGAAAGGTATAGTGAACCTTTGGAAACTAGGATGTGAAAGCCTTAGTAAGAACCATGAGGATATGTCTAAGCATAGAACACAAACTTATTGTTTTGTAAATGGCCATGAATAACCTTTGATAAAACCTAAAGTGTGAAGTTTTATTACTAATTATGTTGTTTTCCGGTTGTAATTAGTGTTGCTCACACTATTTTTCTTGGTTTTAGTCAATGGCTGGAACCCGAAGGAACTGTGTTAATGATGAATGCGACAAGCAATGCAATGATTGTACCCTTGAGCAACCAAACGTTATGGGAGATAGAATAAAAAATCTTGTATCCATCCTCACACAACTTTCTCAAGCTATGAATCATACAGGACTTCCAAATGAGCAAAGGAAAGAGCAAAATTCTGTTGAATCCTTCAGGAGGTAGCGTCCACCTTCATTCAGTGGGTCTACTGATCCATTAGTGGATGAACAATGGATCAGTACCACTAAAAAGATATTTTCAGTCTTAAAATGTTCTGAACATGATAAAGTCATCTTAACAGTATATCGTTTGGAAAGTGAATCTAATCAATGGTAGAATTTTATCAAGAATACGAGGCAAAGAGACGAAATTGAGTCCATGGAATGGGATGAGTTTAATAACTTATTTTTCAATAAGTACTTCCCTTGTATTCTTCGAACAAATATGGAGAAGGAGTTTCTTGAACTAAATCAAAAGGATGATGAATCTATTGGTACCTATGAAGCAAATTTTACAAGTCTTGCAAAGTACGCTTCTGGAATTATTATCCAACCTGAGAGTAAGATCGATCGATTCTTTAGTGAAATAAAACCAACTCTTCAAAGGGAATTAGCCATAAGGGACTTCCATAGTTATGAGGAAATTATTCGATGTGATCTCATGGTTGAGATGGATATTAGAGTAACCCATCAGTCATATGGGTTTGATAAGAAGAGGAAAATGGAATTCAAAGGAAAATATAAAGACCACAATGAAAAGAAGATGAGTTTTTCCTTATGCTTAAAGTGTGGAAAGACACATGGAGGTAATTTTCTTAAAGGGACAAGTAAATGTTTCAATTGTGGAAAAGAAGGTCATCATACATTTGAATGCCGCAATGATGGGAAAATGATTTCTAGTGATGCGAACAAAGAAAAGGCTACATAGAATGTACCTCCTATAATTCAATGTTACAAGTGCAAAGAAATGTAAAATTATTCTAATCAATGCCCTAATCCAAGGGTTGTTGATGATGATCGATGTCAATAAACTCTTAAGGCCAAAGACAAAGGTAAGTCACATGCAATTTCTATCGGTGATGTGGAGTACATTAACGAAGTGGTGAAAGGTACACTTACCATCCACTCCAAAGTAGAAAATGTTTTATTTGATTATGGATCTACCCACTCTTTTATTTATGAATAATTTTATAAGGGTATCACTGTATTACCTCAACAATTAGATGTTGAGTTAGCTGTGACAACTCCTAATGGCACAACAGTTGCATAAAAAGTTTATAATTCTTCTCTAATTGACGTTTGTGGGAAAGTTCTTCCTGCAAATCTTGTGATCCTTCCTATAGTGGAATTTTATGTGATTCTTGGCATGAATTGGATTTCCTTATATGGATCTCATATCGATTTCCAAATAAGGGAAGTCACATTTCATATTCCTGATCAATCTATGATCATCTATCGATGAAAGGATGAATATAACCTTATAGTGGAAATTTGTTCCATATTATGGGTCTTTATTCCAATAAATGAAGGTTATTTATCTCAAATGGTTGGAGAGAAACTCATGATTAATAATATTCCCATTGTACGGGAGTTTGATGATGTCTATCCAGAGAAATTTCCAGGTCTTCCACTAAATTGTGAAGTTGAGTTTTCAATAGAACTCATACCAGGTGCTATGCCCATATCAAAGATGCCTTATAGAATGCCTCCAATTGAGTTGTAGGAATTGAAGAAGCAACTCCAAGAGAATCTTGATAAAATATTCATACGCCCTAGTGCATCACCTTGGGGAGCACCTGTTCTGTTTGTTAAGAAGAAATATGGATCAATGAGACTCTGCATTGATTATCGAGAACTTTACAAGACCACTATCAAGAACAAATATCCTCTCCCACGCATTGATGA
Source organism: Viscum album (assembly GCA_963277665.1). NCBI lineage: Eukaryota > Viridiplantae > Streptophyta > Magnoliopsida > Santalales > Viscaceae > Viscum > Viscum album. The sequence continues at coordinate 1,812,051,049 of OY728148.1, forward strand.
CTTATTTGACCAACTACGTGGAGCTCAATAATTTTCCAAGATTGATCTTCATTCAGGGTATCATCAATTAAGGGGCAAAAGAGAGGATATACCAAAGACGGATTTCTATACAATGTATGGACACTATGAATTTATAGTGATGCCATTTGGTCTTACTAATTCCCATGCTATCTTCATGGATCTAATGAATAGAGTCTTTAGAGACTATCTTGATCTATTTTTTTTAGTATTTATAGATGATATTCTTGTCTATTCAAAGAGCAAGGAAGAACATGAAGATCAGTTGAGAATTGTATTAAAGACCCTAAGAAAGGATAATCTTTATTCCAAATTTACCAAGTGTGAATTTTGGCTTCAAAAACTTTCATTTTTGGGTCACATAATCTCAAAGAGGGGATATCTGTGGATCCAACAAAAATAGAGGTTATTGAAAGATGGTCGAGACCAACAAAAATAACTGAGATCTGAAGTTTTCTTGGTTTGTCTGGATATTATCAACGTTTTTTGAAAGATTTTTCATGATTATCTAATCCACTCACCAGGTTGACTCGAAAAGGAGTTAAGTTCGTTTGGATGGAAAAGTGTGAAGAGAATTTCAAGGAGTTAAAAATAAGGTTATCCAGTGCACCTATGCTCACACTGCCTTGTAGTGGAGAAAGGTTTGTGATCTACAGTGATGCATCCAAGAAGGGATTGGGGTGCGTTCTCATAAAAAACGATATGGCGATATCTTATGCCTCACGACAGTTGAAAATCCATGAACAAAATCACCCAACTCATGATTTGGAGTTAGCTGCGGTAATCTTTGCATTAATGATTTGGAGGCATTATCTTCATGGTGAAAGGTGTGATATTTATACTGATCATAAAAGTTTAAAGTATATTTTCACACAAAAGGAGCTGAATATGTTCCAAAGAAGATGGTTGGATCTGATTAAGGATTACGACTGCTCAATTCATTACCACCCTGGGAAAGCAAACAAGGTGGCAGACGCATTAAGTCAACAAGACCATGCCAGCTTATCCAAGATGAGGATCACAAAAGATCCAATATTTATGGATTTACAAAGGATGGATCTTGGAATTATAATGGAAGGGGAAAAATCTTATCTTTCTCAAATGAATGTTTAACCATCTATACATGTGAAGATTAAAGAGGCACAGAATGAAGACGTAGAGTTACAAAAGAAGGTGAGAAATATTCCTGAGTTCCACATTGATTGTGATGAAATAATAAGGTTCAGGAATCGGGTTTGTGTTCCTCCCATACTAGAATTAAAGAAGGAAATATTGGATGAAGCTCATAGTTCTTCATTCTATATTCTCCCTGGAAGCATGAAGATTTATAGGGACCTGAAGGAGTACTTCTGGTGGGATGACATGAAAAGAGATGTTGTTGAATATGTCTCTCGATGATTGGTTTGTCAGCAAGTTAAAGTTGAGAGACAAAAGTCCAAGGGGATGTTACAACCATTACCCATACTAGAATGGAAATTAGAAAACATCACTATGGACTTTGTCACTAGACTTCCTAAAACATCCAAAAGAAATAATGCTATCTGGGTTATTGTTGATCGTCTTACGAAGTCAGTACATTCATTGCTATTAGAGAAGATTTATCTCTTGATTAGCTTTCCTGGATATATGTAAAAGAAGTGGTAAGATTGCATGGAGTACCAGTTTCCATTATATCTAATTGGGATCTGAGGTTTACCTCGAAGTTTTGGCGAATGTTTTAGCATATTCTAGATACAGAGTTGAGTTTCAGCACTCTTTATCATCCTCAGACAGACATTCAGTCTGAGAGGACAATTCAAACTTTGGAAGAAATGTTGAGAGCTTTCTATATGGATTTCAAAGGTGGCTGGGATCAACACCTACCTTTGGTAAAATTTTCTTATAATAATAGATTTCAATCCAGCATTCAGATGGCTCCTTATGAAGCTCTCTATGAAAAGAAATGCAAAACTCCAACTTGCTAGGATGAAGTTGGGTAAAGAAAGCTATTAGGACCTGATCTTGTTGATGAGATGGTAGAAAAGGTCCAATATATTCAATAACACATAAGAGCAGCTCAAAGTCGACAAAAAAGTTATGCCGATAAATTAAGAAAAGACCTAGAGTTTGAAGTGGGTGATAAAGTGTTCTTACGAATATCTCCTTGGAAGAGAGTAATGAGATTTGGAAAGAAGAGCAAGATGAGCCCTAGGTATATTGGTCCTTTTGAAATACTAGATCATGTTGGGAAGGTAGCTTACCGATTGGTGCTTCCATCGAATCTCTCTCAAGTTCATGATGTGTTCCATGTATCTATCCTGAGAAAGTACATACCTGATCCTTCACATGTACTAAGCTTAGAAGTTTTACCGCTAGAGCAAGATATTTCTTATGAAGAACAAACAATAGAGATTTTGGATCGTAGAGAAAAAGTTCTACAAAACAAGACCACTCACTTGGTTAAAGTTTTATGTAGGAACCACTAATTAGAAGAAGCTACATGGTAACTTGAGGATATGATGAGGGAGAGGTATCATCATCTGTTTGTTACGAAGTGACGAATTTCGATGGAAAAATTCTTATTAAGGGGGTAGAATGTAACACCCTGATATTTTATGAGAAATAATTTTTTTTTGTCTTATGTTATATGCAACACCAAAAGAATCTCTCAATACACACAACACTGTCTCGGCTTGCATTACACGCAATAGCAACCTTCCTCGATAGATTGCACTGTATGCAATACCGAGTTTCACTAAACAATGATATATTATTATAATATTATAAACTATCCGTTATGAATAGTATTAACTGAATTTTTAATTTTATAACATTATAATTCATCTTTCACATTTTCTAGAATGACATATGAAAACAAAATCAATTTTTCAGATAAAAGAAGTATTTTTCAAAAAATGCAGTTTTGCCACCTTTTGATGGCGCACCCCTTTTAAATATAATTTTTGACAAGTTTATAAGTTTAATTTTAAAAAATAAACTTCTTATTTTGAATTAGGATATAAAAATTTACATTGTATAAATTTTTGATACTTTTCTGATAACTCTCATATTTTGATGAATAGTAAAAATACGCTAAATTTTTCTTAAAAACAACTTTTTTCATCAAGATAATTTAGATGCTTAAATGATAAAATTTAATGGTTTTAAAATATAAATAGAATATATTTTTACCATTTAATATAATTCATGTCATTACCATTAATTTTATATTGGATTCATAGGTAAAAACATTTCATTCTTTGACACTGTTTTAACTTTTAAAACCCGTTTTCTTAACCACGAGATTAATTTTAAATTAATTACTAAAACTTCTATGTTTTGAATTTTGAAAAATGGATTCCATATTTGGATTCATTTGGTCCAAATTATGTTAATAGGTCACTTTTATTTTTTAGACATTATGAATAGTAACTATGATAATTTTTATTTACTACAGTTAAAGGTAAATCAGGTAATTAAGGGTAAAAATAAGATTATAAAATTACCCTAACACCTACCAAAATTCTATTGGATGAATAAAAGTAGAACAATATCATCTAAGGGTCAGAATAGATTCTTTTCATGGACTATTGACCATGAAAATGATATAATTATAATTAAAACCAAAGAAAGTGACAACATGTCACTCTCTTATATCTTATAAGTGCAATACTTTTAATTTAGTGATAAACTTCATAAAAATTCAAACATGAATAGTCTACAGAAAGATAATAAAATTATATACATCATGTGAATTTATTTAAAATTTTTAGGGATTAAATAATTATCATTAATGATGACATAATAGTGATGTTGAAATTATTTTATTGATTGAAATATCAAATAAATGGTTTTAAAAATAATAACATAAATATTATATGAACTATTGAATGTGATACACGAATTTTATAGATGACTATGATATGTTAGGAATCTATTAAATATTTTTTTGAATATATCCTCTGTGTAGATTTTATTTAAATTCATATAAATGAATAGTGTCAAAATTGACACTATTGTTAATTTATAGAAATAACATATTATAAAAATGTTTAAAAACCACAAAAATATTTAAAAATATAAATTTATATTGTGTAAAATTTCATAAATTATCCCATAATAGACAATTCACAGCACATAAGTAATTATTTATAACAATTTAAAATTTAGAATATTATTACCACAAATAAAATTAAATAGATTAAATAAGGATAATTCAATTTGATAAGGTTTAAAATAAATTCACAACATTTATAAATTTTATTGGTTGATGAGATTAAAAACATATCTCATCTCATCTTATAATTGAGTCATTTTTGGATGTTTTTAAGTGGGGTTGGAATTTATTATAAATTAATATTTCTTATAATTCCAAAGGTTCCCCTCTCCTCCCTTATAAAAGGGCACATCCTCCCTCTCCTCATAACACAATTTTGAGCCTTAAATATTGTCCAAAACCTGACCATTTCTCTTCTCAACATCTCTAGTTATATCATAGAGGTTCTGGTCTTCTCAAAAGACCAGCTATAGTGACCTAAGAGGAAGTTTAAAAGAGGCACGTCAAGGAAGAGGTAACCTCTTCTACCGATTCTTTCAAGTTTCTTTCTTCTTCTACTTCCTCTTATTTATTTGTTTCATTATAAAGTAATAACATCAGTATAAATCATATACTTATATGTTATTTTAAATATTAAAAAAATCTATTTCACCTTCTATCCATCCAACGGAAAATGAAATCACCGCGCGTGCCTACGTACGGAATACCGTCTCCATGCTGTGGTGTAATCTATTTTCCACCACCACATTACTTGGATGGGTATAATGGTGTAAAGAATAATTGTATATGATTATTGTAACATGATATATATTATGAGATATTATATCATCAACTCCAATTCCAGTCATATAATTATGAGAACAATATCATCGCTCGTGCGTACATACGACCTATCGTCTCCACGATGTGATGCGACTCGTTCTACATGATCTTCATTGAATAATGAATATATAAATGAATTGAATGAATATATATGATATATATTATTCTAATACAATTCTTTAAATGATTTATCTATAACCTAAAAAGAGGAATACGAATTTATTCGACAAAACACACATAAGAACATAAAGCAATGAACACCCGAATAACAAGTAGCAATGAAATATTACTAATAAGAAGCTAAGAATATGACAATATATGATATCATAACAATTAGTATGATTCTGGAATAAATCAATGACATTTTTTAAATCATTATACAGGAGTTTTGGACGCGTAAAAAGCATATCAGACCTAAGGTAAGGGAAAATCTTACAATCTCATTTTTGTCCGAGATTGTTTATACTTCAGAATTTACTAGGGAATATTTATCATCCACATCAATGTTTCCTAAATATTTAATATTATTTATATCCTCATACAATTTTTTAAAATCCAATTTTTCCTATTGGTTAATTTTTAGTAAAATATACGAAAGGAATCTTTTTTCATTTTCAGTATGAGATACTTTTTGACTTTTCCAGCCAAAGTAGGAGAAGATTGTTTTTTTAACTTATACGACATGAAATGATTTTTATGATTTCATAGAAAATTATTTTCATGACTCTTCCTTTACAAGTTTTCAAGTTTATTTTTAATTAACTTATTTTAGTTTAAAATTTTATGACATGTTAAGAAAGGAAAAATGTTTTTGAAGTAGAAACGATATTTTCCTCAAGAATGGAGTTCAAATGTTTTATCAAAATTATTTTCCATATAAGATAATATAGGGTTATGTTTTTATCCCCATTTTTACAATGATTTGATTATGTTATGATGGAATTATTTTTCTGAAGACCTTTATCATATATATGTTATGATGGAATGATGTTTAAGAATCCCATTTTTATTACATGGGTTATGCTATGATGTATGAATTATGATTGTGTGGAACACATAAGAATGGTATCATTATGAGATGGGTGGGACCTATATCTCCCTCCAATGAATTGGGTTAATATTTATATCTCATGAGATAGACATGGATGGAATGGAAATTTAATCTGGTTCAGTGATACAGGACTGGAACGAGGAGTGAAATCGGTTCAAAAATGGACTTTGTCCGCTAAGATGGTCTTGGAAATGAGTCTTGACTAATATGAAATGATTTTCTATGATTATGTGTGTATGCTAAAAAGTTTCATATTTTATGTTATGATTATTGGTATTACATTTCACTACTATGATTTATCCCATGTTATGATATTATGATCTCTTTTGCAGGTTAAGATTTTCAAAATGTTATGTTCTTATGAATATGATATGATTGATATTTCCTTTGTCTACCCTTACTAAGAATTTGAGCTCACCATTTTGTATGTTTTCTTTTACCCAGGTCAAGAATAAGTGTATTAAGTAGGATATGCAAAAGGGACTCTAGATATGATGAAATAAGCGGGAGACAATGTAGATGATTTATGAACCAGTTGTTTATGTATCCCAGTTTCTAAAGATACTATACTTCAATTCTGAAGTAATAACAATGTATATTAAGTATGATTATTTATATGTAAAGGGAAAAAAACCTCATTTTAATTACTAGGGACTCATAAAATACAAAACCCCCAATTATAAACTAAGTAGTATCAAAGAACAAAAGAAAAACTCACCTTAAACCGTTGGCAGCAAACCAAATCGATCCGAACTGCTTTTCCATCAAAGGTGGTTTCCATAACGCACATGAACACATCCCAAGGAACCATTCTCATTCCATAATACTAGAATAGAAACTGAAAATCTGATTATCCCTAACCCTAGGGTTTGGTCGAACCACACTGGGCAACAGATAGACCAAAAAATGGCCAGAAACTGGGAGTAGAAGGAGCAGAGAAGCATACGTTGAAGGGTTGAAGAAGAATCATGAATTAAATGGGGTGGAATCACATAATGGATAGGGATCCAAGAGAGGGGGTTACTGCACACTACATGGGGGGTATGAACAGGGGTGCGTCGTGCATAAGGGAGAGGGAGAACCCTCTTTGGGTTCTCTAAATCCTAAAACTAAATAATAATAATAATAACAATTATATTATTATTATTATTATAAAATTACTTTATTAATTTTATTTTTATTTAAATTTAAATTAATTTAATTAAATTTCTTTAAAAGACACATCGTAGTGTCAACTCTCAGAAAGAAGGTTCTGACACTCAGTTTTAAAAACGATCTACCCAGTGAACAGAAAAATTTAAATTCCCTTAGATTTTTTTTGTCTGTTTCAAAACATGAGATATTACACATACATCATCTATGACTCCATAATTCATGTATTTACCATTTATCATAAATTATCGTATTTTACTATTCACTAAAAATTCATGTATTTTAGAAAAATCCCACAAATTCACCCTAACCATTTTTTAATGTTTAGAATTAAAAAATGAACCCCATATTATGAAAATATTTTTATAAATATGATAAATTTTAATTTTAATTAAAATCATCATTTACTTGGAAAATATAGATTTTAAAATTATAACTGCTTTTATGACACTTGAAAAATTAACTAAGGTCTCATAAAATAATCTTAAAATCAAATGAAATAAAAATATTAATTTATGAATACATTTAATGAAAATAAATTTTCTTTAAATTATTAAATTAGTCATAAATTTATAATTAAATTTTATGACCTATAAAATTATCAACACTTAATTAATACATTTTTAAAATATTTTTTACTTATACTATGAAATAATTATATCATATTTTAACTTATAAGATAGATAAATTTTATTTATACTTTCATTGATGAGGTTACTATTCCATTTTCCGATTTACTATTCATAAGATTCACATTACCATTTCAAAGGTCAAGTAACTATTCCTTTGATATATGCTCCTTAAATTCTAGAAATGCCTTTTATTTCATAAATTATTCATTTATAATGTTTTTATTGTGTCCTTAACGTAATTTTTGTGATTATACTATATGAAAAAATTATAAGAATGAAATTTTAATTGATAAAACATTGGTTCATTACAAAAGGTATCATCTTCCAATGAAGAAACTTTGTCGCATAATCAAAAATCCTGATTAGATGGTCAGTCACATAAAATCAGCTTCAATATCAAGATCTTCCCAGCTTAAACTGTGGAGGAAATGCTAAACAGTAATCTACATTCCCCACCCGCTCAATAATATTAAAAGGACCCCCAAAACTCGACACAATATTTACCAATTCTCCAAGACATCAGTGTCCCAATCAAAGCGAAAATCTCAAGAACACCTGGTACCCAATGTAAAACTCCAACATTCATCGATAATGATCAAAATATGATTTATACCATATCTGTACTATTACCATCCTCTGATGAATCAACTAAATCTTTTCTACCATATCTTGGACTAAACCAATTCCAACCAAGGAAGTTTCTCCAATATTTTACAAAAAATAGGGATTTTCAGTAACAACCATACAAGGGATCAAACAGAGCTATTATGATATTAGAGTAATAATTGTTACTATAAGAAAACTCAAACAATCATAAATGGATGTCCCAAGATCCAATAAAATCAAGAATTAAATAATGTGTAATTTCATCAATAATATTTATAGGTTGTTCTATCTAGCCATCCATTTATAGATGATATGTTATACTCAATCGAACATGGGATCCAAATTCCTCATGGAGGCTATTTCAAAAATTGAGGAGTGAAACAGGTATCACTATTAAAGACTATTGCATAAGGAACTCCATGAAAATAGACAATCTATTTCACATAGATACTTCCCAATTCCCCACCTTTGGTTGTATCTTGAATGGGTATAAAGTGAGATGATTTGGTTAGACTATCAATAAAAAACCATATCATATTCTTATTTCAAGGGGTACATGGAAACCCAACCATGAATTCCTTATAAATATCATACCACTTCCAAGTTGGCATTGGAAGTGACTAAAGAAAACCTAAAGGACTATGGTACTCTGTTTTGACCTATTTGCAGGTATAACAATGAGAAAAAAATTCAGTGTTGTCTCATCTCATATCTATCCACAAGAATTCTCATTTCATGTCATAGAACATATTTGTTGTTCTAGGGTGTACTACTCACTAATAATTATTGAAACAACCCATCACATCCTTTCTTACAAGAGAAGGTACAATCTACTAGTTTTGGAAACATAGGATACCCTATGAAGAGAATGAAAACTCACCAATGGTATCTCTGCCATAAAGAGAGTACCTAATTCCATAGATTTCATCATCAAGTTATTGTTCCTAAAGAATCATGTAAAGAAGATATGTGGTAAACTATACACTTTCCAAAACAACCTTAGTCTCATTATCATAGATTCCCAAATGAATATGAACAAAGAGTGCCATCCGATTACACTCTTCTGATGATTCCTTCATGGTTTAGGTCAAAATGTTTCTTATCAAATCATAAACAATGACATTCCCCTTAACAAGGGTATAGGTAATTCCAAAATCAAAATATTATAGGTACTCTACCCATTTACTCTACCCAAGGTTCATATCTTTTTATGATAAGATATAACTCAAAATTTTATGGTTGGAAAAATCTGTAAACCTTTATCCAAAAAGGTAATGCTGCCAACTATTTAGATCATGAATCACAACCATGATTTCAAGATTATGGGTTGGATAGTTATTTTTGTGTGGCCTAATATATTTGGAACCATAGGATACCATGTGATCACTTTTCTTGATAATTCATCCCAAACCTAACATTGATGCGTCAAAAAAGACCACATAGCCCTCCCCAACCTCTAGAAGAGTAAAAACTACTAGAGAAGTAAAAAAGCACTTAATCTCAATAAAATAAATCTAATAGTTCTCATCCCATAATTACTTAAATACCTTATGATTAAGATCAATCATTGGAGAATGCAACTTCGAGAAATCATTAATAACCTACGGTAATACCCCACTAAGTCCAAGAGGATTTTTATATTGAAAAAATTATACAGTTTCTCCCATGTCATCATAGTTTTCACCTTATCTTGATCAACGAAAATACCATGTACTAAGAAAACTCTTACTAAGAAATCAACTTATCGAATATAGAAATTACACCTTGAAAGCTTCACGTAAAGTTGTTGATTTCTCAAAATTTTCAAAAATTCTCTCAAATGATGCGCATGACCCTCCTCAGTTTAGATTAAACCAATATTTAATCCCAAAATACTACCATGAATGATTATAGGTACTCATGGAATATCCTATTCATTAACTCCATAAAAATTGTAGGAGCATTGGTTAGACTAAAATGCACAATAAGGTACTAAAAATGGCTATACCTACTCTTGAAGGTGGTCTTATAAATGTTAGATTATTTAATTATCAATTGGTGATAACCAAGTCAAAGTTCAATCTTCGAGGACCACTTTTCCACTTTCATTTAGTAAAATAGATCTTCAATTTGTGGCAATGAATATTTTTTATTTACTGTAACTCAATTGATATTTTGGTAATAAAAGAGGTGAAGTGTTCAATCAATATTATTTATAAAGAGAATAGGTGTTGCACAATGTGACACACTCAGTTTCATAAATACTTTCCCTACTAGATCATCCAATTAATATTTGATATCTTTCAACTCATATTGTTCCATATGGTAAGAAGGAATATACACTATTTGAGTATTAGGTACTAAATCAATAGAATATTCCACCTCTCTTATTAGTGGAAAGATAGAGAAATTATATGGAAAAGTGTTAGAAAACTTAATGAAAATAGTTGGGAGATCATAACTCAAATATTCTCACTCCAAGTAAAAATAAAACACTAATATTACCGTAACTAACTCTGAAAAATAAGGTCTGATTGTACTCGACTTTAGGTCCCATTCTCCCTAGAAAAAACAACACACCCCATCAGGTGTGGTAAATGAGACCCACTAAAGATAACGATCAATATATGTTTTTTTTGAGAAATAATTTAATATATACTAAAATTTATGTCAATGGGTTTTATGTAGAGAACCATATAATTAAAACTAAGATCAATCTCTGATAGAGAGAAAACACAAGAGGGGAAATATAGACCTTGTTCTCTCTTCATTCTGAGGGGTGTAGTAATATCTATCACATAATACAAAATATATATAATAAGTTTTAGTACGTTTTTACTATGAGTAAATATAAATTAGAGACATGAAAAAATATAAAATAAATCAATTACTAAAGATAATGTTATAGTGATGGTACCTATCACATTTGTTGAACATGCATCATCATCCTTAGGAGACTCTTACACTGTGTGAAGAAGCTTCCCTTCATATGAATATGGATAGAACCCATTAGTCCTTGAATAATATAATTTTAAAACATTAATTTATAGATTTTATGAGTTCATGATACTTTGAAAAGTATAAAAGATATGGGAAAACTCTTGTAAGTGGCCTGGCCTTCCAGAAAAACTACAGATTTTGGGTGCCTCAGTGAAAACCCATTTCAAATTATCAACTTTTCCACACTAAAAGTAAGTTAAATGGACTCTTCCTAGAACTGATAGAGTTTTGGATGATGAATTTGGTCATAATCCACCATGAGACTCATCATAATTTCTATTAACTTTAAAGGAACTCACAGAACTACTACTCTAAGAAAAGGGAACTCCCGCCAACGTTGACTTACCAGCCAAGTCAAGCTCAGCCATCAATGCCATATCCAGAAATTCCAAATAAGAGTGAGATTAAACATTAAAACTTGAGATTGGATATCACAAAAAAGGAACTATATATAAACATTAATTCTTCATTTTCTCATTCACCACCACCTCAAGAGAAAATGGAGCAAGCTCAAAAAAACAGTTCACATACAATTTCACAATCTTGTCACCCTTCTAGAGGTTAAGAAACTCCAAGGATTTTGCCAAGACCATTGAATATGAATATAAATTATTAGTGAAAATAAATATAAAGTCTTTATGCTACAAACCACCATGTTTATTCACCTTCAAAAACAAATCCCACAATCTCTTACTAGGTCCCTCAAGCTTAAAGGTATCACATTTTTCTTTAATCAAATTAGAAACTTCCAAGAACTCAAGAAGAAGATATATATTTTTCAGCCAATACTAATCCTCTCATGGATCATTATATCCTTGTAAAGTTGGTGGTATATAGTGAAGAAACTAATGATCATGCTTTTTAGATTCTTCCTGATCGCACCATGATTCACTGTTTCATTTTCACCCTTACACCACCATGCTAAACTAGTTTTGTATTGAAAATTATAAAAATAATAAAAACTTTAACTTCATGTTTTATTAAATTATTTTTTGTTTATGGCTATTAAAAATTCCAATTTTACTTGTTTTGATAATTACATTGTAGGTGGAGGTTATTTGAAGGGCCCATGATGATTTCTAAGAAAAATGGGCCAAACTGCGCAGGATCCAAGAACACCAGTGAACAAAACCACACACCGCTACTAAAATGTGCATCCAAATGGGATGAATTTTTTTACCTAGTCCTTAATTTACTGGGATACATTTCATATGAATAAATTTAATCCCAATTCATCCATTAAGCTTCCCAACTGACTTAATCTATCTAGCATACCAAATCTATACAAGGTCAAAAGTGGTGTCTTGTGATCTATCCATATATTTATATGTAGGTGTCCCAATAAATCCAAAATTTCTGTGGAGAAATTCACAGGGTAGGGAAATAAATTTTTACTTTTACCCAAAGCAATATAAGGCTTTATATCCACAAAAAACAATGGGTTAAGTGGTTTTAAAAAATATATGTGCCCAAAACCACCTTCCACTTTGCCTATAAAATGGAACCTCAAGATCCTCATTTAAAAGTTAGAACCAGAAGAAAATATCTACCATTTTGGAGTCCTATAGAATTTCCCTCATCATACTATAAGTTTTTGAGGACCCTATCCTCATAAGGGGATCAATAATGAATAAAGAGTTCCACCTGAGCTTCCTCTTCCTCTCGATGTCGGGCTAAACGGCGGGCGTTCATTGTGAGGGAGCTACACACATGTCAAGGGAGTTACTGTGCATATATTAGCTACTGAATTGAATTAATTTTGGTGTTAAAAAATTTCATTCCATGTATCTTACATTATTTCATTTTTTAATGCTTGTTTTTATGCATGTTAATGTTATGATCTTAAGTTATAAGCAATCGGTGTGTGGTTTTGAGTGTGTGACTGGTGTTTTTCTGATTGGACAACATAAGAATCCTTTTTCTTACCCAATTTCTTGAGATTTAAATCTTATTTTTAATATCTTATTCCATGTATAAGTTTTGTACCTTAGTAATACAATTTTTATGTCAAGGTTTGGTTCTTCAAGCTATGAAATAAAGGCTTAGGAATAACTCAAGATTCCAATTAATTACAACCAAATAATTAATCAAAACCTAAAATTAATATCTAATAACAATGAACTTGAAATGTGTGCAGTGAAATAAAAACAACCCCTTCATCTCATATTTTTCAAAATATGCTTGTTTTCTCAACTATTAAAATATTTAAGTTAAGTTATTATCCTAAAATCATAATCAATTTAACGTGTATCATTTTGAAACCATTGATAAGAATGGTAACCTTTATGTGAATAGTTTAAGGGACAATTGTTTCACTTAATCTCTCCAAACATCATTGCACCCAACCATAAAGTGTGAATTTTTTTACTTAATATAAGGTAAATATAAGTTAGGTTAATTTTTATCTACCTTCAAAAAAATATTTCCATACGTTTGTTCCTTATCTGATCTATTTCATTATTGTACCAAATTGACCTATGCATGTGTACCTGTTATCTGACTATTGTATGCCCTAAAAAACAAAAATAAAAATAAAAAAACACATTGGGGGGAGTGATGAAATGTTCAACATATGGGGATATCTAGGTCGGGAGTTTATGTTTTGACTTCTGGGAATTCTTAACTGAGTGGGTCTTGAAATTTTATTACAAAGGATGTAGGGAAGGTTTAGTGGAAATGATCATTTAAGTAGAAATTTTTTGAAATAACTTATATTTACTTGATAAAAATTGGAAAGAATAGCGTGAAATATTTTTCACACACACACATGGAGAAATAGTTACATGATTAAATTTTGAATTATTTTCTTCAATTCATATCATGTATCTCTTAGAATTTCATTCTAATACAATTTATTTCTTATATTTACTCAATTTTTTTTTGAATTATTCTCAGTTATCATGGAAAAAGAGGTCTCAAAAATTGTATCAGAATGAAATTTCAAGAGATTCATGATACCAATCAAAGTAAATAATTCAAAAGTTAATCTTGCCACTAATTCTCCATATGTGTGTGTGAAAACCATTTCATGACATTCTTCCCACTTTCTATCGAGTAAATATAAGTTATTTTAAAAATTATCTACTTATATGATCCTTTCCAGTGAACCTATCCTATATCATTTGTAATAAAATTTCAAGACCCACTCACTTAAGAATTACCAAAAGTCAAACCATAATCTCCTGACCTAGATATCCCCATATGCTGTATATTTTATCACTCCCCTCACTGTTTATTTTTGTTTGTTTTTTAGGGTTTTTTGAGGGCATACAATAGTTAAATAATAGGTACACACACATAAGTCAATATGGTACAATAATGAAATAGATAAGATAAGGAACAAATGTATGGAAAAATAAAATTTTAAGGTAAAGAAAAATTTACCTAACTTATATTTACCTTCTATTATGTAATAAATTTTCACACTTCATGGTTGGGTGCAATGATGTGTGGAGAGATTAAGTGAAACACATTTTTGTTAAACTATTCACACAAAGGGTACCATTCTTCTCAAAGGTTTAAAAATTATACAACCATTTATACCATCGACAAACAACCAAATCTCAAGAGAAAGTCACCCCATAGTATTTAATTCTTACTAAAATTCACTTTTCCTTAGAAATTTTCTTTTGGGATTTTAAAACAAAATGAAATAGATAAATTACCCATGCATTTTCAATAACTTCAATGATTACGTTGGAATAATTTTCCATGATAAATTGGGAATAAAAAAATTAACATTTTGGTATAAAATTTACTAGGGGGGATAGAAAGTGACAATACAATCCAACAATCCAAAAAGATAAAAAGAAGAAAGATGATGAAAATTCCTAACTAACCCTGGAATATACCCATCCCCCCACACCTAAAGTGTGCAGTGTGCTCACTATAATAAAATAGAATGTGGGATAGAATGATAAAACCTAGTGGGTGTCATTCATAGACTGCTTCATGAACTTGGAGTTCCTCCATTGGGGACTCCGGAATGGCTTTGTGGAAGTGCTTCAACCACATACCATTGAAAGTGAAGACTGGTTTGGTTTATTCATTTTGAACCTGAACAAAACCAAATAGATAAACATTAGTAACAATGTATGAGCCAAACCACTAGGGAAAAAGATTTCCTGGATGAAACTTTAGCCTTTCATTGTAAATGAGTACCTTTTTCCCAACTTAGAACTGAAGATGAAGGATGGGGTGATTGTGGGAAGCCTTGGTTCTCTCCTTATAAATCTGAGAGTTCTCATATGAATATTCTCTCATTTCCTCCACCTATTGAATCTATAACTTCCTTCGAGAACCTGCACTAGAAAGACTAGAATTGATTTGTTTAATGGCCCAATAGGCCCGATGCTCTATCTTAATAGGGAGATTACGACTCTTTATAAACACTATCCAATATGGTTAAATTCCAATGGTAGTTTTAAAGGTAATATGGAAGACCATAATGAATCATTGAGTCTAAGACTCTAATATTTTTTTTTGGGTTGGACCATTTTTTGAAGAAATTGTTTTACCTCTATATTCGATACCTCATCTTGACCATTGTTCTATGGGTGATAAGCAGTAGACACTCGATGCTCGACCCCATACCGATACAAAAGAGATTTCTTTGTTCAGTTGAAAAAATGAGAACCCTAATCACTAATGATGAACCTAGGTAATCTAAACCTTCAATAAATTTGGGTTATTAAAAATTCCACAACAATCTTAGAATCATAAGTCCTTATGAAGTGTGCTTCTACCCATTTTGGCACATAATCAACTACCAGAAGAATGTAAAAATTACCAATTGAATTGGGGAATGGTCCCATAAAGTCAATTCCCCAAACATCAAAAATGTCATGAAATATCAAGGGTTACTATGGAATTTCATTTCTTTTAGATACGTTACCCATTATTTGAAAATGAGGAAAATATTTACAAAAATCATGGGCATCCTAAAATAATGTTGGCCAAAAGAGACTAGAATCAAAGACCTTGTGAGTAGTCCATTGGGGACCAAAGTGGCCCCCATAAATAAGAGTGTGTTAGAACCTAAGGATAGACTGAAACTTTCTATTGGGAACATAATGCCTGAGGAATTGATCACTACATGTGCGCCAAAGGTAGGGGTCATCCAAAATGTAACAACATGAATCATGTTTTAGACGGTCAGCCTAGTTTTTGTTGAAATTGGTAGGAATGAAGGATGATATTAAATAATTTACAATTTCAGCACACCAAAGAATATAATATTGCACTTGGTACAATTTCTCATCTGGAAACATGAAATTTATAGGAATATAGGGGGATGAGTCAATGTCTGGGGATGGTTGGATCCTGCTAAAATGGTTAGCCATCACATTATATACTCCTTTTTTATCCCAAATTTCTAGATTGAATTATTGAAGGAGGACATCCAGAAATTGAGACATTATTTGGATTCTAATTTCTTAAGGAGATACTAGAGGGATGCATGGTCTGAGAACACATTGACTTTAGACCGTAAAAGGTATGACCTGGATTTATCCACGGAACAAACAATGGAAAGAAATTATTTTTCAGTTGTTGTGTAGTTTTCTTGGGTAGGGTCCAGTGTACATGAGGCATAGGCTATGACATATGGAGCTCGGTCGACCCTTTACAATAAGACCTCCCCAACTTCACAGTTGAAGGAATCACACATGAGATCAAATAGTAAATCCCAATAAAGTGTTTGGATTATTGGGGGTGATGTGAGACTCCATTTCAATTTATTATAATCATCATCACATTCTTCATCAAAAAAAATTCTTTTTATTTTTGGTGTAATCAGGAGAGGGGGATTGTAATCTTATAGAAGTCACGAATGAAATGATGGTGAAATCCAGCAAGAACTAGGAAGGATAGCACATCCTGTACATTTTTGGGGAATGGTAGGGAAGAAATGACATCCACATTTGATTTATCAACTTGGATAACATCCCTAGAAATGACATGTCCCAATATTATACCATGTCGAACCATAAAATGACATTTATCATAATTTAATACAATATTATTTTCAATACAATGATATAGGAATGAACCAATACTACTAAAAAATTCATTAAAAGATGATCCAAATATAGTGAAATAATCCATGAATACTTCCATGAAATTCTACAGGTAATCCAAAAAAATACTAACCATGCATCGCTGGAAAGTACCTAAAGCATTGCACAAACCAAATGGATTCCTTCTATATGAAAATGTTCCCAAGGGGTAAGTAAAGGTTTTATTTTCTTAATCCTCAAGGGATATATGGATCTGAATGAATCCAGAATATCCATCAAGAAAATAGTAATGGGAATTCCCTACTATCCTCTCTAGAATTTGGTTAATGAATGGTAATGGGAAGTATTCCTTCCTAGTGTGTTGGTTTAGTCAGTGATAGTATATACAGAAACACCAACTATTCTACACACGAGTTGGAACCAATTCATTATTTTCATTTTTAATTACCATTATACCAGTTTTTTTAGGAACCACTTGTACTAAACTGACCCATTGTCTCTTAGAGATGGGGTAAATAATTCCAGTAGATTATAATTTTATTACCTCCCTTTTAACTACATCTAAGAGGTTTGGGTTCGGTCATCGTTGTGCCTAACTCATTGGTTTAGCCTCACCATTTAACAATATATGATTTGTACAAATTGATGGGATAATTCCAGGAATGTTAGTAAGTGTCCATCCCAAAGCTTGTTTTTACTCCCTTAAAAGTTCAAGTAGTCGCAATTCATGCTCTGGAGGGAGTGAACTAGCAATTATGACAGGAAACTTGTTCCCATTCTCAAGATATGAATATTTTAAATCTTGGGGTAGTTTTTTTAGTACAAATTTAGGTAGATTTTGGAATGATGGGAGTGTGTGTGAAAGTGATAGGTCACTAATATCATCCAACATCTCAATGGTATCCTCAGATGAGTAATGAGATTTTACAAGCTTAGTAGTATCATCATTGGTCATGCGATCCTTAGTGTTCAAGAAATCATCAATTAATACACAGGCATGAAATTTTTCTAAACCGGTACAACATTCAATGCATGATTGATTTAATTTAATTTCAATCAATGAAGAAAACTCATAAATGAGATCATTTTAATTCAAGTAAGTGTTTTTAGTGGAAGGGAGTACATCTATAGAGTTAATATAGAGAGAGAAATGTTCTTTTGAGGGGTGCTTCATGGAATCAAGTATGTTGATGTGGACAATGTCTCCACCAAAATCCATATATAATATTACATTATGGACATTAATTATGGATTTGGTGGTTTTCAAGAAAGGTCTCTATAATATAATTACGGCATGTCCATTCATCCTAACATCTTCCATTTTAGCACATAAAAATCAGCAGGAAATATTAATTTTTGTATCCTCACAAGAACATCCTCTAACACACCACAAGGGTGTGTAGTACTCTAATTTTTTAGTTAAACAAAAATTCATGTGGTCTTCAATTCCCCGAACTATAATGAAGAGTAAATAGAGTGATGCATCATATTTATATAATCACCTAAATCAAGTATAACACTGAAAAAAGAATAATATCCTATGGTACACAGAATTGAGAATGTTCCTTGATCATTGCATTTAGTGGGAAGTAATGGTTCTATAAATGATGATACATTCCTCCCCAAGATCATCTTCTCATCACCTCAAAGTCTCATTCCATGTGTATACATCTCCTCAGAAACTTGGAGTATCTTGGAATTTGCTTAACGACATCGATCATGTTACCATTAATGTTTTTTAATGTTTAGAAGATTTCTTTATCAAGTTTATTTTCTTTTTGTTTCCTTGGTTGGTTGGACCTTTGGGGAAATAAAAGAGGAATGGTTGGGATAAGTGAATCACCAACATACACACTCTTTACTTTTGAAGGGCTTCTCTTAGGATAAGGTTTTTCAATATTTGAACTAATTTCAATAGTTGCGATGCTGTTTTCATCATAAGGGGATGAGTCTAAAAGAGGGGTCATTTGTATTTTATGTTGAGTTCCACTCCTAAGGGTGATGGAACTGACATTTCCCTTATCCCAAGGGTTTACCTATTGTTGAGAGGGTAGTTTACCCAACCCATGACTTTGGATTTCCCCCACAGAGTTAGTAAGTTGGACTAATTGTTTTTTTGGTCTTTTATGGCTTCGTTGGTGGTTTTTTGGAAATGGATATTGTTGGAATCCATTTGTTTCATCATATATTCTAGTCTAGGATCATGTTTTGGAGGGGGTGTTTGGAAAGGCCTTTGTTGTGGTTGAGAATTTCTGATTTGTGGTAGTTGAATACTTTTCCCTAGTTGGTTTCATGGCTTTTGAGGTTGGTTTGAATACCCCCTTTCCTATAAGATTTGTTTTTTTCCACCTAGGGTTGGATGGATAGTAAGGTTGGGTGACCAAGAAAGTTTTCCTCACAAATCTCAGAAGTTTCTCTAAATTTAGGACATTATCAGAATAGAAGGTTTCTTAAGAACATATAACACAATTGATGAGAGTAGGAGATTGGTATTTCCCTTGGGAAGGAGAAAGTTGTCTTAGAAGGGTACTTACATCTTCAAACTTTGTTTACACCTTCTTATCGAATTCGGTCGATTGCACCACATGGACACCTCAAATGGATAAAATGGACCTTGAACTGAATTCTTGAGTGTTTTATGCCATGTTATCAATTAGGGTCCTTGTAGTAATTGGGGTTTTATCAACTAATGAACCACCTGCAGCATCATCAATCATATTTTGATCAATATGGATTAAACCTTCATAAAAATACTGAATTAAAAGTTGATCACATATTTGGTGGTGTGTATAGTATGAACATAACTTATTAAATATATCCTAATATTCATGAAGTGTATCCCATTGTTATTGTCGTATCCCAAAAATTTCATTCCTTATTCTCATGGTTCAATAGGTTGGGAAATATTTTTCATGAAAACGACATTTCATGTCTGCCGAACCTCTAATTAGTGAATTAACATAATGCAACCAATCTTTCGCAGTGTCTTATAATGAAAAAGGGAATGAACTAATATTAACTTATTATTTATCTAAATTAATAGGTTTTAATGTTTAATAAAAAATATGAAATTATTTTAAATTCTGGTGTGGATATTCTCCCACAAGTCCATAGAGTCTTGGTAATAAATGAATTAAACTGGATTTAAGTTCTAAATTGGGTCCTCACCTTGAATTTAAATATAAGTGGGTTGGATATCAACATCAGGTGAGGTTATTTATTTTAATGTAAGGATGTTTTCAACCATGTTATAGAAGATTAATTCAGTTTTAATTTGTATTTTAGAAGAAGAAGGATCCATAATTGTGTTGATGTTTTTCGTATCCTCCTTCAGAAGGTTTTCTTGTGCGTCTCGGTGTCATTGACATAAGATCCTCTCTAGTTCGTGTTTTAATGTAAGTATTTACTACAATTAATATCACATAAAAGGCCTAAAAAAGTATTATTTTATAAATCAACTTAAAAAAAGAAGGAAGAAATAAAATCAAAGAACAAATAATTACAAAAATACACAATACTTTTATAAAAAACACACACTAAAACAAAAGAGTTCCCTAGCAATGGTACAAAAAATTTGAATGATTTGTCATGAGAAGTCAAATTAATTATGATTTTGATGTTGATTTATAGTATAGGGTAGACCTTATGTCTTCTTTCAAGGAGCGTTGATAGGTTTAGAGTATTCATTTTCAATAAAAATTACTAGGGGGGTGATTTTGAAAACATTTTAAAGAAAATATCTTAACTTAAAGAGTTTAATAATTAAAAAACTAAGTGTATTTTTTAAAATATTAGATTAAAGGGTCATTTTGATTTCACTACACACATTTAAAGTTCATGGTTCTTAGAGATTAATTTAGGTATGGAGTAATTATTTGTTTGTAATTAATGGGAATCCCGGTTAATTCCTAAGACTTTATTTAATTTCTTGATGAACCAAACCTTGACATGAAAATCATATTTCTAAGGTTATGAACTTATTCATGGAATAATAGATTAAAAATAAGATTTAAATATCATTAAGTGGGTAAGAAAAGGATTCTTGTGTTGTCCAATTGGAACAACACAAGTCACACACTCAAAATCTCACACCGATCCGTTAGAAATTAAGAGCATAAAATTAACATGCATAAAAAATCATTAAAAAATAAAATAATATAAGATACATGGAATGAAATGTTTTAAAACCAAAATTACTCCTAAACAATAGCTAATATATGAACTGTAACTCCCTTAAAATGTGTGTATCTCCCTTACAATGAATACCCATCGTTTAGCCCAACATCAAGAGGAGGAGAAAGCTTGGGTGGAACTACTTATTCATTATTGATCCCCCTATGAAGATAAGTGTAACACCCCAGGTAAATAAAGAACATGAAATTTTCAAATTTATCCATATTTTTGAATAAAATATTAATATTACTTTAAAGGGGACGCTATGCTCGATGGCGTACCCAATACGCAACAACGAGTTTCTTGGGAATCTTACGTTGCACTCTAATAATAAAATAATATTATTTTAAATGGTAGTTAACGCCTAGCTGTTGTAATGGCGGGAATGAACAGAACTAACTAAAAAATGATTATATATGTTTGTAAAATATTTTTACTTTTTACAATAAATTTTAGAGGATTAAAAATGCGAATGAATCCAATTTTAAGCGTAAACATTCTAATATTCTTTAAAAGGTCGATTAACCGCCTTTTGATGGCGAACCTATTTTAAATCCACTTTTTGAAAATTTTATGTGTTATATTTGACAAAATAAAATTCTTCTTTTGAATCGGGACATCAACATTTACTTTGTTTAAATTTATGGTATTTTTCTGATAAAGTTCATTTTTTAATGAGTAGTGAAAAATGTTGTATTTTAATTCAAAACCTCTTTTTAATATAATTTATTTATATGATTATATTATATTTTGAATTGGTTTTAAAGTGAAATTATAATATATTTTTACCATTTAATCCAATAGTGGTCGTTGGAATTAATTTGATCTTGAAATTGGACTTAAACTAGTGTCAATCTTTTGATACTTATTGTTTCATAAAAACACACTATTTGCTCTGACAGCAGGAATTAATTATTAAATTAATTAATGTAACCTATATGTTTTGAATTTTGTAAAATAGACATTATTTTTGAATTCAAAATATCAAATATAGCTCAGGGTGCATTTTTGGTATTTTTCTGGAAAACTTCATTTTTTGATGAATAGTAAAACCACTAAGTGGTACTTAAAAAACTGATTTTTCGTTTAAATAAAATTTTACCACCTCTGTGTTTTGAATTTAAAAAATTTGACATACATGGTTGTCATTAGGATGTAAAATGTGGTTCAATGAGACTAAAATAATTTTTTGGTGAATAGTAACTTTTAAGTTTTAATCGCGGTTAGAGGTAATTAGTGCAGTTTATGGTAAAAATAATGTTTTAAAAATTTGAAATGACCTAGAAACATGTCCTACCATCATTGGATGAGTCATGGCCGACCACAAAAATCCATGGGTCAACTTGGGGACCCCATGGAGCCACTTTGGTTGGAAAATGACATTAATACCTTTTTATTTAAAGTTAAAATTAAAATGTCACAAACATGTGTTGTTTTACTAAAACAATTTTTATATGGGGTTATAAAAGTCATATTTTTGAATATAAATATTCATTTGAAAGATAAAAATATTTCCTACATCATGATAATTTTTTTTATAATTTTTAGATATTAAATAAATTAATTTATTTATGACACCGTGATGATGCAATAATTACCTCATAAATGAACGATTTAAATAAAATGCGAAGATAGGGTGAAATATAAGTCTTACACTTGTAACAAACCTATTGGATGGGTGTATTTAGAAACCTTATCACCTTATCCTAGAAATATATCCATTTGGGAATTTTTAAATCCTAAAATCATTTTATAATAAAGTAATATTTTATAACTTTCCAAGAGTGCCCCTCCTCTCCTCTTATAAAAGGCCCCCACCTCTACCACCTTACCCACCCCTCTAAAGCCTTTGGCTCGGCCAAACCCGGCCCATTTAATCTATCCACATCACTATATTCATCATTGAAGCCTCACTTTGGTCAGAATCCTTTCCAAGGAAGCCTTTGAGCTCAAATCAAAGAGAGTTACCCGATTTAAAGGCAGTGTCCTCTCTTGTGTTCTTATGTTTTATTTTGCTTCTCCAACCCTATAAAATCTTTTTATTCCTTTATTTTGTAACAACACCAGTATCTTAAATATAATATTATGTTGTTATGTGAAGGATTCAAGATACACTTACACACACCTTCATCTAATGGTTAAAGAACATACTGTTTCTGTGGATGACAAATTACTGCCTCACGAAACGATGATTGTTCAATATTCTTTTAACACCTTAAAAGGTGGCCATTAAGATGTCACTATATTTATATATGATATATAATATGTTTATGTTTTCCTTAAGATTCTGTATTTTTTATTTATGGCATACCTTTATGGTTTCCATTATGGGTAAATGCGATATCTTCATTTTAGGAAGTGCGGACTACCACCCCCTCAAAGTGATTTGATTCGTTAATGCCATATGTGGGAAGTATAAAGGATGTAATTAATGGTATTACATATGATATCATACTAGAATTATAATATACCTTTATATCGTTATTATTTAATTCCATTTAATACAAAAAAAAAAGAAATGAAAGTAGCGTTCATGCGTACGTACGACTTACAATCTCCATGAACGGTACATTTCATTTCTTATCTCCAAATGTTATGTACTATTATAAGGAAATATATATAATGGATATATATGTAATATATTACTTCTAAATTATGGATATAATTCTGTAATTATAATATATATATCTCTCATTTTGTTTTAATTCCATTAATATGACAAAAAATGAAAGTAGTGTTCATGCGTACGTACGGCCTACCGTCTCCATGAACGGTGCTTTTAATTTTTTATCTCCAAATGCTACGGAATAGTATAAAATGAATATATACTGGATATATATGATATTTAAAACATAAATACTATTCTGGATATGATGTACCTATAACTACATGGAAAATTATTTTCCAACAAGTTCGATTATTACTCATGTACCGAACATCGACAAAAACGTCTGATATGAACTCAATTTATTAACTAATTATTATAACATTATAATATGTGATATTAAATGTATAATAATATTTAAATTAGGTACTTAAGAAATTATAAATTGACCAAATTTTATTATTCAGGAGATTAAAGAATGATCGAGTCATGTCGGACACGAGGTAAGGGATCCTACCTCTCTCTTTCTTTTTAAGTACTCCCTTTTATGTCATTTCTTTTAAGCTCATCTTTCTTATTTTTGGGGATGTTATTTTATATTACTCATTCTGTAATTTTTATGTTAATATTATGAGAGAACCTATTTGATCTCATAAATCCATTTTTGGATGTTTTAATTGGCGCCGTTAGGCTGCTGAAATTTCATAAGGGGCTTTTTATCTCACTTTGTGTTTTCGTGAGATTCATGCTATATTTGCCAATATTTTCTTTTGAGTGGTGTATGTACTGTACATTATTCTACTCTTTGTGTAACATACTTTCGTTTATGAGTATTTACATCAATGTTGTATAGTCCTTCTTTCATGGGGTGTACGTTTCGAAAGTTACCCAAATCGGTAAGGGAACCTTTCACCCTCCTCTTTTTAAAAGACTTCATTTGTTATGTCTTTTAATTTTCATCTTATTATGTGGGGATATGTTCTTATATATCCTTATTTCCATAAATTTTATTTCCAAGTGATGATATACCCTTTATCTCTCTCATCAACTCTTTTTCTAAAATTTGATGTGATGCCGTTAGGCTGTCAAGGGAACTTCTTAACCCAATTTCGATTTTTTTCGGTTCAACATGTAGTTATTGAATATGTCATCCTTTGAATATGTGTTAATGACAATTTATTATTTTACACTTAATATCCACTTATATTGGGTGTATTTATATTTGTCGCACATAATTATGCGATTGATTTATCCTTAATTTAAGGATACCATCTTTATAATGGATTTCATCTCAATTTACATTTCCATTGAGACTTCATTGTTGTTATGCACCAATTCACTCTTATATGGTGTATATACTATCATTTGGAATATTATATCATGAATCCCTTTATTCTCATGATATTATAAAGTTTTTATTAAATGTTATTCCTCAATTATTGTATTCAAGTGTCTCTCATTTTGTTAAAAACCCTTTAACTAAAATATCGTTTTAAATGTTTTAATGATTTAATCTTATAAATATTTCTCATTAATATCCATGTTTTAAAAATGGTTTTAAGGAATTATTTATATGGATATTAATGGTTTAAAATGTTAAAAGCGTCAATGTGGTATGGGACACTTTGATTTAAAAATCTCTTTATTAAATGTTTTAAATGGTTTTCAAAATGTTTTTAAGAATGGATTCATTATTTCAATATCTTAAAATGATTATATTGTTATTGCAATGTGAGAATGTTATCTTTCCTTTATGATTAAGTTATGTGTTATTATTATGTTATGGTTCTTGGGCATTGTTATGAAGACGGGTGGTTCCGTAATAAACTAAGGGTGGGTGAGCCCGATATAGCTCTCCAATGCATTGGGTAACGTGAAGGGGTTAAACGTTAAGGTTTCTCCGAAGAGATTTAGGGAATATACTGTGATGGGTATTCCAAACGTAAACAAGAGGGTTACTCCCTATGTAATAATGTTATGAATGCCTCAAGTTACCTTTGTGTCTTATGATTTCTATGATATATTCATGATTTGATGAGGTATGTCAAAGTGCTTATGTTTTATGGTTAAGGTATGATTTCATTCTTATGTATATATGTACTCATGTTTCCTTTACATATTTTTATATCCCTTAATGAGCTTTTTATGATCATCCCAAGTTTCTGAAATGTTTTACATAGGACTTAAAGATGAATAGGGTCAAAGATGGGATCAAGGAAAGACATTCTATCTAAAACATGGAACTAGACATGTTTCTTTTAAGAGTTTTTTTATTGAAACTTAGTAGAAGTGTCTACTTTGTAATCTTTTGAGATGTAATAGTTATGTCCTAATTCTCTAAAACTCTAAACCTGAAAAGATCCTCAATGTAAATTATTCATTTAATTCAATATTAAGTAAGGTTTAAGGACGGGGCCTTATAATAAGGGCCTCCAGAACATATAGGATAATGAGGGGACTCCTATAGGACTCCAAAATGGTAGATATTTTTTTTTTCTGGTTTAAACTTGTAAATGAGGATCCCAATGTTCCATTTTATAGGCAAAGTGGAAGGTGGTTTTGGCCACACAAATTTATTAGAACTACTTGTCCCATTGTTTTCAAGGGATAAACAGACTTATGTTGATTTGGGTAAAACTAAAAATTTGTTTTCCCACATCATGAGTATATCCACCAAAATTTTGGTTCATTTGGACACGTATAGCTCTAGATATGGACAGATCACAACACACCACTTTTGACTTCCTACCGATTCGGTGTGCTAGATAGATTAGGTCAGTTGGGCCACTTAATGGCCGAATTGGGATTAGGTTACTTCATATGAAATGTATTCAAATAAATATTTTTACTAGTAAACAAAATTTAATCCCATTTAGATACACAATTTAGTATTAGTGTGCATTAGAGTCCATTTGAATGCTTGGATCCTACGCAGTTTGGCCCATTTTTCTTGGGCACCATCATGGGCCCTCCAAATCACCTCCACCTACAATGTAATTATAAAAACAAGTAACATTGAACTTTTGAACAGTGAAAACAAATAATTGAATAAAAAATTAACTGATTTTTTTTTATTTTTATAATTTTCAATACAAAACTAGTTTAGCACTGTGCTCTATGGGTGAAAATGAAACAGTGAATCATGGTGTGATCACATCCCTTTAAGGTTCCACTATCGGACCCTGAACTAGAATGAGTGTGGGTACCATTCCCAGATCATGGAAATTACACACCACTACCTCAACATGATTTTAGTCTACCAGAGTATTTCCTATTTTGTTTTACTACCAAATTACTCCTAGGTTCTATTTAAATGTCTTCTCAGAGGAATGATGCTACAAAATATCAAAAAACAACACTGAAACATCAACAAGGACACATAGATCATTAAATCAATAAAAAGTCACAAGAATATCAATGCACTCAAATAAACATGTAAGAGAATATAATTAGATAAAAACATTAATCAAAGACACCTTTCCCAAACACCCATGGTGACTTAAGGCTCATTATGACAAGAGATGGCCAGACACTCACTCATAACTACCTCTTAAGTCCCGAAAATCATACCTTATGTCTACATAGACAACCCAAAATGAATAATGACATCAAGGAAATGAACTAAACCTCAACCTATGATACTACTTTTTCATGAACCATCCTGGGTACCATGGTACCCTGATACCTAAGTTAGATCTAACATGTTCTTAAGAGCTTTCCCGATCCCCACTGTTTAGTGAATAACACATTCCATAATATAATAATTAAATGGGAATGGTTATGCCACAAAAAACAAAAGATAAAAGACACAAGTCAGTATATAAATACTCCTATAGGGGAAAGTACCAAAAAATAGGCCAAATAATACCCAAAAAATTACATTAAAATGGGATCAACATCAGTCAAGATAAACAATCATACATCCCATATAACCGATGGATCACATATCCATAGACCACCATAATCACTTTGGGTCCCAAGGCTCAAGAACATACACCACATCTAAGTAGAGCTTCCCCTTTTCTTGGACTTGGAAAAAGATAATCTATAAATGCCTGAAGCCAAAGGTAGGGTGTGAGCTATAAATCTCAGTAGGGTCTCACAAAGTGTTTTATATTCAATTTCATAACAATAAACCATATATGATTTCAATTTAAATAAACAATGGCATGTAAATTTATTTATATATTTACAAAAAAACATGATTTTCATTCAATGAGAAGGTTGATATATCAAAATAGGTTTAAATGAACATTTTATATAATACATTTACATAAATTAATTGGCATGAATAAAAAATTTCTATAATAAATGGAATGTAATTATTAAATAAAACATATCATAACACCATGTAATAAGACATGTGGTACATTAGTTTCAAGCAATAGGATCCTTACTCTTCTAATTCATCAACATGACTCAAGATATGTGGGAACAATTCCCTAGGATCGATCCATTGGGATAATATATTAACACCCCATTATGGGACCCATCATGGTAAATCATTCCGAACTAGGTTTAGTTAGTGTTTTCATTATCAATCCAATGCTAGGGAGTCAGAGTCTATGCGTTCTTGTCCTAGTTACCCACTAACTACCATGGATTACATGTGTTTAAATCAACCAATAAATTAATCATGGGAAAATCAATAATTTGAAATCAATTCAAAATAAAATTTCCCAATTTCATATTTTAACATTCCATTATAATTTAAAAACCAAATCATTGGTTTTTATCAAATTCACACCTTTTCAGATCATATTTTGATTTAATTACTTTTTATCAAAAATGAAAAATAAATAATTTCAGTTTTGAAATCAATCAATAAAATCAATTTCTCAAATCAATACATATTTGAAAAATCCATCCCAAAATTTAAATTTCCCTGAAATTGGGAGGTTTTTCTCAATTTCTATGTTATTTCAAATCACACATCAGACCATTTCAATTAAATTTTTTAAAATCATTTAAAAAATCACGTAATTCAAGGGTTCAATTGTAATAAATAATTATATGGAACTAACCACCTTTAATCATAAGATCAAATTATCACAACACCCACAGTGGGAACTGCCAATGAAGAAAGAAGTCATAAGAGATAAAGAAAGAAAACCTAGAATAAAGATCTATTATAATGTAGATTAGATCTGTAAAAAAATATTATCTATAAATATTTATAGAGGATAAGATAATAGATCAGAAGAAACCACACAAGAGGAGATTCAATTATTTGAAAAAGATCCAATGAGATCATCAACACTTCTATCCACAAAGAGAAGAGGTTAGAGGAGTAAAATCCACTTGAAATCCCTTAAAGACCAAGGAGTAATTTTAAGGTTGAATGGGGGGTGATTAGAGGTTAAAACATGGGGTTTGAGATTTTCAAAACAAATTTCAGGGGTTTAAAATCCCTCGTACATGGTTTACTAGAGTGGGGAGCATGTTTAAACAAACCGTGCACTCATACTATTTGGGGTGTATAGTTTCCCCTAGGTGGGTGCATGGTTTGAGAAACTGTGTGCCAACCATACACCCCATACTATTTAAGGTGTATAGTTTACACCAGGGGGATACAAAATTTAGGAAAAAAAATGCAAAAACTGTGCATAAACCAAAAAGTCTAAAAATAATTCCAAATTTACCTTGAAACACCCCAAGAAAAAACACAACCAAAGGGGAAACAAAAAAAGTGTCAATAATTACCTAAATGAAGGTAAAAAAATGTTACATTAAAACTATGATCAGAATATTAAATACTATGATGGTATTAATAAACTTATCCCTTTGGGGACATCATTAGATCAGATACAAATGATGCATACTTCATGGTGTGAGTACTTGTAAGAGGATGAAATTTCATATAATGAATTTCATACTTAGTATTTTCTAATATTATAGATTATGAAGATATAAACTTTAGTTGGAATTAAACATGTTTATGTGTTGTTGGATATTCTTGTCTTTGAGTGTGTGTAATGATCCTTAGACATTATGATTATTATTAATGTGTATCATGAGTTGAGTGAATTGATGTATTTTTATAAAGCATGAAATTGTATCTTTATGGTGACATTAGGTTTGTTTGGCGTATCACGAGTGATATGGTATTAATGGATAATTTGAGGAAGTATTTTTACCTTACATATTTATGGAAGCTGATATCTTAGCCCTTTTATTGAAATGAAACTGTTGAACTAAATTTCATTTCCATGGTGTACGAATGGGTTCATTTCATATAGTCAAAGAAAGATAAATAAAGAATATAGGTTTATGAAAAAGGTATGCAACCTTCTTGATGAGGTACCATGATAAATAGATTATTTTACACAATGAGTATTCATATGTGATTGTTAAATTGTGTCATTAACTTATTCCTCCATGGGTTCCTTTACATGCTGCTAGATGTTGAAATTTGACTTTAGGAAATCCCACCTAATTACACTAAGGAAGAGGGATAGAGGGTCACACAGTTAGTATTTCCATTTATTTTAATTAAATTATATTATAATTTCATTATTAGAATAAATATTATTCTTCATTCTATGGAATAATAATTATTTGTGAATCATTGATCATAAATATTTAGTCTCCATATTTATCTATGAGTTTAATATTAAAATAAACATTTAATCAAAATAATATGAATATTATAAATATTTATTTATTAATTTAATGAATAACATTTATTATTTTTACTAGGATTAGGGTTTTTATCACTAACACTGTGTGTTTCTACCCTAATTTGTGGGGCGGGCATTCGACTTCCCATGTTTCAGGATACAGGTGGTCATGTTGAAGGATCTATAATACATAAAAGTGATGCTAGAAATATCCATCGATGATGGGAAGTGAAGGAATTCATGGGCCAATGATGGTGGTCAATCACAAATTGAAAGCCTCAGTAGAGGCAGGATCCATTAGGAGATGAAGGTTGGTCGATGGCAATGGTCAGTTGTAGGGCAGTGGTGATTGGAGGATATAGGGGTCATATTTAATGGTGATGGTGGGTGGCATGGACTAGTTGGGTGGCCACATAAATCAGGCCAATTTATGTGGGATATAACCTTCAATATTTTTTTGGATCTACAGGTTAGGGTATTCAGGCTAGTTCTTGGGCCTCTATTCCCTTGGGCCTATAAATCCCATGAAATGGGTTACCTCTACCCAAAACATAGAAGAATCCTTAAATTTAATAAAAAATTGGGGGGGGGGGGTTACCCCTAACTATTTAAAAAATTATTATTTTAGGTTCAGTAAATATGGAGGAAGTGAAAACTGAGTTATCAGGGCTGGTGTGAATGATATATTAACTATTATTTAAATAAACATTAATTTATTTATTTAATGAAATGATATTTATTTTATAAATGTGTTTATCATATTTCAATTAAATAATAATAATATTACTATTTTTATAGGGGGTTTTCTAGGGATTAGGATAATAATAAAGGGCCTATGTATATTTATTTCTTCTTTAACTTAGCTCTATAAATACCTGGTTATATAATTTCAAAGGGTTAGAAATTTTTGTTCACAATGCATCCCTTCTATAGATCCTCACAACCTTAGAAGAGGATATTTTCTAGAATTATGTCAAGAACAAAGAGCTTCCAACTTCATGCTCTTTTCAATAATGAGAGAACAAAAAACCAATCCTTAAACCTAGAAGACTAATGTCGTGATCAAAGGGAGTAACATGAGATAATTAGTACTACCATGCTAGCACCTAGAGTATCATTATTGATTCTATGTGATCAAAGGATAATATGTGGATAACTTATATAGATATTCTGGTTTAGATCCTCTCAATTATGGGTGGAAAAAAACCATCCAAACCAAAAAAATAGAAACCAAATTCATCTAAAATGAAATAGTGGTTTTTATAATTTGGGTTTTGGTGTAGATTGAATAGAACCTTCTAGTTTTTAGTTTTTTTCTGGTGCTAGACCAAACTTCACATATTATAATAAACCAATCATATTTTAAAAAAACAATTTTCTAGTTTTATACTATCTCAAACCATGCATCAATTCCCTGATCCAAACCCTCTTTGATATTTTGTTTAGTCATTATTAATGAAGAAAGTTTTATTTTGATAGTAGGTCATGAATAATATTATGTCAATGTTTCAAATATTATGTATAAATTTCATTCAAATTATCATTCAATAATTATAAAATATCATGGATCCATATCTAAGATGTTTTTATAAAAAAGGCTAATCTGAAATCCCAACCAAGACAAACCACAAATTAATGGTTTAATTTTTTAATCCAAACCAAACCTCTATTAAATGGTTTGGTTTTTTATGTATAAAAACCAAACTGAAAATTGTGGACTGTTGTGGTTTTAATTCAAAAATAAAATAAAAAAATCCCCACCCACCCCAACTCTTGATGCAACGATGGTATAATAAAATGGAGGTCCAAATGATAAATGAATTTTTTAAAGAAAAATCTCTAGATTAAGGTAATTATTAATTTATATTAATTTTAAATTTAATATAAAAAGATCCTATCTCTTATTTCTAGTGATAATTCTCAATATCCATTTGATTTAATTCATTGTTCATGAAATTTATCATTATGTACATTACATATTATTCATTGAATTTGACAAAATCTAAGCTTTACATAACCTAAATAGGGATTTAATTCTATTCTAGTTGGTGTCTCAGAACAAAATAATTTGAACTTTATATTTACTATGTATATTCAAATATGTGGATATTAATAAATACCTTATCACACATTTATATTTCTTCTACATAACTTTAATATGATAATGACCAAGGGTATGTGTCACATTGAGAAGGTCATAAGCAGTTTCCTGCTATGATGAGAACATTTAAATTATATGATAATATTCTTAAAATTTAGTCCTATAGCTCTATGTTTTCATATGATGGGACACATATGATGTAGCACATCATGTGAAAGTACTCATTATAATATGAGATATTATCTCATGTAGTTCAAATTGAGTAATCTCTTAGATAAGATATTACGAGTAAAATCCAACTAGTAAGAATTATGAATGTTTATGTGTCACTGCATATTCTTGTTTATGAGCATGTGTATGATCCTTATACTTTAATAATATTATTAATGTATATAATGATTCATGTAATTTGATGAATTTATATAAAACAAGGTGAAATATGTTCATGTATAGGTATGGTGAGTTATTTGTGTTATGAGTGACATGTTATTAATGAATAAGTCAAGGAAGGATTTTTCCCTTCTATCTTCATAGAAGCTGATATCTCATCCCTTTGATTTAAATGAAACTATAGAAATAAATTCCATGGTAATGGTGGATGGATGATATTATTTTTTATAATCAATGAAATATGTATCAATCATATAAGTTGATGGCATGGCTATGCAATTTTCTTGATGAGATATCAAGACAAAGAGATTATATTACATAGTGAGTGCTCATATTTGGTTGTAAATGTTGTGGAATTAATTTATTATTATATGTGTGTATTTATGTGTTTCCAGAAATTGATATTGGACTTTATAAAATTACACCTAGTTCCATTAAGTAATAGGCCTAAAGGGTCACACACTCAGTGTTTCCATTTATCTTAATTAAATTGTATTTAAATTTAATTATTAGAATAAATTTTTCTCTTTAGACCATCGAATGATATTTATTCTAGATTTATTGATTGTAAATATTTAGTAAATATATTTACGTGTGAGTTGAATATTAAAATGAATATTTATTCACAATACTTTTAATATTACAAATATTTATTTATTTATTTAATAAATAATATTTATTATTTGAGGTTCGATAAATGCGGAGGAGGAAGTGTGGACCAAGTTATTAAATCTAATGGGAATGATATATTAAATACCATTTAAATAAATATGAATTTATTTATTTAAATAAATGATATTTATTTTATTTTTGAGTATAATTCATTTCATGTAAATAATAATAATAATATTATCTTGACACGGGGTTCATTATGGATTAATATAATAATAAAGGGATTATGTGACATTATTTTTTCTTAACCCTAGATTTATAAATACATGGTTATATAATTACCTATGGTTGGAGGTTTTTGTGCAAAACCATCCCTTTTATATATTCTCTCAAAAATAGAGAGGATATTCTATAGGATTCTCTCAATAACCAAGATATTTTTCCTTTGTCCTATTCTCAAGAATGAGAGAACAGGAATCAATCCTTCAACCTCAATGAATTGTGTAGTGATCAAAGGGAGAAACACAAGATGATGAATATCACTTCACTAGAACTCAAATTACCATAAATTATACTTAAATATCATAAGATAAAGTTTGTGTCACTAATAAAGGGATTCTTATTTGGATCCTCTTGACATAATAACGGAACAATCAAACAGTGGTCTAAATGATCAATGCCTTCTTTGAAGAAAGAATCTCAACCCCGAGTTAATTATTATTTGAAATAAATTTTAAATTTAATTCATAATGGATAATATCTCTTAGTTTTGATGATATTTTCCATTCGTCATTATATTTAATTCTTTGGTCATGGAGTTTATTTTCAAGTACATTATTGATTATTTGTTGAATCCAAAAAAAAATACTAGTTTGGAATGACCCAAATAGGTTCTTCTACTGCATCTAAAACCTTGAAGTGGTTTGAGAGCAGTCACATTTAAATTTAGAATTATTTATTATTCATTGATCATCATATGTATTTACCATTTTTTTATATATAAATTAATTCTCTAAATTTGAACATCAAATATCTCTTATTCTTATTCTTTATTCACCTTTATATAACCAAGAAAAGGTTAATAATACATGATTAAAATACAAAAGCCCATAAAAAGCTTCCAAGGATTCTATTTGGATAATAAAGAATCACCAAATGTGTATCCAAAAGTTACATTCCATTTATCCTTATTTATTTCACCTAGATGAATCACGAATTTATTCTGATGTGTCATGAAATAAACAACACATGATTCCATTACAAATCGTGTGTTTACCAACCCGGTAAGCACATATATTACCAAACTACACATTATGTAACACACATATACATCATTTATTCCATGTGTTTTTATAGTGGAAAAAATATAGTTAAGTATTTTTTGTGTATTTATTACACGACTCGTGTGACTGATCGCCATATAACATCCACATCACACAACAAGTAGCTAGAATACACATTGTGTACCTCATAAATGTTTGAAGCCAACATACACGACCAGTCCCTAGGTACATGTCATGAACATGGGAAGAATTCATTACATGGAATGTATTCACAATACACATCATTTTACACATACCTATCCACATTAATCAAACGATAAGCTCAATTTTACTCCATGTAATTAATTTGACATGGAAAGAAAATTAATTGTATTATTAAACCTAATAAACTTGTGTGTGTGTTTCATTAATTTAAAGTAAACACTTCATGATATGTTAGTAGTAATATTAAATGCTAAATTAATTTTTTATATTAACTTCAAAACTACAATCCATGTTTTGTTATTACATTCTATGTATTCCACGTGCATTAAAATGTGTCACACACCACATAATTCACATGTGGAAGTGTGTCATTTATTGATAGTAAATTCTATGTAATTTTTATATATACTATATACACTATGAAATGTGAGTGAATAAAACATAATTATGACTATACTGGGTAGTTTAGATAGGTACATGTTGTGTTGCCTCTATGTACATGTTGTGCACTTAATTAATTTTTAATATTTTTTTAAAAAAATTACAGAGGATGAGAATATAAAGGACTATTTGGATGTATATTAAGATAAATAAATAAATTAATTAATTAAGACAATTAATTAATTCAATAATGTTTTATCTTAAATAATATGATTGAAATGAATACTAGTTTATTAAATACATATTTGTTTCATCCATGGATAATAATAAGTTTGGATGATCTATATATGGTTTAGATTTCTTTTAATTTAATTATTTCATGTGGGTTTTAGTAATTATTATTATTAAATTAAAATGATAGCTCGTGAGTCAATCCCCTCCTGTTATTATATAAATACTCATGTTTCCACAGTTTCTTATATTTAAACTCTATAACAATTCCATTGGTTCCCCTCCCCTGCATGTGAGTAAAGAATATGTATGGATGGAGCTATAAAATTATTTGAGTTCCTTTAAGATAGATATATATTGTAACCAACCCAGGTGATACACAAGGCATATGTATAATTCTATAACTTGTGAAATGTCTTAAAAATATAGTTCCACCCTACGATCAATGATTTTTTTATTGTATACTCAATAAAAAAATTAGTAGAAAAATATCATAATCATGGAATATATTTTAATCTATCATTTTAATTGTTATTTATTTTATGGATGATTTATCTTGTTCTCACATAATTAAATGAATTAACTAGAAAAAAATCTTGGATGGAATAAAATAAATGTATTATGTAAAAATATTTTATCAACACATGTTTAATCACTTAAGTAAAATCCACTTAATATTAACAAGACATGTAAAAGAATAAAATTATAAAATTTACACATAATAACTAAAAAAACCATCAATAAATTATTAATCTATACTAATCATTCCATTGTATAAATTAAGATACCCCCATTGTAAAAGTTTTAGTTCAAGCCTTAGTCGAAGGTTATTTTAATTATAAAGGAGTATTAACTTACATAATGGGTCGACTTGACCACAATTTTATTAGAATTAATGTACTTACTATATTTAATACAAATTTAGAGGCAAGTGATGAGAAAATATGAATCAAAATTTTATGATTAGGTAGTCCACTAAATGGATCAAGGAGCTGTAGGCTAGCAGTTGGAAAGACCGCATACCTAAATACTTTCATATAATTTTCATGGATTTTTTTTGGATTATAAGAATTGAAATATAGATCCTTGCCACTAGAATATCCATGAAACATGACATTCCATGTCCAATGGTGAGGGATATTAAGATTTTATAAAATAGTGGGAGACTAATTTAAATTAACTTATTTCGTCTCACATAATTTGGCAATCAAGTAATATACTAATAATTTAATTTTTATGATTTTGTAGTAAAATGGAAATTTCATTATCCGTATTATCCATGTGATCTAAGTTGGATAAATACAATCTTCTATATGACAACAACTTCTAGGAGTGGTATCGGAACTTGTACATTGTACTATGCAAGGAATGGGAGCTTTATATATTGGAGGTCTTAATTCATGATCCTCCTATTAAAGAGGTGAGTGATGAGGATATCTCTATCTATGATAAGAACATAGGTGATTCAATAGATGTCTAATGTTTGGTATTTTCATCCATGTCTAGAAAACTCATGATGTTACATGAGAACATGGATACCTATAGAATTCACAATAATCTTGATGATCTTTATTTGGAGAGAGCTATACAAGAGAGGTTTGAGATCATTAAGACACTATTTATGACAGAACTTAGATAAGGTATGACAGATAGACCTCAATTAGTTAATATTATTGCTTTCATCGTGTATATAGAGATTCTAGGTTTTAAACCACCCAATGAATTTCACCCTAATCTCATACTTGAATCACTTCCTTAGAGATTCTTTAGATTTTTTTTAATTTTAATAAGAAAAACATAGAGAAGTTTCTCCCAAATCTCCTCACTCTAGTTATCCACATCAATAATTACATGAATCATAGAAATCCTTCTATTATCATGGTGAAAAAAGGTAAGGAAAATTAAAAATACATAAGATTGAAAATAAGTCTAAGATTGCTTCAAAACACCCAATAAAGATAAGGAAGATCAATGGGTAAGTGAGGGAACATGAAACTATCTGTTTTTCTTGTGGTAAGAAGGGACACTCGTAGTACTATACTATCACAAAAAAGAAACATGAAGCTTTAATTGAGTTATTTATCAAGTTTAATTAATATATTTCTACAAATTAGGTATTTTATACAACTTGTGGTTCTTACATTTTTATTTAAGTATAGGATCCAAGTAGATTTACAGGAGTTTCACAAGGCGAGGTAGATCTATGAGATGGTAATAGATAAAATATCACTATATTAAGTATTATAGACTATGACCTCATGTTTTTTACTAGAATGATATTGGTTTTAAATTTTTTTATTACTTTCCATCAGTTACCAAAAACATTTTTTCTATGTCTAGTCTTGATTCATATGGATTTATTTTCAAATTTTGTAATAAATGTTGCTTATTTTATAAAGATAAAATATGTTATAATAAGGAATACTTAAATAACTATCATTATGTGTTGTATTATGAAAAATAATTAATGTAAATCAATAAAAAATCTAATTCATGTGACTCATTTTACACCAAACTATGGAATTATCTCTTAGGTCACATAAATGAAATGCACTTGAATAAATTATACAAATATGGATATTTATAATATCTTTAACTAAAACCACTTGGCATATGTCATGCATGTTCTCAAGGTAGAATGGCCAAAGATCCATTTAGTGGAAAATGTGAAAGGGACACAAATCTTCTAGAATTATTTTATTTTGATGTGTGTGCACAATTTATAGTTAAAGCAAGGGGTAGATAATCATACTTCATAACTTTTACTGATGAATTTAGTAGATACATATATGTCCAATTAAATAGGTACACGTCATATTCTTTTGAAAAATTCATTGAATACAAAAATTAATTTTAGAATAAACTCAGTATGAAAATAAAGAAACTCTAATCATACTATATAGTAGAATATATTAACCAAGATTTCATTGATTATATATGGGAGTCTTGGATTATATCTCAAATCACTTCTTCTTATACACCACAATGTAATTATGTAAATGAAATGAAAAACTACATCTTGTAATATATAGTGAGATCAATGATGAATAATGCAAGTTACTCATTATAGATAGTGATTCACACATTAAACCAAGTGAAAAAAGTGGAAAAAAAATATTCCATATCAACTCTGATATATATGTAAACTTGTGTTTTCACATATATGAGTGTAAGGCTATGAAGAATATGTTAAGGCCTTTTTTAGGTAACAAACTTACAACCCGAGGCATTGAGTAAATATTTATAAGATATACTAAGGAAACTAGTGTATATTACCTATATAAACCTTTTAATAAGAAATTTCTAGTTAACAGATGTATAACCTTTATTAAAGGGGATAACATTTCCAAAATATATATTGGGTGTGAGATAAACGTTGATGAAATCATATCTCAATATACACAAGATTAATCACATGAAAAAAATACTACAAAGTACTATGGATGAAGATATTTCATATAAACAAGTACTATGTATAAGCATAAGATAGGTTAGAGAACCTAAAATATATGATTTTCTTATCATCAATGATGGTGAATCAATATTAGTTGATAATAATTATCTTTTAACCTACAAGGAAGTAGTTAGTGGACCAAAATCTTCCAAATGAATTAATTCATGAAATATGAGATCGATTCAATGTACCAAGACCTTTTATGTTTTTAGATACTATAGTGTATTTAAATTCTATTGGTTGAAAATGGTTATTCAAGAAGAAACTGGACATTGATGGAAAATCCAGTAGCTATAAGGCATTACTGGTTTCAAAAGGGTTTAAATAGCATTAATTCATGGACTATGATGAAAACCATTATCCATTTTATATGCTAAAATCCATTAAAATTCTACTTGTCATAGCTTCTCACCATGACTATGAGATTTTGTAGATGGATTTTAAAATTTATTTCCTGAATAGAAATATTTATGAATATGTCTATAGGGAAATACCAAAAGGATATATGAATCCAAATATTTCCATTAAGATAAGAAAGTTGTAGCTATCCATTTATTGATTGAAGTAATAATATAGGTAATAGAACATTATACTGTATGAATCCATAACATAATTTGGTTTTATAAAGAATAAATGTGATCAGTATGTCTATAAATGGATCAGTAGGAGTGAAATAATTTTATTGATATTATATGTTGATGAAATATTATTGATCAAAAATTAGATACCAGTCTTACATACCATTAAGACTTAATTAAAGAAATTATTCTCCCTTAAGGGATTAGGTGAGACTATATATTTTCTTGGGATAAAGATCCATAATGGTATATCCAAGAGGATTCTTGGATTATGTTAAGGAACACACATTAGAAAAATACTAAATATATTCAGTATAGAACAATCCAAGATCAGATTTTTTTCAATGTCAAATGAAAGTCATATTTTAAAGAAAACGTGTCCTCAAATACATGAGGAGACATAGAGGATGGAAAAGATTCCGTACGCATCCAAAATTGGTTCAATCATTTATATTATGATATATACTAGGTAAGATTCCAGCTAAACCTTAAGCAAGGTTGGAAGATATCAAGATGACCTAGTTGAACTCTATTGGGTGGTAGTTAAGACTACCATTAATAATTTGAGGTGTACAAAGGATACATTTCTGGTTTATATAGAAGATAAGGAACTATTCATCAAGGGATATATAGATTATATTTCCCAAATAGATCAAGATGATATGAAATCACAATTAGGATACATCTTCACTCTTAATGGAGGTGACGTAAGATGGAAGAACTCAAAGTAATCTATGGTCACAAATTCTACAGTATAATCTAAGTATATTGCATCTTTTTAGGCATCTAAAGTATTTATTTAGATATGAAAATTATTTCCATTTATTGATGTGATAAATATAAGTAAGGGTCTTATCACAATATGTTGTGATAATACTATAGGGGTGGATCTTATGATCCAAGGTCATATTAGCTAATGAAGCAGATACTCCAAATATATTGTCTCTTGAGGGGTTTTTCTTAGATAGGTGACATCATAGTAAATAGTGTTTCCATGGAAGATAACTTGGAAGGAATAATAATTATAGCCCTATCTTATTAGAAGTGTGAACATCATGTGAGATACAATGGATTAAAATTAACAAGATGTTGTCACTAGTCTAAGTGGGTCTCTATTGGATCCAGTGTCCTAGAACCAACTACTTTTTTTTAATTTATATTACCTATATATATTCAAAAATTTGAATAGTAATAAATTCCTTATAATATATTGATTTTTATTCTATTTAACTTTAATGTGATATGGTCCAAGAGTTTCTTTTTCATTAAAAATGTCATAATAGTTACCTTCTGTGATGAGAAACTTGAAATCCCATAATGTTATTCTTAAAATTAATTCTTATAGGTGTATGATGTCATCTAATGTGATACATATGATGTAAAATGTAAGGTGTGAGTACTCATAAGTGTATGAGACTTCATCTCATGAAGTTAAAACATCATAATCTCTAAGACAATACATTATGAGGACATACCCACTATTAGAAATTCTAAAGGTTTATGCATCATTGGATATTCTTGTCTGTGAGCAAGTGTATTGATCCTAATAATTTAAGATTATTATTAACACATATCACGATTCGTGTAATTTATGTATTTCCATAAACCATGACTGTATATATTCATGGATAAGTTGGTTATGTTGGGTACATAATGAGTGATATTTTATTAATGAATAATTCATGGATGGATTTTCCCTTAGATATTTATATAAGTGGATATCTCAAACCTCTAGTTGAAATTAAACCATTGAACTAAATTATATATACATGGTGTAAGGATGGATTTATTTCAGATAGTTAAAGAAATACATATCGAGCATATAAGTTGATGACACGAGTCTGAAATCCACATGATGAAATATCTAGAAAAATGTATTATATTACACAACGAGAATTCATATGTGGTTTTTGACATTATAGCAATTACTTCTTCCATTATGGGTGTTTTTTGTGCTATTAGATGCTGATATTTTAATTTAGACAAGACTTCTTAAATCAATATAGGAAAGGACCTAGAGAGTCACACATATAGTGTTTTCATTAATCAAAATTTAATTATATTTGAATTTAATTATTAGAATAAATATGAATCCTAAGACCATGGAATAATATTTATTCCAGATTTATTGATTATAATTATTCAGTCACCAAATATAAATGCAATTTTAATATTAAAATAAAAATTTATTCACACGTCTATGAATTTTTTTTATTTATCTATCAAATTAATAAAATTTATTATTTTTTATTCGGTAATTGTAGGGGAGGAAGCGAGGAATGAGTTATCAGTTACAATGGGAATGATATATTAAATATCTTTTAAATAAATATTAATTTATTTATTTAAATAAATTATATTTATTTTATTTTTGAGTTTAGTTCATGTCAAATAAATAATAATAATAATAATAATAATATTTTGGAATGGGGTTTTCTATGGATTAAGATAATAATAAATGGAAAATGTGTAATTATTTTTTTGCTAACCTAGATCTATAAATACTTAGCTATATCATTTCCCAGGGTTAAATGTTGTTGTTCACAACACATCCCTTCTATAGATTATCTCAACCACATAGAGTATATTCTATTAAATTCTCTTAACAACTAAGTACTTAAACCTTCCCCATATTCTCAAGAATGATAGAACATGAATCAATCTTCCATCCATAAATAATTGAGTAGCGATCAAAGGGAGTGATGTAGGATAATAAGATCCACTATTCAAGCACTAGAGTACTATCAATGATGCTTCAAGATCATAGGATTATGTGTGGATCACTTCTAGATGGATTTTACTTTAGATCATCTCGAATCAATGATAGTAAAATGAAATAGAGGTCCAAATGATTAGCATTTGCTTCGAAGAAAGTAACTCAAGACTGATGTAATTATTCACTTAAATTAATTATAAATTAAATGTTAAAAAGATCATATCTCTTAGTTTTAATGATATTTTTCAATATTCATTAGATTTAATTCATTTTTCATGACATTTATCATCATGTAGATTGGGGATTATTCATTGAATGTGACAAAATTTGAGTTTGGAACGACCCATATAGGCACTTCCATTATACCCAAAACCGTTAAGTTGTATCAGAGAAACCAAATTTAAATTTATAATTATTTATTAATCATTGATCATTATAAAAATTTACCATTATTTATTCATTTTAATAAATTCATTCTTTAAATATGAATATGAATATCAATTCTTATTCTTCTTTATTAACCTTTATATAAATAAAAAAATATTAATAATACATAAAGAACATTTGAAGAACCCATCCGAATGTGTTAAGGATTTTGGTTGGACAACACAGGAGTACACGGTGTGTAGCTCGAAGGTACACAACATGTATCAAAGTTCATTTCTCTATGATAATTTGAAAATTTATTCTAACATGTTGTGTAATAAACAACATGTGGCATCATTACATGATGTGTGTTGACCGACCTAGCTATAACATGAATTATAAGACTACATTTTGTGTAACACTTATAAACTTTGTGCTGTCCACATGTTTTATTGGTATAAAACACATATTCAAAGACACAATTTGTTTTTATTTCATGACGCATGTGACTAAAATCTATAAAAAATCAAGGTTACATGATATATAACTAGCATGAATGCCTTATACCTCATAAATTTTCATGGCCAAAATACATTACCAGTCCATAGGTGTGTGTCACTAACATGAGAATAAGTTGTTACCTGATGTGTATCCAGAGTAAAAGTCATGTAACATATACCTATATACATAGATTATATTACAAGCTCAATTGTATGATACATTATTATTTTTATGTTGAAAGAAAAATAATTGTTCCATTAAACTTAATCAATATGTGTTAGTGTGTCATTAATTGAGAGTACATGCCATGTGATAGGTTATTAATAACATTAAATTCTAAATAATTTTTCATTCTAAATTTAGAACAACATGTTGTGTATGGTTGTTATATGTCGTGTACTCTATAATCATTAAAAAACATTAGACACTGCACAATTTACATGTGTAAGTGTGTCACTTATTAATAGTACATGTCATGTAATTATTTGATATGTTGTGTATGCTACATGATATGTGAGTGAACACTACACAATGATAGCCATATTGGGTAATTTAGACAGGTACATTCCATGTTGCCTCTATGCAAAAATTATGTACATAATTAACTTTAAATATAATCAATTTATTTTATTTGATTAAAATCACAATGGATAATAATATCAAGGGTTATTTGGATAGATATTAAGACAAATTAATGAATTAATGAATTAATATAAATAAATAATTTGGGTTCATTTTATCTTAATTAAGAAAGATTGAAATGAATACTATTTTATTAACAGTGTATTTATTGCATGTGTGGATGATCATGAGATTTAACAACCTATATATGGTTTTTATTTCTATGCATTTAATTATTTCATAGATTTTAGAAATATTATTATTAAATTAAATAGTGTCCTGTTAGTCTTCCCCTCCTCTTATTATGTAAGGACCTTCGCACCCACAATTTCTTTTATTTAAACCCCATAACCATTCCATTGGTTCCCCTCACCTACTTATGAATAAAGAATATTTAAGGATGGAGATATCGAGAAATTAGAGGTATCTCAAGATGGATCTGAGGTGAAATCAACCCAAATGATACAAAAAATAAATATAGAATACTAAAAGTCAATCCAAGACCAGCTCATAGATATTTTACACTAGGGTCAATAGTTTGTTTATTTTTCACTCAATAGATAAACTGTTCGATAAATCTCATGACCATTCAACATATTTTTTTTCTATCTTCTACATGGTCATTTATTTTAAGAAT
This sequence comes from Viscum album, assembly GCA_963277665.1. NCBI lineage: Eukaryota > Viridiplantae > Streptophyta > Magnoliopsida > Santalales > Viscaceae > Viscum > Viscum album. The sequence goes on from OY728148.1 coordinate 1,812,095,835, forward strand.
GCCTGATATTTTTTTAAATTATTGGGGCTGAAGCCTCATTTATTATTAAAAAAAGTAAAGATTTATTTTAACTGGGTAGAGGGAGAACCATTACATATCCCAAAGGCCTAGTGGGCATGTAGCCCATTACATGTACCATAGGCCCAATTTTTTGGCCCAAATCCCATTCTGTGAATAGTACTGCTACTGTACCTATTTACTACAATACCACGCAGTACCCACCACTACTACAGTGCCCTGCCACCGCTACAGTGCCCTACAGCTACTACAGTGCTCATCGTTTCTACAGTGCCTCCACTGTTACATTACCGCTACAGTACCTACACCCAATGGGTTTCGTGAACACATCCACTTAATCACTTAAGTAAAATCCACTTAATATAAAAAACATATAAAAGTATAAAATAATAAAATTTAAACATAATAAATAATAAAAATACTCAATAAAACATTAATTCAGACTAAGCCTTTAATCATTTTAATTAAGAATATCCCATAGCCAAAGTGTTAGTTCAGGACTTCGCTAGGGGAATGCTTAATTATTAAGAAGTCTTAAGAAAGAAAATGGGTCAAATTAATCAAAATTTTATTGAATTTAATATACTTAGTCTATTATACACAAATTTGGAGGCAAGTGTTGAGGATATTTAAATATGGATTTTAGGATTGTAGAGTCTACTCAATAAACCAAGGAGTTACAAGCTAGTAGTTGGAAAGAACACACACCTGAATACTTTCTTATAATTCTCATAGCCTTTGTTTGGATTATAAAAAGGGAAATGTGGAAACTTTCCAATTGAATTTCATGTTACATGATGTTATGAGTCTAGTATTCAATCCTATTAAGACTTGATAAAATCATGGGTGACTAATTAAATATTAAATTATTTCATCTCACATAATTTGGTATTCAAGTAAACTACAAATAATATACTTTTTTTATTATAATAACATGGAATGTTTTTCAACCATGTTATCCCTATGATATATTTCATAGAAATACAATTTACTATTTTTTTGTATCTTCCATGAATGGTACAAGTACTTGCACATTGTACTATTCCAAGAATAGAATCGTTACATGCCAGAGGCCCCAATTCTCTATTTTCTTACTAAGGAGGCAAGTTGTGAGGAGTTATTTTTCTACGATAAGCACATATAAGATGCACTATATGTATATAATTTGATTTTATCTCTCATATATAGTGAACTCATGAAGTCACATGAGAACATGGATTCCTCTGGAATGATCAAGTATCTCCATGATCATTATTTAGAGAGAGATATACAAGAGAATTTTTAGATCGCCAAGGCCTTATTCATGATAAAACTTGGATAAGTTGAACTAGTTGGGACACATGTACTTAATATTATTGGATATATTAATATTCAAGATAGTCTAGGGTTTAAACTACTTGATTAATTTCACACCAATATCATAGTTGAATCACCCCTTAGATATTTTCTATCTTTTTTTTTTGTAAATTTTAACATGAAAGGCATTGAGAAGACTATCCAAAATCTCCTCACTATGTGTCTCCAAGTAAAAAAGGAAATAAAGAATGAAAATACTTATGTTCTTATGGTGAATAAGAGGAAGGGAAAAGAGAAAATTCCTAAGAAAATCTCTATTACTAGAAATTATTTGAAACACCCTTCCAAAATAAGTAATATTAGGGGGGAAGTGAGGGAACAAGATGCTATCTATTTCACATGTGGTAAGAAGGGATATTGGAAGAAGAAAAAAACCACCATAAAAAATCTAAGGGAATGTTTAGCTACATTTATTATCATGTAAAATTTATCTATTTGTATAAATTAGGAATTAGATATAGATTTTGGTACTCACATCTGTATTCAATTACAAGAACCAAATATATTTAAAGAATTTTCACAAGGTGACATGGATTTATGATCCTCTAAAATATCCATGACTTCTATAATATTTATTATAGAATATCACATCAAATTATCAACTATAATTATATTGGTTTTAAATAATTGTTATTATGTGCTTCTAGTTACCAAAAAAATATTATTTTTGTGTCTAATATTTATTTTGATGGATTTATTTTAAAATTTGGGATTAAATGTCTTTTATTTTATAAATATATCATGTTTTATAGTAACTTACACTTAAATAATTATTTTTATGTGTTAGATTTAACAAACCAAGTAATGGGAATTGATAATGAATCTATTTCACATGAATCATTTCACACCCAACTGTGGCATCTCCACTTAGTCATGTAAATGAAAATAAATTGACGGAATTATACCAAGATTCCTATTAAGATTATTTTGAACTAAAACCACTTGGAATATGTCATGTGTGTTTTTAAGAAAAAATGACCAAATCTATATTTAATGTAAAAAGTGAAAGTTCTATACAACTTCTAGAATTAGTTATTATAGATGTGTTTAGATAATCTCTAATTAATCAAAGGGTGGATATTAATATTTCATAACTTTTATTGACGACTTTATTAAACATGAATATGTGTACTTAATAAGGTTCATTTTAGATTAATTTGAGAAATTCAAGTATTACAAAAATGAATTCCAGATTCAACTTGGTAAGAAAATAAAAAAACTCCACTCAGATTATGATAGATAATATATTAACAAGGAGTTAATTGTTTATATAGGGGATTTTGGGATTATATCTCAAATTTATACTCCTTATACACCATAATGGAATAATGTATGTGAAATGATAAACCACACATTTTTATACATGGTGATATTAATGATGAATCATAATTTTTTTTGTTATCCTTCTGTGAACATGCATTATAGACAAAAACACACATACTAAACTGAGTTCCAACAAAAGAACAAATTAGTTTTCCAAATCAATAATGGTATGAAAGTAAACCATTATTGTCACATATATGAGTGTGGGGCTGAAAAGAATTATTTGAGGCCTCTTAAAAGTAACACTTTACACCTTGAGGCATTTAGTGTATATTTATAAGATATCTTAAGGAAATAAGATGAAATTACCTATAGGAACCTTTATATAATAATGTTGTGGTTAAAAAATGTCACACATTTCTTAAAAGGTAGCACATATCTAAAAGAGATAGTGGGAGAAAAATATACTTTGATTAAATCATTGATCAATATTCATAAGAATTGAAACATGAATAGATTAAAAAAATACACATCTAAGAGGAAATTATAGATACACAAGTACTATTTAGTAGTACAAGAGAGGTTAGAGAACCTGAAATATATGATTTTTTAGTCACTACTGATGCCAAATCATTATTAGTTGATAATGATGATCCTATAACCTACAAGGAAGTATTAAGTGGAATAGAAGCTTCCAAATGGAAACAAGCCTTGAATTTTAAAATGGTTTTCATATAAAAAAACCATGTATGGATATCCTCTGGTCATAAATGGGTATTCAAGAGAAAAATGAACATTTATAGACAATTAAACACCAATAAGTCATGAATGGTTTCCAAAGGGTTTAAACAACATCATGGAATAAACAATGATGAATTTTTTCACCAATTCCTATGTTGAAATATATCATAATTATACTTGTTATAACTGCTCACCATGAATATGTGATTTATAATATAGATGAAAAAATATTACTTAATGATGACCACCGGGAATATGTCTATATAACACAAACATAAGGTTTTTAGATTCCAAATAATGCTAATAAGACATTCAAGTTGCAGATACCCATTTATCAATTAAAGAATGTGTCTAGGTCATAGATCATTATCTTTGATAAATACATACTAGAATTTTGTTTCATAAGCAAGGAATGTGATCCATGTGTATATAAATGGTTTAGTGGGAGTACTATCATTTTCTTGATTGTATATTTTGATGAAATTCACTACACAGAAATGAGATACCAGCCATACAGACTATTAACACATGGTTAAACTCATGATTATCCATAAAAGACTTAGGTAAAGAAACACATATTCTTAGGATCGAGATCAGTTATGATATATCCAAGAGGTTTATTAGACTATGTCAATTTACAAACATTGACAAGATACTAAAGTGATTTAGTATGAAACCTTCCTAGAGGGGATTATTAACAATGTCACATGGAATTTTTCTTTCTAACAAAATATGTACTCAGACATATTAGTATAGAAAAATGGTGTAAATGATTCCATACACATTAAAAATTAGAATAATGATGTGCGTCATGCCATGTACTAGGATAGATGTTGAATACACCTTAATCATGATAGATTGGTATTAAGATGACCCAAACGACTACCATTGGGAAGCATTCAAGTATATACATTATTATATGAGGCATACCAAAGATATGTTCCGGGTTTATGAAGGAGATGATGAGAAAATTATCAAAGGATATAACAATTCTAGTTTCCAAACAGATCATGATGATCTAAAATTACAATCTGGATACATATTTACTCTCAATAGAGGTGATATGAGTTGGAATAACATAAAGAAAGCCATTTTCACCAATTTTATAGTGAAATATAAGTATATTGTGACTTTATATGCATTTAAAAAAGTAGTTTAGATATGAAACTTCATCTAATTTCTTGATGTGTTGCTTAAAAGTAAAGACCTTATCACACTATATTGTGATTATATTGCAATGGTGGCTCTTGAAAAGGATCCAAGGTCACATCAAATAGACAAAAAAACATACTCTATAAATATCATATCTTGAATTATTTTTCTAAGATAGGTGATGACATAGTATGAAAAGTTTCCATAGAATATAATGTGGTAGGCCCATTGACTAAATACCTATTTTTGTAGAATCATGAACATCATGTGAGATCTAGCAGAATAAAATGCATCATCAATTGGCTCTAGTTCAAGTGGGAGTCTATTGGATTTGGTTTCCTATAACCAATTACTTTTTACTTTATATTATCTACATATATTTAGTTATGTGAATATTAATTAATACATTATCACATATTAATTTTTCTTTTTTATAAATTTAATGGGATAATTTAATAAAATTCTCTCACATTGAAAATGTTATAAAAAGTTCCCTACTATGTTAAGAAGCTTAAAATTCTAAGATGATATTCTTAAACTTAGTCATATAGTAGTATAAGGAACATCAAGTTGCAAAAGAAAAAATAACACTTTATTGGCACGGTAACAGATTCCACTCAATAAGAGGAGGAAGGTGGCGTCTCTTGGTAATTGAGAGAATTCTAGAGAATATCATCTCTTGGGTTATGTGAATCTCAAGAAGGGATGTGTTGTTTACAATAATATATCTCCCTTTGAAATTATATAACCTTATATTTATAAATCTAGTTTAGATAATAATTAATTGCATATAGGCCCTTTATTATTCTCATAATCCCTAGAGAAACCCATATAAAAATAAAAATAATACTATTATTTACATGAAATGAGATAAACTCATGGATAAAACAAATATAATTTATTTAAATAAATAAATTAATATTTATTTAAATGATGTTTAATATATTATTCCCACTATACCTGATAAATTAGGATATACTTCCTTCTCTTCATTTAACAAACCTAAAATAAAAAATATTATTCATTCAATAAATCAATAAATATTTATAATATTCATAGTCTTATGAATAAATATTTATTTAAATATTCTACCACCACATAAATATAGTAACTGAATATTTATGATCAATAAATCCTGAATAAATATTATTCCATGGTTTAAAGAAAATTTTTTATTCGAGTAATGAAATTTTAATATAATTTAATTGAGATCAAGGAAAACACTAACTGTGTGGACCTCTAGGTATCTTCCATAGTGGAATTAGGTGAGATTTCCAAAAGCCCAATATCTATGTATAATAATACATAAAATAATCCATTGAGGAAGAAGTTAATTCCATAATATCAACAACCACATTCGAATGCTCTCTTTATAATATAATCACTTTGTATTAATATATCATTAAGCTGGTTTTTTACTAATCTCATCAACATATATACTTGATATATATTTATTTGACTATTCTAAATAAACCTATCCATATACTATGGTCATGTAATTTAGTTCAATAGTTTCATTTCAACCAAAGGGATGAGATATTAGCTTTTATAAATATGGAAGAGACAAGTCCTTCCCTGACATATTAATTAATAACATATCACTCATGACGCACCAAATGTAACCAAATTCATCATGAACATATATTTTCATGGTTTATGGGAATACATTAAAGTAATCAACTCATGATACACATTAAAAATAATCTTAAACTCTTGAGAATCATTACACACGCTCACATATTGGAATATCCACATACATGTAAACATGTGGAATTACTAATGATGAGTTTATCCTATTAATCTCCCATATTAGAGATTACCAAGTGAAAAATTCATGAGATAAGGTCTCATACACTTACATATAATCTCACATGATAGTATCCATAATTTGTGTCCCATTAGATGGCATCATACAACTATAAGAATAAGTTTAAGAACATCATCATAGCATTTCAAGGTTCTCATTATAGTGGTGAATTTATTATGACCTTTTTAATGTGATAGATACTCTATGAAATTATCATATTAAATTTACATAGAATAATAATCAATACATGATAAGGTATTAAATAATATTCACATATTTTAATATAAATAAGTAATATAAAGTATAAAGTAGTTTGTTATAGGAAACAAAATATAATAGACTCCCATATGAACCAGAGCCAAATACTAAAGAATTTTAGTCCTCTATCTCTCACATAATATTCATTCTTCTACTGAGATAGGTCTTTAGTCAATGGGTCCATCACATTGTCTTCCATTGAAACGTTTCTTACTGTGATGTCACCTATATGAGAAAAACCATTGAAGTAATGATTTTCGAAAGTATGGGATTCATCTGCTAATGTGAATTTGAATCATTTTAAAGAATCACCATTGTAGTATTATCACAATAGAGTGTGATAGGGTGTTTACTGATAGGACACATATCAAAATATTAGACAAAGTTTCACATCCAAACCACTTCTTGAACTACATCAGAAGCTAAAATATACCCGTATTCTAATATAGAATCAATGCCCATGAATTTCATTGACCTTTTAGAGCTCAAAAGACCTGTATTGAGAGTGTAGATGTATCTTGATTTTGATTTTAAAACATATTGATCTATTTGGAAACTAGTATTTTTATATTCCTTGATGACTAGTTCTTCATCTTCTCTATGAATTTGGATCATATTCTTATTATGCATCAAATAATTAAGTATAGTCTTGAATGCCATCTAATAGAAGTCACCTAGGGTGGATTGATATTTTTATACTATGCTTAATGTGTAGGCGACATCTATCCTAGTACCACTATAGAAAAAAGTATTCAGTGGTCAAAAACGTCACAAAAAGCATTGCAGGGAAACATTTCATAGTGTTTTTAATTTTTTAATTTTTTTAATTTTTAATTTCAGATTATTTATTATTTAATTATTTATCCTACTATGCATGCATATTCCATGTATGCCATGCATAAATTCAGCATATAAACATTGGGTGAGATTTGAACCCCTTACCACTTTGTTATTCTATAAAGACTTTACCACTTTAGTAATTTCTTTATGTGGTGGGTAAATAGAATTTAATATACTTAAATATTTACAGAAAAATATATATAAATACGTATACATAAATAATAAATAATAAATAAAAAATAAAAAATAGATAGATAATAATAAATAATAAATAATAAATAATAAATAATAAATAATAAATAATAAATAATAAAAATTAAATAATGAAAAATAAAAAATAAAAAATAAAAAATAAATAAAAAATAAAAAATAATAAGTAATAAATAATACATAATAAATAATAAATAATAAATCAATATATAATAAATAAGCAATAAATAAATAATAAATAATAAATAATTGATATTAAATATCGAATACTAGCTAGTAAATAATAAATAATAAATGAATATATAAGAAATAAGAAATAAGAAATAAGAAATAAGAAATAATAAATAAGAAGTAATAATAAATAATAAATAATAAATAATAATAAATAATAAATAATAAATAATAAATAATAAATAATAAGTAGAAACAAATAATAACTAATAAATAATAAATAGTAAACAGTAAATAGTAAATAAATATATATAATTACATATAAAATTATTTAAATATAGTTTTATATATCTTATAAAAATATATATAAATATAAATAAATTCACATAAATGTATATAAATACAAGAAAAGACACACAAACACAAACCAAAAGAATACATATAAATATATATAACAACATAATATATATAAATATAAATAAATGTATATAAATATACATAAATGGATTGAAATATCTATATATATATATAAATATTTACTAATATACATAATTACATATAAATATCTATGCATAAATTAAATTATATATAATTTTTAAGTAAATATTGATAAATATATATAAATAATAAGTAAATATACATAAATGTATATAGATACATGAATATATATAATAGATAATAAATCACCAAAAGATAGAAAACCATAATAATTATATCAATATCAAATTAATAGGAATATAAAACCATGGAATCATAGACGTCCCAACATGAATATGAAGATACTCTTAAATGAAGCTAAAATCACATCAAATGTCATAAAATCATGTCATTCGAACCAAACAACTCAATTTTGGAGGCTTTATGAGACTTTTTTAACCATGAAAACATAGTGACTAGGTTCATCCAGATAAACATGACATATAAATTGCCATATGATTTTATTTGATATATGGTAGAGCTCAAATGGACACCCAGATCAAAAGTTATGGCTGTTTGAAGTTGTAGTTAAATTATCAACTTCTCTTAAAATAATAATACATTTTATTCTACTAATTACGAACAAATTATGATCTAATATAGTTGTAGTTTATTTCATAGTATTTGATTTGGTAGGTGGTAAATTTAAAAAAGACACCCATATCAAAATTTATGGAAATTTTATGCTAAATCTATTTTTAATAAATATTTCAATTATTTTTAGTGGTGGGTTTTAAAAAAACTGTCTCTAATTCGCAATTATTTTTAAAAACCTCTTCTAAAAATAATGGATTAAAAAAAGGATTTAGAGGTTATTTTTGAATAACAACCACTAAAAAATGATGACAAAATAACTAGCTAAAATTTTGAAATCTACTTCTAAAAACCCACTGAAAATTTGAACTTTTCTTATAGTTTACATAGAATAGAATACATGAATGACCTAATCACTAAATAATATGGAATCCTTACCAACCTCTATCTCTCTTCATGTGTCTGAGGATACATTTTCTTAGGAAGATGAAATTCATGTGGAATTAGAAACAATCCCCTCTTGGATTGTCCTATACTGAATCTCTTTACTATCTTGTCAGTGTATGTACCTTGACTTAGTCTAAGTATCCTAATGGATCCATCTTTATGAATCTTGATACCAATAATATATTCATCTCTACCTAATTCATTCATAGATAAATAAGAGTTTAACAAAGTATTAATGGTCTATAATACTGGTATCTCATTTCTGATCACTAATATGTCATCAACATATACTCTCAAGAAAATAATTACACACACACAAAACCATTTAGAGACATACAAATCATATTCATTCTTTAAGAAACCAAATCCCATTATGGATTTTTCAAAGTCAATGTCTATGGATAGTATTCTTTCTTTAATCCATAAATGGATCTATGTTACTTTTATATCTTATTGGAATTATTTGGATCCATAAACCCTTCTATTTGTATCATATAGATATCTTCCTAAATGTTACTACAAAGAAAATATATTATGACATTCACCTACCAAATTTCATAGTCATGGTGAGAAACTATAGAAAGTATAATTATGATGGATTTTATCATTATAACTAGTGAAAAGGTTTTTTTGTAGTTCATTCTTTAACATTGTTCAAATCCTTTTGTAACTATCCATTACTTATAAGTAATAACATGTACATGAATGTCTAGTTTCTTCTTCAACACCCATTTTCAACCAACATTATTTATATCCATACAAGGATCTACCAAAATTTATACATGGTTTTGGTACATGGAATCTATAAAAACAATTCCTGGATTCTTACTATTTGGTAACATCTATGCCACTTAGTACTTATTTATAGGTTACATGACCATTATTATCAATTAATAACAATTCACCATTATCATTGACTAAAAACCATATCATTTATGTTCTATAACATATCTTATACTCATACAAAATAGTTGTGTCTCTGAAACAACCTCTTCCACCACTTTTTTTAGTATCTATTCATGTGCCAACTTTTTGTATCATGATCTGTGACTTCATCAAATTATATATTTATCCAATTATCTATTTTCAAGATGCGATCTCCTTTAATAAAGTTTGTACATATGTTAACCACAGCTTTCTTATTAGAAGGTTCTTATAGTTTATATCCTCTTGTTTTCTTAGTATATCTTATAAAGATACACTTAGTGTCTGAGGCTGTAAGTCTGTTGCCTAAAAAGGCCATGACAAAATAACTTATATCCCCACACTCATATATGTGACAACATAGCTTTAATCCCATACCAAATCTGATAAATAATACCCTTTTTACATTTTATTTGGAAAACAGTTTAATATGTGTTCTACTATCTATAATGTGTATCCCTAAAATGATAATAGAATACTTTCATGACTCGTCATTGATCTCACCCTATCCAACAAGATATAGTTCCCCTATCACTTTAACCATTCCATTGTGCTATATAAGGAGGAGTAATTTGACATTGAATCCAAAACCCCCCATATAAAATCATTGAACTCTTGGTTAAGATATTCTCTACCATGGTATAACTGCAGTTTCTTTATTTTCCTTCCATACTGATTCTAAATTTCATTCTTGTATTCCTTGGATTTATCAAAGGAATATGAATTATACCTCATTAAGTAGACACATCTGTATATTCTAAATTTATTAGTAAAATTCATGAATTATGAGTATCCACCCCCTTGTTAAAAAATATATGGTCTACACAAATTAATATAAAATAATTCTATAAGATCTGTGGCCCCTTAACAATTTCCAATAAATAGATATTTGGTCATTTTACCTTGAAAACACATGTGAAATATTCCATGTGGTTTTTTAAAAAGAGTCTAAAAATATATATATAATTTAGATAATTACTTTTCATTTAAATTACCTAATAGGTTATTCTGTAGTTGGGTTTGAAATAATACATGTAAACTAGATTCATTATCGATTGTCATTACTTGTTTGTGTCGAACAATACATAAAGGCCATTATTTAAGTTTGCCTTATCATAGAAAGTTCTATCTTTATAAAATAAGAAACATTTATTCCCAAATTTTAAAATAAATATAGTTTAATCATGAATGGATAGGAACAGATATTTTTTTTAACTGATGGCACATAATAACAATTATTTAAAACTAAGATCATCACAGTTAGCAATGTGAGATGGTAGTCTCCCATAGATAATGAAACAATCTTGGCTCTATTATGATCTCATTGATAAACCTCACCCTATCTAAATATTTTGAATCTACTTGGTTCCTATAATTGGATACATATATAAGCACCACAAGCTGTATCTAATACCCAATTTATAGAAATATATAGATTGAACTTGATAAAGAATACGCCTAAATTTTCCCATTTATCTTTTGAGGTAGTTCCATTTTACTTGGATTTTCCCTTCTTTACATAGGTGAAATAGAAAATTTCATATTCCCTAACTTTCCCCTCAATATTATTTCTCTTGGAAGATAATTTCAAAGAAGCCTTTGGCTTAGTGTCGTATTAGGGATTTTTACTTTTCCCTTACTCTTTTACACCATGAGAACAAAAGTATTTGAATTTTAGTTCATCCTTATAGACTTGGAAAAGTAGAGTGAGGATATTTTGGAGAGATGTATCAATATTGATAATGTTAAAATTCATAGAAAATTTGGAGAATCTCTATGGGAGTGATGCAAGTATGAGATCAGTGCACAATTAATAAAGTAGTTTAAAACCTAGAATCACTAACTGCTCAATGTATCCAATAATATTAACTACGTGAGGCCCAACTATCATACCTTCTCTAATTTTTCTCATAAATAGTTCCTTGGAGATCTCAAACCACTCTTGTCTAGATCCCTCCTGATAAAAACCATGAAGATGCTTGAGTATGTTGTAGTCATCAATATTCTCCCACGACTTCATGATTTCTCTGGACACGGATTACATCATTAAACACTAGACATATAACACATAATCTATATGTTTCTCATATATAAATAACTCCTCATCACTCACCTCCTTAGAAAAAATATCTTGAATTGTGGACTCTAACATATAAATATTTTTTTCTTGGTGTAGTACAATTCACATGAACTTATACAACTCGTAGAAGGTACTACTAAAGTGGATATTATCTTTCTACAAAATAGATCATAGGGATAATGTGGATGAATAACATTACATTTTACTTAAACAATATAAAATTATATTATTATTACTTTAGTTTATTAACAAATTAAGTGAGATGACAAAATTTAATTTTAATTAGTATCCCACTTTTTCATCAAGTCCTAATAATTCTCACAATTGGACTTGGAATTCCCTCTCACATAAAAATTATAGTGGAAAGGATAAATATATCACATATTATAATTATAAATAAGTCCACTAAAACTATAATAAGGTTTTTAGGTAGTCTATCTTTCCAACTATTATCTTACAGATCCTTGACCCATTGAGTGGACTCCCTAATCATGAAATCCATATTCATATTTCCCTAAAACTTGCCTCCAGATTTGTATGGAATAGACTAATTCCATTTAATCAAATACAACTTTAGTTATTTTTACCCCTTATATTGGTTAATGCTTCTTGATAATTAAAAGTTCCCTAAATAAGGCCATAACCAAAACTTTAAATATGGGAGCATGTTAACTCAAATAATGAAACAATTAGTCTAAATTAATATTTTATTGGGGGTTTTCTTATTTGTTATGCATGAATTTTATTATTTTATCCTTTTAATGGTATTTTTAATAATATTTGTATTTTAATTAAGCGATTAAGCACATATTCATAAAATATTTATGCATAATCCTTTTATTTTATTCCATCCGAACAAGCTTGTTATTTAATTCATTTATTTATGAGATCATGATAAAGAATCCATGAAATAAATTACCACGAAAAATAAGTAATAAAATTTATATAATGATCAGAATATTTATCTACTATTTTTCTTATTGAGTGGATAATAAATAAACCATTAACTTTAGGGAAAAATATTTATGAGCCAGTCATGGATCAAGTTGCAGTATTTGACCTTTATCCCATGTATCACCTGGATTGACATCACCTTATATCCGTCATGAACCACCTCTAATCACTTGATATCTCCATACTTATATATGTTTACTAACTAATATATGAGGGTAACTAATGTAATGGTAACCGATTTTACATAAAAGAAACTTTGGAAATGTAGGTCCTTACATAATAAGAGGAGGGGATGACTCACATAACATCATTTCAATTTAATAATAACAATTTAAAAAATCCATGCAATAATTAAGTTAAAAAATTCCAAACCATACACATGTTGGTCAAGATCATAATCACCCATTCGTGAAATTAATACACATTAAATAAACTAGATTTAATTTCAACCTCTCTCGATTAATATAAAATACACTCAAATAAATTAATTATCCTAATTAATTATTTAATTTTTATATCCATCCAAATAGTTTTTGAGATTCAAATCCACAATAATTTAAAAAAAATTAAAAAAATTAATTTTATTTAAAATTAATTATGTACATGATGTGTACATGGTGGAAATATGGCATATACCTATTTGAACCACCTGACATGGTTATCATCATTTAATATGAACTCACATAGAATGTAGCATAAAAAATATGTCTTATAATTAAATAAAGTGTTTTATCAATAAATGAAACATATACAGATGTAAATTATATAGGGTGTAATGCTTTTTAAATAAGGAAGAGAACCCGATGTGCAATAACAATACACAATGTGTAGTTTTAAATTTAAAATGGAAACTAATTTAGCATTTAATATTATTAATAAACTATCCCATTCCATGTACCACCAATCAATGACACATGAAAAATGGGTCAACATGAAAAATAAGGAATAAAATATACATCATGATTAGAAAATTTATCAACCGGTTTGTTTATTGATTGGATAACAAACAAACTATTAACCTTAGGGAAAAAAACTCTATGATCTAGTCTTGGATTGAGTTGCAGTATTCCAACTTTGTCCCATGTATCACCTAGGTTTATTTCACCTTATTTCTATCTTTGACCACCTCTAATCACCTGAGAGCTGCATCATTATAAATTCTTTACTTACTCACATATAAGGGGAACCAATGTAATGTTTATCAGTTTTACTTAAAATAAACATAGGAAAAATAGGTTCTTACATAATAAGAAGAGTGAATGACTCGTATAAAATCATTTTAATTTAATAATAATAATTACAAAAACCCATGAAATAATTAAGTTACAAAAATGAAAACAATAAATTGGTTGTTCAATCTCATTATCACCCATGCAAGAAATGAATACACATTAAATAAAATATATTTCATTTCAACCATTCATAGTTAAGATAAAATACAATAAAATTAATTAATTATATTAATTAATTAATAAATTCATTTATTTTAATATCCATCCAAATAGTCCGAGAGATTCATATCCATTTTAATTTTACACAAAATTAAACAAATTAATTTTATTTAAAATTAATTATGTACATGATGTGTACAAGGTAGAAATATGGTACATACCTATCCAAAGTACCAGGTATGGTTATCATCATGTACTATGAACTGACACAACATATAGAATACACACCATGTCACAAAATTACATGGAGTGTGGTATCAATAAATGAAACATAGACACATATAAACTATACAGGGTGTAATTATTTTTAAAGAAGGCAGAGAACACGATATGAAATAAAAATACATGATGTGTAGTTTTGAATTTAACATGGAAAATAATTTAGTATTTCATATTATTAATAAAATATACCATTCCATATACCATTAATTAATGACACATGCCTAGGGACTGGATGCATATTTAAACCATAAATATTTATGAGATACAAAACACGTATTCTAACCACATGCTATGTGACCTTGATGTTGCACGAATATTAGTCACATGCATCGTGTAATAAATACACAACACATATTTGTATATTTTTTTTACTCTGATATGAATTGATGGTTTTAAACATAGTGGAAGTTCATATTTGGTCAATTCCAAACTGGTTTTTTTCAAATATAATGAATTTTATACAATGTACATGATGATAAATGTCATGAACAAAAAATTAAATCCGATGAAAATTGAAAAATATTTCTAGAACCAAGAGATATGATAGTTCTCATGTTAAATTTATAATTAATTTAAATTAATAATTACCTTGATCTTGATATTATTTCTTTGAAGAATATTTTGATCATTCAAACCACCATTTTATTGTACCATTTTCACATTTATAGGATCCAAATAATAATTCCTCTAGTAGGGATCCACATATGCCCCCTATGATCTCAAAGCATCATCGATGGTACTCTGGGTTCTAGCATAGTGGTACTTATTATATTTCATTGCTCCATTTTATTTCAACACATTTATTTAATATTGAAGAATTGATTCCCATTCTACCATTATAGAAAAGAGGGGGAGGGTGGAAGCTTTCAGTTGTTGAGATAATTTTAGAGAATATACCTTATAAGGTTGAGATAATATCTACAAGGGATGTGTTGTACACAACAACATCTAACCTTAATAAATGATATAACTAGGTATTTATAGAGCTATCTTATAGAATAAATTAGTGCACATATAAATTTTATTATTATCCTAATCCCTAGTGAATACCATGTAATAATAATAATAATAATAATTTCATTATTCCTTACTTTTCATGCACTAAATTCACATTAAAATAAATATCATTTATTTAAATAAATAAATAAATATGTATTTAAATGATATTTAATATGTCATCCCCATTGGACCTGATAACTTGGATTACGCATCCTCCATGTGCAACTAACCTCAAATAATAAACATTATTCATTCAACAAATAAATAATTATTTATATTATCTATAGTCTTGTGAATAAATATTTATTTTAACATTAAAATCACACATAAATGCAATGAATTAATATTCATGACCAATAAATCTTAAATAAATTTTATTCCATGGTCTGAAGAACAATATTTATTCCAATAATTATTTCGAATAGAATTTAATTGAGATTAATGAAAATACTAAGTGTGTGACCCTCTAGGATACTTCCTTAATGGCATTATGTAGGCTTGGATAAAGTCCAATATCAGCCACTAATAACACATAATGTCACCCATAGAGGAAGAAGTTAATGATGTAATGTCAAAAACCTTATTAGAATACTCATTGTGTATTATAATATGTCACGACCCGTCCCCCGGGGCCTGTTTCGTGACAACCCCAAGTCTGCATCCAAAAAGCCAGGGGCTGGAAACTTGTA
The DNA here is from genome assembly GCA_963277665.1 of Viscum album. NCBI lineage: Eukaryota > Viridiplantae > Streptophyta > Magnoliopsida > Santalales > Viscaceae > Viscum > Viscum album. The sequence continues at coordinate 1,812,112,428 of OY728148.1, forward strand.
CCAAAGGAATTATTCAACAAGTGGGATGCATTTTCCTGAGTACATGTACACACTCACACAAATCTCATCCAAAGTTACTTGAAAGTAAAATCCAAATAAACCATGAATTCATTCCACCAAGTAAAACAAAACCAGAGTACAATGGAAAGTAAAGTACAGGGTGGAAACCCAGGCTAGTATACAAGCCCAAAAAAAATAAAAACATAACAAAAGTAAAACTCCAAGTCCCTGAAGCTATTCCGCCGGTAAGCCTACCTGAAGGGTAGGTGAAGGGTAGTTTCCTAAAGCTGTAGAAGTGCACCTCATCTGTATGACCTCACTGAACACCACTAGGCCCTAGCCCTCCCTGGACTCCGTCAAAGCATTGGTCATCAACACAAGACATGACATGTGCGGTAAAATCCCATTCAAGGGTGAGTAAAACAATACTCAGTATGGAACCCCGGAACCAAAAAGTTAAATCATAAGAGAAAAACAAAAAAGGAAGGCAATGTCAGATCTACTTGGGTATATATGCATACCTATACAATGAACATACATATATACTCATCTTAGACACTAAGAAAACATGTGACCCCAACTACATAGTCAATTTCAGGATTCTTATAAAAGGTTCATGTCATAACACACAAACCAAGAGATCACACTCCACAAGTTTAGCCATCCCTAATAGAATCCATCTGAGAGATTCATTCCATCCAATACAATCCTACCATTCTGAATGGTATGTCTGAGAGAACATGCTCCATTAGGAACATTATACAAGGTCTGACTCTAATTTCGGGCACTATAAGTTTAGTCGTCATATTCATGAGCCCCATGCAAGACTAAGGAAACCCAAGTGAAGAGGCCCACTCCTCATCACTGCACTCAGTTGGGGGAGTGCTGCTCTAGACTAACCTGTGATACCTTAGTCGCTCCTATAAAAAATGCCCCATGCCTCAGTCCATCGAGGGAGCACTAATTACTATATAGGTATCATTTTAATTAAGTTGATGGGATCGCTCCTCATTACTGTGTCCGACAGCCGAGGGAGCTCCATCTCCAATTGAGGACCCACAACCTACCAAGTAGGATAGTACTACTAAGTGACTAGAGGACCCGCACCCTTGTACGACAGTGGATTACCGAATCTGTCAGTTCATGTTTGGAGGACCCGTGCCCTAGTATGAAATGGGAGTAATGACTCCTATAATAGAGGACCCGCACCCTACCCAGTAGGGGAGTACCAACTCTATTTGATCATGTGTGGAGGACCCGTGCCCTGGAACAATAGGGGAGTATTTAATCTATTAGTTTGTTCACTACGGGGGACCCGTAGCCTAGTATGTTAGTGGATTACTGACCCTAGGCTAGAGGACCCACTCCCCAGCATTGCAGGGGAGTACTGACTCTACCATAGCACTACGTAAGGAGGACCTGCACCCTAGAGCGACAGGGGAGTACCGTCTCCTACAATAGGGGACTCGATCCCTACCTAGTAGGGGAGTACCGACTCTATATGTGTTAGGTATGAAGCACCCACACCCTAGTCCAAATGGGGAGTACTAACTCCAAGGATAGATAACCCACTCCCTAGCATGATAGGGGAGTATTGACTCTTCCTTTATGAAATTTGTCAAGAACCGACACCCTAATCTTACATGGGAGTAACATTGTTAGAGGAAACCACTCAAAGGAAAAATGAACCTACACCCAAAACATGGGGAGTCCCATCTCTACCAAATAAGAGGGATAAAAAGTACCCACACCTTGAGTAATCAAGGGGGTAACCGTCTTAACATCTCATCATAAGAATCACCCCAATTCTGCCCAAAGTCTACCCATATCGGGAGAACCTACTCTTATAACCAAAGATGTTGTCCATTAACTGTCTCAAAAACTCACTTAGAGTATATCAAAAGGACCATCTTGTCCCAAGGATCCCAACACCATAAAAATATCATCAAATGGACGCTTCGTTTGAAAGTTACAGACATTTTTGTGAAACATGGGCCGTTTGGGTCTGGGTTTGGTCCGACCCGGACAGACTGAATCAAATCGACCCGTGTACAACCCAGCCAAGCCCACTGGGCCATGGGCCCAGCCTGTTGGGCCATGGGTCCAGCTCACTAGGCTATGGGTCTAGACCAACCCACCTGGCTGGTCACGAACTAATAGCAGCTACCTGGCCCGTTGTTTGAGTGGGCTAGCTCCTTTGGACCAGACTTGGCTATACCACATCCGTTGTCAACCAAGAGATGCCAACTGGCACTACCACCTCATCCATCCAATCTACATCAGAAGATCCTAATTTATGTATACAGTCCAGTCGCATGATTTCAGTCATGCGGTATCACCGCGGTCCATGTGGCGGTTCGAAAAGTCCATCAACCCCATGATGGATGCCATGAGTTCTCTTGACTGCCGCTGCAGGCGACCGATCTCCTTCGCACCAACCGGTTGTTCTGTGGACCACTGAACATGCTCTGGTTTTCAGTTCTTCGAGTCGAAAGAATCCCCGTTACCCTTGTGTTTCATTCTTCATTATCAGGGGCTCAAAACTCCATTGCAATCCCTTCCATCGAAAAGCGACCGATTTCCGGTATCTCATGCACTACCTTGATCCGTCTATAATCATCATTCATCCCTCCTCCATCGTCGTTGCACCAAGAGTGGTTGAACAATGACCGACCGCTCATTATCCCATGAATAACATGAAGAACACGGGAAGAAGAAGAAAATAAAAACAACAATGAAATGAAAAAACCTCCTCCGTAATTTTTCACGATGTTATTCCTCTCCTGTTAGAAATTTTAAACAGAGAAAAATAAAAACATTGAAAAAATATGGAATATTAATTCCCCAGGAACAAGCCTGATAAAAACCCTGCCACAAGAATAATGATCCATGGGTCAAACAGTGTGAGTTGATTCACATTTGTTGTTAAATTTAAGAATGGTGAAGAACAAATTAAAACAAAACCCCTACCTCCAAAGATTCTTTCTATGAAGAAGAATGTCTCCACATTGTCGTCGTTTGTGATTGTCGATCTCCGGTCTCAGTTCTAATATCCAAATCCATCTTCGCCACTTCTCAGTTCACCGAGATTCATCATTGGTCATTCACCAATGAATTATAAAAGGATTATTTCCCCAAAGAATTTAACACCTTTAACCCTCGACCTTGGATCCTTATGTGGTGAAACATGATTCAATGTTTTTTGTTTCATTGTGTCACTGACATTATGTTGTTTCACTTATGAAACAACATTTCCATTTCAAAGCGTTACACTCCATTTCACTACAATAGTTTGAAAGTTTGAAAAATAAAATAAATCAAGTTTATTTTATTTTAACTTTTTCTTTAAAAAGTCCTAAAATTATCTTTCCTAGTTGACCCACGCCAGTTAAAGTTAAGTCCTTTCTAGGAGAATCCCAACATTCTGAGTTCAATGGTGCCCACTAATTTTTAGTTTGAGCACCAATTAAAAAGTTAGAAAAACCCAATCACATGCTTAATTAAATGAACAAAAAAAGTTTAAAATTCTATTTTAGGCTCACCGAGCCTCGAAATTACATGTTTCCTTAGAGTCTGCTATCATAAAAAATCCCATTAAATTAAAAAAAAAACAATTCCAGGGAATTACGGGCTATTACATTCTCACTACCTTAAGAATTTTATTCCCCAAAAAGCAAAAATCTTATCCTCAAGGGAAGAAAATTGAGTTCATATATGGTCCCTATGATACTTACAAGAACACACCTCAATGAACAATATAGGTCTACCACTCTCATGTCCAGCTTCTCCTAGGTCAACATTATGCAACAATGGGCACATGTCTCTTTAGCTGCAACAAGTGGGAAAAGCACTAATCACTCTAATACATTTGTAGTCATGGGGTTCAATGGCTCACTTCCATGCTAACATGATGTAGATAAAAACACAAACCCATATTTCACATCCACCCTTGGATGAATTGTGCTAAAGCCTCCACAAGCATTATGCGTTCAAGGCTGACGCTAAGCACACATGGGTATTTACAAACAAAACAAAGCTTCCCATGAGTGAACATTGGGTCTTAATTACACCTCTGTCTACAACCTCCAGTGGCCACACAAAATTCTGAAACTGGAACACTACCACACTAACTAGCGGTATCTCAGTTGAGTACGGATGGTAAGTAACCATTTCATTGTGCGAAAAAATTATGAGGTCTAACGCTGCCTCCATATAATGATCCAAAACAGGACTCTTGTGAGTGTCCTCCATGTTCTTCAAGGGTTTCCCTTTCACCACAAGGGAAAACACTTATTTACCACCATATACATACCACATAATTTTCCTAATACAGTCAATCTAGGTATGAATGGTAGTATTCCATACCCAGAATGATGTCGTAAGGCCTCAACTCCACAACTAAGCGATCCCAACTGCAACTCTCGCCTCCAAGAGTCAAGTCACACTATCAGCACTAGTTTTTGATCAATGGGATTCCTCTAACAGGAGTCTCTAAGCATGAGGGTCAAGTCCATGGTCCAACAGGAACCTCAAAGTCTCAAATAGAACTCATGGAAAAAAGGAGAATTTCAAGAACCTATGTCAATTTAAAAAGGCATCCAAAAGAAAAGACACATATCGTACCTAGAATTTCTCATGGAGATTCTTGTTCATAAGACAAGATCGCATGAAGATGTCCTCTACCATGTAATAAAGCTCTCTAAGTTTGGCGTGGACCACCTGGGGGTGGTGGTGGCTAAGCTGCAAACTACTTACCACCTCCTAATACTTGTCCATCTCCTCTTCCTTGCCTACCATCTTACAAAACTCCTTGCTCCAAGCATTGTCTCACCAAGGAGTCTTGTCTTATGGCTCCCTCTCAGTGGCACGGTGGGTCAGAAAATATATAGCAAGATTCCCCCACCTGTTGAGAGAGTAACACCACCTCTCCTATGACTAATTTTAGCTTGAAACTGCTCTAATTCCACATACCTATGTGTCTGTGTTCGAGCATGGGTATGCCTCCTATGCCGCGATCCCATCGTCTATCATTGTCTAGCTCTAGAATATGATTCTACCTCATGACCTCTACTATAGGTCACATCCATCAGCTCCTATTCCAGGTATCTCTCAACCCCTAGGAATCACTCTAGAACCCCAACATATATCAAATTGAAAAGGGGTATCACCGATGCCCTGATCTCCCAGCGTAGTCCCTGATCGAAGGTCCGTGCCCTGGATTAAGGGTCCTACACCATATCTATAACAAAACTACTCTTTATTATACACTTAAACATGATTTATTAAATAAACATTAACTTAAGACAACTCTAAGGATTAAGAGGTCTAGTTTCTTGGGAAATTAGGAACATTACATAACAACTTAGAACATAAAACACAACATCTTTATTGAAAACTTATTTTACATGACCTCAACATTCCTTCGTACTTATCATTGCATGGGATAACCCGAGGACATGAATAAGAAAAGGGTGATCTATAAAGACTATTAAGGGAGTAAACAAGGAATAACATGAATAATATAGTACATGTTAGACAATAGTAATATCAACAGAGCACAATTAAAACATGAACATAAAGGCATGATATAGCAAGATTATCATAGCTTGGAAAAGTGGAAACAACATTTAACATGATATTAGCATGAGCCAAGGCTCATTGTATATGGAGCATGAGTAAAACCTCATTACTGTTGAATTATAATGAGTAAACCCTCATTTCACTTGATGTATCATGATACTAATCTTTACCCAATGCATTGGAGCGTTATCCGGGCACACCTTTCTTAATCATTTCATTTCATTCATAAGTGTGCCACATGGATCATACAACATGGAATAACTCAACATCATTATTTATTACATGATAAAGGAATGTGGAATACTATATAATCAATAATTAAATGTGAATAAAGGTGAATACCCTTGATAGAGAAATGGGCATGGTATTCACTACACAATGACTTTGGCTTGGAAAATCACGATGAAATTTTGGCAGCATAACATCATGACATAAGAATTTATAAAAATGGCTGATGATAGTGAAAAAGTTATCTCATAATATGTACATGAAATGGATATTAAGGGGTCTTATATATACATATAATAACATATGTAACACAATTTAGATGCATAATTTAAAATAATTTCTTGAATGTAAATGAGAAGAGAGAAATTCCATACAGAATTTTTGCATGGTAACAGGTGTGAATGTGAGGAATTAATGGGAGATAAATAGGTATATAATCATTAAAACATAATAATGTAAGTATGGTAGAGGTGAAAAATCATACCCCAAAATTTTTAATTGAAAATAAAAGGATATAACAACTTAAATAAATTTGGACAAAAATGAGAAAGTAAGAAATCCCTTAACTTGAAGTGTGACCCCAAAGGCTTGGAGAGGCTTCATAGAGGTTTATTGGGAGTTTGGGGAGCCTTGGGGTTGTTCTAGAGAGAGTATAGAAGTTGTTGGTTGAGATTCTAATGGTTTGAGTGATTAGTAATGGGAGATTGAGTGGGTTTATATAGGAAATGACACAAAATTATTTATTATTTAGGTTTTGGACACTACACTTTATACTAATCAAAACCACAAACCAACCCATGGATTTTTAAAATGGGGAGAGTAAAAAATTATTTTATAATCCCAATATATTAACATAATAAATATTAGGCTTTCTTATGTGGAGGTGAGTTACACTCTCAAGGAAATCATTTTCAAATGTTAAAATGTTTTCTAAGTCTTGGAGGGTCCACTAAGGACCCATAAATTTAATAAAACCAATATAAAATAACATTATTTTAAGGGTAAAGAATATATTGACCAAAATACCTTTTATTACATTTTATTACATCACTATTGGGTCATTATGATGTCATAAAAAACATTATATATTTAAACGGTATTTAATTTTTACCCAAAAATTTGACTGTATTAGAAAATCATGAAAAATTAACCATTAGATATTTGAGACTTTTTGAATAAAAAATAATATTAATTTTAAATAAATAATTTTATAAATATTTTAATTTTAATTTTTATGATAAAAACAATTATTTATAAAAAATTCATGGGTTTTGATAAAAACACATTTCAAACCTCAATAAAAATTACAATTGTATTCATAAAAATTATATGATCATTTATATTTAATAATATGTAATTTTGATATAATATTAAAATATTATCTAATTCAAAAATCCATTAATTCTTCAAAACATATTTCTTAATTCAATATTAACTAAAAATACTATTTTTTACTTTAAAAACCAATTACAAAGTAACCATTATAAAATGAATGAATATTATTTATAGAACAATAATGAACATAATTATAGTGCTAGGGTTTTGTTACATAACCCCTTACAACACCCTCATAAGACATAAGGGTAAGTTGTGTGATGGTGACAAACTCTTGGGGAGGCTCAGATTACATCACTCAGGTGGTAATCTCTATTAACTTCCACTTCTCCTGTAGGCAGTTCCGTTCAAGCTTAATGGGTTGAAGCTTGGATTGGGATTGGTCAAGAGCAAATCCCAATGACTCAAACTCCTTTCCAATCTCTGAAGAATGGCCTTAGTACGGAGCAATTATATTGGATGAGGGCATCACTTCCTTTTTCTGAGTAAATTGGATTTATTAAATCCCTATATTTATACTAATCATGTGATCATTTCTCAATGACTATATTAGAAATGCTAACTATTATTAATATTTTTTTAAAATTTTAAAAACATAAAAACAAGGAAGTGAATATGTCTTATATAACAATTTTTTCATAATAAGGCATTTAATCAGATCAAGAGAAATTTTCATTAATAAAATTTTGGGTCGTTACAATCTCTCCTCCCCCCTTAAGAAATTTCTCCCTTGAAATTTCATTTTTCCAACACGGAAATAGATGTGGGTAAATATGCCTCATCACTTCCTATAGTTTCCACATTTCTTCTTCAAACTTGTGGCTACTTCACAACACTTATATGAGGAGGAGTGTCTTATTTCGTAGAATTGTTTGCCTATGATATAATATATTCACCAGCTTCTCTTCATAAGAGTGTTCATTCTCAAAAGGTACCACATATGTTTTTAGTACATGTGCTGAGATAGGTATGTAATTCTCCAAGAGTGATACATGGATTACAGCATGAACTTGAGATAGGTTCGGTGGGAGTGCTGGTCGATAGGCCACTACTCCAATGCGATCAATGATCTCAAAAGGGACGATGTACATTGGACCAAGCTTTCCCTTCTTCCCAAATATTATAACTCTCTTCCATGGTGATATGCGGAGGAATACCATGTCTCTGACATTAAACTATAAGTCTTATTGATGATTATCTGTACAGATCTTTTTTCAACTCTGAGTAGCTTTAATGTGCTGCAGGATGGTCTTAACCTTATCCACCATTTATTCTACTATTTATGGACCTAGAAGTTTTTTCTCCCTAAATTCATCTCAAAATATTCACTGTTCTACACCTCTTCCCATAAAAGGATTCATAAGGAGCCATTTGGATTCTTGATTGGAAACTGTTATTGTAGGATAACTCAACTAGAGGAAGATGTTGATCCCATTATCCTTGGAAGTCCATTGACCATTCTCTCAACATGTCCTAAAGTGTTTGTATAGTCTACTCATATTGGACCTTAGTTTGAGGATGATAAGATGTACCGAAGTTCAGATCAATATTCATAGTGTGTTGGAGACTTTTCCTGAACTTAGAGGTGAATCTTGGATATCAATCTAATATAACCAATAGTGGTACTCCATGCAGCTTCACCACTTATTTGATGTATATTCGTTCTAGTTGATCCAATGATAAATCCTCTATAATTGCAATGAAGTGTGCAGTTTTTGTAAGACAATCCAAAATAACCCAGATATCATTGTTTCCTTTGGATGTCTTCAGAAGTCCGGTGGCAAAGTCCATAGTGATGTTTTCCTATTTATATTTTGGTATGGGTAATGGTTGCATCATACCCTTAGACATTTGGCTCTCAACTTTCCCTTGCTAACATACCAGGCACTTTAATTTATACTCAGTGATCTCCTTCTTCATGTTATCCCACTAATAAGGTTCTCAGAGATCTCGATACTTCTTTGTGTTTCCTGGGTGGATGGAGAAATTTGAACTATGTGCATCAACGAAAATTTCATTCTTTAACTATATATTTGATGGAACACATAGTCTTGAACCATATATCACAATTCATTCTTCATTAACATTGAACTCTGAGGATTTACCTTTTCTGATAGTTTCCAATTTCTTCTAAATTCATACATCATCATTTTGAGTATCCTTTAACTTTCTAAAAGAGACAGTTGAGCAATCATTTGTGAAAGGATTTATGAAGTTCCTTTCTTTATGATTCCAATGTCCATATTCATAAAATCTAAGAATATTGGATCCTTTTCAATTATCATCAATGAAATAATCATTGGGTCCTTTATTTTTAGAGCATCTACCACCTTGTTCGCTTTACCAGAGTGGTAATGGATTGAGCAGTCATAGTATTTTATCAGATCTAACCATCTTCATTAGCGTATATTCAGCTCTTTCTGTGTGAATATATACTTGAGGATTTTGTGATCTGTATATATTTAACAATTCTACCGAAAGAGGTAATTTCACAAAAATTTTAAAGTGAAGATTACTATAGCCAACTCCAGATCATGTGTTGGATAGTTTTTCTCATTAACTTTTAGTTTCCTTGAAGAATAGGAAATGAATTTATCATTTTTCATCAACACAAAACCTATTCTATTCTTTAAATCATCATGGAATACCAAAAAAATTCTCCACTTGTTGGTAGTGTGAGCACGGGTGCAGTGATAAGCCTCCTTTTCAACTCCTTGAAGCTATCTCCACATTCATCACTCCAGTAAAACTTAATTCCCTTCTGAGTTATCTTGGTAAGAGGTTTGAAAATCATGAGACATTTATCACAAATTGGATATAATATCCCGCTAACCCAAAGAATATATGTATATCCATCACCAATATTGGCCTCAACCATCCCTCAATTGTAGCTCTTGGAGGGATCTATAGATATCCCATTGCTTGAGATGATATGACCCAAAAATGAGACTTCATTCAACCAGAACTCACACTTGTTGTACTTTGTAAAGAGCTTATCCTTTCACAAGGTCTCTAGTACAGTGCTTAGATTCTCTCGATGATCCTCCTTGGTTTTGAAGTATATTAGAATATCTTCTATAAAGAATACCACAAAATTTTGAGGTAATCCCTAAAGTCTATATTCATCAATTCCATCAATATTTATGGAGCATTAATGAGTCTAAAAGGCATTACTATGAATTCATGGTGCTCCTACCTTGTATAAAAATCAGTCTTGGAGATATTCTCTTTACTCACCCTTACTTGGTAATATCCTAACTGAAAATCCACCTTGGAGAAGTATTTTTCTCCATGTAGCTGATTGAAAAGGTCATCAATTTGGGGTAGAGGATACTTGTTCTTTATAGTGATTTTTTTCAGCTCACGATAATAAATGTAAATGCGCATTGACCCATCCTTCTTACTAATGAATAGGACTGGTTCACCCCATGGTGAAGCACTTGGGTGGATAAAACCTTTATCCAGATTCTCTTATAGTTGTTTCTTTAGCTCCTAATACTCAACAATAATCATTCTATATGATTTCTTGGATATTGTAAAATCCCCAAGTATAAGATAAATCAAGAATTCAACATCTCTTCTGGGAGTAAGACCAGACAATTCTTTAGGAAACACTTCAGTGAATTCCCTCACAATAGGCATGTCTTCAAGGATGGTTTCTTCCTTAGACCCAATCATATGAGCATGATATATGTGATCATAGGGTAGTAATTTCCATACTTGAGATGATGGTAATAAATAAGATTCATCCTCCTCCTTTCACTTGTACATAATCGAGGGTCAATTCTCCATATGTGGAGTGATTTCCCTCTCACAACAATTTCTGTTGTCTCTATACAGGGAAAGCCAATCCATGCTAAGAATTTCATCAAATTCCACCAGAGGGAGTATGAAAAGGTTTTCTGGGATGTTCAATCCATAGATTGTGACAGGGGAGGATTTATATTCATAGGATGCAATGATTTACCCATTTTTCGTTCTCACTGACATATCTACTTCCATGATTTTTGGTGGTGTTGGGATTGTTCTTCTAAAATTTTGGAATATAAAAAAATGTGTAGAACCAGAATAAAAAAGCATGCTCATTATTCATGAATGAATAACTAGGGTACCTGTCACCATTTACTTGTTGGGGTTCGCATCGGTAGTAGTGATGAAAAAATATTTCCCTTGCTAACTTGGAGGTTGTTGGTTGCCTCAAAAACCCTTATCATAGGACACTAGTTGTCAAAGTTCCCTGGTTCTTTGAAATTGAAGTAATTAATAGTGCCCTGAGGTTCTAATGGAGCATTCCTCTCCTTTCTCGTAGTAGTGGGTTTTTCTTGTTGTAAGTTAATGGCCAGGTGCCCTTCTCTTCCACACCTAAAGCATTTCCTCATCCCCTTTAGGCAATTTATAGGGTTCTTCTTTCCGCACCTTTGGCAAGTGGGCTGCTGGAATTTCTTAGCACTGTTGGATTTATCCATCGGACCTCCATAATTAAATTCCACTTTATTCTTATTATACCCATGATTTCCATGAGATTATCCAATCTCCATTTCAACTTTGAAAGAACATCAAACAATTTCCTTATAGATTTCAAAGTCATGGATCACCAGGGCTTTTTGTAGGCTAGGTTTTAGCCCACCAAAGAAGCAGTTAACCTTGCATTCAGGGGTGACGGAAATGCCAAAGGCATATCGTGCAAGCCTTGTGAAGTTTTCCTAATACTCTTTGATGGCTTCATTTTCTTTTTTCTTGGGGTCAAGGAAGTCCCTTTCTTTCTTAAGTCGGAGGGTGCATGAAAAATATTTATCAAAAAACATTTTCTGTAAATCCTTCCATTCCAACTCCTTGATCTCTTCCTCAGGATCCCTATTTTTGATCAATGTACACCATTTATCAGCTTCACCCTCCATATGATAATCATCAAGAAGAATTTTCTCTTTTATAGAACACTGAAGGATGGAGAAGATCTTTTCAATATATTTGATCCATTTTTCAGTGATTTAGGGATTATATGATCCATTAAAAGTAGGAGTCCTTTGTCTCATGAAGGTCTCGATTGTGGATTTTTCTTTCTTGGGGGGGAGTGGACATTTTTTTGACCCATGTTTCTATTCAAAACTTTATTTAACTGAGAGTATCATGACAATGTTTTTGATTCCCACTTCCATCGAATTGGGAATCTAATTAGAGTAATCATCACATTGATCTTCACATCAGCTTTTATCCCGAGTCCTCCTATTACCGACCATTGGCTAAAATAAATGGAAAGTTAGGGGAAACACATTAAGGGGAATCCAAATTCAAAAAGGGGTAACTTATAAATTAAATTTATTTTCTTAACTTATGAATTTTTGGGATTCAATCTATGTTATCCATGATCTACTTCTCAACATATACTCTTAGGGGATTTTTTATTCCCTTAATAATGGTTCATACTAATCTCATGAATTTACCAAAGAATATCTTCTGTGAGTGTCTCAACCAAGAGTGCAGCAAGGCCCATTTCCATGCACCGGTTCTTGTTCAAGTCTAGATCAAAATTTTCTTTTCGGGTTTTACCCCTAGATACATTTGTGCCAGAGCCACATCTACTTATTCATATCCAGACAGGGATGTTTTTTCTTGATAAACCACTTACTCAATATTCATCAAAATTTAGGGATGTTTTTATTATACTTAGTCTTATCCCTAAGACTTTCACCAGGGTTTTGTAATCCTAGATCTTAAAAATCACTAATCCTATCCTCCGATACCAACTACAACAAACATGCTCTTTATTACACACTTAAACATGATTTATTACATAAAAATTCACTTAAGAAAACTTTGAGGATTGAGAGGTCTAGTGTATTGGGAAATTTGGAACATTACATAACAACTTAGAACCTAAAACCCAACATCTTTATTGAAAAATTATTTTACATGACCACAACATTCCTTCATACATAACATTGCATGGGTTAACCTGAGGACATGCATAAGAAAAGGGTGATCTATAAAGAATAGTAAGGGAGTAAACAAGGCATAACATGAATAATATAGTACATGTTAGACAATAGGCATATCAATGGATAACAAGAGAAATATGAACATAAAGGCATGATATAGAATGATTATCATAGCTTGGAAATGTGGAAACAACATTTAACATGATATTATCATGATCCAAGGATCATTGCACATGGATAATGATTAAAACCTAATTGAACATGAATTATAAAGTAAACCCTCATTGTAATTGGCATATCAGGATACTAATCTTTACCCAATGCATTGGAGTGTTATCAAGGCACACCCTTCTTAATCATTTCATTTCATGCATAAGTGTGTCAATGGATCATACAACATGGAATAATTCAACATCATAATTTATTCAATGATAAATAAATGTGGAATACTATATAATCAATAAGTAAATTTGAATAAAGGTGAATACCCTTGATAGATAAAGGGACATGGTATTCATAACACAATGACTTTGTCTTGGAAAATCGCGGTACAATTTCGGTATCATAATGAGGTGAAATAAGAATTCATAAAATGGTTGATGAGAGAGAAATGGTTATCTCATCATATGTGTAGTACCCCTATTTCTGGTATATAGCCCTTTCTTGATGCTTTTCAGGGTTTTAAAGTTAAGGGTGTTGAATGGGAGAGTCGGGAGAACTTGGATTGATGTTTGGAGGCAATGGGGAAGTCGCATGGTCGGCTCACGGTTTGTCTAACTGTGCGGCCAAACCGTGCGCAGTGGGTCTTGAAGGCAGTGGCTTCTGCATGGTCAGTGCATGTTTTTTCTAACTGTGCGGCCAAACCGTGTGTAAGGGATGCTCGAGGCAGAAGCTAACACATGGTTAGCGCACAGTTTTTCAAACCGTGCAGACTAATCGTGCGATCACTTAAAGTTAGATCCTAAAATTGTAGATCTAACTCGTTTTGCCTTTAATTTCCTTGTTTAAACCCCCTAAGTAGCCCTAACTCAGGATTACTCTCTCATAAAGGTTGTAAGACTTCTCCCAAGTATTCCGGAGGTGATCCGAAAGCTTCTCTTGGAGAATCGAAGTCGGATTCTCAAGGTATGTGATCGTTCTTGATCGATTTCTTAGATCTACTTAGATCTACTTCTCCTCTTCTCTCGTTTTCTTAGAACTATGCACATTATGGGTATATCTAAGGGTGTGGATGCCAAATATGACAAGTTTTGGTCTTGGTTGTGTTATGAGAAGAGATCTAAGGAGGGTTTTTTGGAGTTTTGACCCGATGTTCTTGTGCGTTCTTCGTCTGTGGTTTGGTTTTTCACAATTTGTTGAGGTAGGTGGCTTCACTCTCAATTCCTTTTTCTTAGAACTTGAAGGCTTAGTTCAAATTGATTTAATCGCTTGGTTTTTATTGTGAACTTGTGGTGAAAAACATGTTATAAATCTTCTTTAGTGATGATTTATGGGTTTTGATGAAATTGTGGAAATTGAAAGAATGGTTGTGAAAAGTGTTTTGTTTTCTTGATTTTAAAATAGTGATTTTAAAATATGGTTTTGCTGGATTTGGAAAATGGGTTTCAGGAAAAACGGGTTTTCAATAAAAGGGGAATGCTTTATTGAATGTTTTTTAACACACTTGGTTTTGGGCATGGATTTCATGGGTTGTGGTGTGTGTTCATATGCATTGGGATGGATAAGGGTGAGAAGTCCCCCCATCAATATGTTGGGACGGATAAGGTCGTTAAGTACCCCCATAAAGGTAGTCCATTAAGTGACGGATTAGTGGAAGGATAACTCACCACTCGCGAGTATAGGGAGGTCCAGGTTGCATGCATGGTTGGTTGTGTGGATTGGTGAAACGGAACGAATGTGATAGATGTAAATGTGAATGGAATTGGGAACTTTTCTTGATTTCTTTTCTTATGAAAGATTGGTTTCGTTGGAAAATGGTTTTGACATGGAACTTGTTATATTGTGAACTGTTTTTTTGGAATTGTTTTATATAAATTGTTTTATATAAATGTGCTACCATGTTTTATCCTAGAGGCATGGGTTGGGAAGTCATCAGGGAAAACCTACTGAGTTTCATTACTCACCCCCTACTTTGGCACGTTGGTGCTTTTGCAGATGTCATATACTAGGACGTTGGAAAAGGTAAAGTGTCACATGTTTATAGCACTGATTCGTGACACTTGGGATGGTTCGTGATGTTGGAGCTTGGATCTTGTGGAGCATGGAGTTGGGTTGTTGTCTTGTAGTCTTTGAGTTAGTCTTTCAGCTGTTTAATATGATGTTTTAGTGTTGGTTTTCTCTGTGGTACTCTTGGTTGGTTCTTGATAAACAATGATTGAGTTTTATAAGTTTTTATCATTCATCATTTAGTTGTTTAGTTTGGTTATGGTTGTTGGTTTTCTGGAATGTTTAAAAAAGGGTAAATCGTCCCCCACTTGTTTGAAACCCTTCGGCATTTATTGCCAGCCTTTGCCGCCTTGGGGATGTCACTTAAGGCCAAGTAATGACTTGTTACACTCTCAATACAATGAGAATTGGTGGGTCATTACAATATGTAAATGAAATGGAGATTAAGGGGTCATATAGATACATTTACCAACACATGTAATTCAATTTAGATTCAAAATTTAAAATAATTTCTTGAATGTAAATGAGAAGATAGAAATTCTTTATGGAATATTGGCATGGTAATAGGTGTGCATGAGAAGAATTAATGAGAGAAAAATAGTTATCTAATAATTAAAACATAAGAAGGGAAGTTTTGGGGAGGTGTAAATCATACCCCAACATTTTTAATTGAAAATAAAAGGGTATAACAATAGAAATAAATTTGGACAAAATGAGAAAGAAAGAAATCCCTTAATTAGAAGTGTGATCCCAAAGGCTTGTAAAGGCTTGAGAGAGGCTTATTGGGAGTTTTAGGATCCTTGGGGAGATTATATAGAGAGGAGGACATGGTTTGGTTGAGCTTATAATGGTTTGAGTGATGAGGAATGAGAGATTGAGTGGGATTCTATAGGAAAGGAGAGGGAATTATTTATTATTTAGGTTTTAGACACTACACATTAAACTAATAAAAACCACAAACCAACCCATGATTTTTTTCAAATGGGGAGTGTAAAAAATTATTTTATAAGGCCAATGTATGAACATAATAAAATATTAGGCTTTCTTATGTAGAGGTGAGTCACACTCTCAAGGAAATCATTTTTAAAATGTTAAAATGTTTTATAAGTCTTGATGGGTCCACTAAGGCCCCATAAAATTAATCAAACCAATCTAAAATCACATTATTTTAAGGGTAAACATATATTGGCCAAAAAACCCATTTATAATATTTTATCACATCACTATTGGGTCATTATGACGTCATAAAAATATTATATATTTAAACAGTATTTAGTTTTTACACAAAAATTTGATTGTGTCTGAAAATAATTAAAAATTCACGGTTAGATAATTTCAACTTTTTGAATAAAAAAATAAGATCCATTTTAGCTAAATAATTTTATAAATATTTTAATTTTAACTTTTAAGATAAAAACCATTATTTATGTAAAATTCATGGGTTTTGAAAAAAAATGCTTTCAAACATTAATAAAAATTACAATTGTATTCATAAAAATCATACGATCATTTATATTTAATAAAAAGTAATTTAGATATAATATTAAGATATTATTTAATTAAAAAATACATTAATTCATCAAAAAATATTTCTTAATTTAATATTAACTAAAAATATTATTTGTGCTCTAAAAACCATTTACAAAGTAACAATGATAAAATGAATACATATTCTTTATAGAAAAATAATGCACATAATCATAGTGCTAGGTTTTTCTTACATAACCCCTTATAAAACCCACATAAGACCTAAGGGTAAGGTGTGCGATAGTGAAAGAATCTTGGGTAGGCTCAGATAACATCTCTTGGGTGGTAATCTATATTAACTTCCACTTCTCCTGTAGGCGGTTCCATTCAAGATTAACATGTTAAAGCTTGGCTTGGGGTTGCTCAAGAGCAAAGCCCAACGATACCAAATCCTTTCCAATCTCCAACAAATGGCCTTAGTACGAAGAAATTCTATTGAATGAGGCCATCACTTTCTTTGTCTGAGTAAATTAGATCTATTAAAGGTCTATATTTATACTAATCATGTGATCATTGTTCAATGACTATATTAGAAATGGTAACAATTATTAACAGTATTTTAAAATTTTAAAAACATAAAACCAAGGAACTAAATATTTCTTATATAAACATTTTACATAATAAGGCATTTAATCAGATCAAGAGGAATTTTCATTAATAAAATTTTGGGTCGTTAAAATCTTCCCCCCTTATGAAATTTCACCCTTGAAATTTTACTTTTCCCACAATAAGATAAATGTGGGTAAATATGCCTCATCACTTCCTTTGGTTCCCATGTTTCTTCTTCAAACTTGTGATTTCTCCAAAACACTTTTATGAGGAGCATTGTCCTATTTCATAAAACTATTTCCCAATAATCTAAGATCTTCACCGACTTCTCTTCATATAAGTGGTCATTCTCTAATGATACCACCTATGAATTTAGTACATGCATTGAGATAGGTAAGTAATTACTCAAGAGTGATACATGGAATACATCATATACTTGAGATAGGTTCAGTGGGAGTGTTGATCGAAAGGCCACTGCTCCAATGCGATTAAGGATCTCAAAAGGGCCGATGTACCTTGGACCAAGCTTTCCCTTCTTCCCAAATATTATAACTCTCTTCCTTGGTGATATGCGGAGGAATACCATGTCTCTAAACTCAAACTACAGGGCTTGTTGATGATTATCAATATAGTTATTTTGTCGACCCTGAGCATCTTTTATGTGCTGTTGGATGGTATTAACCTTCTCCACCATTTCCTTGGCCATTTATAGACCTAGGTGTTTTTTCTCCATAGCTTCATCCCAACATTCAATTGTTCTACACTTCTTCCCATAAAGGGCTTCATAAGGTGCCATTTGGATGCTTGAGTGGAAACTATTATTATAGGAGAACTCAACCAGAGTATGATTTTGATAGCATCATCATTTTAAGTCCATTGAGCATGCTCTCAACATTTCCTCAAGTGTTTGGATAGTCCACTCATATTGGGAATTAGATTGAGGATGATAAGTTGTACTGAAGTTTAGATCAGTATTCAGAGTGTGTTGAATAATCTTCTAGAACTTAGAGGTGAATCTTGGATATCAATCAGATACAATCGATTGTGGTAATCCATATATCCTCACCACTTCTCTGATGTATATTCATTCCAATTGATCCAATTAGAAATCCTCTCAAATTTTGCTGAAGTGTGCAGTCTTTGTAAGACGATCCACAAAAACCCAAATAGCATTGTTTTTTTTGGATGTCTTCAGAAGTCTGGTGACAAATTATGTGGTGATGTTTTCCCATTTCCATTTTGGTATGGGTAATGGTTTCATCATACCCTTAGACTTCTGGCTCTCAGCCTTCACTTGCTAACATACCAGGCACTTCGATGTATACTCAACAATCTCTTTATTCATGTTATCCAACTAATAATACTCTAAGATATATCGATATATCTTTGTGTTTCCTAGGTTGATGGAGAAATTTTAACTATGTACATCATCTAAAAGTTCATTCTTTAACTCCAGATTTTATGGAACACATAGTCTTGACCCATATCTCACAATTCCTTCTTTATTAACACTGAAATCCGAGGATTTCCCTTTTTTGATAGTTTCCAATTTCTTATGAATTCCCACATCATCATTTTGAGAATCCTTTAACCTTTCAAAAAGATACGGTTGAGAAATAATTTATGAAAGGATTTATGATGTTCCTTTCTTTATGATTCCCATGTCCATCTTCATCAAATCTAAGAATATTGTATCCTTTTCAATTATCATCAATTAATGATTTGTTGGGTCCTTTCTTCTTAGAGCATCTACCACCTTGTTCGCTTTTCCAGGGTGGTAATGGATTGCGTAGTCATTATATTTTATCAAAGAGGTAATGTCACCAAATTGTTAAAGATAAGATTACTACAGCCAACTCCAGATCATGTTTTGGATAGTTTTTCTCATAAATTTTTAGTTTCATTGAAGCATAGGCAACGAATTTGTCATTTTGCATCAACACATAGCCCATGCCCTTATTATAAGTATCACTGAATGCCAAAAAAGTTCTCCATTTGTGAGTAGTGTGAGTATGAGTGCAGTGATAAGCCTTCTTTTTTAACTCCTTGAGTTGTCTTCGCATTCATCACTCCAAGAAAAATTGAATCCCTTCCGAGTTAGCTTAGTAAGAGGTTTTGAAAATCATGAGAAATTTATTACAAATCAGCGATAATATCCCACTAACCTAAGGAAGATACGGATATCCGTCACCAATATTGGGCTCAACCATCCCTCAATTGCAGCTGTTTTGGAGGGATCCATAGATATCCCATTGCTTGTGATGATATGACCCAAGAATGAGACTTCCATCAACAAAAACTCACAGTTGTTGTACTTTGAAAAGAGATTATCCTTTCACAAGGTCTCTAGTACAGAGATTAGATTCTCTTGATGCCCCTCCTTGGTTTTGAAGTATATTAGAATATCATCTATAAAGACTACCACAAATTTATTTATGTAATCTATAAAGAATCTATTCATCAATTCCATGAAGATTACTGGAGCATTAGTGAGTCTAAAAGGAATTAATATGCATTCATAGTGCTCGTACCTTGTATGAAAAGTAGTATTTGACATATTCTCCTTATTCACACTTACTTGGTAATATACTAACCGAAAATACACCTTAGAGAAGTATTTTTCTCCACGTAGCTGATTGAAAAAGTAATCAATTCAGGGTAGAGGATACTTGTTCTTTAGTGTGATTTTTTTGATCTCACGATAATCAATGCAAAGGTGCAATGACCCATCCTTCTTCTTGACGAAGAGTACTGGTTCACCCCATGGTGAAGCAATTGGTCATGTAAACCCTTTATCTAGATTCTCTTATAGTTATTTCTTTAGCTTCTAAATCTCCACAATAGGCATTCTATATGAATTCTTGGATATTGTAAAATCTCAAGGTATAAGATAAATATAGAATTCAACATCTCTTCTAAGAGTACGACCAGACAATTCTTTAGGAAACACTTCAGTGAATTCCCTCACAATAGGCTTGTCTTCAAGGATGGTTGCATCCTTAGAATCAATCATCTGAGCATGATATGCATGATTATAGGGTAGTAATATCCACACTTGAGATGATGGTAATAAATAAGATTCATCCTCCTCTTTGAACTTGTACAGAATCGGGGGTCAATTTACCATATAGAGAGTGATTTCCCTCTCCAAAAATTTATGTTGGATCTATATAGGGAAATCCAATCCATGCTAAGAATTGCATCAAATTCTATCATAGGGAGTATGAAGAGGTTCGCTGGGAAGTTCAATCCATAGATTGTGATAGGGGAGGAGTTATATTCATAGTATTTAATGATTTCCCCATTTTTTCTCAATGACATATCTACTTCCATGATTTGTGGTGGTGTTGAGATTTTTCTACTAAACTTTCAGGATATAAAAGAATGCGTAGAAATAGAATAAAAAACACACTCTCTATTATTGAATGAATAACTAGAGTACCTATCACCACTCATTGTCAGGGTTCGCTTTGTTAGTAGTGAAGGAAAAATATTTCCCTTTCTAACTTGTATGTTGTTGGTTTCATCAAAAACCCTTGGCTTAGGACACTAGTTGGAAAAGTTCCCTGGTTCTTTGTAATTGAAGCAATTAACAATGCACTGAGGCTCAAACAAAGCATTCCTCTCCTCTATCACAGTAGTGGGTTTTTCTTGTCAGCAGTTAATGGACAAGTTCCCTTCTCTTCTGCACCTAAATCATTTCCTCACCCCCTTTAGGAAACTTCTAGGGTACTTCTTTCCACACCTTTGGAAATTGGGGCGCTTGAATTTCTTAGCACCATTGGATTTATCCATCGAACTTCCAGAATAAAATTCCACTTTCTTCTTCTTATCCCCATGATTCTTATGAGATTATCTGATCTCTATTTCAACTTTTAGGGAACATAGAATAATTTCCTTATAGATTTCAAAGTCACAGATCACCAAGGATTTTTGTAGGCCAGGTTTTCACCCACCAAATAAGTGGTTAACCTTTCATTCAGGGGTAACGACAATGATAAAGGCATATCATTCTATCCTTGTGAAGTTTTCACCGTATGATCTGATGGATTTATCATCTTTTTTCTTCAGGGAAAGAAATTAACTTTCCATCTTAAGTCGGAGGGTGCATGGAAAATATTTATTGCAAAACATTTTCTGTAAATCCTTTCATTCCAAAGCCTTGATCTTTTCCTCAGGCTCCGTATTTTTTATCAATTTACACCATTGATCAGCTTCACCCTCCATACGATAATCATCCATAAGAAAGTTCTCTTGTTCTAAACATTGAAGGATGGAGAAGAACTTTTCAATAGAGTTAATCCATTGTTGGAAGATTGAGGGATCAGATGATCCATTAAAAGTAGGAGGCATTTGTCTCATGAAGCTCTCGATTGAGGCTTGTTCTTTCATGGGGGGGGGGGTGAACGTTCCTCCTAACCCATGTTTCTATTCAAAACAAGAGTTAACTAAGAGAGTATCATGATAATGTTTGTGATTCCCCCTCCCATCAAATTGAGAATATCATTAGAACAATCATAACATTGATCTTTGCATTGGTTGTTATCCCAAGTCCTCCTATTACCTACCATTGGCTAGAATAAATTGAAATTTAGGGGTAACACATTAAGGGGAATCCATATTCAAAAAGGGATAACTTATAAATTACATTTATTTCCTTAACTTATGAATTTATAGGCTTTAATCTATGTTATCCATGATATACTTCCCAACATATATTCTTAGGGGAGTTTTTTTATTCCCTTAATAATGGTTCATACTAATCTCATGAATTTATCAAATCATATCTTTTGAGAGTGTCACGACCAAGAGTGAAACAAAGCCCATTGTCGTGCACCAATTCCTGTTCAAGTCTAGATCAAAGTGGTATTTTCAGGTTTTACCCCTAGAAACATCTGTGCCAAAGCCACCTCTACTTGTTCATATCCAGACAGGGATGCATTTTCTTGACAAACCACTTAATCAATACTTACCAAAATTTAGGGATGTTTTTATTATACATAGTCTTATCCATAAGGCTTTCACAAGGGTTTTCAAATCCTAGATCCTAAAAATAACAAAACCTATCCTATGATACAAACTATAACAAACCTGATCTTTATTACACACTTTAACGTGATTTATTACATAAACATGAACTTTAGAAATCTCTGAGGATTGATAGGTCTAGTTTCTTGTAAAATTAGGAACATTACATAACAACTTAGAACATAAAACACAACATCTTTATTGAAAACATATTTTACATGACCACAACATTGATTCGTACTTAGCATTGCATGGGATAACCTAAGGACATGCATAAGAAAAGGGTGATATATAAAGTCTAGTAAGGGAGTAAACAAGGCATAAAATGAAGAATATAGTAAATTTTAGACAATAGGAATATCAATAGAGCATAATAAAAACATGAACATAAAGTGATATAGCATGATTATCATAGCATGGAAATGTGGAAATAACATTTAACATGATATTAGCTTGAGCCAAGGATCATTGCACATGGAGAATGAGTAAAACCTCATTGCACTTGAATTATAATGAGTAAACCCTCATTGCACTTGATGTATCCTGATACTAATCTTTACCCAATGCATTAAAGTGTTATCAGGGTGCACCTATCTTAATCATTTCATTTCATGCATAAGTGTGGTACATGGATCATACAACATGAAATCATTAAACATAATCATTTATTCCATGATAAAAGAATGTGGAATACTATATAATCAATATGTAAATGTTCATAAAGGTGAATACCCTTGATAAATAAATGGTCATGGTATTCACTACACAATGACATTGGCTTGGAACATTGTGGTGCAATTTGAGCAACATAACGATGTGACATAAGAATTCATAAAAATGGTTAATGAGAGAGAACGTGGTATCTCATCATAAGTCATGAAATGTACAGTAAGGGGTCATATAGACACATATACCAACATATTTAATTCAATTTATATGCACAATTTAAAATAATTTCTTGAATGTAAATGAGAAGAGAGAAATTCCTTATTGAATGTTGGCATGGTATCAGGTGTGCATAGGAGGAATTAATGAAATATAAATAAGTATATACTCATTAAAACATAATAAGGGAAGTATTAAGGAGGTGAAAAATCATTCCCCAACATTTTTAATTGAAAATAAAAAGGTATAACAACTTAAATAAATTTGGACAAAAATGAGAAAGGAAGAAATCCCATAATTAGAAGTGTGATCCCAAAGGATTGGAATGGCTTGAGAGAAGAATATTGGGAGTTTGGGGAGACTTTGGGGGATTATAGGGAGAGTAGGTAAGGGGTTGTTTTATCTCCTAATGGTTTTAGTGATGAGGAATGGGATATTGAGTGGGTTTATATAGTAAAGTAGAGAGAAATCTTTATTATTTGGGTTTTAGACACTACACATTAAACTAATCAAAACCACAAACAAACTCATGGTTTTTTCAAATGGGGAGTGTAAAACATTATTTTATAAGGCCAATGGGAGAACATAATAAAATATTAGGCCCTCTTATGTGGAGGTGAGTCACACTCTCAAGGAAATCATTTTAAAATATTTAAATGTTTTACAAACCTTGGAGGGTCCACTAAGGCCCCAGAAAATTAATCAAACTAATCTAAAATCATATTATTTTAAGGTTAAAACATATATTGAAAGCAAAAACTTTTATAATATTTTATCACATCACTATTGGGTCATTTTTATGTCATAAAAACATTATATATTAAAATGATATTTAAATTTTACCCAAAAATTCGACTGCCTCAGAAAATCATGAAAAATTCACCATTAGATAATTTTGACTTTTTAAATAAAAAATAATATTCATTTTAACTAAATAGTTTTCTAAATAATTGAATTTTATATTTTAAGATAAAAACTGTTATTTATCAAAAATTCATGGGTTTTGACCAAAAATATCTTTCAAACCTTAATTAAAATTACAATTGTATTCATAAAAACTATATAATCATTTATATTTCATAAAAAGTAATTTAGATATAATATTAAAATATTATCTAATTAAAAAATCCATTAATTCATCAAAATAGATTTATTAATTTAATATTAACTAAAATTACTATTTGTGATTTAAAAACCATTTACAAAGTAACAATGATAAAATGAATGCATATTATATATAGAAAAATAATGTACATAATCATAGTGCTAGGGTTTTGTTATATAACCCATTATAACACCCGCATAAGACCTGAGGGTAAGGTGTGTGATGGTGAGAGACTCTTGGGGAGGCTCAGATAACATCACTCAGGTGGTAATATCTAGTAACTTCCACTTCTCATGTAGGAGTGAAAGGCGCTATCGTGGGCACCCTCAAATGATTAGTGGTTTTTGGGTACTTAGGTGCAACATAGTGGCTGACCAAGGTCCTCTCTCAAAGGATAAAGTAAATTAAAATAACTTCTGAAAGGTATTCTAAAAATAAAATAGAAAAGAATTAAAACACTACTTGAAAGGATGGTGGGGTTTGTTTATTATTTATAAAACTTGAAGAAGTTTTCTATAAGAAGATTGTGATTTTTTTTAATTTTGATATGAAGTTTGATTATAAAGACGCAACAAGAAGATGTTTTTTAGAAAATATTTTAAAAGGTGTAATCGATCTAACTCTACCTCTTCATTTACTTATTAATCATTATCATTTAAATCAATATCCATTTAATTATAATCCTCTAATTTGTTAACCCTCAAACCCTACGAGAGTTAACTTAACCACAAAGATGATTTACTTAAACCCTAGGCTAGCTTCGGAACACGCAATCGCAACACCCTGCTTTGATTGTTGTTCTAAGTTTAGAATATAGTTAGTGGTTAATTAGAGCTCATATAAATTCTTGAAATGAGGATGAATTGTGTTTATGGATTATATTTTAACTCTACAAACTTATCTCGTGTGGTCTTGTATTACCGATTAAGTTCACGCTCTCACAATTTACACAAACTCTCGACCTCACTTGTTTTTGTGTAAATTGTTCTATTTATTTCTTAGTTTCTTAAAATTTCAAAAATCAATTCATGAATCATATTAAGTGAATTATAGTAGCTTGATGATTCAGAACAATTAAATGAAGAGGGTAGAAGACAGATCGATCATTAAAAACTACTCTTCCATGGGCGGTGTGGTCATCATGGAGACATCTGGCATGAGCAAAGGATTGAAAGGGTAGAACCCAATATCATCTCCACTCTTGATTTCAACCAAATTAGTAATATTAAGAGAATAAGAAAAGGTAAGAACACAAAAGATTAATTGAATAAAAATTTAAGATACAAACTTGAAAGAAAATAATTACAAAGAGGAGGTGGGAGAGGAGAGCCTTTTTGGAAGAGATGTTTGCACAAATCCTTACTTCTTACAAGAGTTTTGAGGGGCTCAAAAGAGACAAACTTTCGGCCACACATTATCAACATCTCTACCAAACCTCACAAAGAGTGAAAACATCCTTTAAATAGATTTGTGGAGGGATAGGGTTACAAAACATTATTAAATGTGAAAGGGAAATTCTGCCAAATATTTTAATCCCACTTGCACCGCATAGTTTACCTCAAAATGCATGAATTGTCTGGACTTCTATAAGTATGATTTGTGAATAATCATTTCCTTGAGATTCCCTCAACATTTGGGTCCAATACAAGACTGAATGAAGACGATACGGCCCAAATGGGGAAGTGATGTCCAATCTGGATAGTTTAGTCCATCTTTGTCTTCATGGCCCATTTACTTCACTCAAATGCACGATACATCTCACATGTCCTGAATATAATTTGTCATACATTAAATCCAAAACACATTTAAAAAATTTTAAGTCAAATTAATTTACAGAAAAATATTTATTCCCTAAATACTATAGTGAATGTTAAATGGGTAAAACTGGAATTTGCATCAAATTTGCAAATGAATGATCTAATCCCAAATATTTCATAATTGAACATATTTAGCATAATGTAAGGAAATTATATCATCTATTATCAATAAAATGTTCCATAAAATTTTGTTTTACCAACTCTTCCACACTTACCCTTTTATTTTACATTTATTCACTTCCTCTCTTCTTTCTTCCTTCTTTACCCAATATAAATTCTTTTTTTCTTCTTCTTTTATGTTCTTCAAATTCTTTTTTGACCATCACATTGAACTTCTTATTTTTATTTTACTATGGTACAATTTCCTAAATTTAATTTTTATTTGATTTATGACATGAACTAATCTCAAAGATCTCTTAGATCTTGACCTTGAGATTGAACATAGCCTTAGGGCTCAAATCAGACATTCTCAGTCTATGGGAAGTTTTAACATTCAAATAGTTGGAGAATTTATCAACTCCAAGAACATTTAAATTTTAAACACTTCTAATTCCAACATAAAACAAGAACCAATGGTTGAAAATAATGGAAATGAACTTAATAGAACTATTCGAGAATTGGCTGCACCAGATATTAACTATCAACCAAATTGTATTGCATACCCGAATCTTGAATTGGACTTTGAACTGAAATATGGGTTAATTCATATTCTTCCAAAGTATCATGGATTATCTGGTGAGAATCCAAACAAACATTTCAAAGAATTTAATATGGTTTTCTCAACTCTTAAACCCAGAAATGTTTCTGAGGATCAAATTAAACTAAGAACATTCCCATCCTCACTTGATGGAGTTGCGGAAGACTGGATGTATTATTTACAACCTTAAGATGTAACTTGTTGGAATGATTTGAAATGACTTTTACTTCATAGATTTTTTCCAACATCAAGGACCACTTCCATTCGTAAGGAGATATTGAGGCTTAAGAAAACCCAAGGGGAGTCAATGTATGAGTACTGGGAGCGATTCAAGAAGTTGTGTGAAAGCTTCCCACATCACTAAGTCAGTGAGAAACTCCTAATCCAATACTTCTATGAAGGACTCACAACAATGGAGAGAAGCATGGTTGATGCTATGGTTGGAGGAGAATTGGTGGACAAGACACCAGTAGCTGTACATGCATTGATCGGACAAATGGCCCAAAACTCCCAACAATTTGGTGATCGAGGTACACCACATGTCAGGGGAGTACATCAGGTAAGTCCTTATTCTCTTGAGAGTCATTTGATTGATACCAAGTTAGAGGAATTTACAACTATGGTGAGGAAGATTTCTTTGGCAAAAATGACATCCCAACCTCCTCCTTCAAGGCCTTGTGGCATTTTCACTAAGACAAGCCACCCAACTGACTGTTTCCCACAACTACAAGAGACATAGGATTGTGTAGTAGTATTCCCAGGTAGACCATATCAGCAACAACAATAGACATACCCCCAAAATAATTTTTATTCATTTTCTCCAACATACTACCAAGGGTGTAAGGATCAATCGGATATGAGGTATGGCTCTGGAAAACAACAAAGGCCCCCTTTTTAGGAAAACTTCCATTAACCTCCACCTTACCAGAAGGGTTTCCAACAACCCCAAAGGAGATTTGAAGCCCAATAATCAACAAGCCATCTACAAGGGAATCCCCCACCCAAGGTATATTCTAACACTGATGACATTTTGAAGCAAATTTTTATTAATCAACAGAATCAGATGAAGAGTCAAGTTTTGGAGATGAGGGAGTAGAAGAATCAAATGAGCCAGATTGCCACTACCCTCCATGAACTGGTAATTAAGAATTATGGAAATCTACCATCCCAAACTACTCCAAATCCCAAGGGGAATGTCAGCGCCATCACATTGAGAAGTGGGAAGCAAAAAATAGATACATCTACACCTATCATTCCACCGAGATTCACATGAAATCTGGAGAAGCTGCATTCCATACCAACTGATGAGAAATCCAAGGAGATTGATAAAGGTAAGAAAAATATTGATGATGTTCCTCCTAAAACCCATTCATTTCCAAATAGGGTTGCACAGACAACGAATCTAGCTGAGGAGGCGATGTAAAAAGAAGTTTTGGATACATTCAAGCGTGTGGAGATCAACGTCCCTTTACTTGAAGCCATTAAGAAAATCCCGAGGTATGAAAAATTATTAAAATAACTTTGTACCAATTAGAGAGGAATCAAGGTAAATAAGAGGATCAATCTTGTAAGGAATGTGTCAACACTCATTACACCAAATCTAGCAATGCCGAAAAAGTTCATGGATCCAGGGACATTCAACATCCCCTGCACCATAAGGGAGTTATAGATTTCTGATGCACTTTGTGATTTGGGAGCTTCCATAAATGTGATGCCTTACTCTGTATTCTCTTCTTTGCAGGTTGGTGAGTTGAAACTGACAAGAGTAGTGGTGTAGTTTTCAAATATAGCTACAAAATATCTAGTGGGAGTCCTTGAGGATGTACTTGCCCAGGTAAGAGACATGATATTTCCAGTAGATTTCTACATGCTTAACGTAGAGGATGATCAGGTAAATTCTCATGATCCCATTATCTTTGGTAGACCCTTCCTCAAAAATAAAAAAACAATCATAAATGTCAATGAGGGTACACTTTACATGGAGTTTGGGGATGAAGTTGTGATATTTAATGTTATGGATTCCATGAATTACCCCTCATAGGATCATTCTACATTTGTTATCTCCCATTTGAACCACCAAATAAAAACCCCATGGAATTTTATTGTTCTATGCTTAGGGAGATTATGAGTATTGGTTTTATTTGGATGTCTAAGATTACTTCCAAACCTATTTCTAATGTACAATACTCTCTTAGATTTTATTTTGAAATGGAATCATATTCTGATTTTGATCATGTGAACTCTAATTATAACATGGATGTTGAGTATGATTCTGGATTTGATGCTTTATTATCTGATTTTGATGATGTATATTATGATAATGACACTCTTTATGCACATATTTCAATTTATTCTATGTCTCCATCCATACACCACCCCCTAAACTAGAACTCAAGCCATTTCCACCAAATCTAAAATACTCATACTTGTTAAGTGGTGAGAAATTACCTATTATCATTGATAAAAATATCACTTTTGAACATGAATAATTTTTTTTGAATCTTTTAGGGGATAACATCAGGGAAATTGGGTGGACATTGGATGACATATCAGGTATTAGCCCCTCCATTTTCATGCATATGATTCTTTTGGAGGATGGGCATAAACCAGTTAGGCAGCCACAAAGGAGACTCAATCCAACACTTTTGGAGGTTGTTAAAAAAGAGGTTGAAAATTTTCTTGAGGCAGGTATAATCTATCCCATTTCAGATTCTTAGTGGGTGATTCCTATTCAGATTGTGCCTAAGAAAAGTGGTGTTACAATTGTAAAAAATGATAAGGAGGAGTTAGTTCTGATGAGGGTAAAAAACAGTTGGCGTGTGTGTATTGATTATAGGAAAATAAACCAGTGCACTCGAAAAGATCATTCCCCCCTCCCATTTATTGATCAAATACTTGAGAGACTAGCTGGGAAGACACACTTTTGTTTATTGGATGGATTTTTTGGATATTTTCAGGTTCCTATAGCTCCAGAGGATCAGGAGAAGACTACATTCACTTGTCCCTTTGGCACATTTGCCTACCGAAGGATGCCATTTGGACTTTCTAATTCCCTAGGTACCTTCCAGAGATGCATGGAGAGTATTTATTTATGATTTTATTGAAACCTGCATGGAGTTATCGATGGATGATTTTATAGTGTATGGGTCTTCATTTTATGAATGTATAAGTAGTTTGGGAAAGGTGTTGAATCATTGTATTGAGAATAATCTGGTCTTGAACTTTGAAAAGTTTCATTTCATGGTAGTGCATGACATTGTCTTAGGGAATGTAGTGTCAAAACATGGGATAGAGGTTGATAGATCTAAGGTTGATATTTTTGCATCCTTACCATATCCTTCATGTTTGCGTGATGTTAGATCTTTCCTAGGGCATGCTAGATTTTATCGGCGCTTCATCAAAGATTTTAGTAAGATTTATCTTCCTATGTCATGATTAATTCAAAATGATTCTGATTTTGTGTTTGATGATTTTTATAGGACTTCATTTGATGAGATAATGAAGTTTCTGACCACTCCACCGATCATACAACCGCCATGGTGGGAGATTCCTTTTGAGCTTATGTGTGATGCCTCCAACTTCGCATTTGGAGCTATCTTATCTCAGAGGGTGGTGGGACGTTCACATGTGATTTCCTATGCATCGAGGACACTGGATTCAACCCAATAAAAATACAAAACCACAAAAGGAGTTTCTTGCTATTATATTCGCTTTAGATAAATTCCGTTCATATTTATTGGGCTCTAAAGTAGTTATTTTTTCTGACCATGAAGCTCTGAGGTACCTCTTGAAGAAGACAAATTCAAAGCCCAGGCTAATCCGATGGATTCTCCTTCTTCAAGAATTTGACATTGAAAAAAAGGAAAAAAATGGGTCATAAAACCTCGTGGCTGACCACATGAGTAGGCTTACTCACACACTAGAGGATGACACCTTGGACCAAGTACCACTTCGGGACACTTTTCTTAATGAGCATCTTTATTCCATCTCAGGTATGCATCCTTGGTATGTGGATTTAGTAAACTACCTTATTGCATCTGAAATCCCTACAAATTAAAAGAAACATCAATTCCAAAAGTTAAAGAGTGAGTCTAGATTTTATGTGTGGGATGATCCCTACTTATGGAGAATGTGTAGTGACCAAGTTATTTGGAGGTGTGTTCCTGATCATGAGTTTGAGTCTTTTCTACAATTCTATCATACACTTGCTTATGCTGGACACTTTGGACCCCAATGGATTACTAGTAAAGTTTTGGACTTTGGATTATATTATCCTAGTTTAGTCGATGATGCCCATGTGTTTTTTAAGTCATGCTCTCATTTCCAACACATTGGGAATATTTCTAGGAGACATGAGATGCCCCAACAACCCATACTATTCTGTAAGATTTTTTATGTATGGGGCATCGATTTTATGGGTCCTTTTCCTAGTTCCTTTGTTTTAGTTACATTTTGATTGTTGTTGATTATGTGAGTAAATGGGTGGAGGCTAAGGCCACCAAGACTGATGATTCTCATGTTGTTGTGGACTTTGTCAAAGTGAATTTTTTTTGAAGGTTTGGAGTACCGAAGGCCATCATCAGTGACCAAGGGACACACATATACAATTGGAATTTGTCTTCCCTCCTTCGGAAGTATGGAGTGACACAAAAAACATCATCATCATACCACCCCCCAAAAAATGGCCAGGCTGAGGTTTCAAATTGTGAGTTGAAACAGATTTTAGAGAAAACTGTGTAGCCAAATATGAAGGATTAGAGAAAGAACTTGGATGGTGCTTTATGTGCATATAGGACCACATACAAAACTCCCATAGGTATTTCCCCATTTTAGATTGTTTTTGGGAAAGTGTGCCATCTCCCTGTGGAAGTTGAGAATTGGGCTTATTGGGCTATAAAGAAATGCAACATGGATTTGGCCCAAGCTGGAATCCAAAGGAAGATTCACATTCAAGAGATTTAGGAGATTCGATTGTCTTAATATGAGAACTCAAGGCTCTATAAGGAAAGATCCAAAGTATCTCATGACAAAATGATCCAACAAAGGGAGTTTCATGTTGGAGAGAAAGTCCTTCTCTATAGTTCACGACTGAAGCTGATGCTTGGTATGTTGCAATCCAGGTGGATAGGTCCTTATGTTGTAACTAATTTTTTTCCTTATGGTGCAATGGAGATCACACAAGAGGACACATGAAGAATATATATATTCAATGGGAAACGATTGAAGAGATGCATTGAGGGACTTCCTTCTGATACAGTGGATTTTATCACACTACATGACCCCATCATCACTTGAGCATATCAGGCTGTTCCTAACCCTTTAACTTTTTTATTCTTCGTCCTATTTAAAATTACACATTTCATGTGAATATATCATCTCATGGGTTCACATTTAGGAAAATACAATATTTTAAGTGTGGGGGAGGGAACTTTTTAGTTTATTAATTTCAATTGTTTTCTTGTTTAAAAAAAACAAAAAAAATGTGTTTTTCAAATTTTGTGTGTTTATTTTTCAGTTTGTTGTGGGTTTTTGAAAATTTTTAGCTAAAATTATTTTCATCACCATTTTTAAATCCATATCAATAAGTTAAAAAACTTATCCTATGAATATTAGCTTAAATAAATGCTGAAAATAACTTTGTTTCAAGTTAAAATATTTAGTAATTTCATGAAAAGTACTCTGAATTTGGAATCCCATGCCACATATCACTGTCTTTTTATTTGAAATCACTTTCCTATGAGGCTTCTGAACTACTATTTTACTATTCTTCACATTCACCTCACTTCTTGAGGAAACCAAACCATGCTTGATTGAACTATAATTTGATTTATTCTTGTCAAAACTTTAGGGTTTTAGGTACTTATGTTTAAATGATTGAGGAATTAAAGCCCCTATTTTAAAGAATATCTTTTTATAATGGCCTGACATGAACATTTAATCCTTGTATCCCTTAGAAGCCATGAATAGCCTATTAGTTTAGCCACATTACAAGCCAGTTATCAATATCCAACCAACTCTTGAAGTGAAATTGAATAATATAGTTGAACTTAAGTGTGGGGGAAGCTATCTTGTGTTGTTCTATGACATTCTATGATACTTTGGGAGGAAATTTAAATTCTAAAGAGATGTGTTTTTTCTGAAAAAATCATTATATTGAAATATGTGCTTTTTATAGAGATTTCATGACAAGTGAAGTTGTGCCTTTCTAGAGCTTCTAAAAACAAAGAAAGTTGTGCCTATCTAGAGCTTTCAAGAAAAACTATTTTGGAGAATATTGACATTTTTTTTCTGAAATGATGAATGGTGTAAACATTCCATGACTTTTCGTGATGATGCAGATGAATTGATGATAAGGGTATTAAAGAGGAGAGCCTTTTTGGAAGAGATGTTTACACAAAGACTTACTTCTTACAAGAGTTTTTATGGTCTCCCAAGAGACACCCTTTCGTCCACACCTTCCCAAATCCTCAACCAGTCCTCCCAAAGAGCGAAAACATCCTTTAAATAGAGTTGTGGAGGGCTAGGGTTACAAAACTTTCTTAAATGTGAAAGGTAAATTCGGCCAAATACTTTAATCCCCAAGATTCCCTCAAAATATGGTCCAAATCCAAGCCTGGATGAAGAAGGTACAACCCAAATGGTGAAGTGATGTCCAATCTGGATAGTTCTGTCCATCTTTGTCTTCATGGCCCATTATTCCACTCAAATTCATGATCTATCTGACATTTCCTGAATATAATTTTTATCCCATTAAGTTAGGAACACAATTACAAATATTTAAGTCAAAATAATTTACAGAAAAATATTTATGTCTGAAATACTACAATGAATTTTAAAATGGTAAAACAGGAATTTTCAACAAATTTGCAAATGAATGATCTAATCCCAAATATTTCATAATTGAACATATTTAGAATAATTTGAGGAAATTATATCATCTATTATTAATAAAATATTCAATAAAATTTTGTTTTATCAAGGAGGTTCTGTTCAAGATTAACGGGTTGAAGCTTGGATTGGGATTGGTCAAGAGCGAAGCCCAATGATGCCACCTCCTTTCCAATCCTTGAAAAATGGAATTAGTACAGAGAAATTCTTTTGTATGAGGCCATCAATTCCTTTTTCTGAGTAAATTGGACTTATTAAATCCATATATTTATACTAATCATGTGATCACTTCTCAATGACTATATTATAAATGGTAAAAATTATTAACGGTATTTTAAAATTTTAAAAACATAAAAACAAGGAAGTGAATATGTCTTTTATAACAATTTTACAAAATAAGGCATTTAATCAGATAAAGAGGAATTTTCATTAATAAAATTTTGGGTCGTTACAATCTCTGCCCCCCTTAAGAAATTTCACCCTTGAAATTTCATTTTTCCCACACTGAAATAGATGTGGGTAAATATGCCTCATCACTTCCTCTCATTTCCACATTGCTTCTCCAAACTTGTGGCTTCTCCACAACACCTATATGAGGAGTAGTGTCTTATTTCGTAGAACTATTTCCCTATGTTCTACGATATTCACCGGATTCTCTTCATAGGATTGATCATTCTCCTATGGTACCACCTATGGATTTAGTACATGTGCTAAGATAGTTATGTAATTCCTCAAGAGTGATAAATTGAATATATCATGCACTTGAGATAGGTTCAGTGGGAGTGATAGTCGATAGGCCACTGCTCCAATGCGATCAAGGATCTCAAAAGGGACAATGTACATTGGACTAAGCTTTCCATTCTTACCAAATCTCATAACTCTCTTCCATGGTGATATGCAAAGGAATACCATGTCTCTAACATCAAACTATAGGTCTTGTTGATGATTATCTATATAGAACTTTTTTCAATTCTGAGCAGCTTTAGTGTGATGCAGGATGGTCTTAACCTTCTCCACCATTTATTCAACTATTTATGGACCTAGTAGTTTTTTCTCCCTAACTTTATCTCAACATCTCCAGTGTTCTACACCTCTTCCCATAAAGGTATTCATAAGGATCCATTTGGATGCTTGAGTGGAAACTGTTATTGTAGGAGAACTAAACTCAAGGAAGATGTTGATACCATCCTCCTTGGAAGTCCATTGAGCATGCTCTCAACATTTCTTCAAGTGTTTGGATTTTCTACTCATATTTTCCCTTAGTTTGAGGATGATAAACTGTACTGAAGTTCAGATCAGTATTCATAGTGTGTTGGAGACTTTTCCAGAACATAGAGGTGAATCTTGGATATCAATCAAATATAATCAATAGTGGTACTCTATGAAGCTTCACCACTTATTTGATGTATATTCGTGCCAGTTGATCCAATGAGAAATCCTCTCTAATTTCACTGAAGTGTGTATTATTTTTAAGACGATCCACAGCAACCCAGATATCATTGTTTCCTTTGGATGTCTTCGGAAGTCTGGTGAAAAAGTCTATAGTGATGTTTTCCCATTTCCATTTTGGTATGGGTAATGGTTTCATCATACCCTTAGACTTCAGGATCTCAGCCTTCACCTTCTGACATACCAGGAACTTTGATGTATACTCAGTAATCTCCTTATTCATGTTATTTGACTAATAAGGATCTTAGAGATGTCGATACATCTTTATGTTTCCTGGGTGAATGGAGAAATTTGAACTATGTGAATCATCCAAAAGTTCATTATTTAACTATGGATTTGATGGAACACATAGTCTGGACCCATATATCACAATTCATTCTTCATTAACATTGAACTCCAAGGATTTAACTTTTCTAATAGTTTCCAATTTCTTCTAAATTCCTACATCATTCTTTTGAGCATCCTTTAACCATTAAAAAAGAGATGATTGGGAAATAATTTGTAAAAGAATTTATGATAATACTTTCTTTGGGATTCCCACGTTCATCTTTATCAAATCTAATAATATTTGATCCTTTTCAATTATCATCAATGCAAGAATCAATGGTTCCTTTCTTCTTAGAGCATATTTCAACTTGTTTGCTTTCCCAGTGTGGTAATGGATTGAGAAGTCATAATCTTTTATCAGATATAACTATCTTCATTGGAGTATATTCAAATATTTCTGTGTGAATATATACTTGAGGGTTTTGTGATAGGTATATATTTAACACTTCTACCCAAAGATTTAATGTCATCTAATTTTTAAAGGGATGATTACTGTAGCCAACAACAGATCATGCATTGGATAGGTCAAATTTTAGTTTCCTTGAAGCATAGGCAATGAATGTTTCATTTTGTATCAACACACAGCCCATGTCCTACTTCGAAGCATCACTAAATACCACAAAAGTACTCCACTTGTGGGTAGTGTGAGTACAACTCCAGTGAGAAGCATCCTTTTCAACTCCTTGAAGCTATTTTTGCATTCACCACTCTAATAAAACTTGATTACCTTCCGAGTTATTTGGTAAGAGGGTTTGAAAATCATGAGAAATTTATCACAAATCGGTGATAATATCCTACTAACCCAAGGAAGATACAGATATCCGTCACCAATATTGGCCTTGGCCATCCCTCAATTGTAGCTGTCTTGGAGGGATCCATAGATATCACTTTTCTTGTGATGATATGACCCAATAATGAGACTCACTTCAACCAGAACTCAAACTTTTTATACTTTTCAAAGAGCTTATCCTTTCGCAAGGTCTCTAGTACAATTATTATATTCTCCTGATGATCCTCCTTGGTTTTAAAGTATATTAGAATATCATCTATAAAGACTACCAAAAATTTGTTGAGGTAATCTATAAAGACTCAATTCATCAATTTCATAAATATTGCTAGAGCATTAGTAAGTCTAAAAGGAATTACTATGAATTCATAGTGCTCATACCTTGTACAAAAAGCAGTCTTGTGGATATTCTCCTTCTTCACCCTTAGTTGGTAATATCCTGACTAAAAATCTACCTTGTAGAAGTATTTTTCTCTACATAGCTAATTGAAAAAGTCATCAATTCATGGCAGAATATACTTGTTCTTTATCATGATTTTTTTAAGCTCACGATAATCAATGCAAAGGATCATTGACCCATCCTTCTCCATGATGAAGAGGACTGGTTCACCCCATGATGAATCACTTGTGTGTATAAACCCTTTACCCAACTTCTCCTGTAGTTGTTTCTTTAGCACCTAATGCTCCACAACAACCATTCTATATGAAGTCTTGGATATTGTAAAATCCCAAGGTATAAGATAAATCAATAATTATACATCTCTTCTAGGAGTACAACCAGAAAATTCTTCAGGAAACACTTCAGTGAATTCCCTCACAATAGTCATGTCGTTAAGTATGGTTGCTTCCTTAGATTCAATCATCTGAGCATGATGTGTGTGATCATAGGGAAGTAATATCCCCACTTGAGATGATGGTAATAAATAAGATTTATCCTCCTCCTTGCACTTGTACAGAATCAAGGGTCGATTCTCCATATGGAGAGTGATTTCCCTATCACAACAATTTATGTTGCCTCAATATAGGTAAAGACAATCCATGCTAAGAATTTCATCAAATTCCACTAGAGGGAGTATGAAGAGGTTCTCTAGGAAGTTCAATCAATAGATTGTGAAAAGGAAAGAGTTATATTCATAGGATTCAATGATTTTACCATTTTTCGTCCTCACCAACATATTTACTTCCATGATTTGTGGTGGTTTTGGAATTTTTCTACTAAACTTTCAAGATATAAAAGAATGTGTAGAACCAGAATAAAAAATCACACTCTTTATTCTTGAATGAATAACTTGTGTACCTGTCACCACTTTTTTGTCAGTGTTTGATTCAGTAGTAATGATAAAACAATCTCACCCTTGCTAACTTGGAGGTTGTTGGTTTCCACAAAAAACCCTTGGCTTAGGACACTAGTTGGAAAAGTGCCCTGGTTTTTTGCAATTGAAGCAATTAACAATGCACTGAGGGTCGAATGGAGTATTCCGCTCCTTAGTCGCAGTAGTGGGTTTTTCATTTCAGTAGTTAATGGACAGTTTCCCTTCTCTTCCACACCTAAATCATTTCCTCACCCCCTTCAAGAAATTTATTGGGTTCTTGTTTCTACACCATTGGCAAGTGGGGTGTTGGAATTTATTAGCACTGTTGGATTTATCCATCAGACCACCAGAATTAAAGTCCACTTTCTTCTTCTTATCCCCATGATTCCTCTGAGATTCTCCAATATCTTGTTCAATTTTGAGGTCACATCGAATAATTTCTTTATATCTTTCAATATAACATCCCGTCTTCTTATAACATAACTTTCATTCCATTACACGGAACTGAGGATCGTTAAGGTTTAGTGTCTTGGAAACAAGGATCATAATACATAAAAAAAACATAAAACATTCTTCTTAAACACTTGAAAGGCTTATCCTTTAGTTCATCCTATGTTCATTATGCATCTCATAACCTGGAGACATACATCAAAAGAAAGGGTGAGCAGAAGGCCCAGTAAGGGAAACAAGAGAAACATTTTACATGTGAACTTGAGATACTTCAATAAGGACATGAAAAGAACATTAAGGCATGAGAAAGAAATCATGAGATACATCATAATAAAAATAACATTTTTATAACTTGAATATGTGGCTGCAACATTTAATATTTACAATCGTTTCGTTTCACCAAGGTCCATCCCCAAGGTGTCGTTAAAAATTACCAAGGTTATTCACCAAGGCGTCGTTAAAATGGTCATCTCTAGAGATTAAGTCATTACCCAATGCATTGGAGCGCTATCAGGGTGCACCCTTAAATTTTTCCTTTATTATCATGTGAGCCACATATATCATCATCAAACATTTCATAAATAAACCATATAGCATAAAATAAATGGGTTTCATTTCATAATCATAACGTTTTAAAAACTGCTATAAAGACATGATCTTTACATTACTTTAAACCCACGGAAAGGGAAAGCAGGTATCATGTATGTAAATCCCAGAATTTAAAATAGAACATTTTTATATATATGTGAATACCCCTTTAGAAATAGGAGCTTTGAGTATTCACTTTATAACATAAAATAATTTTGAGAAAAGAGAGGCATTTTGAGACGAAAATTCTGCAGCATAACGGCTATGTTACAAAGTTTTAGAAAACTTTGAAAAGAGAGGGAACATGGGTCGAACAATCATAATTGACCCATAAAATAGTATAGGGACAGAATAAGAAGTATATATGGACATGTTGATGCAATTTAAAGGACATACCATTTGAAATGAAAAGCATGGAAGGAAGACAAAAGTTTGATTTCTCTTATGAAAATTCGGCAGCCTAACAGCGTCACTTAAACTTCAACAAAAATGAATTGAACAGATCAAATAGGGTCTCTCATCATATGATAATTATAGATCAGTATGATATATATAGAGATCATAACCCAACATAATAAAAAGGAACTTGAAAGATTTGACATGAAAATCGAACTTGAAAAATGAGAAGGGTGAAAGAATCACTTAAACATTCGGCAGCCTAACGGCGTCACTTAAACTTTCATAAAACGAAATGATGAGAGTAAGAGGGGATCTCTCATCATATAAACATGAAAGGGGCAGTAAGAGGAATATAAAAGAACATCCTCTCACATAATAACATGGAGCATAAAAAGAATGACATAAAAGAGATTACATGAAAAGAAAGAGAGGGGTCGGATCCCTTACCTTAAAACGTGACTCTTGAAACTCAAAGTTTTGGACCTTGAGGGCTTGGGGGCACCTTGGGAGGAATCCTTGGGAGGTAAGGAGACCATAACTTCTTTGGGGGAGAGTTGGGAGTGAAAACTAAAGGAGGAAAGGGTGGGTATTTATAGGGAAAGTGAGGGGACAAGGCATTAATGGCCAAGGGACACCTCACTAGTGGTTTTGGAAAAACCATGGGCTTGGCCATGTTATTTGCCCATGGTATTGGCCACTTGGGACACCTCACACCTTATCTTACTATTCATAATTAGACCATATTGAATATGTACTTAATACATCATTTAATGATGTCATTAAACACCCGTAACTTAAAAACTATATTTTCACTATTCATCGAAAATTCAACTTTCTCAGAATAATCTCAAAATTTCACCTTAACCAAATATCAATGCTCTGATTTCAAAAATGAAATCCATTTTATAAAAATAAGTTTCTAAATATTTTTAATTTAATTTTTAAATAAAAACACTATTCATCGAAAATTCATTTTTTTCAAAAAAATCCCCAAAAATTACCTTAACATAATATCGATGCTCTGAGTTCAAAAATAAAGTCCTTTTTATAAAAATAATTTTCTAATTATTTTTAATTAAATTTTTAATTAAAAAACACTATTCATCCGAAAAAACTAATAGTTGACTAATAATTTATGAAACCGTTATTTACCCATTTTATTGAATCACATTACTTAATCTAGGTGTCTAAATTATATTAAAACTTTCTTTGAGTGAAATTACTAATCCATTTGGTCACATTACTAATCCTAAGCGTAAAATCACTATTCATAATTTACTATTCATCAAAAATTAAGTTAATCTTATTAGACTCCAAATTCCTTACTAAACACTTTTGTAGAAGACCATTTTTTGAAAATCATTTCACATCATTAGTTATTTAGGGTTTACATAAATATTTTAAAAATATCCCTTTTTCAAAATTCATCAATAAAATACATTCTAAAATTATCTAGACATTTGAAATTTCACAAACATCACTAAAGGAAGAAATCTCAATTTATTCACTCGAAAGGATTACACAAGGAAGCTAGGGTCTCGTCACATAGCCCCTTATAACACCGGCATAAGACCTAAGTTTAAGGTGTGCTATGGTGAGAGAATCTAAGGGAGGCTCAGATAACATTGCCCTAGTAGTAATCTCTACTAACTTGAACTTCTCCCGCAGGCGTTTCCGTTCAAGCTTGACATGCTGGAGTTCGGCTTGGGCTTGGTCCAAAGCGAAGCCCACAGATGCTACCTCCTTCCCAAGCTCTGATAAGTGGGCTTCATAAGGGTCGAGTCTACTGGATGAAGCCATCGACTCCTCTTTCTGCATTAACCATTAACATCTTATTAAATCATTAAGAGTAAGTTAATATACTACTAAAAAAGATTGGGTTGTTAAATTCTTCCCCCCTTAAGAAATTTCGTCCCCGAAATTTATACTTGAGGCCTAGTCGAAAAGGTGAGGGTACTTTTTCTTCATTGTTTCCTCCAGCTCCCAAGTCGCCTCTTCATATTTATGATTCCTCCACAACACTTTCACAAGGTGGGTAGTCTTGCTTCGTAGGACCTTGTCTCTACGGTCCAAGATTTCCACTAGCTGCTCCTCGTAAGAGAGGTCATGTTCTAGTTGTACCACCTCTGGGTTCAGTACATGCGAAGGGTCGGGTATGTACTTCCTCAAGAGAGATACATGGAAGACATGATGAAGTTGAGATAGGTTCGGTGGAAGTGCTAGACGATAGGCCACTGCTCCTATGAGATCAAGGATTTCATAGGGGCCAATGTACCTAGGGCTGAGCTTCCCTTTCTTCCCAAACCGCATGACTCTCTTCCATGGAGAAATTCGAAGGAAGACTTTATCACCAACACCGAACTCCAAGTCCCTTCGATGATTGTCAGCATAGCTCTTCTGCCGACTCTGAGCAGCCTTTATGTGTTGTTGGATGGCATGAACCTGTTCCGTCATCTCTTGAACGAGATCAGGCCCAAGAAGCTTCCTCTCACCAGTTTCATCCCAACAAGTAGGAGTTCTACACCGCTTTCCATATAGAGCTTTATAGGGTGCTATCTGAATACTCGAATGGAAGCTATTGTTATAGGAGAACTCAACTAATGGGAGGTGTTGATCCCATCCACCATTAAATTCCATTGAGCATAATATCAACATGTATTCGAGTGTCTGAATAGTCCTTTCAGATTGGACATCAGTTTAAGGATGATAGGCCGTACTAAAATTCAATTCAGTATTCAGAGCATGTTGAAGACTTCTCCAGAATTTTGATGTGAATCTTGGGTTACGATCAGATACGATGGATAGTGGTACACCATGCAGCCTTACCACTTCCTTCACGTATATCTTGGCAAGCTGATCCAGAGAGAAATATTCCCGAATAGAGATAAAATGGGCTGTCTTGGTGAGACGGTCCACAATAACCCATATCGCATTGTTTCCTTTGGATGTTTTCAGGAGACCAGTTACAAAGTCCATAGTGATATTATCCCACTTTCATACTGGTATGGGTAACAGTTGTAATACCCCCTTCGGAAGTTGTCGTTCTGCCTTTACTTGCTAACACACCAGGCACCTTGTAGTGTAATCAGCAATCTCCCTCTTCATGTTATCCCACCAATAATGATCACGAAGGTCTCTATACATCTTAGTGCTTCCCGGGTGTATAGAGAATGTAGATCTATGAGCTTCATCCATCAGTTCTTTCTTTATCTCCGGAATAGATGGAACACATAGTCTTGTACGAATTTCAATACACCTTCTTGATCAATATTGAAATCAGGGAACTTCCCATCCTTTACAGCCTCAAACTTCTCCTGCAGCAAAGGATCTTCTTTTTGAGCCTTCTTGATCCTCTCTAGTAATGAAGGTTGAGAAATCATTTGGAATAGGGTTGATTATGTCCCTTTCCTTATAATTCCCATGTCCAGTTTTACTAGATCTTTAATCAAGGGATCTCCTATGATCCTCATTGTTTCCAGAACAACATGATCTTTCCTGTTTAACGCATCCGCGACTTTGTTTGCTCTTCTAGGGTGATAATGAATTGAACAATCATAGTCTTTAATAAGCTCCAACCATCTCCTTTGTCTCATGTTAAATTCTTTATGTGTGAAAATATACTTTAGACTTTGGTGGTCAGTGTATATATCACATTTCTCCCCATAAAGATAGTGCCTCCATATCTTTAGAGAAAAAACAACTGCCGCCAGCTCTAGATCATGCGTAGGATAATTCTGCTCATGAATCTTCAACTGTCGAGATGCATAATGTAACGCCCCGACCCCAGCTACCTGGAGCCGGTGCGTTACTTCGTAACATTGGCATGATCACAAAAGATCAAGTCTCGAAAGACCGATTAATTTAGTAGCCTTGGAAACACTAGATACATTCATAAATGTTACATTACATCATAAAGTGAAAAACTAATAACAAAGTCTTCATAGTCCACACTCATATCCTCTTCTGACTATCCCTACAGGTCATTCATAAAATACTTCTTCACATCCTGGAGAATATTAAAACATTGAAAGGGGTGAGCTCAGATGCTCAGTAAGGATAACAACATAGCGGAAGCTTTCATAAATAAAAATTAACATTTAAGGCAATTTATAACTAAAACAAAAGCCTTTTAAACTTGAACTTTAGCATAATATGGCAAAAGTAAAATGAAATAATGCCATTTACTTACTCCCATGGATATTCTACTAGATGAATAATCACATGAAATATCAATAACCACTTTCATAATGAGCGAATGTATAATGCCGGACATTCTGAAACATTTTGTCAAGGCCTCGGCCAAGACGTCTAAAATGATTAAGGCCTCGGCCAAAACCATAAATCAAATTGGGAAAGGGCCTCGGCCAATTCCACGTCTAGTTGTCTCATGAGACCTACCGATGCAATTTTTTTAGAATATACTTACGTTTAAAATTGCTCACATATACTCCAGTGTTTTTCTGAAAACATTATGCAAGCTTCTGAAAACAAAATAACTAATTTTGAGACTACTCGACTAATTACAGGCCATGATGGGTCCACGCCCAATCCATTCCTGTCTAACACACTCGAGAGTCGGGTTTTCTGAAAACATTTTTAAGCTTGCGTTAAGTACGTATACATTTGCACTGGATTTTCTTATATTGGAGAGAAATATCTCTTTTTTGAAATCATTTAAAAATCACATAATTATAAAAGAAAACCTTTTGAATAAACGTAAAAGTCAAAGGGGTTTATACACCGTATAAAATAAAGTTGTGTATAAAACCAAATATGCCTCAATGAAAGGGGATTGAGACAAAGTCCTTAAAAAGATCATTTTTTTAAATAAAGTACATCTATAATGTGTATTCACTATAAGTACACATAAATAAGTAAAAATACAAAAATAGAACATAATAATATCATGACATAATTTGAAAATAGGAGATTAACCCAAAGAATAGAAATTGGGTTAAGAAGT
Organism: Viscum album; assembly: GCA_963277665.1. Taxonomy (NCBI): domain Eukaryota; kingdom Viridiplantae; phylum Streptophyta; class Magnoliopsida; order Santalales; family Viscaceae; genus Viscum; species Viscum album. Next base: position 1,812,156,445 of record OY728148.1, read on the forward strand.
TCCCTTACCTCGTGTCTGACTTGACTGGACCGTTCCTTAACCTCCTGAATAATAAACTAGAGTTAATATATACCTTATTAAGAACCATTTTTAGTTTCATTATCCTTTTTATATCACTTTTTACAATGTTATGAATATTATGTAATTATTTAAGTTAATAACGATCGTTTTGTCGATCTTTGGTACTTGAGTCAACAATAAACTTCTTATAATTACAAGTTGTTTATGTGGTAGAATATCCATTATATACAGAATTATATACATGATTTAGATGTCATATATATCATATATATCCAGTATATACATTCATATATAATATTACGTAACATTTAGAGGTAAGAAATGAAATGCACCGTTCATGGAGACGGTAAGCCGTACGTACGCATGAACGCTACTTTAATTTCTATTTCGTATTTAATGGAATTAAATCATAATGATATAAATTTATAATATAATTCCAGTATAATATAGTGTATAATACCATTTACTCCATCCTTTATACATCCCGCATATGGCATTAACGATTCAAATCACTTTGAGGGGGCGGTAGTCCGCACTTCCTAAAATGAAATTATCGCGTTTTACCCATAATGAAAATCATAAAGTATGCCATAAATGAGAAATACAGAAGCATAAGTAAAACATAAATATATTATATATCATATATAAATATATTGACATCTTAATGGCCACCTTTGAAGGTGTTATATGAGTGTTGAACAATCATCGTTTCGTGAGGCAGAAATTCGCCATCCACAGAAACCGTATGTTCTTTAACCATTAGATGTAGGTGTGTGTAAGTGTAGCTCTAATACTTATTATAAAAACATCCTAGTATATTGAGGATACTGGTGTTTTTACAAAATAAATGAATAAAAAGAGGTTAGGGGGTTGGAGAATAAAAATAAAACAAAACAACATTAGAGAATACATTACCTCAAAATCGGGTAACTCTTTTTGATTTGAGCCAAAGGCTTCATTGGGAAGAGTTCTGCTCAAAGTGAGGCATATAGTAGTAAGAGTGGGATGTTGGGAGAGTATTTGGGCAGAGTTTGGCCGAGCCAAATGGCTTGAAGTTGTGAATAAGGTGGGAGAGGTGGGGGCCTTTTATAAGTGGAGAGGAGGGGCTCTTTTGGAAAGATTGAAATGTAACATTATTACACAATGATTTTCGGATTCTAAAGGTCCCACACTTATATAATTCGTGGATAAGGTGATAAGGGTTCTAAATCTCTTCATCCAATAGGCTTTGGACAAGTGTAAGCCTTGGATTTTACATTATCTTTTCATTTTATTAAAATCGTTAAATAATGAGGTCATCGTTGCATCATAAATATGTCATAAATAATTTAATTTATTTAATGTTTAAAAATTATAAAAAAACTACTATGATGTAGGAAATCCTTTTAGCTTTCTAATGAATATTTATAGTCAAAATTTGGACTTGTGTAACCCCACTTAAAAACTGTTTTAGTAAAATAACTAATGTTTGTGTCAATTTAATTTTAACATTAAATAAATATATATTAATGTCATTTTCCAACTAAAGTGGATACATGGGGTCCCCAAGTTGACCAATGGGTTGTCTTGGTCGGCCATGACTCATCCAATAGGAGTAGGACAAGTGTCATGCTCATCTCATATTATTAAAACGTTATTTGTACCTTAAACTACACTAATTACCTCTAATCGCGATTAAGAACTTAAAAGTTACTATTCACCAAAAATTTATTTTAATCTCATTGAACCACATTTTACATCTTAATGACAACCATGTATGTCATATTTTTGAAAATCAAATCACAGAAGTGGTAATATTTCATTTAAATGAAAAATCAGTTATTTAACTACCACTTAGTGGTTTCACTATTCATCAAAAATTGAAGTTTTTCAGAACAAAGCCAAAATTTCACCCTAAGCTATAATTGATATTCCGAATTCAAAAATGATGTCTATTTTACAAAATTCCAAACATATAAGTTGCATTAATTTTTATAATCAATTCCCGCTGTTACAAAAAATGGCGTGTTTCTAAGAAACAATTTATATCAAATGATTGGCAATTGTTTATGTCTGATTTCAATGTTAAATTAATTCTAATGACCACCATTGGATAAAATGGTAAAAATATATTCTAATTATACTTTAAAACCACTAAATAGTATAATTTTTCACTATAAATTATTTTTATTTAAAAAGTTGTTTTTAAGTATTTTTCACTATTCATAAAAATTAGAAGTTCTCAGAAAAATACCAAAAATTCAACATAGGCTAATTTCGATATTCCGAATCGAAAAATGAATTCCATTTTGATAAATAAAATTTATAAAATTTCAAAAAGTAGGTATTACTATTCACAACGGCTAGTTTAATTCGTTGTGGTGTGTGTTAGAGCTCGAGGTTGCGTACAACACACGCTATTGCATTATTCGAAGTGAAACGTACCGTGGAAGATTGGGGTGTTACATTCTCCCCTCCTTCAATAAATTGCGTCCTCGCAATTTGAAATTTTTCTTTGAAAATAAAAGGTTGAAAAGAGAAAATACCTTTGTGGAAAACCCACATCGGAAATAAGATTAATAAAATTTAGCCTTAATAAGAGGGAAATGGAAATAAGAAAGTCACCACCAAATTATGATCTCGATAAGGAGAACATTGGTGGAAATTAGAGACATATAATTGGAGGAAAAACGTAAATATTTGTAGGGAGTGATTGAGGTCATCAATCACAATCAACTGTCAAATTGAGGGCCTCAAAGCCTTCAATCTATGTTGATTTAAAATATCATCAGTTCAACAAGACATAAGGTATTAGGATAACACATTTTTTTGTTTTAATATCCCTTTACTAAAGTTTAAGAATTAATTTATTCATTGAATAAGAGATAGGTATATATATATTTATGCTTGAAAATTAGAGTTTCAACCTTCAACTCATCTTTCACTCCAAAAGATAATAGAACTCAAAAATATTATACTTATCCTAATTGTATAAGGTTACAAATGTTTACAGATACCATTTAGATTAGTAATATTATTTTGTAACAACCAGGGACTTCCTGTAGGCTAGTGGTAGGAAATAAAGGCCTGTCGCACTATGGTTGTGGGTTCGATTTCTGCAGCTTTGTCCGACACGACGGGTTATGCCCCACCCTGCAGGTTGTCCTTTTCCTAAAACTATAGTATCATAATATTCCAAAAATAATCTTCAGAAATGATTTAACCTTAAACAATACTATACATGGTTCAACTTAATCCATTCCAACCTTAATAGTTATCCAAAATACCTCTGTCCAGACTTTCTATAAAAGGTCTCTAAATTCCAAAATCAATTGTAACATCAGATTTCCCAAACAAAGAAAAGATTCTCTTATTGTCACATACTAAAAATATGATTACCTTAATCATATTACCTTAATCAAAAAGTACTACAGTACAATATTTATATATATCACATTATTCTTATAACCAGAATATAATCCTTGAGTCCAAAAGCACCAATACATTAATTATTCCGCTTCAACTGTAGTCACAGCATAAGATTGGCCTTGATCCCTTGGCCTTTTCTGAGGTAAGTTTCCATGATTCTTAGGAAATTCATTTGCATAATGCCCCATTTCCCTACAATTGTAGCATTCAACATTGATAGCCACTTTCTTTCCCTTGCAATCACGCTCCTGGTGCCCTTTTTCTCCACATTTATAACAAACTCCCATTCCTTTTAGGCAAGTACCAGGGTGATTCTTCCCACAATTATCACATAATGGAAAATACTTCTTTCCCTTTTCCCCTTTATCTGTCTCTTGTTCCACCATTCTCTTCTTCTCTTGCTTTACTTTGTTGTCATAAGACTTAGAGAATTCCTTTTCTGTCTTGATAGCACACGAGACAATATCTTCGTATGATGAGAAGGATTGTGATACTAAAGCTCTACGGAGAAATGGTTTTAACCCATCAAAGAAATGATAAATCTTACTCCTTGGGTTACGTATATAATCGGAAGCATGCCTCGCTAACCTTGTAAAGTTAGCCTCATACTTTGCGACATTCTCATCCTCCTTCTGCCTCAGACTCAGAAATTGCCTTTCCATATCTGCTCGATGGTCACGAGGAAAGTATTTTTCAAAGAAAAGCTCTTTGAACTCCCTCCATTCCATATTCGATACGTCATCATCTTCCTTTGTATTTTGAATCAGCGACCAGCACTGATCGGCATCTCCAGTGAGGCGGTAAACTGCCATGAAAACCTTCTCCCTTTCACTACTCCCAAAGGCATGGAATATTTTCTCTAAGGAATTTATCCATTTCTCAGCTACTATAGGATTTGTACTCCCATTGAAGGTTGGTGGTTGTTGCCTCATGAATCAGTCTAACATTGATCCTCCACGTTGCGGATCAGGGTGCATCATACGAGTAAGGTTATTATTCATAACCTGAGTGAGTTGTCCCAGAATGGTAATAAGTTGATCAGCACCAGTTGTATCACTAGCTCCAACATAATTATCTTGAGCAGGAGGGCAATCCCTACATGGAGTGCGTGCATTGATGCGGTTTCCATTTCTTCCACTAGGCGCCATTTCTAAACAATGGCATAAACTAGATGAGTTTATGAATCAAAATACATAATCCCATACTTATAAAACACATAACATAAATTGAACTATTTATGGATATAATCCATAATTATAAAAATGTTTTCTTTGAGGAAGTATATACTCGTAACCCTTCATAGTGGTTTGTAATGAAAATGGGAATTATCCAAAGCATATCCCCCGGGAGTGTCGTAACCAAGAGTGCAGCAAGGCCCGTTTTCGTGCACCAGTTCCCGTTCGAGTCTAGCTCAAAGCGGTGTTTTCGGGTTTTACCCCTAGGTACTTCTATGCCAGATCCGCCTCTACCTGCTCATATCCAAACAGGGATGTATTGCTCGGAAAACTCACAACATCTCTACAATACCAAAATTCTAGGAAGTTCTTCTATACTAATCCTCAAAGTCTATCTTTGGGATATGTGCCCTAATCAGAGTTTATCTAAATCTAGCTTCCAAGGTTAGTACTAAACTGCCTCTGATACCAACTGTAATGCCCCGACCTCAGCTACCTGGAGCCGGTGCTTTACTTCGTAACATTGGCATGATCACAAAAGATCAAGTCTCGAAAGACCGATTAATTTAGTAGCCTTGGAAACACTAGATACATTCATAAATGTTACATTACATCATAAAGTGAAAAACTAATAACAAAGTCTTCATAGTCCACACTCATATCCTCTTCCGACTATCCCTACAGGTCATTCATAAAATACTTCTTCACATCCTGGAGAATATTAAAACATTGAAAGGGGTGAGCTCAGATGCTCAGTAAGGATAACAACATAGCGGAAGCTTTCATAAATAAAAATTAACATTTAAGGCAATTTATAACTAAAACAAAAGCCTTTTAAACTTGAACTTTAGCATAATATGGCAAAAGTAAAATGAAATAATGCCATTTACTTACTCCCATGGATATTCTACTAGATGAATAATCACATGAAATATCAATAACCACTTTCATAATGAGCGAATGTATAATGCCGGACATTCTGAAACATTTTGTCAAGGCCTCGGCCAAGACGTCTAAAATGATTAAGGCCTCGGCCAAAACCATAAATCAAATTGGGAAAGGGCCTCGGCCAATTCCACGTCTAGTTGTCTCATGAGACCTACCAATGCAATTTTTTTAGAATATACTTACGTTTAAAATTGCTCACATATACTCCAGTGTTTTTCTGAAAACATTATGCAAGCTTCTGAAAACAAAATAACTAATTTTGAGACTACTCGACTAATTACAGGCCATGATGGGTCCACGCCCAATTCATTCCTGTCTAACACACTCGAGAGTCGGGTTTTCTGAAAACATTTTTAAGCTTGCGTTAAGTACGTATACATTTGCACTGGATTTTCATATATTGGAGAGAAATATCTCTTTTTTGAAATCATTTAAAAATCACATAATTATAAAAGAAAACCTTTTGAATAAACGTAAAAGTCAAAGGGGTTTATACACCGTATAAAATAAAGTTGTGTATAAAACCAAATATGCCTCAACGAAAGGGGATTGAGACGAAGTCCTTAAAAAGATCATTTTTTTAAATAAAGTACATCTATAATGTGTATTCACTATAAGTACACATAAATAAGTAAAAATACAAAAATAGAACATAATAATATCATGACATAATTTGAAAATAGGAGATTAACCCAAAGAATAGAAATTGGGTTAAGAAGTTCCCTTACCTCGTGTCTGACTTGACTGGACCGTTCCTTAACCTCCTGAATAATAAACTAGAGTTAATATATACCTTATTAAGAACCATTTTTAGTTTCATTATCCTTTTTATATCACTTATTACAATGTTATGAATATTATGTAATTATTTAAGTTAATAACGATCGTTTTGTCGATCTTTGGTACTTGAGTCAACAATAAACTTCTTATAATTACAAGTTGTTTATGTGGTAGAATATCCATTATATACAGAATTATATACATGATTTAGATGTCATATATATCATATATATCCAGTATATACATTCATTTATAATATTACGTAACATTTAGAGGTAAGAAATGAAATGCACCGTTCATGGAGACGGTAAGCCGTACGTACGCATGAACGCTACTTTAATTTCTATTTCGTATTTAATGGAATTAAATCATAATGATATAAATTTATAATATAATTCCAGTATAATATAGTGTATAATACCATTTACTCCATCCTTTATACATCCCGCATATGGCATTAACGATTCAAATCACTTTGAGGGGGCGGTAGTCCGCACTTCCTAAAATGAAATTATCGCGTTTCACCCATAATGAAAATCATAAAGTATGCCATAAATGAGAAATACAGAAGCATAAGTAAAACATAAATATATTATATATCATATATAAATATATTGACATCTTAATGGCCACCTTTGAAGGTGTTATATGAGTGTTGAACAATCATCGTTTCGTGAGGCAGAAATTCGCCATCCACAGAAACCGTATGTTCTTTAACCATTAGATGTAGGTGTGTGTAAGTGTAGCTCTAATACTTATTATAAAAACATCCTAGTATATTGAGGATACTGGTGTTTTTACAAAAGAAATGAATAAAAAGAGGTTAGGGGGTTGGAGAATAAAAATAAAACAAAACAACATTAGAGAATACATTACCTCAAAATCGGGTAACTCTTTTTGATTTGAGCCAAAGGCTTCATTGGGAAGAGTTCTGCTCAAAGTGAGGCATATAGTAGTAAGAGTGGGATGTTGGGAGAGTATTTGGGCAGAGTTTGGCCGAGCCAAATGGCTTGAAGTTGTGAATAAGGTGGGAGAGGTGGGGGCCTTTTATAAGTGGAGAGGAGGGGCTCTTTTGGAAAGATTGAAATGTAACATTATTACACAATGCTTTTCGGATTCTAAAGGTCCCACACTTATATAATTCGTGGCTAAGGTGATAAGGGTTCGAAATCTCTTCATCCAATAGGCTTTGGACAAGTGTAAGCCTTGGATTTTACATTATCTTTTCATTTTATTAAAATCGTTAAATAATGAGGTCATCGTTGCATCATAAATATGTCATAAATAATTTAATTTATTTAATGTTTAAAAATTATAAAAAAACTACTATGATGTAGGAAATCCTTTTAGCTTTCTAATGAATATTTATAGTCAAAATTTGGACTTGTGTAACCCCACTTAAAAACTGTTTTAGTAAAATAACTAATGTTTGTGTCAATTTAATTTTAACATTAAATAAATATATATTAATGTCATTTTCCAACTAAAGTGGATCCATGGGGTCCCCAAGTTGACCCATGGGTTGTCTTGGTCGGCCATGACTCATCCAATAGGAGTAGGACAAGTGTCATGCTCATCTCATATTATTAAAACATTATTTGTACCTTAAACTACACTAATTACCTCTAATCGCGATTAAGAACTTAAAAGTTACTATTCACCAAAAATTTATTTTAATCTCATTGAACCACATTTTACATCTTAATGACAACCATGTATGTCATATTTTTGAAAATCAAATCACAGAAGTGGTAATATTTCATTTAAATGAAAAATCAGTTATTTAACTACCACTTAGTGGTTTCACTATTCATCAAAAATTGAAGTTTTTCAGAACAAAGCCAAAATTTCACCCTAAGCTATAATTGATATTCCGAATTCAAAAATGATGTCTATTTTACAAAATTCCAAACATATAAGTTGCATTAATTTTTATAATCAATTCCCGCTGTTACAAAAAATGGCGTGTTTCTAAGAAACAATTTATATCAAATGATTGGCAATTGTTTATGTCTGATTTCAATGTTAAATTAATTCTAATGACCACCATTGGATAAAATGGTAAAAATATATTCTAATTATACTTTAAAACCACTAAATAGTATAATTTTTCACTATAAATTATTTTGATTTAAAAAGTTGTTTTTAAGTATTTTTCACTATTCATAAAAATTAGAAGTTCTCAGAAAAATACCAAAAATTCAACATAGGCTAATTTCGATATTCCGAATCGAAAAATGAATTCCATTTTGATAAATAAAATTTATAAAATTTCAAAAAGTAGGTATTACTATTCACAATGGCTAGTTTAATTCGTTGTGGTGTGTGTTAGAGCTCGAGGTTGCGTACAACACACGCTATTGCATTATTCGAAGTGAAACGTACCGTGGAAGATTGGGGTGTTACATTCTCCCCTCCTTCAATAAATTGCGTCCTCGCAATTTGAAATTTTTCTTTGAAAATAAAAGGTTGAAAAGAGAAAATACCTTTGTGGAAAACCCACATCGGAAATAAGATTAATAAAATTTAGCCTTAATAAGAGGGAAATGGAAATAAGAAAGTCACCACCAAATTATGATCTCGATAAGGAGAACATTGGTGGAAATTAGAGACATATAATTGGAGGAAAAACGTAAATATTTGTAGGGAGTGATTGAGGTCATCAATCACAATCAACTGTCAAATTGAGGGCCTCAAAGCCTTCAATCTATGTTGATTTAAAATATCATCAGTTCAACAAGACATAAGGTATTAGGATAACACATTTTTTTGTTTTAATATCCCTTTACTAAAGTTTAAGAATTAATTTATTCATTGAATAAGAGATAGGTATATATATATTTATGCTTGACAATTAGAGTTTCAACCTTCAACTCATCTTTCACTCCAAAAGATAATAGAACTCAAAAATATTATACTTATCCTAATTGTATAAGGTTACAAATGTTTACAGATACCATTTAGATTAGTAATATTATTTTGTAACAACCAGGGACTTCCTGTAGGCTAGTGGTAGGAAATAAAGGCCTGTCGCACTATGGTTGTGGGTTCGATTTCTGCAGCTTTGTCCGACACGACGGGTTATGCCCCACCCTGCAGGTTGTCCTTTTCCTAAAACTATAGTATCATAATATTCCAAAAATAATCTTCAGAAATGATTTAACCTTAAACAATACTATACATGGTTCAACTTAATCCATTCCAACCTTAATAGTTATCCAAAATACCTCTGTCCAGACTTTCTATAAAAGGTCTCTAAATTCCAAAATCAATTGTAACATCAGATTTCCCAAACAAAGAAAAGATTCTCTTATTGTCACATACTAAAAATATGATTACCTTAATCATATTACCTTAATCAAAAAGTACTACAGTACAATATTTATATATATCACATTATTCTTATAACCAGAATATAATCCTTGAGTCGAAAAGCACCAATACATTAATTATTCCGCTTCAACTGTAGTCACAGCATAAGATTGGCCTTGATCCCTTGGCCTTTTCTGAGGTAAGTTTCCATGATTCTTAGGAAATTCATTTGCATAATGCCCCATTTCCCTACAATTGTAGCATTCAACATTGATAGCCACTTTCTTTCCCTTGCAATCATGCTCCTGGTGCCCTTTTTCTCCACATTTATAACAAACTCCCATTCCTTTTAGGCAAGTACCAGGGTGATTCTTCCCACAATTATCACATAATGGAAAATACTTCTTTCCCTTTTCCCCTTTATCTGTCTCTTGTTCCACCATTCTCTTCTTCTCTTGCTTTACTTTGTTGTCATAAGACTTAGAGAATTCCTTTTCTGTCTTGATAGCACACGAGACAATATCTTCGTATGATGAGAAGGATTGTGATACTAAAGCTCTACGGAGAAATGGTTTTAACCCATCAAAGAAATGATAAATCTTACTCCTTGGGTTACGTATATAATCGGAAGCATGCCTCGCTAACCTTGTAAAGTTAGCCTCATACTTTGCGACATTCTCATCCTCCTTCTGCCTCAGACTCAGAAATTGCCTTTCCATATCTGCTCGATGGTCACGAGGAAAGTATTTTTCAAAGAAAAGCTCTTTGAACTCCCTCCATTCCATATTCGATACGTCATCATCTTCCTTTGTATTTTGAATCAGCGACCAGCACTGATCGGCATCTCCAGTGAGGCGGTAAACTGCCATGAAAACCTTCTCCATTTCACTACTCCCCAAGGCATGGAATATTTTCTCTAAGGAATTTATCCATTTCTCAGCTACTATAGGATTTGTACTCCCATTGAAGGTTGGTGGTTGTTGCCTCATGAATCAGTCTAACATTGATCCTCCACGTTGCGGATCAGGGTGCATCATACGAGTAAGGTTATTATTCATAACCTGAGTGAGTTGTCCCAGAATGGTAATAAGTTGATCAGCACCAGTTGTATCACTAGCTCCAACATAATTATCTTGAGCAGGAGGGCAATCCCTACATGGAGTGCGTGCATTGATGCGGTTTCCATTTCTTCCACTAGGCGCCATTTCTAAACAATGGCATAAACTAGATCAGTTTATGAATCAAAATACATAATCCCATACTTATAAAACACATAACATAAATTGAACTATTTATGGATATAATCCATAATTATAAAAATGTTTTCTTTGAGGAAGTATATACTCGTAACCCTTCATAGTGGTTTGTAATGAAAATGGGAATTATCCAAAGCATATCCCCCGGGAGTGTCGTAACCAAGAGTGCAGCAAGGCCCGTTTTCGTGCACCAGTTCCCGTTCGAGTCTAGCTCAAAGCGGTGTTTTCGGGTTTTACCCCTAGGTACTTCTGTGCCAGAGCCGCCTCTACCTGCTCATATCCAAACAGGGATGTATTGCTCGGAAAACTCACAACATCTCTACAATACCAAAATTCTAGGAAGTTCTTCTATACTAATCCTCAAAGTCTATCTTTGGGATATGTGCCCTAATCAGAGTTTATCTAAATCTAGCTTCCAAGGTTAGTACTAAACTGCCTCTGATACCAACTGTAATGCCCCGACCTCAGCTACCTGGAGCCAGTGCGTTACTTCGTAACATTGGCATGATCACAAAAGATCAAGTCTCGAAAGACCGATTAGTTTAGTAGCCTTGGAAACAATAGATACATTCATAAATGTTGAATTACATCATAAAGTGAAAAACTAATAACAAAGTCTTCATAGTCCACACTCATATCCTCTTCCGAATATCCCTACAGGTCATTCATAAAATACTTCTTCACATCCTGGAGAATATTAAAACATTGAAAGGGGTGTGCTCAGATGCTCAGTAAGGATAACAACATAGCGGAAGCTTTCATAAATAAACATTAACATTTAAGGCAATGTATAACTAAAACAAAAGCCTTTTAAACTTGAACTTTAGCATAATATGGGAAAAGTAAAATGAAATAATGCCATTTACTTACTCCCATGGATATTCTACTAGATGAATAATCACATGAAATATCAATAACCACTTTCATAATGAGGGAACGTATAATGCCGGACATTCTGAAACATTTTGTCAAGGCCTCGGCCAAGACGTCTAAAATGATTAAGGCCTCGGCCAAAACCATAAATCAAATTGGGAAAGGGCCTCGGCCAATTCCACGTCTAGTTGTCTCATGAGACCTACCGATGCAATTTTTTTTAGAAGATACTTACGTTTAAAATTGCTCACATATACTCCAGTGTTTTTCTGAAAACATTATGCAAGCTTCTGAAAACAAAATAACTAATTCTGAGACTGCTCGACTAATTATAGGCCATGATGGGTCCACGCCCAATCCCTTCCTGTCAAACACACTCGAGAGTCGGGTTTTCTGAAAACATTTTTAAGCTTGCGTTAAGTACGTATACATTTGCACTGGATTTTCATATATTGGAGAGAAATATCTCTTTTTTGAAATCATTTAAAAATCACATAATTATAAAAGAAAACCTTTTGAATAAACGTAAAAGTCAAAGGGGTTTATACACCGTATAAAAGAAAGTTGTGTATAAAACCAAATATGCCTCAACGAAAGGGGATTGAGACGAAGTCCTTAAAAAGATCATTTTTTTTAAATAAAGTACATCTATAATGTGTATTCACTATAAGTACACATAAAGGAAGTAAAAATACAAAAATAGGACATAATAATATCATTACATAATTTGAAAATAGGAGATTAACCCAAAGAATAGAAATTGGGTTAAGAAGTTCCCTTACCTCGTGTCTGACTTGACTCAACCGTTCTTTAAACTCCTGAATAATAAACTAGAGTTAATATATACCTTATTAAGAACCATTTTTAGTTTCATTATCCTTTTTATATCACTTATTACAATGTTATGAACATTATGTAATTATTTAAGTTAATAACGATCGTTTTGTCGATCTTTGGTACTTGAGTCAACAATAAACTTCTTATAATTACAAGTTGTTTATGTGGTAGAATATCCATTATATCCAGAATTATATTCATGATTTAGATGTCATATATATCATATATATCAAGTATATACATTCATTTATAATATTACGTAACATTTAGAGGTAAGAAATGAAATGCACCGTTCATGGAGACGGTAAGCCGTACGTACGCATGAACGCTACTTTCATTTCTATTTCGTATTTAATGGAATGAAATCATAATTATATAAATGTATAATATAATTGCAGTATAATATATTGTATAATACCATTTACTCCATCCTTTATACATCCCACATATGGCATTAATGATTCAAATCACTTTGAGGGGGCGGTAGTCCGCACTTCCTAAAATGAAATTATCCCGTTTTACCCATAATGGAAATCATAAAGTATGCCATAAATGAGAAATACAGAAGCATAAGTAAAACATAAACATATTATATATCATATATAAATATAGTTACATCTTAATGGACACCTTTGAAGGTGTTATATGAGTGTTGAACAATCATCGTTTCGTGAGGCAGAAATTCGCCATCCACAGAAACCGTATGTTCTTTAACCATTAGATGTAGGTGTGTGTAAGTGTAGCTCTAATACGTATTATAACAACATCCTAGTATATTGAGGATACTGTTGTTGTTACAAAAGAAATGAATAAAAAGAGTTTAGGGGGTTGGAGAAGAAAAATAAAACAAAACAACATTAGAGAAGACATTACCTCAAAATCGGGTAACTCTTTTTGATTTGAGCCAAAGGCTTCCTTGGGAAGAGTTATGCTCAAAGTGAGGCTTCTAGGAGTAAGAGTGGGATGTTGGGAGAGTATTTGGGCAGATGTTGGTCGAGCCAAATGGCTTGAAGTTGTGAATAAGGTGGGAGAGGTGGGGGCCTTTTATAAGTGGAGAGGAGGGGCTCTTTTGGAAAGATTGAAATGTAACAATATTACACAATGATTTTCGGATTATAAAGGTCCCACACTTATATAATTCGTGGCTAAGGTGATAAGGGTTCGAAATATCTTCATCCAATAGGCTTTGGACAAGTGTAAGCCTTGGATTTTACATTATCTTTTCATTTTATTAACATCATTAAATAAAGAGGTCATCGCTGCATCATAAAGCTGTCATAAATAATTTAATTTATTTAATATTTAAAAATTATAAAAAAACTACTATGATGTAGGAAATCGTTTTAGCTTTCTAATGAATAATTATAGTCAAAATTTGGACTTGTGTAACCCCACTTAAAAACTGTTTTAGTAAAATAACTCATGTTTGTGTCAATTTAATTTTAACATTAAATAAATATATATTAATGTCATTTTCCAACTAAAGTGGATCCATGGGGTCCCCAAGTTGACCCATGGGTTGTCTTGGTCGGCCATGACTCATCCAATAGGAGTAGGACAAGTTTCATGCTCATCTCATATTATTAAAACATTATTTGTACCTTAAACTACACTAATTACCTCTAATCGCGATTAAGAACTTAAAAGTTACTATTCACCAAAAATTTATTTTAATCTCATTGAACCACATTTTACATCTTAATGACAACCATGTATGTCGGATTTTTTAAAATCAAATCACAGAAGTGGTAATATTTCATTTAAACGAAAAATCAGTTATTTAACTACCACTTAGTGGTTTCACTATTCATCAAAAATTGAAGTTTTTCAGAACAAAGCCAAAATTTCACCCTAAGCTATAATTGATATTCAGAATTCAAAAATGATGTCTATTTTACAAAATTCCAAACATATAAGTTGCATTAATTAATTTTATAATTAATTCCCGCTGTTACAAAAAATGGCGTGTTTCTAAGAAACAATTTTTATCAAAAGATTGGCAATTGTTTATGTCCGATTTCAATGTTAAATTAATTATAATTACCACCATTGGATAAAATGGTAAAAATATATTCTAATTATACTTTAAAACCACTAAATATTATAAATTTTCACTATAAATTATTTTGATTTAAAAAGTTGTTTTTAAGTATTTTTCACTATTCATAAAAATTAGAAGTTCTCAGAAAAATACCAAAAATTCAACATAGGCTAATTTCGATATTCCGAATACAAAAATGAAGTCCATTTTGATAAATAAAATTTATAAAATTTCAAAAAGTAGGTATTACTATTCACAACGTCTAGTTTAATTCGTTGTGGCGTGTGTTAGAGCTCGAGGTTGCGTACAACACACGCTATTGCATTATTCGAAGTGAAACGTACCGTGGAAGATTGGGGTGTTACATTCTCCCCTCCTTCAATAAATTGCGTCCTCGCAATTTTAAATTTTTCTTTGAAAATAAAAGGTTGAAAAGAGAAAATACCTTTGTGGAAAACCCACATCAGAAATAAGATTAATAAAATTTAGCCTTAATAAGAGGGAAATGGAAATAAGAAAGTCACCACCAAATTATGATCTCGATAAGGAGAACATTGGTGGAAATTAGAGACATATAATTGGAGGAAAAACGTAAATATTTGTAGGGAGTGATTGAGGTCATCAATCACAATCAACTGTCAAATTGAGGGCCTCAGAGCCTTCAATCTATGTTGATTTAAAATATCATCAGTTCAACAAGACATAAGGTATTAGGATAACACATTTTTTTGATTTAATATCCCTTTACTAATGTTTAAGAATTAATTTATTCATTGAATAAGAGATAGGTATATATATATTTATGCTTGACAATTAGAGTTTCAACCTTCAACTCATCTTTCACTCCAAAAGATAATAGAACTCAAAAATATTATACTTATCCTAATTGTATAAGGTTCCAAATGTTTACAGATACCATTTAGATTAGTAATATTATTTTGTAATTACCAGGGACTTCCTGTAGGCTAGTGGTAGGAAATAAAGGCCTGTCGCACTATGGTTCTGGGTTCAATTCCTGCAGCTTTGTCCGACGCGACGGGTTATGCCCCACCCTGCAGGTTGTCCTTTTCCTAAAACTATAGTATCATAATATTCCAAAAATAATCTTCAGAAATTATTTAACCTTAAATAATACTATCCATGGTTCAACTTAATCCATTCCAACCTTAATAGTTATCCAAAATACCTCCATCCAGACTTTCTCTAAAAGGTCTCTAAATTCCAAAATCAATTGTAACATCAGATTCCCCAAACAAAGAAAAGATTCTCTTATTGTCACATACTAAAAATATGATTACCTTAATCATATTACCTTAATCAAAAAGTACTGCAGTACAATCTTTATATATATCACATTATTCTTATAACCAGAATATAATCCTTGAGTCCAAAAGCACCAATACATTAATTATTCCGCTTCAACTGTAGTCACAGCATAAGATTGGCCTTGATCCCTTGGCCTTTTCTGAGGTAAGTTTCCCTGATTCTTAGGACATTCATTTGAATAATGACCCATTTCCCTACAATTGTATCATTCAACATTGATAGCCACTTTCTTTCCCTTGCAATCACGCGCCTGGTTCCCTTTTTCTCCACATTTATAACAAACTCCCATTCCTTTTAGGCAAGTACCAGGGTGATTCTTCCCACAATTATCACATAATGGAAAATCCTTCTTTACCTTTTTCCCTTTATCTGTCTCTTGTTCCACCATTCTCTTCTTCTCTTGCTTTACTTTGTTGTCATAAGACTTAGAGAATTCCTTTTCTGTCTTGATAGCACACGAGACAATATCTTCGTATGATGAGAAGGATTGTGATACTAAAGCTCTACGGAGAAATGGTTTTAACCCATCAAAGAAACGATCAATCTTACTCCTTGGGTTACGTATATAATCGGAAGCATGCCTCTCTAACCTTGTAAAGTTAGCCTCATACTTTGTGACATTCTCATCCTCCTTCTGCCTCAGACTCAGAATTTGCCTTTCCATATATGCTCGATGGTCACGAGGAAAGTATTTTTCTAAGAAAAGCTCTTTGAACTCCCTCCATTCCATATTCGATACGTCATCATCTTCCTTTGTGTTTTGAATCAGCGACCACCACTGATCGATATCTCCAGTGAGGCGGTAAACTGCCATGACAACCTTCTCCCTTTCACTACTCCCCAAGGCATGGAATATTTTCTCTAAGGAATTTATCCATTGCTCAGCTACTATAATATTTGTACTCCCATTTAAGGTTGGTGGTTGTTGCCTCATGAAGCAGTCTAACATTGATCCTCCACGTTGCGGATCAGGGTGCTTCATACGAGTAAGGTTATTATTCATAACCTGAGTGAGTTGTCCCAGAATGGTAATAAGTTGATCAGCACCAGTTGTATCACTAGCTCCACCATAATTATCTTGAGCAGGAGGGAAATCCCTACATGGAGTGCGTGCATTGATACGGTTTCCATTTCTTCCACTAGGCGCCATTTCTAAACAATGGCATAAACTAGATCAGTTTATGAATCAAAATACATAATCCCATACTTATAAAACACATAACATAAATTGAACTATTTATGGATATAATCCATAATTATAAAAATGTTTTCTTTGAGGAAGTATATACTCGTAACCCTTCATAGTGGTTTGTAATGAAAATGGGAATTATTCAAAGCATATCCCCCAGGAGTGTCGTAACCAAGAGTGAAGCAAGGCCAGTTGTCGTGCACCAGTTCCCGTTCGAGTCTAGCTCAAAGCGGTGTTTTCGGGTTTTACCCCTAGGTACATATGTGCCAGAGCCGCCTCTACCTGCTCGTATCCAGACAGGGATGTATTGCTCGGAAAACTCACAACATCTCTACAATACAAAAATTCTAGGAAGTTCTTCTATACTAATCTTCAAAGTCTATCTTCGGGATATGTGCTCTAATCAGAGTTTATCTAAATCTAGCTTCTAAGGTTAGTACTAAACTGCCTCTGATACCAACTGTAACGCCCCGACCCCAGCTACCTGGAGCCGGTGCGTTACTTCGTAACATTGGCATGATCACAAAAGATCAAGTCTCGAAAGACCGATTAGTTTAGTAGCCTTGGAAACAATAGATACATTCATAAATGTTACATTACATCATAAAGTGAAAAACTAATAACAAAGTCTTCATAGTCCACACTCATATCCTCTTCTGACTATCCCTACAGGTCATTCATAAAATACTTCTTCACATCCTGGAGAATATTAAAACATTGAAAGGGGTGATCTCAGATGCTCAGTAAGGATAACAACATAGCGGAAGCTTTCATAAATAAACATTAACATTTAAGGCAATGTATAACTAAAACAAAAGCCTTTTAAACTTGAACTTTAGCATAATATGGAAAAAGTAAAATGAAATAATGCCATTTACTTACTCCCATGGATATTCTACTAGATGAATAATAACATGAAATATCAATAACCACTTTCATAATGAGGGAATGTATAATGCCGGACATTCTGAAACATTTTGTCAAGGCCTCGACCAAGACGTCTAAAATTATTAAGGCCTCAACCAAAACCATAAATCAAATTGGGAAAGGGCCTCGGCCAATTCCACGTCTAGTTGTCTCATGAGACCTACCGATGCAATTTTTTTAGAAGATACTTACGTTTAAAATTGCTCACATATACTCCAGTGTTTTTCTGAAAACATTATGTAAGCTTCTGAAAACAAAATAACTAATTCTGAGACTGCTCGACTAATTACAGGCCATGATGGGTCCACGCCCAATCCCTTCCTGTCTAACACACTCGAGAGTCGGGTTTTCTGAAAACATTTTTAAGCTTGCGTTAAGTATGTATACATTTGCACTGGATTTTCATATATTGGAGAGAAATATCTCTTTTTTGAAATCATTTAAAAATCACATAATTATAAAATAAAACCTTTTGAATAAACGTAAAATTCAAAGGGGTTTATACACCGTATAAAAGAAAGTTGTGTATAAAACCAAATATGCCTCAACGAAAGGGGATTGAGACGAAGTCCTTAAAAAGATCATTTTTTTTAAATAAAGTACATATATAATGTGTATTCACTATAAGTACACATAAAGGAAGTAAAAATACAAAAATAGGACATAATAATATCATGACATAATTTGAAAATAGGAGATTAACCCAAAGAATAGAAATTGGGTTAAGAAGTTCCCTTACCTCGTGTCTGACTTGACTCAACCGTTCTTTAACCTCCTGAATAATAAACTAGAGTTAATATATACCTTATTAAGAACCATTTTTAGTTTCATTATCCTTTTTATATCACTTATTACAATGTTATGAACATTATGTAATTATTTAAGTTAATAACGATCGTTTTGTCGATCTTTGGTACTTGAGTCAACAATAAACTTCTTATAATTACAAGTTGTTTATGTGGTAGAATATCCATTATATCCAGAATTATATTCATGATTTAGATGTCATATATATCATATATATCCAGTATATACATTAATTTATAATATTACGTAACATTTAGAGGTAAGAAATGAAATACACCGTTCATGGAGACGGTAAGCCGTACGTACGCATGAACGCTACTTTCATTTCTATTTCGTATTTAATGGAATGAAATCATAATTATATAAATGTATAACATAATTCCAGTATAATATAGTGTATAATACCATTTACTCCATCCTTTATACATCCCACATATGGCATTAACGATTCAAATCACTTTGAGGGGGCGGTAGTCCGCACTTCCTAAAATGAAATTATCGCGTTTTACCCATAATGGAAATCATAAAGTATGCCATAAATGAGAAATACAGAAGCATAATTAAAACATAAACATATTATATATCATATATAAATATAGTGACATCTTAATGGCCACCTTTGAAGGTGTTATATTAGTGTTGAACAATCATCGTTTCGTGAGGCAGAAATTCGCCATCCACAGAAACCGTATGTTCTTTAACCATTAGATGTAGGTGTGTGTAAGTGTAGCTCTAATACTTATTATAAAAACATCCTAGTATATTGAGGATACTGGTTTTGTTACAAAAGAAATGAATAAAAAGAGTTTAGGGGGTTGGAGAAGAAAAATAAAAACAAAACAACATTAGAGAAGACATTACCTCAAAATCAGGTAACTCTTTTTGATTTGAGCCAAAGGCTTCCTTGGGAAGAGTTCTGCTCAAAGTGAGGCTTCTAGGAGTAAGAGTGGGATGTTGGGAGAGTATTTGGGCAGAGGTTGGCCGAGCCAAATGGCTTGAAGTTGTGAATAAGGTGGGAGAGGTGGGGGCCTTTTATAAGTGGAGAGGAGGGGCTCTTTTGGAAAGATTAAAATGTAACATTATTACACAATGCTTTTCGGATTCTAAAGGTCCCACACTTATATAATTCGTGGCTAAGGTGATAAGGGTTCGAAATATCTTCATCCAACAGGCTTTGGACAAGTGTAAGCCTTAGATATTACATTATCTTTTCATTTTATTAAAATCGTTAAATAACGAGGTCATCACTGCATCATAACGATGTCATAAATAATTTAATTTATTTGATGTTTAAAAATTATAAAAAAACTACTATGATGTAGGAAATATTTTTATCTTTATAATGAATATTTATAGTCAAAATTTGTACTTGTGTAACCCCACTTAAAAACTGTTTTAGTAAAATAACTCATGTTTGTGTCAATTTAATTTTAACATTAAATAAATATATATTAATGTCATTTTCCAACTAAAGTGGATCCATGGGGTCCCCAAGTTGACCCATGGGTTGTCTTGGTCGGCCATGACTCATCCAATAGGATTAATACAAGTGTCATGCTCATCTCATATTATTAAAACATTATTTGTACCTTAAACTACACTAATTACCTCTAATCGCGATTAAGAACTTAAAAGTTACTATTCACCAAAAATTTATTTTAATCTCATTGAACCACATTTTACATCTTAATGATAACCATGTATGTCGGATTTTTGAAAATCAAATCACAGAAGTGGTAATATTTCATTTAAACGAAAAATCAGTTATTTAACTACCACTTAGTGGTTTCACTATTCATCAAAAATTGAAGTTTTTCAGAACAAAGCCAAAATTTCACCCTAAGCTATAATTTATATTCCGAATTCAAAAATGATGTCTTTTTTAAAAAATTCCAAACATATAAGTTGCATTAATTAATTTTATAATTAATTCCCGCTGTTACAAAAAATGTCGTGTTTCTAAGAAACAATTTATATCAAAAGATTGGCAATTGTTTATGTCCGATTTCAATGTTAAATTAATTCTAATGACCACCATTGGATAAAATCGTAAAAATATATTCTAATTATACTTTAAAACCACTAAATAGTATAAATTTTCATTATAAATTATTTTGATTTAAAAAGTTGTTTTTAAGTATATTTCACTATTCATAAAAATTAGAAGTTCTCAGAAAAATACCAAAAATTCAACATAGGCTAATTTCGATATTCCAAATCCAAAAATGAAGTCCATTTTGATAAATAAAATTTATAAAATTTCAAAAAGTAGGTATTACTATTCACAACGGCTAGTTTAATTTGTTGTGGTGTGTGTTAGAGCTCGAGGTTGCGTACAACACACGCTATTGCATTATTCGAAGTGAAACGTACCGTGGAAGATTGGGGTGTTACACATAAGCAATTACTTTGTCACTTTGCATGAGGACACACCCAAGCCCTTTCAGAGATGCATCGCTAAAAATAACGAATCCTTCTCCGATAGAGGGTAGTGTTAACACAGGTGTAGTAACCAATCTCTTCTTCAGCTCTTGGAAACTTTCCTCGCATTCCTTTGTCCTGATAAACTTAACCCCTTTTCGAGTCAACTTGGTTAGTGGATTAGAAAGCCGTGAAAAGTTTTTCACAAACCTCCTATAATATCCTGCTAAACCAAGGAAACTACGAATCTCAGTTACTGTTGTGGGTTGAGGCCACTCCTCCACAACCATTGTCTTTGCAGGGTCAACCGAGATTCCTTCATTGGTTACGATGTGCCCCAAGAAAGCCACCTGTTGTAACCAAAACTCACACTTGCTGAACTTCCCAAAGAGCCTCTCCTTCCGCAGAGTTTTCAATATAACCCTTATATGATCTTCATGCTCCTCATGACTTTTTGAATATATCAAAATATCATCAATAAAAACTACCACAAAGTTATCAAGGTAGTCCTTAAAGACTCTATTCATCAAATCCATGAAAATAGCAGGAGCATTAGTCAAGACGAAGGGCATAACAGTAAACTCATAATGACCATATCTTGATCGGAAGGCAGTCTTTGGAATATCTTCCTTCTTCACCCTCAGCTGACGATAACCAGATCGAAGTTCAATCTTAGAGAAGAATTGAGCCCCACGAAGTTGCTCAAATAAATCATCAATTCTTGGAAGAGGATATCCGTTCTTCACTGTGATCCCGTTCAGTTCTCTATAATAGATGCATAGCCGCATTGATCCATCCTTATTCTTCACAAAGAGAACTGGTGCTCCCCAAGGAGACACACTCGGTCGGATAAACCCCTTCTCCAACAAGTCTTGGAGTTGTTTCTTTAACTCTTCTAGCTCCAGATTTGCCATTCTATACGGAGTCTTTGATATCGGTTGAGACCCAGGTACGAGTTCAATGGAGAACTCTACCTCTCTTTCTGGGGGAGGTCCAGGTCACTCCTCAGGAAATACATCCATGTATTCCTGAACAATCGGAACATCTTCTATTTGTATGCTCCCTTTTCCTTCTTCATCATCACCGATTAACTCCATAAAGAATGCTATAGGAGGTGCTTCTAGATAGGGATCAGTTCGGGATATCTCTCCTTGGAAGATAACTGTAGGTCGTTCATTCAAGACTACTGAGATTTCCTTACTTCTGCATTTGATCTTAGCATTATACTTTGAGATCCAGTCCATCCCTAGTATAATGTAGAATTCCATCATGGGAATGACTACTAGATTTGCGATAAGATTGTGCTCACCAAAGTGAACACTAGAGTCTCTAAATACTGTTGATGCAAGGATAATCCCACTTGGAGTCTTGACAGACAACTCTACCTCTAGGAGTTTGGGGATTGATTATATATTCCTTGCAAACTTGGAGGAAATAAAGGAATGCGTAGAACCAGAATCAAATAAAGTACTTGCTAGTTTTGAGAGGACAACAAGAGTACCTGCTACCACATCGTTCGGGACTTCGACTTCATCTGTTGTGATAGCGAAAGCACGACCTTTCTCTCTTGGCCTCTGCTGAGGTTGATGGTGATTCCCCTCCACCACCCTCGGATTTGGACATTGGTTAGCAAAGTGCCCAAGCTGTCCACACTTGAAGCATGTGACTTCGGGTAGGGCCAGAACCATCTTTCCTCTGTCGTTAGTGTTGGGAAGCTGAGGATTCACCTCACTATGACAATTCCGAGCAATATGGCCTCCTCTTCCACACTTGTAGCACTTTCCACTTCCGTTCAAGAAGTTTCCCAAATGATTCTTCCCACAATTATTGCATGTGGTAAGTTGCATTTGCTTTCCACCTCTTCCCTGATCAAAAGACTTCCCTAAACTGGGCTCCAACGACCTCTTCTTTTCATTTGGTTTATGAGACCACTATGTCTCACCAAACTCCAGCTCGACTTTCATAGCACTTCGAACTATTTCTTCATAGCTATCATAGTCCCTGTTTGCTAGATTCTTCCGCAGATGAGGTCGTAGTCCACCAAAGAATCTATCAACCTTCCCATTAGGGTCCATGACAAAGCTTGAGGTATAACGGGAAAGCCTTGTGAAGTTCATCTCATAGCTTCCGACAGATTCGTTCTCCTTCTGCTATAGCTCGAGAAACTCTTTCTCCATTCTCATTCTCATGGAATGAGGGAAATACTTGTTAAGGAAAATTCCCCGAAATTCTTCCCACTCCATAGCTTCTATCTCTCCTCGTGGCTTTGTGTTTTTGATCAGTGACCACCACTGATCAGCTTCTCCCTCTAGGAGGTAAACAGCAAGGGTGACTTTTTCTTGTTCCGAACAATGAAGTACAGAAAAGATCTTTTCAATGGAGCTTATACATTGTTCCGCAACCAATGGATCAGTAGATCCACTGAATGTTGGCGGTCGTTGATGCATTAAGGACTCAATAGAGTGTTGTTCCCTTCGTGGTGAGGTCGACCTCTCAGCTTGATTCAAGTTATTACTCATAACTTGAGTCAGTTGGTTCATCATTCGCATGAATGTTTCCATTCCGGCTTCCATTGGAGGGCCGTCAGCACATGGTGCATTACGATCACCATCGGCACGGTTCCTCCTATTGCCCGCCATTTTCTAAAAGAATAAAACCTTAGTAAGAAACTTATTTCATTTATGAATCTTTTAACTAAGACTTCATGCTTAAACAATTACACTTTTCTATAATTCCTTCATAATGATTCATAAAAAGCTTGTGATTAACCAAACATATCCCCCGGGAGTGTCGTAACCAAGAGTGCAGCAAGGCCCGTTATCGTGCACCAGTTCCCGTTCGAGTCTAGCTCAAAGCGGTGTTTTCGGGTTTTACCCCTATGTACAACTGTTCCAGAGCCACCTCTACCTGCTCGTATCTAGACAGGGATGTATTTGTTTGATAAACCACTTACTCAATACTTACCAAAATACCAGGAAGTTTTCCTATATTTAAACTTTTCTAAAGGGTTATTCCTAAAGTTTTTATATCCTAATTTCCACAAATAACTAAACCATCCTTTGATACCAACTATAACATCCCGTCTTCTTATAACATAATTTTCATTCCATTACACGGAACTGAGGATCGTTAAGGTTTAGTGTCTTGGAAACAAGGATCATAATTCATAAAAAAACATAAAAAATTCTTCTTAAACACTTGAAAGGCTTCTCCTTTAGTTCATCCTATGTTCATTATGCATCTCATAACCTGGGGACATACATCAAAAGAAAGGGTGAGCAGAAGGCCCAGTAAGGGAAACAAGAGAAACATTTTACATGTGAACTTGAGATACTTCAATAAGGACATGAAAAGAACTTTAAGGCATGAGAAAGAAATCATGAGATACATCATAATAAAAATAACATTTTCATAACTTGAAGATGTGGCTGCAACATTTAATATTGACAATCGTTTCGTTTCACCAAGGTCCATCCCCAAGGTGTCGTTAAAAATTACCAAGGTTATTCACCAAGGCGTCGTTAAAATGGTCATCTCTAGAGATTAAGTCATTACCCAATGCATTGGAGCGCTATCAGGGCGCACCCTCAAATTTTCCTTTATTATCATGTGAGCCACATATATCATCATCAAACATTTCATAAATAACCCATATAGCATAAAATAAATGGGTTTCATTTCATAATCATAACGTTTCAAAAACTGCTTTAAAGACATGATCTTTACGTTACTTTAAACCCACGGAAAGGGAAAGCAGGTATCATGTATGTAAATCCCAGAATTTAAAATAGAACATTTTTATATATATGTGAATACCCCTGTAGAAATAGGATCTTTGAGTATTCACTTTATAACATAAAATAATTTTGAGAAAAGAGAGGCATTTTGAGACGAAAATTCTGCAGCATAACGGCTATGTTACAAGGTTTTAGAAAACTTTGAAAAGAGAGGGAACATGGGTCGAACAATCATAATTGACCCATAAAATAGTAGAGGGACAGAATAAGAAGTATATATGGACATGGTGATGCAATTTCAAGGACATACCATTTGAAATGAAAAGCATGGAAGGAAGACAAAAGTTTGATTTCTCTTATGAAAATTCGGCAGCTAGGGCCTCTCATAATATGATCATTAGAGATCAGTATGATATATATAGAGATCATAACCCAACATAATAAAAAGGAACTTGAAAGATTTGACATGAAAATCGAACTTGAAAAATGAGAAGGGTGAAAGAATCACTTAAACATTCGGCAGCCTAACGGCGTCACTTAAACTTTCATAAAACGAAATGATGAGAGTAAGAGGGGATATCTCATCATATAAACATGAAAGGGGAAGTAAGAGGAATATAAAAGAACATCCTCTCACATAATAACATGGAGCATAAAAGGAATGACATAAAAGAGATTACATGAAAAGAAAGAGAGGGGTCAGATCCGTTCCCTTAAAACGCGACTCTTGAAACTCAATGTTTTGGACCTTGAGGGCTTGGGGGAACCTTGGGAGGAATCCTTGGGAGGTAAGGAGACCCTAACTTCGTTGGGGGAGAGTTGGGAGTGAAAACTAAAGGAGGAAATGGTGGGTATTTATAGGGAAAGTGAGGGGACAAAGCATTAATGGCCAAGGGACACCTCACTAGTGGTTTTGGCAAAACCATGGGCTTGCCCATGTTATTTGCCCATGGTATTGGCCACTTGGGACACCTCACACCTTATCTTACTATTCATAATTCGATCATATTGAATATATACTTAATACATCATTTAATGATGTCATTAAAAACCCGTAACTTAAAAACTATATTTTCACTATTCATCGAAAATTCAACTTTCTCAGAATAATCTCAAAATTTCACCTTAACCAAATATCAATGCTCTGATTTCAAAAATGAAATCCATTTTATAAAAATAATTTTCTAAATATTTTTAATTTAATTTTTAAATAAAAACACTATTCATCGAAAATTCATTTTTTTCAGAAAAATCCCCAAAAATTACCTTAACATAATATCGATGCTCTAAGTTCAAAAATAAAGTCCTTTTTATAAAAATAATTTTCTAATTATTTTTAATTAAATTTTTAATTAAAAAACACTATTCATCCCAAAAAACTAATACTTGACTAATAATTTATGAAACCGTTATTTACCCATTTTATTGAATCACATTACTTAATCTAGGTGTCTAAATTATATTAAAACTTTCTTTGAGTGAAATTACTAATCCATTTGGTCACATTACTAATCCTAAGCGTAAAATCACTATTCATAATTTACTATTCATCAAAAATTAAGTTAATCTTATTAGAATCCAAATTCCTTAATAAACACTTTTGTAGAAGACCATTTTTTGAAAATCATTTCACATCATTAGTTATTTAGGGTTTACATAAATATTTTAAAAATATCCCTTTTTCAAAATTCATCAATAAAATACATTCTAAAATTATCTAGACATTTTAAATTTCACAAACATCACTAAAGGAAGAAATCTCAATTTATTCACTCGAAAGGATTACACAAGGAAGCTAGGGTCTCGTCACATAGCCCCTTATAACACCGGCATAAGACCTAAGTGTAAGGTGTGCTATGGTGAGAGAATCTGAGGGAGGCTCAGATAACATTGCCCTAGTAGTAATCTCTACTAACTTGAACTTCTCCCGCAGGCGTTTCCGTTCAAGCTTGACACGCTGGAGTTCGGCTTGGGCTTGGTCCAAAGCGAAGCCCACAGATGCTACCTCCTTCCCAAGATCTGATAAGTGGGCTTCATAAGGGTCGAGTCTACTGGATGAAGCCATCGACTCCTCTTTCTGCATTAACCATTAACATCTTATTAAATCATTAAGAGTAAGTTAATATACTACTCAAAAAGATTGGGTCGTTACATTCAAAGTCATAGATCACCAGGGATTTTCGTAGGCTAGGTTTTATCCCACCAAAGAAGCGGTCAACCTTGAATTTGGGGGAAACGACAATGCCAGAGGCATATCATGCAATCCTTGTGAATTTTTCCTTGTAGGATCTGATGGATTTTTCATTTTTTTTCTTTAGGGAATGAATGTACCTTTCCATCTCAAGTCGGAGGGTGCACTGAAAATATTTATTGAGAAAGATTTTTTTGTAAATCTTTCAATTCTAACGCCTCAATCTATTCCTCAAGCTCCATATTTTTGATCAATGTACACAATTGATCAGCTTCACCCTCCATATGATAAGCATCCATAGGAATGATCTCTTTTTCAGAACATTTACGAATGGAGAAGAACTTTTCAATAGATTTTATCATTTGTTTGGAGATTGAGGGATCAAATTATCCATTAAAAATAGGAGGCCTTTCTCTCATGAAGCTCTTGATTGCGTCTTGTTCTTTCTTGGGGGGGGGGGGGGTTGAACGTTTCTCTTGACCCATGTTTCTATTCAAAACTTGAGTTAACTAAGAGAGTATCATGACAATTTTTTCAATTCCTGATCCCATCGAATTGGGGATCTCATTATAATAGTTTTCACATTGATCTTCGCATTGGTTGTTAGCCCAAGTCCTCCTATTACTATCCATTGGATAGAATAAATGGAAAGTTAGGGGTACCACATTATGGCGAATACAAATTCAAAAAGGTATAACTTATAAATTACATTTATTTCCTTAACATATGAATTTATAGGATTCAATATATGTTATCTATGATCTACTTACCTACATATATTTTTAGGGGAATTTTTTTGTTCCCTTAATAATGGTTCATAGTAATCTCATGAATTTACCAAATCATATCCCCTGAGAGTGTAGAAACCAAGAGTGCAACAAGACCCATTGTCGTGCACCAGTTCTCATTTAAGTCGAGATCAAAGTGGTCTTTTCAAGTTTTACTCCTAGATATATCTGTGCCAGAGCTACCTCTACTAGTTCATATCCAGCTAGGGATGTATTTGCACAATAAACCACTTACTCAATACTTACCAAAATTTAGGGATGTTTTTATTATACTTAGTCTTATCCCTAAGGCTTTCACAAGGATTTTCTAAACCTAGATCCAAGAAATAAATAAACCTATCCTCTGATACCAACTATAACAAACCTTCTCTTTATTACACACTTAAACCCGATTTATTACATAAACATGCACTTAAGCCAAATCTGAAGATTGAGAGGTCTAGTGTATTGGGAAATTATGAACATTACATAACAACTTAGAACATAAAACACAACATCTTTATTGAAAAATTATTTTACATGACCACAACATTCCTTCGTACTTAGCTTTGCATGAGATAACCTAAGGACATGCATAAGAAAAGGGTGATCTATAAAGACCAATAATGGATTAAACAAGGAATAACATGAAGAATATAATACATGTTAGACAATAGGCATATCAACAGATCACAAGAGAAACATGAACATAAAGGCATGATATAACATGATTATCATAGCTTGGAAATGTGGAAACAACATTTAACATGATATTAGCATGATCCAAGGCTCATTGCACATGGATCATGAGTAAAACCTCATTACAAATGAATTATCATGATCAAAACCTCATTTCACTTGAAATATCATGATAATAATCTTTACCCAATGCATTGGAGTGCTATCATGGCTCACCCTTCTTAATCATTTAATTTCATGCATAAGTGTGCCACATGAATCATACAACATGGGATCATTAAACATCATCATTTATTCCATGATAAATGAATGTGTAATAATATTTAATAAATAAGTAAATGTGCATAAATTGGAATACCCTTGATAGAGAAATGTGCATGGTATTCACTACACAATGAATTTGTCTTGGAAAATCACGATAATATTTCGGGAGCATAACAGCGTGACATAATAATTCATAAAAATGGTTTAGATAAAGGGGTATATCATCATATGTACATGAAATGGAAAATAAGGGGGTAATATATATATATTTCCTAACATATGTAATGCAATTTATATGCATAATTTAAAATAATTTCTTGAATGTAAATGGGAAGAGAGAAATTCCTTACGGAATTTCGGCATGGTAACAGGTGTGCATGGGAGACATTAATGAGAGAGAAAGAGATATATCATCATTAAAAAATAAGGAGGGAATCATGGGAGAGGTAAGAAATCATACCTCAACATTTTTAATTGAAAATAAAATGGTATAATAACTTAAATAAATTTGGACAATAATGAGAAAGAGAGAAACCCCTTACTTGGAAGTGTGATCCCAAAGGCTTGGGAGAGGCTTAAGAGAGGATTATTGGGAGCTTCAGATGCCTTGTGGGGATTATAGAGATAATAGGTACGAGTTTGGTCAATCTCAAAATGATTTTAGTGAATAGTAATGGGAGATTTAGTGGGTTTATATAGGAAATGATGGGGAATTCTTTATTATTTAGGTTTTGGACACTACACATTAAACTAATCAAAAACACAAACTAACCAATGGTTTTTCCAATGGGTTTTTCCAAAGGAGAGTGGAAAAAAATTCTTTTATAAGTACAATGGATGAAAATAATAAAATATAAGGCTTCTTATGTGTAGGTGAGTCATACTCTCAAGAAAATCATTTTAAAATGTTAAAATGTTTTGTAAGTCTTAAAGGGTCCACAATGGCACCATAAAATTAATCAAACCAATATAAAAAACATTATTTTAAGTTTAAAACATATATTATCCGAAAACACTTTTATATTATTTTATTACATAACTATTGGGTCATTATGATGTTATAAAACACATTATATATTTAAACGGTATTTAATTTTTACCCAAAAATTCGACTGTCTCTGAAAATTATAAAAAATTCACTATTATATAATTTCAATGTCTAGAATAAAAAAATAATATAAATTTTATTTAAATAATTTTATAAATATTTAAATTTTCACTTTTAAGATAAAACCTGACATTTATCGAAAATTCATGGGTTTTGACAAAAACAGCTTTCAAAGCTTAATAAAAATTACAATTGTATTCATAAAAATTATACAATAATTTATATTAAATAAAAAGTAATTTAGATATAATATTAAAATATAATTAAAGTAAAAAATCCATTAATTCATCAAAATATATTTCTTAATTGAATATTAACTAAAAATACTATTTGTGCTTTAAAAATCATTTATAAAGTAGCAATGATAAAAGGAATGTATATTCTTTATACAAAAATAATATATATAATCACTGTGTTATGGTCTTGTTACATTACCCTTTATAACATCCTCATATTACCTATGAGTAAAGTGTGTGATGGTAACAGACTCTTGAGGAGGCTTTGATAACATCGCTCGAGTGGTATCTATTAACTTCCACTTCTACTGTAGGCAGTTTCGTTAAATCTTAACATGTGGAATCTTGGATTGAGCATGGTCAAGAGTGAAACCTAGTGACACCACCTCCTTTTTGATCTCTGAAAAATGGGATTCGTATGAAGCAATTCTACTAAATGAGTCCATCTCTTCCTTTTTTTGAATAAATTAGATTTGTTAAATCCCTATATTTATATAAATCATGTGATCACTGTTCAATGGCTATATTAGCAATGGTAAAAATTCTTAATGGTATTTAAAAAATTAAAAAACATAAAATCAAGGGATTTCATATGTCTTATATAACTATTTTACATAATAAGAAATTTAATCAGACTAAGATAAATTTTCATTAATAAAAGTTTGGGTTGTTACAATATATGTAGATTAGTGAGAAAGATCTGTGAATATCATCGAGTAATCTGTTATTGTCATGCTACCTTGTCGTAGGTGCAGAAACTCCTATATATGCATAGAACACAAATTTACTGGAAAGAAATCCTCCCTGAAGAGGCTATCAAGTCAATATAGGTGAGTTCACCTCATTGTGCGTCTGGATCACCAAGATCCACCATCGTCCTGATGAGCCCTGTAGAAGGCTCACGGCTAGGACAACCATTTAGTCAAGAGGCATCCTCACTAGATGGAAGACTTGAATAACTACCTAAATACAAATTCTCAACTACCTGAAGATATATATTTCCTTGGAACCTGGGAGGTATCTTCCTCTATAACTTGTGTAGTGCACTCAGCCTGAGCGCATCCTCCACTATTAGTGCTGGTAGCAATTGCTGATTGACAGGGGGTTACATCACGGGTGCACCACCCCGAGGTAACGCCACAGATTTAGTGCCCTACACGGAATCCCCCACTCAAGTTGTATCACCATCACAATCATGTTTTAGAATCCTATCTAACTGTTATCATGGTGGCATCTTGAAATACATTAAGATGAAACACGGTTAAAGAGTATATCTAGAGAGCTGACTCAATAAGGACATGGAAAGAACGACCATTCCTATATGATACATTTATCCTTTATTTCCCCCAACCAATGTTTCCATGAACCAAGTCAAAAAATAGGTGTCCAGAGTCCTGGTGTATGGATGCGTCGACCACTGCACCAACATTGGAGTCCTTGGATTAAAATCCGAACTCAAAACACTTAACACTGTTGCATAAAACCAGAAAAATAGACCCTTAGTCTTTGAGGTATAACTAACCACCTATGATACCAAATTGTCATAACATGTCCCTCAGGGACCGTGCCATGACTACCCCAATCCCCCCTTCCAAAGGCCCGAGGATGGTGAATAGTGATAAAGGAATTATTCCACAAGTGGGAGGAATTTTCCTGAGTACCTATACACACATACGTGTCATGTACGAGTTCCCCTTCAACCCTGAAAAGGGAGATTATCTATAATAAAAATAAAAAATAAGGCCTTCGGGCCATTCAGACCTATACACACGTACACAACTCCCAACCAAAAGTCCTAGAAAGTAAAATCCAAAGAAACCATGCATGAAATCCACTAAGTAAAACACAACCAGAGTACAATGGAAAGTAAAGTATAGTGTGAAAAATAGGGCCAATATACAATCCCACCAAAAGAAAAACAAAAAAAAAGTAAAACTCTAAGTCCCTAAAGCTCATCCACCAGTAAACATACTTGAAGGGTAGGTTAAGGGTAGATTCCTAAAGCTGTATAAGTGCACCTCATCTATCTGACCTCACTGAACACCACCAGGCCCAGGTCCTCCCTTGACTCCGTCAAAGCGTCAGCCGTATTCACAAGACATGACACATGTGGGAAAATCCTGTGTAGGTGTGAGTAAAATAATACTAAGCAGGGGACCCCAAAACCACAAAGTTAAAGAACAGGAGAAAAAACACAAAGGAATCACAATTAGCTATACTTGGGTATATTCCCATTCCTATACCATGAAAATCCACATATACTCATATTAGCCACTAAGAAAACACGTGGCCCCAACCAAACAACAATTTTTAAGATTCTCATCAAAGGATCAAGTCATAAAACAAAAACCAAGAGATCACACTCGATGAGCATAGCCATCCCTGATGGCACCCATCCAAGAGATACACTTGATCAGTTACAATCCTACCATTTCGAATGGTATGTCTGAGAGAATGTTATCCATCGGGGAAATTCTACTAGGTCAGACTCTAGTGCCTGGAACTTGAGGTTTAGTCATCACAGCCATGCGCCCCATGTAAGACTAAGGAAACCTAAGTGAAGAGGCCCGCTCCTCGTCACTATGCTTAGTTAAGGGAGCACTACTCCAGGCTAACCTGTGATGCCTCAGTTTCTCCTATAAGGAGTGGCCTATTCCTCAGTCCTTCAAGGGAGAACTAACTTCTATATAGGTATAATTTTCATCAAGTGGATGGTCCCACTATTCCCTAATATGTTTGAAATCTGAGGGAGCTCTATTTCTAATCGAGGACCCGTACCCTACTCAGTAGAGGAGTACTACTCCGTGACTAGAGGACCCACTCCCTAGTACGACCGGGGAGTACCGAATTTGGTAGTTGATTTTTAGAGGACCCATAACCTAGTACGACATGGGAGTATCGACTCCTATAATAGAGGATCCACACCCTACCTAGTATAGGAGTGCCGACTCTATTCGATCATGCATGGAGGACATGTGCCCTATAACAGTAGAGGAGTAATGAATCCATTGATCTGTTCACTACGGGGGATCCACAACCTAGTATTTTAGTGGAGTATTGATCCCAGGATAGAGGACCCGCTCCCTATTATGGAAACATAGTATTGACTATGCCGTAGCACTATGTAAGTAGGACCTACATCCTGGAGCAGCAGGGGAGTACTGACTCATACAATAGAGGACCCACTCCCTACTCGGTAGGGGAGTACTGACTCTATATGCATTAGGAATAAAGGATCCACACCCTAGTATAAAATAAGAGTACCAACTCTAAGGATAAAGGAACTGCTCCCTATTATGGTAGGGTAGTACTAACTCTTCCTTTATGAACTTCTCTGAGAACCCACACCCTAATCCTACAGGGGAGTAACAATGTTGGAGAAAACCACTCAAAGGAAAAACTAACCCACATCCAAAATGTGGGGAGTCCCATATCTACCAAAGCATAGGGATAAATACTACCCACACCTTGAGTCATCAAGAGAGTAACCTTCCTAACATCTCATTATAAGAATCACCCCAATTCTTCCCAAAGTCTGTCGTACCAGGATAACCTACAATTCTAACCAAATAGTTCTTCCTATAACATTATAAAAAACTCACTTAGGGTATCTCAAAAGGGTCGCCTCATCCCAAGGGTCCCAAATCTGCAGACATCTTGTCAAACAGATGCACCATTTGAAAGTTACAATATTTTTTGTGAAATAGGGGCTAGTTGGGTCTGGGTTTGGTCTGACCCGGGCCAGGCCTCCTAGATGGACGCGGCCCGCCAGCAGCAACTCAGCCCGCAATTTGAGTGGGCTGGCTCCTTCGGACCAGACGTGGCTAAACCGTGCCCGTTGTGCACTAGGCGACACCAGCTAGCGCCACCACCTAGTCCATCTGGTCTTCATCAGCACACCGGAATTTTCGTATGTGTCCTAGACGCATGAGTCCGGTCACGTGGTGCCGCCTTAGTCAACACGGTAGTTCATAGCATCCAGCAACCCCGCATCGGATGTCACGGGTTCCCCTAACCACTGCTATAGGTGACCAGTTTTCATCGCACCGGAAATCGGTCACCACCACATGCTGCCACCGATGCTGGAACACCGTTCGGTTGTTATTCAGATCAATGGACATGCTCCATTGGTCCATTCATCGAACCATAAGAAGCCCCAAGATCCTTGAATTTCATTCTTCACTGTTAGGGGATCAAACTCCATTGCGATCCTTTCTGCTGAAAATCACTCAATTTCTGGTATCTCACGTGCCACCTCGATCCATTTGTCTTTATAATTTGTCACTCCTCTGTCGTCGTTTCTCCAAGATCACTTATTAAATGACCGACCACTCATCATCCCAAAAAGAACATGAAGAATTCCGGAAGAAGGAAGGGGAAAATCCAAACAACAAAGAGAGGAAAGAACCTCCATCATCATTTGGAACAACATTATTCCACTCTCATTAGAAGGTTTAAACAGAGAAAAATAAAAACATGGAAAAAATATGGAATATTAATTCCTGAGGGAAAACACTGATAAAAACCATGCCACAAGAACGAAGATCCATGGGTCAACTAGCATGAGTTGATCCATGTTCATTGTTAAATTTACGAATGGGTAAGAAAAACTTAAAACACAACCCCTACCTAAAAATGTTCTTTCACTGGAAAAAAATTTCTCCACATTGTTGTCATTTGCGATTGTTGATCTCTGGTCTCAGTTTCAATCTCAAAAGGCATCCTCAATGCTTCTTGATTCACCGACGTTCATCGTTGGAGAGGATTCCTCACCATCATTGGTCGTTCACCAATGAATTATCCAAGGATTATTTCCCAAAAGAATTTAACACCTTCCACCCTTGACCTTGGATACTTACTAATCCATTATGTAGTGAAACATGGTTCAGCATTGTCCATTTTGCTGAGTCGATGACATTACATTGTTTCACTTATGAAACAATGTTTCCATTTCAAAGCGTTACACACTATTTCATTGCAAAAATTCAAAAGTTTAAAAAATAAAATAAATCATGTTTATTTTATTTTAACTTTTTCTTTAAAAATTCCAATGATTAACTTTTCCAGTCAATTTGTGCTGGTCAAATTTAATTCCTTTCTAGGCGAATCTCAACATTCTGAGTTCAATGGTGCCCTCATATTTTTGATCAAATAACTGGTTCAAAAGATAGAAAAACCTACTTGCACGTTTAATTAAATGAACCAAAAAGGTCAAAATTCTATTCGAGGCTCACTGAGCCTCGAAATTACATGTCCTCTCATAGTTTGGTCTCTTAAAAAACCCTATTAAATTTTAAAAAAATTACATAGAATTATGAGCCATTAAATAATATCATTATCTAAATATCTCATCAAGTGGGTTGCATTATTATGTAATCAACTTATATTCCTGATATGTCTTTATTTGACTATTTAAAATATACTTGCTCATACACCATATAAATGGAATTTTTTTTCCATAGTTCCATTTCAATCAAAGGTCTTAGATATTATCTTCCATAAATATGGATGGGAAAAATCTTTCCTTTATTTATTCATAAATAACATATCTCTCATGATCCACCTAATGTATCCAACTTCATCCTAAATATATATAAATCCCTGAATATTTTATTCACTAATATAATTATTATTTTGTCTATTGGATGATGTTTAAACTTGTACGGTTTTGACTTGAAATACTACAATTTGGCCTTTTATCAGTGCAAATAACCGACATTAACAGCGCTAGAAAAGCACTGTTAATGCCGATGTAGATAAGGGGGAGGGGGTCCCCTTTATCAGTGCTCCTAAAAGAACTGATAAATTACACCTTTATCAGTGCTATCTTGAGCGCGGATAATGATACCCTTTATTAGTGCTCTTTTAGAGAAGTTAAAGGAATCCTTTATCAGCGCTCAAAAAAGCACTGATAAAGGCATCTGACCCTGCACCTACACAACCGGCACCTGCACTTCCACACACCTGCACAAAATAGCAGCACCTGCACATCTGCACACCTGCAAAAAATAGCACCTGCACACGAACCAAGAACCGAAAGACGAAACAATGCACAAAATATTTTAACAAACCATGATATATACATTTACTAAACATCATGAATACAAAAAAAACACACAGCTATATACATTTGAAACAATGTTTTACGTGGTTACAATTACAATTATCCAACAACAGTTATAAACATTAATGTTTCATCATTTGATATCTGTGATCCCCTCTCAAAAATTATCATCCAAGGTATTTGTTGCCGAACAAAGCATCCAAACTCAAGGAAAAAAATTAACCTATATAAGAAAACAAATATTATGTTAATAATACAATAATGAAATAAATTAAAACATTAATATGAACGAATACATTAATATGGAAAAGTGAAACTAAAATATGGAAAAGTGAAACTAAAATATGGAAATGATAAACTCAAATGTTTTCATTCTAATAACAATGAAAGAGAATAATGTAAAATCAATATGTCTTTGGATGATTTATCTCATTTAATAAATACGTATTCTTTATCTAATAAAAAGATTTACCGGTCACACCGTGCATCGGATTAAGGTGTGGTTGATTCGTGCACGTCAAAAATGAATCATAGATAATTTTACTAAAGTATCAAAACAATCCAAACATGTCTGCTTGGATTTCCATATGTCACTTGTGTTGTTTCCTAAAGTTAATGTCAATTTGAAACTGATATCAGACACTTTCAGCCATACTGGTCACACCGTGCATTGGATTGAGGCGCGGTTGATTCGTACACATCCAAAAAGACTCATGGATCATTTTACTAAAGTATAAAAACAATCCAAACACGTTTTCTCGGTTTTCCATATGTCACATTTTTTGTTTTCTAAAGTTAATGTCACTTTGAAACAGATATCAGACACTTTTAGCCATAATAGTCACACTGTGCATCATAGTGAGGTTTGGTTGATTCGTACACGTCAAAAAAGATACATGTATCATTGTCCTAAAGTATCAAAACAATCCGACTGCATTTGCTTGGTTTTCTATATGTCACTTGTGTTCTTTTCTAAATTTAATGTCAATTTGAAACTGATATCCGACACTTTTATCAATACCAGTCACACCATGCATCAGATTGAGGTGAGTTTGATTCTTACACATCAAAAATGACTCATGGATCATTTTCCTAAAGTATCAAAACAATCCAAATGAATTTTCTCAGTTTTTCGTATGTAACTTGTGTTGTTTTCTAAAGTTAATGTCAATTGGAAACTGATATCAGACACTTTTAGCCATACCGGTCACACCGTGCATCTTATTGAGGTGAGGTTTATTCTTACATGTCAAAAAGGACACATGGATCATTTTCCTAAAGTATCAAAAAAATCCGAACACGTTTACTCAGTTTTCCGTATGTCACTTGTGTTGTTTTCTAAAGTTAATGTCAATTTCAAACTGATATCAGACACTTTTAGACATACTGATCACACCGTGAATCGTATTGAGGTGTGTTTGATTCTTAAACGTCACAAAGGACTCATGGATTGTTTTACTAATGTATCAAAACAATCTGAACGCGTTTGCTCAGTTTTCCGTATGTCACTTGTGTTGTTTTCTAAAGTTAATGTAAATTTGAAACTGATATCAGACACTTTTAGCCATACCGATCACACTGTGTTTCAGATTGAAGTGTGGTTGATTCTTACACATCAAAAATGACTCATTTATCATTGTCATAAAGTATCAAAATAATCTGAATGCATTTGATTAGTTTTCTATATGTCAGTTGTGTTGTTTTCTAAAGTTCATGTCAATTTAAAACTGATATCAGACACTTTTAGCCATAGCGGTAAAACCGTGCATCTAATTGAGGTGAGGTTGATTCATGAACATCAAAAATGACTCATATATCATTTTCCTAAAGTATAAAAACAATATGAACACGTTTTCTCAGTTTTTTGTATGTCACTTGTGTTGTTTTCTAAAGTTAATGTCAATTTGAAACTGATATCAGACACTTTTAGCCATACTGGTCACACTGTGCATCTAATTAAGGTGAGGTTGATTTTTAAACATCACAAATGACTCATGGATCATTTTACTAAAGTATCAAAACAATTCAAATGCATTTTCTCAGTTTTCCGTATGTCACTTGTGTTATTTTCTAAAGTTAATGTCAATTTAAAACTGATATCAGACACTTTTTTCCATAACGGTCACATCATGTGTTGGATTGAGGTGAGGTTGATTCTTACATGTCACAAACGAATCATGGATAGTTTTCCTAAAGTATCAAAACAATACGAATGTGTCTTCTCGGTTTGTCGTATGTCACTTGTGTTATTTTCTAAAGTTAATGTCAATTTGAAACTGATATCATACACTTTTAGCCATAATGGTCACACTGTGAATTGAATTGAGGTGAGGTTGATTCATACACATCAAAAATGTCTCATATACTATTGTCCTAATGTATCAAAACAATCTGAACACGTATTCTTAGTTTTACGTATGCTAGTTGTGTTGTTTTCTAATGTTAATGTCAATTTGAAACTGATATCAGACACCTTTAGCCATACCGGTCACACCGTTTGTCAGATTGAGATGTGGTTGATTCATACACATCATAAGAGACTCTTGGATCATTTTTCTAAAGTATAAAAACAATCCTAATGCATTTTTCCTATTTTTCGTATGTCACTTGTGTTGTTTTCTAAAGTTAATGTCAATTTGAAACTGATATCAGACACTTTTAGCCATATAGGTCACACCATGCGTCAGATTGAGGTGCGGTTGATTTTTTCACATCAGAAATGGATCATGTATCATTGTACTAAAGTATCAAAAAAATATGAACACGTTTTCTCCATTTGTGGTATGTCACTTGTGTTGTTTTCTATAATTAATGTCAATTTCAAACTGATATCAGACACTTTTTGCCATACTGGTCACACCGTGCATCGAATTGAGGTGCGGTTGATTCGTACACATCAAAAATGACTCATGGATATTTTTTCTAAAGTATCAAAACAATCTGAATGCGCTTTCTCGGTTTTCCATATTCCACTTGTGTTGTTTTCTAAAGTTAAGGTCAATTTGAAATCGATATCAGACACTTTTAGCCATACTGGTCACAATATGTGTCAGATTAAGGTGCGGTTGATTCGTACATGTCAAAAATGACTCATGGATCGTTTTTCTAATGTATCAAAAAAATATGAACGCATTTTCTTGGTTTTCTGTAGGTCACTTGTGTTGTTTTCTAAAGTTAATGTCAATTTGAAATGGATATCAGACACTTTTAGCCATACCGGTCACACTGTGCATTGGATTGAGGTGAGGTTGATTCATACACATAAAAAATGACTCATGGATCATTGTCCTAAAGTATCAAACCAATCCGAATGTGTTTTCTCAGTTTGATATATGTCACTTGTGTTGTTTTCTAAAGTTAATGTCAATTTGAAACTGATATCAGACACTTTTAACCATACTGGTCACACTGTGCATCAGATTGAAGTGCGATTGATTTTTACATGTCAAAAATGACCCATGGATCATTGTCTTAATGTATCAAAACAATCTGAACGCGTTTTCTCAATTTTCCTTATGTCACTTGTGTTGTTTTCTAAAGTTAATGTCAATTTGAAACTGATATCAGACACTTTTAGCCATACTGGTCACACCGTGCGTCGGATTGAGGTACGGTTGATTCATACATGTCACAAATGACTCATGGATCATTTTAATAATTTATCAAAACAATTTGAATGCATTTTCTCAGTTTTCCATATGTCACTTGTGTTGTTTTCTAAAGTTAATGTCAATTGGAAACTGATATCAGACACTTTTAGCCATACCGGTCACACCGTGCGTCGGATTGAGGTGCAGTTGATTCTTACACGTAAAAAATGACTCATGTATTTTTGTACTAAAGTATCAAAACAATCTGAACACATTTACTTGGTTTTCCGAATGTCACTTGTGTTGTTTTCTAAAGTTAATATCAATTTCAAACTGATATCAGACACTTTTAGCCATACTGGTCACACTGTGCGTCAGATTGAGGTGCAGTTGATTCGTACATGTCAAAAATGACTCATGGATCATTTTCCTAAAGTATAAAAACATTCCGAACACGTTTTCTCAGTTTTCTATATGTCACTTGTGTTGTTTTCTATAGTTAATGTCAATTTCAATGATCATATAAAGATAAATAAGTAGTAGGAATTAACCTTCATTGTCCTATTCGTTTACATTCTTCCATAAAGTACACTGCCCATTCATTTCTAAACACATCTATATCATCTTGTGATTAGTATTTTTTGCGACCGTTATAGTAGTAATGAAAAAATATAAATAAACAAAGGATTAATAAATATTTTAAATGAACTAGTAATTATTTTAAAAAATACCTCTTCCGGGATGCTAGTTTGTTCATGAAATATGATATCATTCAAAAATTTGAAAACATAATAACCGTAGTCCTTTCCATTTGTTTGTTTTAGACACTACATAAACATCATGAAAAATAAGTAATCTATTTTGATATGTATTTGGATAGTGCAATATAATTATATATACCCTAATACTTGTCCATTTGTAGATCTCATGTGCCTTGTCGTCCTTAGGCTCTGGATTCCTTCCATCCTTTAGATGATATTCATACACTACCCTATCATAACAGAATCCTAATTAAAAGATAATATAAATTATATAACTAGATTTTTAGTTCTAAAATGTTGGATCTAGTGTATTACAAATTGAAAATCGCCATCATGTGTGGTCGGTTTGTTGGATATCCATGCTGTGAATCCAGAAAATAAATATTTGGAGTACCCAAATTGACTGCAATGAGCATCCAATGCTGCCTAAAAACAAAAAAAGGAATAAGTAATGATATAAATGAAAATATAATTGATATGATTAAAATGTATAGTTTTACCCCTGAAACGTTGGTATTAAAAAGATCCTGTCAGTTTTAATTTTTCATTGAAACGTTCTGAGCAAGTTTGACATTAATTCAGCCAGAAAATCGAA
This sequence comes from Viscum album, assembly GCA_963277665.1. Lineage (NCBI taxonomy): Eukaryota > Viridiplantae > Streptophyta > Magnoliopsida > Santalales > Viscaceae > Viscum > Viscum album. Next base: position 1,812,197,778 of record OY728148.1, read on the forward strand.
ATCTATTTATTATTGTTGTGTAGACATGGTGTGAGGACTAACGAGTGGAAATTTGTATTCATGGGAAAATCCCTTCAATTGTTTTTTATATGTACGCCTGCGAAAAATATGAAATGTATTTATCCATAATTATCATTGTATATAAACTTTTGTAAAATCAAATCATGAAAACATACCTCATGTATACATTTATAACTGAGGTGCCTAGCCAGTCGTATTTGATGATTTCAGCTACAACGTCAGCACTAATGAAATCTAATGTTTCCTCTCCGTACATATCTATTTCACAAACAATTGTGTGATTATTGTCACATTTCATTTTAATATCCACATGAGCTTTCAATGATATTAAATTTGGATATATAACGGGTGGGGTTAAGGTGCTCTCAGTAGATCGTTTTGATAGGTTGGTTGATCCTTTTGAGCGGCTATTTCATTTTAGATCCTTCCTTTTTTTCCTTCTGTAATAATATTCACCGGTTCAGCCCTTTTCTAATTAAATGTTAAAGGTTCTGCTTGAAAAATTAATTGGAAATGAATACCTCCTGGTCGACATGTTTTTTTACAAGATTCAACGGCCACGCAATGAATGTTCTAACAACTTTTTCCACCATATGAATGTCATCATCTTCATTTTTCATGGGTAGCTCGGTGCTCAGATCATGAGCTATGTTAATCGATACTTTGACATGACCAGTTGGAAGTGGTCTGGAGTGTATCATGTCATTGAACATATTGAACACTATAGCCCTCACTACAAGACGATGGCTGGGAGTTGATAGATATAAATCACAGTCATTTTCACCCTATATAATATCATTACAAGAAAGGTATTAGTGTCTATGTGATTCACATTTCACAGAAATAAATATTAGAACATCGATTACTTCAGTTATGTCAGGTCTTTGAGGGGAATTTCTTGCCTCAAAGATGGTGGGGGGTGGGGCAGGATCTTCTCGTGTGGGTTGTTCTTGAGTTGTTTCTTCTCTTCACCTCTCCCCCATCAAAGTTTCTATCAACTCTCCCTGAATCTAGAATTTTTATTCAAAGGTATCTAGTCTATCTCTCATCATTTTCATTTCTTTAGTTTGTTCCTCCTCTTGTTTTTTTTCTTGAAAATATGTCCGGGGTGTCACCCCAAAACTCGCACCTCTAATGCGGCCATACTATTCTGGCTACTTCAAGGCCATTAAAAGTATGTCTGCATCCGGTGCGGGTGTTGTTGATTCCTATGACTATGTCGAATAGAAAATGTGTTAAAATAAGTAATCATCATTATGTAATAGTGATTTAAATCAAAACAAATTTATATTATGTCATACTTACACATGTTTCCCACACTTTTTGTGTGTTTTCATCTACTAGTTTCCCCTCTTTATTAACACGAGCCTCCTTCTATAGCACATGGCGTGGGATGGAAGTGTCTTGGGATTTTGATTTATCAATTTTCATATAAACAGATAAACATGGTTATAGTGTTGTTTTATGTCACATAAAAGTATTACAATAGTTTTAAAATATGTACCAATTGTTTTTCAATTGAAGCTTACCCCAGCTTTGATCTACGGTAAGGGTATGCTGGTTTTGATGCCCATTCTTTATTTTCAGCACTCAGTTGTTGTTTCATAAATAAAAAACTATCAATCAAAGTGATGAATACAAGCAATGTTAAACAAAGTGTTACCAAACACAATGTTCCTGAAAATTCTGCTCCACACGATGGTTACAAAATGCATCCCACACTCCTTGGGATATCAGGCGTGCATAAAGAAGAGGTGGGTGTGGCTTGAATTTCCATTCATCATCTTTCAAATGAAATTTTGTTAAAATGGTGCGAAAGCCTCTATGAAACCTTCTTGCCAATCTTAATACATATTCTTTGTGTGAGAAATCTACTATAAATGCACTCAGCAAGAGATGATGAAGAGTTAGTCAATATTTAAGTATTTTATTGTATATTATTTTAATAAATTAAATTAATGATATCGTAATGTTACCATAATCTCTTCCCACATTAATGTTTTCAGCCCGCTGACAACATGGTACCATGACTCTATATCAATTGGCACGCATTGCTGAGTGACTATTCCAATTTAGCTACTAAACATGGGCTTGTTGGGGTTTAAATGCTGGCCTCACTTATTCCATCCCACCTAATATTTGACGCCTTTTTATTTTTCCATAAAGATTTTGGCTAAAATTTTCAAACTATAGTGCACCTGTTTTTTTTTCTGTCGGGGTTTCATTGCCTAACATTTCCTTGGTTTCTGCATCATCATTATGTTCTTCCTAAGCGCTAGCATCGACACTGGGACCAGCAACAATAGGTTGAAAAACCTGTTGTACCTCAACAGTGGGACCGGAAGCAACAGGTTGAGAAACCTATTGTACCTCAGCAATGGGACTAGCTGCAACAAGTTGAGAGACCTGTTGTACCTCAGTAGTGGGACCAGCTGCAACAGGTTGAGAAACCTGTTGTGTCTCGGGATTGGGTGCATCAACAGGTGCAGAAGTCATTATCTGCAGAAGTGGTTTAACATTTAATTTAGATGACATAAAAGCAGTAGGGAATAGATAATAACATAATGTAACACAATCTATATTACAATAAAAAAATACCCTGATTATTGAACTCTCTTTTTTTAAAGGATAAAGGGATTTGACCCCTCTATCTACTATACATATCCCTTCATTGTGGTCTCCTCTAACATACAAATTTTCATATATATTTGGACCAATGCAAAATGATTGCGAAGTACCAATGAAAGGGTCATCTTCTGTTGAATTTTCATTTGACCCTTCAGTTGTTTTGGTTGATAACAAAACAATTGACCAGTTTCAGTTTGTAGGATCTGGAACATAAAATACTTGCACTACCTATGATGCCATTATAAACTGTTCATCTTTCTCCCCTTCCTTACTGAAATCAACTTTCACGAATCCCAATTCATCTATTTTAATATCACTCCTGTTATCAACCTACTTGCATTAAAAAATCAGAACTTAGAATTCTGTATAATCCAACTCCCATATTTGTTTGATGATGCCAAAGTATGACATATTCGCATAAATTGGATTTTTGTCCTTATCATCAGAAACATGCATCGCTTCAGCCACAAGTGTAACCCCACTATTTTTCATGGTACTGTCTTCATAATGTTCATTAGTATAAAATGTATAACCATTAACTACATAAGCATTGTAAGATAATACATACACACTTGGTCCTCCAGCTAGACATCGAAGTCGTTCTGAAATTGAATCTGGATTTTTATCTGACTTCTTAAAAATATGGCCCCGAAACTATCCTATAAACTATCGATTATGTGTATCTGATATCCATTTTTCATCCCTTGATGGATTCAAATGCCTAAGATTTTCTTTGTGGGTTTCAACATATGGGTCAAGGTCAAAACTGTTATGCAAAACATAAAGGTGGGCCTACTCCCAATCTGTAATATTGATTCTGAAAACCTGTCTTCTAGAAATTCAACCACCCTCAAGCTGCCCAGTGTGATGAGATTTTGGTAGTCCAATGCTTTCCACACCAAACAGGTATTCAGTATAGAATTCAATGGTTTCCTTAACAATATATCACTCCACAATACAACCCTCTGGCCGACTTCGATTTTTGAAATAACCTTTCAAAATCTTCATATACCGTTCAATGGGGTACATCCATCTGTAAAGTACATGACCAGATAGTTTAATCTCTCTCACCAAGTGGACCATAAAATGAACTATCATATCAAAAAATGAAGGTAGGAAGAACATTTATAATTGACATAATATGACTGCAATTTCTCTTTCCATAGTTGGAAATTTCACCAGGTCTATAACTTTGCTGCATATTTCTTTGAAGAAGAAACACAGTTTCGTTAATGTATGGCTGACATTCTTGGTCAAAATGCAACGTAAAGCAATAAGAATGAAATGTTGAAACAAAACATGGCAGTCATGTGATTTCATAACTTTTAACTTCAAATTTATCATTGACACAAGGTTCCTGATATTTGAAGAATACCCCTATGGAACCTTTACGTCATTCAAGAAGTTAAAAAACTAATATATCTCCTTATTGGAAATAGTTTAAGCAATAGAAGGGAGAAATGTTTGTTTTTCACCCTTCACTGCTGCTAACTCTTCTCATATTCTCATTTCAACCATGTCCAACCTAGCCTTAATTCCATATTTTTTTTCCAGGTGTATTTATCAATGTGCCGATGACACTATCAAATATATTTTTTTCTACATGCATAACATTAAGAAAATGTATGACATACAGACAATTCAAGTATGGTTATTCAAAAAAAAACTGATCTCTTTTTCCAACAGATTTTCGTAAGGTTTTTCGAAGACGGTTTACCAAAAGTAGTGTCCACATTTTAAACTTTATCAAACAATTGATATCCTATTAGTGGAGAGGACGATGTACGTTCTTATGAACTTCCATCGAATGATGTCGTCCAAGATCAGTACTTATGTCGTCGGGGTAGAAATTTGCGATGTCCTAGAAACACGGTTTTAGATTAATGTTTCATCCTAATCAATTGTGTACCTTGTTCACAAATGGGACACCCTTGAGTTCCTTTAATGCTATATCATTGAAAATTTTAATAAGTAGGGAAGTCATTCTTCATCCCGTACATCATGTCTCTCAAAGTTAAATCTTCCTTTTTGTAAGCATCATACAATGTAACACCTGAATCCCACAATAATTTCAAATCTTCGATCAATGGAGTTAAATAAACATCAATATCATTACCCAATTGTTTTGGTCCTGATATAATCATAGATAATATAATTTATTTTCGATTCATGCATAACCATGGTGGTAAGATATAATTTACCAACATAACCATCCATGTACTATGACTATTGCTTTGAAAACCAAAAGGGTTCACTCCATCTGTAGATAATGCAAGATGAAGGTTTCTCGACACATTTCCAAATTCAGGATACTCATGATCAATTCTCTCCCACTGAGGAGAGTATGTCAGGTGAAGTAGTATCCCATCTTTAATTCTTGTATCTACATGCCATGTCAATTTTCCTGTAGTCTCCTCACTTCCATATAGTCGCATAAACCTTGTATTGATTGGAAAGAACGATAAAAAATTAGTAGGACTGGATTCATATTTCTTGTATCGAGAATTACCACACCTTGGGAATTCTTTAAGTGATTTGTGGTCCTTGAGAAATAGTATACAGTCATTCGGGCATGCGTGTATTCTTTCACAAATCATACCCATCGAGTGCAGCATTCATTTGGGGTCATATGTTCAGCTCGAGAGATCATTATCTTCTAGGATCATGTCATTCAGGAGAGCAAGAAGTTTCTTAAAACTTGCATCACTCCACCCATTGTCTGCTTTCAAATTATACAGCTTTAGTACGGCTGACAGTGCTGTATATTTAGTGCAATCAGCATACAATGGCGTCTTTGCACAACTTTTTAACTTCTCAAATGACTTTGGGAAATCAAAAAGTTCATCTCCGACCGTCCTTGTAATTTACTCAATATGATCTTCATCATCATTCACATCTGTAATCACATCCTCCATATGTCCATCTTCATTGTTCATACTTGTAATCATATCAAATGATCCATAAAACACAGTGTTATCCTAGCCACTACCGACATTCGTTGTTTCCCCATGTTTATTCCAACATGTATAACTATCATCTATTCTGTGATATATCAAGTGTTCTTCCAACTCCTCTGGACTTATATGTTTTGAATAAAAATAGCGTAAACATGTACAAAGGATTTGAGAAGGTTCATATTCATGTTATTTTGAAAACTTGATAAACTATTTCACTCCTTCTTCATAATCTATTTTCAACCGATTGACATTCATACATTATTTATTTATATTCGTCCTATTTGAAATCCAAAGGATGGGTGTATAGGTTAGGAGAGAAGGAATATGAGTATAATTTAGATAAAAAATAAGATACTTCAAAAATGGTGGGGGCGTGCTCATTAATAGAAAATCCTGGGTGGTTCTTGGGATTCATCCATTCTCTTCCTCTCTTTGATCCCCCCTGATGAGGGGTGGTTCTTGGGAGTTTTTTATAGTGCGTTAGTAAGTTCTTCCCTCATATTTCCTCCATTATTATTATCCTTTATTTCCCTATGATTTAAGATGTTTTAAACTATGATTTGTGTGATGATTTTACTGTATCATCTTCAAATCAATTCAGATGATGTAGATTTTGTTTGTATTGGCTAGAGGTTATCCTCATATGATGAATGCACCATGTTTTGTGTGGTTTAGGTGGTGTTGTGTTTCCTAGTGAGTTTTTAAAAGATTATTCCTATTTATATTAAGGTGAATAATTAATTATAAGTTTCTATAATTAATTATTTGAGGATTCTTCCTTGAGATTGGGTCTCAGTCATTAGTACAAGATTAGATAAGGCATGTATAGTCTTGGTTGAGGATGATTTGATCTCGGTGAGGAGGTTACTCCATTTTTTGAGGTAGGTGGACCCTATAATATAAAACCATGTTCCAATTTTTTCAGGATTGTGCATTCATGCATGATTATATGTGTTCTAGTGAAAGAGATAGAAATCAAGCGCATCCAAGGTAAATAAATAGGGTGTTTTTGATCCACCAAGAGATAGAGTGAGGGTTCTATTAAATGTTTGAGATTTTGTGATCATCCAGATATTATGTCTCCATGGAGGTGAGGTTTCTAGTTGTCTTTATGAGAGGATCGAGTTTGGTATGAGATTTTTATAGCCTAGTTAGGGTTTCTAAGGCTATTTGAGTAAGTATTAGAGTCTTAGGCCTAAAGAAGATGGATAATATTGTTTTATATCTCACTTATAATGGGGAACACCCTCTTAATTATATATAAGAGTCACGGTGTTTGTGGTGAGAAGGATATTCCATATAGGGATTGGTGAAGTGTGACATAGAGGATTTCCTCCTTATAATTGGATTAATAGATCTCCAAGGGGAGATATGATATGATACCTAAGTGAGGGTCATGGTAATAGTCTGGATGACTTATCATAGGGTATCCAAGGCTCTTAGTGTGAGTTTTGTAGGGTGGTCATTATTTAGTTTTAATGAGTTTTAATGTAAGGATTAGAAGATGATATAGACTAGACTATTGAGGCCTAGATCAAGTATAGCATGTGGGTTGTGACATTACCATGTAGAGATGAATGTGTGTTGGTATCGATGAGTAGAGATGGGTTAGGTTTGTAGAACCCAGTAGATTCCCTTATAGGCGGAATTATAATGTTGATAGGTTGGGAATAATTTTCATGTATAACCAAGATGGTTTTAAGGAGATTATTATGCAAGGCTAAATGGATGGTGACTTTTATCATTTATGGTCATAACAGCTAAGATATTGGGATTTCATATGAGTTTCACCTAGTTGAAGTATGATAATCCATGAGGCCCACCTATTGATGATGTGGTTTAGCTAGTATGATAGGTTGGTTATCTAGATACCCTCCTTAGATTAATATTTATATGTTTTGTGGCATGAGAAAAGATGGATGGCCTTTATTTAAGTGATAAGGTGTTGGTAGGACCCTACTTTGAGTGAGAAGGAATTGGTCAAAGGGGATTGGTGTGTGACTTCCATGGGATCCACCTATTGATGTGCATTTTGACTTCTGATAGAGGTTGGATATTGTGATTCCCTCCTTAGACCATTTTTGTATGATAATATAATGTGAGATATAGAAATGGGGATCACTTAGTATTGGTTTGGAGTAGTTTTGTGAGAGGTTTTCTATAGAGATTCCCTCCTCAAATTGTTTTTTATGTGATGTGATGGTGAGAACCCTCGTAAGTGAGAGGGGAGAAACTACTATGTTTTGGAATTAGAGGATTTGTGAATCACACCCAATGTGAGAGGTTGGTGGCACTGTTATGTTATAAGAAAGGATGTGATATTTAAATTGGTATATGACCCAACCCAGAGAGAGTGGGTAGTGGGCAGGTCTTGGTAGAAACCATATTAAGGATCATTTTTTTCGAACCCAAGGAGAATAATGTACAATATAAAACATGCTAAACATATTTCTCATCCCATTTCCATGCCTCACCTGATGACATGAATTCACCAACACGGACGGTTCAAACCCTACCTGGCCTAACTATGGAGTGGTATCCAAAATCAGAAAAAGATCCTTACTAAGGGCCACTAGAAGGAGTGAAATTATAATCTAGTGTAACAAACTTTCACAATAAATACTCTCTCTATTCAGGTTTCTATCACAAGGCTATAGTGGGGAGAGCTAATCAATATCAAACAAGTAACCAACCACATATGCATGTGTCACACACACAATAATCACACTCAAGAATCACGCCAAATCATAATTAATCTCAATAATGACAATAAATGAAAACATAATTAATTCATGAAAATTCAATTTTACACACCTTAAATAGGAGGAACCGGTGGCAGAGGAGGAGGAGGCGTTGACATTAGAGTTATCAGAGGCAGTGAAGGAGCGGAGGCAGTGGGGGTAGCTCAGAGGCAGCTTGGAGGCAGAAAAGGTAGCTTGGAGGCAGCGGAGGCAGAGAATTAGGTGGAGGAGGATGGGGAGGAGGAGGAGGAGGAGGCAGAGGTGGAGGAGGAGGAGGAGTAGGAGGAGATGCGGCAGAGGAGGAGGAGGATCCGCAGTGGAGAAGGAGGAGAAGTTGCGACAAGAGGAGGAGGAGGAGGAGGCACCGGAGGAGGATAATGAGGCGGCAGCCGCGACATAGGTGGAGGAGAATGAGGTAGCAATGGAGGTGCAAGGTAGGGCTTCCGCTGGAGCTTGATAGGGTGCGGGGAGGAGGAGCTGCGACAAGAGGAGGAGGAGAAGTAGGCGCCGGTAGAGGAGAATTAGGTGGAGGCCGTAGTAGAGGAGGAGGAGAAGGAGGCAGCGGTGGAGGCACAAGCTAGGGCTTTCACGAGATCTTTACAGAGTGCAGGGAGGAGGAGGATGACCCAGTGAAATTTATAAATCCCATGGAGACCTTTATCAGCACTAGTAAAAAGCACTGATAAAGTGGGTCTTTATCATTGATAAAATAAAAAGCGCTAATAAAGACCCCCTTTATCAGTGATAATAAAAGTTCTGATAAATGTATAAATTTAATAATTAGTTTATATTATTATATATTTATTTAAAGTGATGAAAAATGTAACCTTTATTAGTGCTAAGAAAAGCACTGATAAAGAGATAATTAAAGTGCTGATAAATGTAACCTTTATCAGTGCTAAGAAAAGTGATTATAAAGGGATAATTAAGCACTGATAAAGGATACACCTTTATGAGCACTTGTTTTAGGGCTGATAAAAGGGTATATTTATCAGTGATTTTATCTAGCGCTGATAAAGGACTACCCCTTTATCAGTGCTTTTCCGTTAGTGCTGATAAAGGCAGGTGCTTTCCTTGCCCGGTTTTGAGGTAATGTTGGGTTATTAGAGAGGATAAATGGAGTGTTTGGTAAAGAAGTAAACCAAAGCATAGATTTTGGTTCCATAGTAAATGTGACCACATCATAAGGAAGACGACTTAATCACAATGAAAATGAATACGCCAAATACATTTTTGAAGTCTAGGCTATGCCTCAATATGGAGTTTTTCACCATAGTGTGAATGTTTCAATGGATGCTACACCATGAAGTTACACACCACACCACAATACTCCCCCCCATGTCAGTTATAGAAATGATCTTCAGGTGTTAAGCCATCTGGATTTAAATGCATTCAATGCATTGAATCCATGAATTTAATTTAGGGGATTTTATGAGGGATTTATAGAGGATTTCCATGCAGATGGAACCACCCAAAGATCACTATAAATACCACCCTTCCACCCTAGTGTTCAGCATCCCTCAGAGAGAACCCCCGATGTCTGTAGATACACCCACACACTATAGAGGAGAATGAATTTTCCCAAACTTATGTCATAGGACTTACCTTTTCATAGTGTATGTCAAGTCTAAAAAACTTTCATTCCATATCTATTACCCTACCCCACGGTCTTCCTTTTCCATCATCTCTTGTGCCGCATACTATTTTCTTCACTTTGGTTCCCTTATAGAAGCCTACACCAAGGTGAGTTTTGGACCCCCCCCCCCTTTATCTCATCTCTCCTTTCCTTTCTCTAGAAACTTTTAATGGTCATTTCAAGGTTCTAGTAGTAATTTATGTGTGATCATACCTATTTTGGTGTATGGACATGGGTTGGGTGATGGAAACCTTGGAAAACCATGATGTCAACATGAAAAAATGTGGGGTAGGAAGTTTCTTAACTTATTGTGATCTCATTCACACTTGTTTCCATGATGTTTATCTATGTGTTGGAATTTTGAAACCATGTTTCATTGTGATCACATGTCATTGTTTATGTAAACCATGATATATTTATGATATGTTGTTCCCTTGAGTGATATTGGAGTATCCTATTTCCATGAGGAATATGTTCACATGTTGTTTTCTTTGCTACTATATACTCATGATGTTATGCTATGCCTATATGTGTGATCAACCTATATGTACATTACTATTTCCATGGAGTTCATGATTAGTACTTGATATAGGTGGAATGACATGAAATTGTTATCCCATATCGGGCGAGTGCACTTATTTTTGATGATGGTGACAGGGGACCTGAACACAGGGTGGAAGTATGAGGTAGCCATGATGCCATGTCAAGGGTGTGCGTGAGGTATCCTTGATTTTTAAAGTTCCATTCACCATTAGAAAGCCTGGTCGATGTGATTTACCCTCTAAATGGGGATTCCAAGTGAAATAATCCTCTTGATGGATAAATGATTCTAGGTATCATCTCCATGACACTGTAAGGACATCATACAAGGGCTGTTTAGTTGTTATCAACTTATTCCATTATCTTCTAGGATAGAGACGAAATAGGTATGAACAGGGGTTTGTGGATACTTGATTAGTACACGACCAATTGTTTTTTATTTTGGGTTTATAATTCATTTATTATCATTATTTACATACACTTGTTATACTTGAGAACATTAGGTATGGATGCACTAGTGGTCTCCTACCAAGTCTTATACTCACACTTACTCTCGAATTTCAGTGCACTTTTAGATTTTATGAGAGATATAGAAAAGGTAAAGGGCCATATGTTTTATGGATGAGAAGTTGGATCATGGAGCTGGAGTGGACTGGGATAGACACTAGAGGACCCCACAATTATTTTATTTATTTATCTTCTTTCATTACTTTGGATAGCTTTCCACATTGGGAGATCTTACTTATATTCTGTGTATGCCATATTTATTATTCCACATGATTAATAGGGTGAATTATGGTTATTAATTTATTTTTATTTATTAATCATGTGAAATGAAATGATATAGAGGGTATAATATCCCCACTATTATACATAGACCGTCACTGCTAGTTGGTGGCTTCTTGCATACATGGAGGCATGCATGAGGTCACGTAACATCTAGATCTGAACCAATGGTTTGGGTTAGGTTCATTAAAAAGTGTTATAATTTTATCATGATTTTTAATCAATTTTATTTTCTTACACCTTAATTTTTCACATGATAGATAGAAGTTAGGATGGATGAGACTCGAATAAGGGAACCATGAGAGTGCCTGGCTAGCACTGCATAGTGGACCTCTGAGTTACTATTAAACTAAGAATGATGTACTACCTTTATAGTTGATTAAATTCACTTTTAGTGATGCACATGATGTTTTTTTAAACTAAAATATGTGTGTCACGGGATCGGTCAAGAAAGGAATGGACGTTTTGGGGTGAATTTGATCCAAAATGGATCAAACAACCCTCTAAGTTTTGTAACCATGGTTGTTCTATGTTGGAAATGGATTATGGTTTGTGTTTATTGAAAATACTCATTATAAGTTCAGAATGTTTTCTAGGAAAGGGATCATACAATTCAAGAGGACAACAATATTGAAGGTCGCATAATTTCCCAGTGTTTAACCCAATTTTGGGCCTGAAAATCAGAAAATGGAGAAATGTGTGTTTGGAAAAGGGAGTTGCATGCATGTTTAAAGGGTGTTTAAAAAGTTATGTGAAAAGTCTAATTTGGGATCATAATGTCAAAATATGGAGAAGGAAAAAATTGTGTGCATGTCTTAAATGTGTGTGAAATATGAGGTTGTGTTGAAAAATATTACATGCCAAATGCGAAGTCAAAAGGGGTTTTTCATGCTCAAGAAGAATCTTACACGCACGGAAAAATATGCATTAGAAGCTTGTGCGCAGGGTTATTATGGCCTATAAATAGGCAGCTACCCCCATGTAAGACTTAATAAATTTTCAACAAAAATCTCGTTGCTCTACCACGTGAAAGATTGGCGCACGAAAGATTGGAAGAGAGTTAATCTTGAGAACAAGGTGTTCCTTTAGTTTGAAAATACCAAGTGAATCCTTCGGTTTAGTTGTGTGAAATATAAGGGTTTTGGGTAAATTAGGGGTGCACAAAAGTCAACTTTTGCAATAAATCCCTAATCTTGGGTGGAAGTTCAGGTATTGCGTGCAAGAATTGTATTAAGATTCTAGAAAGCTTTTGAATATTCGGTTTAGTAGTTCAGTGATTTTAAGTGCATAAATTCTGGATTTTGATGCAAGAAGTTTCTAGTTCTGAACATAGATGAAGACTTCAATGCAATTCTATTGAAGTGACCTTCAAGTCAATAAACCAAGTTTGATATCTCTAAAGGTAGTGAGCTAGGGGGAATCGATTAATGTGATCTGAGGGATGCAATGATCTTTCCCTAAACCATTGTAAAGGAAATGTGCTTGGTATAGAGTGATTTTTATAGAACATTGTAATCCAAAAACTAGTGAATTTTAACAGATTTAGGTACGATTGATGCACTTTCAGCATATTCTCTTTGGACATATCCCTTAGTGGTGAACCAAGTAAAAGTTATGTGTGGTCTCTATGCATGTGATTGTCTAATTTCCATTATCATCATTCTTATAGGTTTAACGAGTTCCTACCAATGTGGGAACAAGATCCTTGTTTTAAAAGAAAAAATTAACACATTGATTCACCCCTCCCCTATCAGGGTGTCCTAGGGTCCTAAAAGTTGCATCAGGTAAAGGTTTGTGGTGTTAGATCTGTTTTTTTCCATCATGGAGAGTGTAGCCAATGCCAAGAGAATCCCTCTCTTCGATGGAAGTAATTTTTAGTTTGGGAAGAATAAAATGAGATCTCATATAATATCCCTTAGAATTTAATTACTCTTTTCTATTGTGCAGGGGATACAAGTTACTGAGCCAACAGAGCTTTCTATGACTGATACAGACATGAAAGTTCTTTATGCATATGCTAAAGATTAAAATGCTCTCACGGCGGATCTTTCTGATTAGATATATCTAAAGGTGATGAGTATCACCTCAAAAAAGTCTATTTGGGATAAAATTGAAAATATTTATGAAGGATATATCAAAGTGAAGGAGGAAAAACTTCAAGTCCTGCACAACAGGTTCGACGATCTCAAGATACATCCTCACGAGAATGCATATTCCTTCTTCAATCGAATTACTAAAGCAGTGGGAGCAATTTGAGGTCTTGGAGAGGAAATAAAATACATTGATATCATAAAGAAAATATTGAGAAGACTTCTGCTTATGCACAATGAAAAGGTGTTATCCCTTAAAGAAAGAGATCTATCTAAACTATCTCTGGATGATTCAATAATTAGTCTAGTGGCATATGAGATGAGAGTCAAACCCAAAGATGCAATGAATCATGTTAGAAAGGAAATGGAATTCAAAGCAATGGGAAAATAGAAACTTTTAGGATATAGTGCTGGTGAAGATGATGAGGAAAAATAAATTCTTTATCTCATTTCCAAGAATCTTATAATGTAAAAGGTAAATTTAAAGGTAAGTTACCTCTGACATGTTTTCATTATGGAAGAGTTGGGAACATTACCTCTCAGTGCCAAAGAAAGTTTGATGATGAAGAGAGTGAATAAGAAGACATTGAGAAGCCTCAGAAAATGTTTTTCAAAAAGGGAGACCTCAAATCTTGAAATAAAGTACATAAGAAGAGTTTTTTTGTGAAGATGAAGATGATGATATTGAATTTTGTAAAGAAAAAAAACCAGAATTTAAAACTATAAACCATGCTTTCATGATGTCTACCATTGAAAAATAAGAAATTTTGATCAATAAATTTAGATATAATTATATTACTCCTAATGGTGACCCCGATTTAAAAATTAAGGATTCCTTTTCTGAGATTTAAAATAAATGTAAGAGATCCAATAAATGGAAAGCAATGGTGGAAGAATCATCAGAATATGTTTATGAGCTTGAAGCAAAAATTGAATGACTAGAAGAACTAGTAAGTGTATAGTCTTCAATCCTTGAAAGCACAAATGAATTTTTGTAACTAAAACTTAGAATTTAATAACAAGAAAAGGTCATTAATGACCTTACATATAGACTGTAAGAGAATTCCAAGTCTGTTGAGGGTCTTGAGTAAGAAGTTTTTACTCTTAGGAGTAAATTTTAGAGTCAATCAACCAAAAAAGAGGGAAAGAAGAAAATTCATTTTGGAAGATTCTTAGATGCAGAATTACTGGTAAGTTCCAAGAGTGGTTCAGATAGAGTTGAAAAAATCTTGAATCATCAAAGACCTACTTGTGTGGGAACCAGTGGAATCAGTTGTGAAGATGAGACATCAAATGCTGGAAGTAAAGTGAGCCAAAATAAAGACAAGATGAAATTTGGATACGTTGAAAAGTTTCCTGAAGTGCAGAAAAATAAACCCTCAATCCAAACTGAAAGAATAATTGAATATTATCCTCAATATTTTAGAAATTACCGGCAACCCAACTATTTTACCAAGGAATAAAGCATGAAGAGAAACATAAGTGAGAAGACAATTCATCTCATGAGGTGTAAGTTTTGTGGCTATCTAGGCCATACCATGTCATATTGTGAAGAGGTATGGTGCTATTTGAATGGGGAAGATCTGGGAAGTCAACAAAAGAGATAGATTTCATATCTTACATCTTATAGAAGAAATAGTTTCTATGGATACTGTTTTTACTATTCTAACTTTGGCCATAAGGCTACGTATTACAGGTAGAGGTATGATAGGAGAAATTCATACAACTCTTAGAGACATGTCAATACTCACCCTCCCGATGTTGTCATTCTCACAAAAAAGTTTTCTTCTCTGGAAGAAGAGTATGGGTATGAATAATCTGATTATGTGGAAGAAATAATTGGAATTCCATCCATGTCTTACGCTCAATCCAATATCTCATGGAAAGAGAAGAATAAAATTGAGAAATCTAATCATGCAGAAGTAGGTCTCAAAGCTACAAAAAGTTGCAGCACCTGGATTCTTGATAGTGGATGCTTGTTCCATATGACAGGAAATACTGACCTTTTAAATAACATTAAGAAGAAGGTTGATGAAACATTGAGGTTTGGTAATGATGGTTCTTTGAAGATTAAAGGGAGTTGAAATACTACACTGGCCAATGGAGAGCTGAAGAAGACTGAAGTTCTTTATGTTGACAGTCTACATCACCGTCTTATTAGTGTGAGTCAACTATATGACTTAGGGATTATAGTAACTTTCAATCAAAAAGGTTGTACTATAAAGGTTAAAAAAGAAAATTCTCTCATGAAAGGATTTATAGATGGAAAATTATATTAGGTTAACAGTAAATAGAACTCTTTCTATCTTTCTATTGAAGAGGAAAACAACCTGTGACATCAAAGGCTAAGGTACATTAACCAAAAATACATAGAGAAGATATCTAAGATGAATATATTCATGGCTATCCCCATTCTAAAACGTGAACAGGAAAATAATTGTGATGCTTGCATACAAGGGAAGCTAGTATGTAGTTCCTACCGTCCAAAGAAGAAAAGGGAATCACACCTTCTTGATCTCATCCCTACAGACGTTTGTGGACTGATAAACATTTCTGGAACTTTTGGGGAGAGGTAATTCATCATTTTCATTGATTATTATAGTAGAATGGATTTTGTAATGGTTTTCCACAGGAAGAGGCAAGTACTTGATTGCATTAAAACTTATCATCGAATTACCAAGAATGATGCTAGATAGAAAATCAAAGTCCTATGATCTAACAATGGAGGGGAATACATGTTCATTGAGTTTGATAATTACCTAAAAAACATGGAATACATCATGAGGTAGCTGTTGTGAGAACTCCATAGAAAAATGGAGTTGTTGAGTGCCAGAATCGACCGATCAACAACATGGACAGGACTATGCTGATTGAGATTCGTATCTATCATCATTACTGGAAAGAAGCTGTTGAAGCTATAGTACACATTAAAAATGGAATAGGGATATATGTGGGATAAATTAAGACACCATATGAACTGTGGCATGAAAGGAAGCCTTCAGTGAAATACTTTCTTATTTTCGAGAGTAAATGTTTTATCCGAAACAAAGAAGGGAATCGAGAGAAGTATGGTGACAATGTAGATGAATGAATATTCCTTGGATATCCAATGAATAGAACAGCTTATAAGTGTTTCGATAAGATATTGGGAAGGATTATGGAAAGTAGTGATGTTAAGATCATTGAAGACAAA
The DNA here is from genome assembly GCA_963277665.1 of Viscum album. Taxonomy (NCBI): domain Eukaryota; kingdom Viridiplantae; phylum Streptophyta; class Magnoliopsida; order Santalales; family Viscaceae; genus Viscum; species Viscum album. The sequence continues at coordinate 1,812,214,370 of OY728148.1, forward strand.
ACCCCGAATGCTTCAAGGAATTCCTATAATGATGAGATAGAAGAGGAGGAAGAATATTTAAATGAAGAAAATGAAAATATAGAAATAGAGGAAGGTTTACCAAACTCTCAAGAGTCACATCATGATGTTGACTCAGAATAATAATCTGAAGTTAAAACTATAGTTGGAAAGAATTTGGATAAACCTCAGAAGAGGAATAGAAGAGATGAAATTGATCAATCCAACATCATTGGGGATTGGACTGTACCCACACAAATGAGGAGAATGAGGAGTAATGCACAATGTACATTTCAATCAGTTCTGGACCCATCCTTGTTTGAAGAAGCTACAAAGGATGAATCATGGGTGAAGGCCATGAATGATGAGTTAGATCAAATTGACAATAATCACACATGGGATCTGGTCAAAAGACCCGAAGTCCACAATGTGATTGGTACAAAGTGGATCTTTAAGAAAAAATATGATGAGCATGGTAATGTGATCCGAAATAAGGCGTGACTATTGTACAAGGTATATTCACATATTGAAGGTGTTGATGTTGAGGGAACATTTTTTTCAGTGGATAGACTGGAGTCAATCGGACTTTTTGGTTCCATGGATATCCAAAAAGGATATAATTTATATCAAATGGATGTCAAGATAGTATTATTGAGTGGTGTTCTAGAAGAAAAAGTCTACATCGAACAACCAGTGGGTTTTATTCTTGGTACTGATGAAACAAAGGTTTGTAAACTAAATAAGGACCTATATGGTTTGAAGCAGGAACAACGAGCATGGTATTTTTGGCTTGATTATTATCTCAAGAAGCTGGTATTCAAAATAGGAGTAGATCAAAATCTCTATATGAATAATTCTTCAAAAGATCAATTCATGGTTCTAGTTTATGTTGATGACATTATATTAGGTGGAAGCAGGAAAAAATCAGTGGATGAATTTTATAATCACATGAAATCAGAATTTGAAATGTCTATGATTGGGGAGCGCATAGATTTCATGGGTATATAGGTGATTCAAAAGAAGGATTACACTTTCATTTCTCAGAAAAAGTATGTAAGAGAGCTACTGAATAAATATAATATGCATGACTCCAAAACAATATCAACTCGGATTGCGGTTGGAACCAAACTTTGAAATCATATGGATATGACCTCTATAGATCCCACCATGTTCAAGAGGACTATTGGAAGCTTACTATACCTAATGATGACACGACCTGATATTGTCTTCGCATATTTCTTAACGGCCCGATTTCAGAGTAATCTGAAGGAAGAACATATGACAGCAGTAAAAAAAATCATAAGGTACATTCAAGGTACTCATAATTATGGGTTATACTTTACTGAAGGAAGGGACGGTGAATTATCTGCATTTTATGATGCCGACATGGTCGGATATGTGGTGGACAGAAAGTCCACCAGTGGTTGAGCATTCTATATTGGGCAGAAATGTGTTGGCTGTTTGAGAAGAAATAAGAAAGTACTTCTCTTAGTACCGTTGAAGTTGAGTATATCTCTGCTATAAAGGCATACACTCAACCACTATGGATGAAGAAACAAATGAAATATATTGGTGATGAGGTGACACAACCAATGGTAATTTACCGTGATAACAAGAGCGCAATTGATCTTATAAAGAATAATGTTTATCATTCTCATACAAAATATATTGAAATCAGATATCACTTTATCATGGGAAAAGTTGAACAAAGTGTGATTAAAATGGATCGAGTGGGAACTTATGAGAAAGTGGATGATATCCTCACCAAGCCATTGTCAACACCTATGTTTGAGAAACATTGGTTGAACCTTGGTGTTCAGCCACCTCTAAGTGCATAAGAAGGATAAAAAATTCCCTCTCCCCAGTTATGTGAACTATTATTAATCTGTTTGTGGATGTGATGTAGGTTTATGGGGAAGATACTATACATGGTATTTTAAGCTATTCAATGAACATATACCAGTATTTGGGTTTATTTTCAATTGGGGAGAGAGGAATAAATTCAGAATGAACAAGTAATGCTTCTATGAAATGATGAGAATTCAGTATTAGGAAGAGAAGGAATACATTAAGGGATGTAATTCTTCTATGACATGATGAGAATTAGGTGTTTGGAGGAGAAGGAATATATTTAGGGCATGAAATGATTCTGTGACACAGTAAGAGAATATCTTGGGTATCTCTAAAAATTTTAAAACATGGGAACCCAATTCAAGCTTCCCCTCTTGTTTTCTACACCGAGATTCGATCATGTAGACTTAGAGTGTTGACTGAGTTGATTTTTGTGTTTCGGGTATTGCATGTTCCTGGTGCTCTATTGAATTTACCTGAAGATTTACAATAAACCCAATGGGGGAGATTGTTGGAACCATGGTTGTTCTATGCTAAAAATGCAGTATGGTTTGTGTTTTTTATAAATCCTCATTAGAAGTTCAGAATGTTTTCCAGGAAAGGGATCATACAGTTCAATTGGACAATAATATTGATGGTGGCATCGTTTCCTAGAGTTTGTCAAATTTTTGGACCTCAAAATAGAAAAATGGAGAAATGTGTGTTTGGAAAATGGTGTTGCGTGAAAGTTTAAAGGGTGTTTAGACAGTTTCATACAAGGCCTAATTTGGGATCATAATGTCAAAATATGGAAATGGGAAAAAGTGCATGCAATTATTAAATGTGTGTGAAATATGAGGTTTCATGGAATAATCTTACGTGCCTAATGCGACATCAAAATGGGTTTTATGTGCTCTGGAAGAATCCCGCTCACACCAACAAAGACACATCAGAAAATTGTGTGAAGGGTCATCATGGCCTATAAATAAGAAGCTACCCCCATGGAAGACTTAACAAATTTTCAATGAAAATCTAGTTGCTCTACTATGTGAAAGTTTGGCGCGTGAAAGATTGTAAGAGAGTTAATCTTGCACGCAAGGTGTTCATTTAGTCTAAGAAGACCAAGTGAACCCTTAGGTGAAGTTGTATGAATGATATGGGTTGTGAGAAAAGTTGGGCTGTGTGATAGTCAAATTGTGCGACAAATACCAAATCTTGTGTGCAAGTTCAGGTATTGTACACAAGCATTGTGTTAATATTATGATAGGATTTTGAATATTGATTTTAGTAGTTTAGTTATTTCAAGTGCATCAATTATGGAATTCGATGCAAGAAGTGTCTCATGATGAATAGAGATAAAGACTTCAATGGAATTCTATTTTAGTGACCTTCAAGTTTATAAATTTAGTTAGACTTCTCTCAAGGCAGTGAGCTAGGGGGAGTCGACAGAAGTGGTCCAAGGGGCATAGTGAGATTTCCCTAAACCATTGTAAAGGTAGTGTGCCTAGGAAATAGTGACTACGACCGAACCTTGTAATCCACAAACTAGTGAAGTTTAGTGGATTTAGGTATGACCGACGCACTATTGGCGTATGCTCCTTGGACGTAGCCCATAGTGGTGAACCAAGTAAAAGTGTTGTGTGGTCTCTATGCATGTGATTTTCTGCTTTAGGTTCTCATCATTATTTAGGTTTAATGAGTTCCTACCAATTTGGGAACAAGATCCTTGTTTTAAAATACAATTTGACACCCTGATTCACCCCTCCCCTCTCAGGGTGTCCCGTGGTCCTACACTAAGGGTCTATTTTGAGAAGATCACTTCATTCAAAAAAAGTTGAATCTCATGATGATCCTAGGATATGAGATTTTTTTGAGAATGTGAGAAGGCCTTATAGTAACCTTAGTGTAGGGGAATTTTTTTATCAGAGTGATTCCCGAATGTGAAAATCATTTATGGTGATCTCCATGAAAGTAACATTCAAACTTACAAAGCTCCACCCACTCATGAAGGTCATAAAGTTTCACGAAGACCTCTAATCATTATGAAACCCACATTCCTATAAATAACACCTTCATTCTGAATTTTTAGGGATGATTCATGATTTTATGACTTGAAAAATCACCCTGAATTCACAAATGATGTGATATTTGTGTTAGAAAGTGAAAATAGATCACCCAAGGTATCTAATCAGCATGAAAAAACCTTACTTCTATTCTTGAGAGCCTCCAACTAAGGTGGAGATGCATTTCATGAAGGCCCATGCCCTTCATAGAGGAAGAGATCTCTTTGTGTAACCTAGGGATTCATGAGGAATCTATCCCTCATGAATCCAACCCTGTTGGAACCAAAACTTCACTCCAAGGCAGGAAACTCTATTTTATGAAGCATAATCCTTCACAAACCCCTTATCCACCATGAGGAACCTAATATTCATGATATATACCTTCATGAACCTCTAATATTCATGAAACACCTATTATAGGACTCTATAAGGTGTTTCCATTTTACTAACACCCCTTCAAAAAGTTTGAGTACTTGGGGACACCATACCAATCCAGGATTGGTTTACCTGCACCCAAAGTCCCTACCAGACTAGTTCCACCCACTGTTGTGTCCACCCACTCCATTCAAAGTGAAAATTAGGACTCCAGTTTACCTATTTATTCTTATAATTGGTAATTATAGGGAACCTAACATAAACCTCTTAATTGACCACTCCATGGCAGTTCCAACTCCTTGTCCCTCCTAGAGGTGCATGCGAGATGGTAATGTAAGATCAAGGGGAGGAATATTTGAGGGAAACTATGCACTTTTCCCAGTGAGGATTCATTATAAATAATATAACTCCTATCTTGAAATATCCCCCATTAAGGAGTGATCTTTCCAATGTCCAAGCTAAATTAAATAAAAATCCCTTGTTCCATATACTACTCGTACATCGTTAAACTGCATGACAATATCCTCAACACATGATGTAAAACTATAGTCGTAACTTGTATAAAAAACGTAGTATTCCCCATGTATAATCATCATAGGATTCCAACCTATTCCACCATGGATTACAAGCCACCCCCAGAAGGCAGCTTCAACATGTATTCCCCACACCATCCTTCATCAATGCTCCTTCTATGACACAAGTGTGCTTACTAGATGACATTAAGATAAATGGATTAGTTATTTTACACAACCATAAACTATAGAATATAACTTCATTGTTTTTGATCTTTGTATCTCGAACAAGGTATGTAGGACACCTCCCTGAGGTTCAAGCCTATCAATGGTAAAACTAGGAGTGACATCTTCCCTCTTAGGGACACAACTCCTATATCTTCCTCTATGGTGTGTTTTAATAAAAAACCCTAGATCTACCTATATGGGGAGTCATGATCCCTTGGTAAACTATCCACATGTTCCATCATTGGGACACACCTCTTAGATATGCCTCCATGGGGTGTTCAGATCCATTGGTAAACCGTAGTGTGACATCTTCCTTCCTGGGAACAAACCTCCCAGATCTACCTCTATAGGGAATTATGAACCATTAATAAACTTTACTATAAAATATTCCATCCTAGGGAAACACCTCCTATATATGCCTACATAGGGTATTATGATCTATTAGTAAACAACCTAGGTGTGAAATCTTCCCTCCTAGGGACACACCTCTCAGATATGACTCCATTGGGTGTTCTGATCCACATCATATGATCTACCTCCATGGGGCATTCTAAAACATTGGTAAAATATCAAGGTGTGACCTAATAGGGATACACCTCTTGAATCCAGCTCCATGGGGCATTATGATCCACAACATCAGATCTTCCTCTATAAGAATTTTTGATCGAATAGTAAAACCACATTTGATATATTTCCTCCTAGGGACAAAACTCCTTGATCTGTATCCACAAGGTGTTCTGATGAACCAAACCCTGTTCTCAAGATTTTAACTCATGCCCAGATCTATTTCAATAGGACATTCTGATCCGTCTCCACATGATGTTGAAATTGTGACCCAAACATGAATACCTAACCCATGGAATAATAATGGTATTCCAGATGTAAAAAGTTGTGGAATATTTATACCCTTGGAATTAATTATCTCTTGATCAACACATGATGCCTTGGGTTTTGAGCCTAAGATACCTCATATGAGATGCGATCCCAAGAGGAATATTTATGGGAGGCCAATGCACCCAATGTATAGACATGCCCAGAGATGCCCAACATGAATAATATCCTGATCTAATGTTGATTCCCTATCATGAAATAAGTAGTGTATTTAACCATAGTCCACATAGAGATGGTATTATAAATGATTTACATGAACATGACTTAAATATATGAGGGATACCAGTACTTGTCAACAAGATTCAAGGAGGAATCCATGGAATTTAGAGACGATATCCCCTCATCCCATTTCAATCAAGTAGTAGACATCACAATTGAAAGTGATGAAAGCCACCCACCTTTGAAAATTGGGAATGTAGGTTAATAGAAGCTAGCTTGCACAGCGGTGTACAAGTGGTCCCTAATTAAAGTGTTGAAAATAGTGTTGGTTAAACCGATGTGAAACTCTTCTCATTAACATGGGGAATAGTATAATTAGGGAACAAATAGATTATCACGTCAATAGATATTGACATTCGGTTCAAGGTCCCACCAAGAAAATGATGGCCTTAACATGGAAATCACCTATGAATTTGGATAGTTAGAATCAGGCATCCTCAATCTGTGACATCATCAACATGAATCCCTCTACATCATTGGAATATTGGATGATATTGGGGAATTGAGCATCGCTTTTCCAATACATGTATTGACATCAAAATCTACATGCCTTGCAAGGATAAATATTTGGGAAATCAGCAACCCAACACACATACGTACTAGAGAAGGAGGAATATTGAAGTAGAAATACTACACAACTATGATTCCACCACTACATGAACCATGATTTCTTCCACCAAGAGACCACTCCCTATCTTACCCTCTAGAATCATATATAGGAGGGTGATTGATGCCCTCATTCTCCAGTATGAGTAGGAAGGGGTTATTCCTTCCAATGATATAGACAACAAAGACATGGAGGTATCAAAACCTCACTGAAACTGCTACCCTTGAAGACCGCATAGGGTAAAACTACACCCTGTACCTATAAAAAATCACTTTGGGAGCCTCTCCTCTGAGCTCTCTGATGACTCAGTCTATTATGATGAGGTGGTAAGATATGTTCGAGTCATGTCGGACATGAATACAACCTGGGAGCTTCCAAGGAGGGATCCCACCAGGTTGTCCTAGTGCCAACAATAACAGGTCCTACAGGAAGAAGAGTAGGGAGACCTTACCCCAGCTGCGACACCCTGGTCCGAAGCACCCAATACCAACATCGGGGGAAGGATAAAAAAACAAACCAATAAGTGGAATCTCCCATAGATCTAATGGAACCTATTAACATTGATGTATCCCACCATATCCTTGTGATAATAAAGAATGGATATGTATTTTCTTGATTGGGATTGAGACCCTATCCACCTCACATGCAGGCTGAGTTGACCCTCTCTATTTCTGGAACCACCAAAAATCATTACAATATAACTTGTACAAGGATGATCAGTGTGAAGGTTCTCCACACATAGTCATTAACCCAATAAGATGCCCTCACCTGTCTTTCACAATTAGCACAAAGTTCCTCCCCATGCCTCTACCATCCAAAGTGAAGGTACTCCCCACTCAAGAACCAACATAGGAAGAGGTCCTCCCCATATCATAGACATCCAAAGTGGAGGTCCCCCCCACTCTCTTTTAACAACCAATATATAGTTCCTACCCATATTCCTTTTAGATAACATAATGATCATACCCATGTTTTACTAGACAAAGCATAAGTCCTCTTCACTTCATCAACAATCAGCACAAAGGCCCTCTCCATCCCCCAGTTAACAAATGAGATGGTCCTCCCCACATTGAAACTAATCTATATTGTAATGCCCCGACCCCAGTTGCCAAGAGTCAGTGCATTATTAAATAACATTGGCATGATCACAATAAAGATCAAGTCTCGAAAGACTGATTAGTTTAGTATCCTTGGAATAAATAGATACATTCATAAAGTTTACAGTACATCATGAAGTGAAAAACTAATACTACAACATATTGTCTTCATATCCCATCATACTATCCCTATAGTTCATTCATAAAATACTTCTTGGAATCCTGGAAAAAATAAAACATAGAAAGGGGTGAGCTCATATGCTCAGTAAGGATAATAACACAGTGTAAACATTCATAAGTAAGTGTAAATATTTAAGGTAATGTATAACTAAAACAAATGCCTTTTAAACTTGAACTTCAGCATAATATGGCAAAAAATGAAATGAAATAATGCCATTTACTTATTCACATGGATATTCCACTAATTTAATAATCACAAGAAATATCAATAACCACTTGTATAATGACAGAATGCATAATTCCAGACTCTCATAACCACGTATCCAAGGCCTCGTTCCAAGACTACAAATAAGATTTTGTCAAGGCCTCGTGCCAAGACACTAGTTTGTCTCATGAGACCTACCGATGCATCGAGGAGCTATAGCGGGCTCCACCCGTCAATTATTAAGTCCAATGAATTCCTCATATAAACAGGTTTAAACATAACATAAACATTCGTATTAAAACTAGCATACGAAATGTCAATACTTTCTCCATAAACCATGAATGGTATAAAAATAACACATCCATAGTCAAACATATCACAAAATCTTCAATACAATATGGAAGTATTGTATCATAATAAATCAACTTCAAATAAGCTTGAAATCCATCAAAGGATGTTGACATAGATGAAATCAAAACTATTTGAGAGAAATATCTCTTTTTTTGAAATCATTGAAAAGTCACACATTTATAAAGGAAGTAATTTAAAAGAGATTTTTGAATCAAAGTGTCCCATACCACTCTGAAACTTTTGAAGAGAAATATAATGTCCATATAAATAAATCCTTAAAATCATTTTGAAAACATGGACATTAATTAAAAATATTTAGAAAGATAAATCTTTAAAACATTTAAAATTAGGATCTTGATAAAGAGTACACTTCACAAATTCTTAAAATATTCATTTTAAAATCATTTAAAAGTCACATAATTATAAAATAAAACATTAACTTTCAAAATATTCTTATAAGCTTGTAAGGGAATCTTCAAAGGTGTAAAAACGGCGGATAATAACCGCACCCGCCGTATAAGTTAAAAAAACATTCTTACATTAATTCTGTAGAAAAGGTTAAAAAGGACCTTGTTTGGAAAACGACGAAAATATTCCTTTATAAACATCTTATAAAAAAATTCAGACAAGGGTATAAATGAATTTAACCCATATTCTATAAAATAATAAGAATGTTTTGAAATACATTTTTAAGAAACATGGATGTGGATGATAAAGAGGTCCCAGTAGATAATTACGTATAAACAACCTCGGATAATGAAGAGATTGTGAAATAAACCCTTACCTTGCACTTTTCCTTAGTCAATGGTATTTTAACCTCATGTATAATAGTTAAAACATTGTTATTAAATTATATAAGAACTATATACATAATTATGATATCATATATGATCTTCTAATAATGCTTTTTTAATAATACATTAGTATTATCGTCGTTTCAGGTGTTAACTTACTCGTTTTATTTTATATGTTTTGTTACATAATTCGTGTTTGTTATGGATAGGTTGTATCTTATTCATATCCAGAATTATATAATGTTATTAAACATTACTTTTAATCATAAAATGAGAATTATTCTTGAATGGATACGATGGGGAATGAATCTCATCGCGTTCGTGGAGACGGTAGTCCGTACGTACGCATGAGCGATAATATCATCCTTTTGATATTAAAATAATATATAATTGGATGGTATATTATATATACAGAATCATTATTATGTTATATTTATTATTTACAAGAATTAAACATCATTATTATACCCATACAAATAATAATATATTGAATAACAATTACACCACGACGTGGAGACGATAAGCCGTACGTACGCACATATGGTGACATGTCATTCAAAGGATGGGTAGAATAATGAAATTTTTTTTCCATAATTATAATAACATCAAATTATATAGAATATACTGGATTTATTATTTTATAATGTAAATAACAAGGAAAGAAGAAGTTGAAGAAGAAAGGAACTTTAAAGAGGGTGGTGAAGACGTTACCTCTTCTTCGGGTTCTTCCTTATGATTTGATCAAAAGGGCTCCTTATGTTGGCTTTAGGATCAAAGTAAGGCCTCTAGGATGAATTGAGGGAAGTTGAGAGGATATTTGGGCAGATTTTGGCCGATCCAAATGGCTTTGAGTGTGTGAATTAATGAGAAGGGGGAGTGCCCTTTTATAAGAGGGGTGAGGGGCTCTTTAGAAAAAACTTAAAGTATTATTTTACAATAAAATCATATTAAGTTTATAATTGATTAAATGTTGATTATTCAAATTATAAGGTGAGGATGGTTCTAAATCCTTTCAACCAATAGATTTTAGACAGGTTTGGGTCATTATATAAACCTTATCTTTTAGTTTTAACTCTTAGTTAATTAGTTTGACACTTACCATGTCACTTTTTATTTTTACATTATATAGTTAATAAACTTACTATATACATCCAAGAGACCCAAAAGTGTTCCATTAATGATACACAAATAATTATATAAGTCCTTTTTCTGATCCATAGATTTTTAGGAATAGAATATAAATTTATAATATAATATTTGTTTTTAAAAACTCATTTATGTCAATTTTGACAGTACTCAATAATTTATTTTTGTTAAAGTTTTAAAAACATATTAATTCGAAAAAAAATCATTTATACAATCCTAAAATGTCATATGAACCAATAAAATTCGTTAATGTCATCAAAAATTTCAAATTATATTTGTTTTAACATTTATAATACCAATTATTTGGTTCTTTCATTAATAAGGAAAATACTGCATCATTATTGTGTCATATATATTTTTACTTTTTCAATGTCTAAAAATTATAAATAAAATAAAATTATGTAGTAAATATTTTTATCTTTCTAATGAATATTTATAATCGAAAATATAACATATATAACCCTATGTAAAAATTGTTTTGCTAAAAGATATAAGCTTATGTCATTTTTGTATTTACTTTAACTTAATTAATATAAAGCATCCCTATCACCTAAAAGTGGCTCCATGGGGTCCCAAAATCGACCCAAAGATGACCATGGTCGGAAATGTATCAACAAATAGGGTTAGGACTGGTTTTAGGGTAAATTAATATTATTATAATATTATTTTTTTACCCTTATTTACCGGATTTACCCTTTTACCATGGTAAATAAAATATTTACCGAAGTAATTATTCAAAATGTCTAAAAATAAAAGTTACCTATTTACACAATTTGGACATCCTGATTCAAAATATGGAATCCATTTTTCCAAATTCAAAACAAATAAGTGGCATAAATTAATTTAAAATTAATTCCCACTGTCAAAACAAAAACGTGTTTTTAAGATATAATAACTATCAAAAGATTGACACTTGTTTATGTCTGTTTTAATTGTGAAATTATGTACAATGACCAAAATTGTATTAAATGGTAAAAATATATTCTAAATATACTTTAAAACCATTCAAATTCATGATTTATCACTATTAATTATTTTGATTAAAAAAGTTGTTTTTAATTAAAATTTAGTAATTTTCACTATTCATCAAAATATAAAAGTTATCCGAAAAGTACAAAAATTTCACCCTAGGATAAATTAGATATTCCGATTCCAAAAATGAAGTCCATTTTGAGAGATAAAATTTATTAAATTTCAAAAAGTAGGTATTACTATTCATAACAGCTAGTTTGATTGGTTGTGGTGTGTATTAGAACTTGAAGTTGCGTACAACATATGCTACTGTATTATTCAGAGAGAAGAGTACCATGGAAGCTTGGGGTGTTACATTATTCCAACCTTCAAAAAATTGTGTCCTCGCAATTTGAAATTATTTTTCGAAAATAAAAGGTTGAAAATAGGAAATACCTTTGGAAAAACCCACATCAGAAATTAGGTTAACAAAATTTAGTCTTAATAAGTGGAAAAGTGAAATGAAAGTGTCACCACCAAATTATGATCTAGATTAGGAGAACATTGGTGGAAATTAGAGACATATAATTGGAGGGAAAATGTAAATATTTATAGGGAGTGGTTGAGGTCATCAATCACAAACAATTGTAGAATTGTCGGCCTCAAATCCACTAATCAATGATGATTTAAAATACCATCCGTTCAAAAAAAACATATGGTATTAGGATAACACATTTTTGGTTTTAAGATGCCTTACCTAATGTTTAAGAATTTATTTCTTCACAGAACATGATATGAAAAAAATGTATACTTTTGAAGTAGAGTTCCATCCTTTAACTAATTTCTACCACAAACTCATCTTTCACTCTATAAGATAATAGAATATAAAAATATATTCTACTTATCCTATTTGTATAGGGTTAAAAAAAATTTATTTATAATTCTTCTAGCAGAACCATTAAAAAAATTACATTATCGAATCCAGGACATCATGTGGGTTAGTGGTTGGTGATACACCCCTGTCACCCTTCGGTTGTGGGTTCAAGTCTCGCGGCATTGCCAGACGCGACGGGTTGCCGCCCAACCTCCGGGTTGTCCTTTTATGGAAATCCAAAAATAATCTCAAACTAGAATTATCCAAAATACTTCTGTCCAAACTCACCGTCCAAAATTTAAAATGAAGTTAAACACAATGACGATCCTTTTTGCCGCGTAATAACATGTGAACACCTTCATCATGTTTTCTTTTAAAATATGGTAACACCCTGAATTACCATAAAACCATATTGATTACATTAATTCTCTCTCATTCCTTAGAGAATACTAGATATATTTCTTATATCCAAAAACTTTGAATATTACAACAATGATGAAATAAACAAACCATTAATCAGTGCGAAGGTATTCAAGAATATCCAATATAATTTATCCAAATAAACCTTCTCTTATTCCAAAATTACTACCTCAGTATCAAGACCATATTAAGGATTACCTTTCCATCAACCATGTATTTTCAAAAAAAGTTTAACTTGCTGTTGAGTCACTTTTCATAGTACCATATAATCTCAAATCCTCAATGAAATAGTACTGTAGTACAATCCTTATTTATCTCCATAATTCATATAACCAGTACATATTTGATACAACACTCTAATGAAATAATTCTTTAATAAAAACATAATAACACTAGTCATTCCTCTTTAACCGTGGTAGTATCATAACTTTATTATTATCCAATAGCATCATTTGGGGCATACTCTGATGATTTGAACATTGATTCGCATATTGTCCCAACTCCTTGAAGATGAAGCAGTACACATTTGAAATCCTTTTCTTACCCTTACAGTCACAAACATGGTGTCCTTTTTCTCCTCACTTATAACACACTCCCATTCCCTTCAGGAAAGTTCCACGGTGTTTCTTCCCACAATTATCACATATGGGAAAATTCTTCTTTTCCATCTTCCCTTTATCCATCTTTCTCTCTTCCATCCTTTTCTTCGCTTGCTTCCCTTCAAATCCATATGACTCAGTGAACTCTTTACTTATCTTATCAACACATGATACTATTTCTTCATATGATCATAATATGTGGGAGACTATTTACCTTCTAAATGATGGCTTAATACCATAAAATATACGATTATTCTTATTATTTGGATCATACGTATTACTGGAGTTCACATTCCATCCACTGGGTGCCATTTATATACAATGGAATAAACTAGGTTAGTTTATGAAGTGAAATGATTAATTTCCAAACAAGTAAAATACCAAATGTAAATTGAACGATTAATGGATATAATCCATAATCATAAATATGTTTTCATTGAGGAAGTATATACTCATAAACCCTTCATAATGGTCTGTAATGAAAATGAGAATTATCCTAAGCATATCCCTTGGGAGTGTCGTAACCAAGAGTGCAGTAAGACCCATTTTCGTGCACCAGTTCCCGTTCAAGTCTAGCTCAAAGAGGTGTTTTCGGGTTTTACCCCTAGGTACATCTGTGCCAGAGCCGCCTCTTCCTACTCATATCCAGACAGGGATGTATTGCTCAGAAAACTCACAAAATCTCTACAATACCAAAATTCTAGGAAGTTCTTCTATGCAAATTCTCAAAGTCTATCTTAGGGCTATGTGATCTAATAAGAGTTTATCTAAATCTAGTTTCCAAGGTTTGTACTAAACTTGCTCTGATACCAACTATAACGCTCCGAACCTAGTTGCCCAGAGTCGGTGCATTATTACATAACATTGGCATGATCACAAGAAAGATCAAGTCTCGAAAGACCGATTAGTTTAGTAGCCTTGGAATAACTAGATACATTCATAAAGTTTATATTACATCATGAAGTGAAAAACTACTATAACAACATATTGTCTTCATATCCCCTCATACTATCCCTGCAGGTCATTCAAAAAATACTTCTTGTAATCCTAGGAAAAATAAAACATAGAAAGGGGTGAGCTCAGATTCTCGATAAGGATAATAATATAGCAGAATCATTCATAAATAAGCGTAAACAATTAAGGAAATGTATAACTAAAACAAAAACCTTTTAAACTTGAACTTCAACATAATATGGAAAAAAATGAAATAAAATAATTCCATTTACTTATTCACATGGATATTCTACTAATTGAATAATCATATAAAATATCAATAACCACTTTCATAATGAAGGAATGCATAATTCCAGACTATCATAACCATGTATCCAAGGCCTCGTGCCAGGACTTCAAATAAGATTTTGTCAAGGCCTCATGCCAAAACACTAGTTTGTCTCATGAGACCTACCGATGCATCTAGGAGCTATAGAGGGCTCCACTCATCAATTATTAAGTCCAATTCATTCCTCATATGAACAAGTTTAAGCATAACATAAACATTTGTATTAAAACTAGCATACGAAATGTCAATACTTTCTCCATAAACCATGAATGGTATAAAAATAACACATCCACAGTCAAACATATCAAAAAATATTCAATACAATATGGAAGTTTTTTATCATTATAAACCAACTTCAAATAAGCTTAAAATCCATCAAAGGATGTTGACATTGATGAAATGAAAACTATTTGAGAGAAATATTTCTTTTTTTGAAATCATTGAAAAGTCACACATTTATAAAGGAAGTAATTTAAAAGAGATTTTTTAATCAAAGTGTCCCATACCACTTTGAAACTTTTGAAGAGAAATATCATGTACATATAAATAAATCCTTAAAATCATTTTTAAAACATGGACATTAATAAAAAATATTTATAAAGATAAATCTTTAAAACATTTAAAATTTGAATCTTGATAAAGAGTACCTTTCACAAATTCTTAAAATATTCTTTTTGAAATAATTTAAAAGTCACATAATTATAAAATAAAACATTTACATTCAAAATATTCTTATAAGCTTGTAAGGGAAGCTTCAATGGTGTAAAAATGGTGGAGAATAACTGCACCCGCCGTATAAGAAAAAAAACATTCTTACCTTAATTCTACCGAAAAGGTTAAAAAGGACCTTATTTGGAAAACGATGGAAAGATTCCTTTATAAACATCTTATAAAAAAGTCAAACAAGGGTATAAATGACATTAACCCATATTATGTAAAATAATAAGAATGTTTTGAAATACATTTTTAAGAAACATGGATGTGGATGATAAAGAGGTCCCAGTAGATAATTACGTATAAAAAACCTCAGATAATGAAGAGATTGTGAAATAAACCCTTACCTTGTACTTTTACTTAGTTGATGGTATGTTAACCTCTTATATAATAGTTAAAAAATTGTTATTAAATTATACAAGAACCATATACATAATTATGATATCATATATGATCTTCTAATAATTATTTGTTAATAATACTTTAGTATTATCATCGTTTCAGGTGTTAACTTACTCATTTTCTTTTATATGTTTTGTTACATAAGTCATGTTTGTTATGGATAGTTTGTATCTTATTCATATCCTTAATGATATAAAGTTCTTAAACATTACTTTTAATCATCAAATGAGAATTATCCTTGAATGGATACGATGGGGAATGAATCTCATCGCGTTCGTGGAGACGGTAGTCCATATGTACGCATGAGTGACAATATCATCGTTTTGATATTAAAATAATATATAATTGGATGGTATATAATATATAAAGAATCATTATCATGTTATATTTATTATTTACATGAATTACACATCATTATTATACCCATCAAAATAATAATATATTGAATAACAATTACACCACGACGTGGAGATGGTAAGCCGTATGTACACACGTATGGTGACATGTCATTCAAAGGATGGATAGAATAATGATTTTTTTGTTCCATAATTATAATAACATCACAATAAATAGAATATACTTGAGTTATTATTTTATAATGGAAATAAAAAGGAAATAAGAAGTTGAAGAAGAAAGGAACTTTAAAGAGGGTGGTGAAGACGTTACCTCTTCTTCGGGTTCTTCCTTTTGATTTGATCAAAAGGGCTCCTTAGGTTGGCTTTCAGATCAAACTAAGGCCTCTAGGATGAAGTGAGGGAAGTTTGGAGGATATTTGGGTAGAGGTTGGCCGAGACAAATGGCTTTGAGGGTGTGAATTAATGATAAGGGGGAGTGCCCTTTTATAAGAGGGGTGAGGGGCTCTTTAGAAAAAACTTAAAGTATTATTTTATAATAAAATCATATTCGGTTTTTAATTGATCCAATGTGGATAATTCAATGTCTAAGGTGGGGATGGGTTGAAATACTTTCAACCAATATATTTTAGATAGGTTTGGGTCATTATAATAACCTTATCTTTTAGTTTTAACTCTTAGTTAATTAGTTTGATACTTACCATGTCACTTTGTATTTTTACATTATATAGTTAATAAAGTTACTATATACATCCAAGAGACCCCAAAGTGGTCCATTAATGAAAAACAAATAATAATATAAGTCCTTTGTCTGAACCTTAGATTTTTAGGAATAGAATATAAATTTATAATATAATATTTGTTTTAAAAACTCATTTATGTCAATTTTGACACTACTCAATAATTGATTTTTGTTAAAGTCTTAAGAACTTTATTAATTCAATAAGAATTCATTTATGCATTCCTAACATGTCATATTAACCAATAAAATTCATTTATGTCATAAAAACTTTCATATTATATTTATTTTAACATTTATAATTCCAATTATTTGATTCTTTCATTAATAAACAAAATATTCCATTCAATAAATATGGGAACGATATCATCGCTTGTGTGTACGTACAGTTTACCGTCTCCACGACACGATGAGATTAATTTTCCATGTTAACAATTCAAGAATGATTATAAAGAATATATAATAGTTAATCATGAAATATATGACAAAATAATGCTACTAGATTTATATATATATATATATGTATGTCATCTACTTAATTCCATTCAATTCAATAAGGAAATGAAAAACAGTGTTCATGCATACGTACGACCTACCGTCTCCATGAACGATGTATTTCTTTCCATTTATTGATCTATTATATGAATATTATGAATATATTTTATATATAAATTATGTTTTATATCCTGGAATTAATTAATCATGATCTAATTAATCATATTAATAATTACAAGTCAAAACATGGACGATAAATGAAATGATTTTACCCAAAACTATGATTTAACATGGATTTGACAAATGAACATATAATATAAAGTCATAAGTGAATCATATATGATATCATAAAAATTATTATGGTTCTGTTACAAGTTAATAATATGCTTAAACCCACTATACAGGAGTCTCAGGCACATATGGAAAAAATTGGACATCAGGTAAGGAATAATTATTCCAATCTCATTCTTATCCGAGATTGTTTATTCATAAGTATTTACTGGGGTTATGTTTATTATCCATGTCCATATGTTCTCAAATTTGTTTCATAAAATGTTTAATTTTCTTCCATGTATGTTTAAAGTCATTTTTACCCTTTTTTACTTTTACCACATCATATGGAAGGAATCTTTCTTTTGTTTATCATACGAGGTACTTTTTGACTTTTCCAGAAAAAGTACAAGAAGAATGCTTTTTAACTTATACAGCATGAACAGATTTTTACGGTTTCATAACACATTATTTTCATGAAGATTACTCTACAAGATTTAATGACTATTTTCAACAAAATCCTTTTCTTTAAAATTTCATGGCATTTTGTGAAAAGAAAATGATTTTGAAGAAGAAATGATATTTTCCTCAAGAATTCATTTCAAGTGTTTTATCAAAACCATTTTCCATATAAGATGGAATTATTTCATATGTGTATGTTTCAAGTATAATTTCTCTATGATTTACATGGTTTCACTTTTCTTATGATGGAATGATATCCTTTTTTTGTATGGATTATGTTATGATGGGATGATGTTTATGAAACCCATTTTATACTTTGGGTAATGATGAATGATTTATATTCATGTTGTGGCAGAAGTAAGAATGATTTCATTATGAGATGTGTGGGACCTATATCTCTATTCAATGCATTGGGTAATGATTTATATCTCATGAGATATACATGACTGAAACGGTAAGTTAATCTGGTTCAGTGATACAGGACTGGAACGAGGAGTGAACTTGATTTAGAAAGGGACTTTGTACACTAAGATGGTATTGGTAGCAATGCCTTGGATACTATAGAAATCATAACATGCGCTTAATGGTTTCAACAATTACATGCTTTATTCCCATGGTATTATATCATGATTGATGATCCATTATGATCTATGCCTTACGTACTGTCATGTTTTATGTCATTGCTCATGATTTTGATGTTTAAATATTATGTTCATGTTTTGAAGTTAAAATTTATATGGTTTGTTTTATTTTCTCCATGCTTACCCTTAATGAGAATTTGAGCTCACCCTTTATATGTTATCTTTTCCCCAGGATATAAAGAATGTTTTTAGGTAAGAAAAAAAGGAAGATCTTTATGGGAGATGTTGAAGATCTTTCACCAAGATTAGAAGATTATATTCCGAGTTTCCAAAGTCACTAAACTATTATGGTCCATTGGTGTCTATTTTTGTTATGTATTAGATATTATACAAAAGTAATGTAATGTCCATGTACATCAAGCTTGGGGTCTCTACAGAAAATCATTCTGAAATTTTGGCAGCAAAATGCATCACAAAAAAATCATAAAATGGGTTGATGAGAGATAAATGGGTCTCTCATAATTTTAAAATCAAATGGGAAGTAATAGGGACATGAAAAAATATCCCAACATTATGAATTGGAAATATAATACATAAGATAATAAAGAAACTTGAATAAAAAAGGGAAAGTGAGGATCCCTTACTTGAGTGTGTGACTCCAAATGCTTGGGAGGGGCTTGATGAGAGATTGGGGGCACCTTGGGAGGAATCTAGATAGGGGAGGATAGATTAAGTATGTTCTACATGGATTTTTAGTAAATATAAATGGGATATTGGATGGGTTTATATAAGAAATGAGTGAGTATTTCTTTAATATTTTACAAACTTATGTTTTGGACTCTATATAATAAAATAACTAAAACCACAATCCTTACAAAGGTTTTTTCCAATGGATTATAATAAATTGGAGTGGTTTTCATTATTTTTTAAGGCTATGGGACGAAATTAATAAAATAATACCCTTTCATATGTGAAAGTAAGTAATATTCTTAAAGAAATGATTTTAAAACCTAAAAAATATATTAATTGTTTTGGGAGATTCCCAAAAGATTTATAAAATTAATAAAATAAATATAAAATCTAATTATTTTAAAGGTAAAATATATATTAATTCGTGGATATATTTTATAGTATTTATTAAATCACTTTTGGGTCATTATTATGTCATAATACACAAAGTATATTTATATGGTATTTAACTTTTTAACCGAAAACTAGACTATCTCAAATTTTTTTGAAAAAATCACCATTTTATAATTTCAACATTATGAATCCAAAAATAATATTCATTTTATCTAAATAATTTTCTAAATATGTGATTTTTTACTTTTAATATAAAATCGATATTTATTAAGAAATGACGGGTTTTTTTGACAATAGGAGTTTTAAAACCCTTATAAAAAATACATTTGACTTTATAAAAATTATATGATCATCTATATTTTATAAAAATTATTTAATAATAATATTTTATTAATTTATTATTTATTTAAAAAATTCATTAATTCACTAAAATAATTTCCTTAATTGAATATGAATATTATAAAAAAAATACTATTTGTATTTAATTGAATAAAAATAAAAATCATTTATAAAGTAACAATAAGAGGATATAAATATATTCATTATTATATAAAAAATAATTTACATACTAATATTTATAGGGTATTGATACATATCCCATTAATACACCACTAAAATCTCTAAGGGTAAGGTCCACGATGGTGGGACTTTCATGGAGCGGTTTAAAAAACATGGTTTGGGATGTAATCTTGATGAGCTTGAATTTCATTCATAAAAAAGTTTTCTCATGCTCAAGTTGTTGGATATCATCTTAGGCTTGGTCAAGTAAAAATCCTAGAGATTCTATCTCCCTCAGAATCTCCAATAAATGGGCTTCATAGGGTATGATCCTACTGGTTGAGGCCATCACTTACTTTATCTATATCAATTGGATTTGTTAAAACCCTATATTTATACAAATCATGTGATCAATATTTGAAAATTATATCATTAATAGTAATGATTCTTAATGGTCATTTAAATCTGATAGTATATAATAAGACCAAATAAGTGAATGTGTTTTCTATAACCATAATAAATAATAAGACATTTTATTAAAACATAAGAAGAATTTTATTTATAATAGTTTGTGTTGTTATAATATCCCCCCACCTTAAGAAATTTATCCATCAAAATTTTCATTTCCCACACTAAAATAGATTATGGCAACTCTATTTCATCACCTCCTCTAGTTCCTACATCTATTCTCCAAACTTGTGGTTTCTCCACATCACTTTGACTAGGTGAATTGTTTTATTTCATAGAACTTTGTCTCTACAATCTAGGATCTTCACTTACTGATCCTCATAGGAAAGGTCACTCTCAAATAGTACCAACTCTGGATTGAGTAAATGTGATGGGTATTGTATACATGGAATACATCATGTACTTGAGATAGGTAAGGTTGGAGTGAAAGTCATTAGGACCCCACTCTGATGCGATCAGGGATCTCAAAGTGGTTGATGTATCTTGAACTAGGATTTATTTTATTCCCAAATATCATTAAATTATTTCATGGATATATGTGGAGAAATACCATGTTTACAATGTCAAACTATATATCTCATCTATTATTGTCATCATATCTCTTATTTCAACTCTGATCAGCCTTGATATGATGTTGAATGGTCTTAACCTTTTCCACCATTTCCTTAATAATTTCAAGACCTAGCAGTTTTTATTCCCCAACATTATCTCATCATTTAGGTGTTCCACACCTTTTCTTATAAAGGGCTTCATAGGGATCCATTTGGATGCTTGAGTGGAAACTATAATTGTAAGAGTACTCACCTAGAGGAAGATGTTTATCCCATCCTCCTTTGAATTCAATTGAACATGATATCAATATTTCCTCAAGTTTCTAGATAGTATACTCATATTGGACATCAGTTTGAGGGTGATGAGACGTTTTTAATTTCAACTCTTTATTTAGAGAGTGTTGAAAAAGTTTCTTGAACATGGAGGTGAATAAAAAATCTCAATCAGATACAATCTATAGTGGTACTCCATATAGAATCACAACTTCTTTGATGTTTATCCATGAAATTTAATCTAGTGAGACATCCTATCAAATCACAATGAAGTGTGCAATATTTTTAAGACAATCCACCAAAACCCAGATAACATTGTTTCCCTTATATGTCTTCAGAAGTCTGGTGAAAAATTCCATGGTGATTTTTCCAATTTCTATGTAGGTATGGGTAATGGTTGTGTTATCCCCTTAAATTTTTTCCTTTCTACCTTCACTTACTGACATACAAGAGATCTTGATATATATTCTGTGATCTTCTTCTTCATATTTTCTCAAAAATAGTATTCTTAGAGATCTCGATGAATCTTTGTGTTTCTAGGATGGATAGAGAAGGTTGATCTATGTGCATGATCTAAAAACTCATTATTTAACATAGGATTTGATGGTACATATTGTCTTGAACCAAATCTTACAACACCTTTTTTATTAAAATTGAACTTTGAAGATTTATTATTTCTTATAGTTTATTCTTTATTCTAAATTAACACATCATTTCTTTGATTACCCTTTATCCTTTCTAAAAGAGATGGTTGAGAAATAATTTGTGAAGGAATTGATTATTCTATGTCCTTTATGATTCCCATGTCCATCCTCTTTAAATCTAATTAGATTGTATCCTTTTCAATTATCATCAATGATAAAATATTTGGATCCTTTATACTTAGAGAATATCCCACTTTATTCACATTCTGAGGATGATAGTGGATTGAGAAGTCATAATACTTGATCAAATATAACCAACTTCATTGGTGCATTTTCATCTCTTTCTGTGTGAATATATACTTGAGGCTTTTGTG
This sequence comes from Viscum album, assembly GCA_963277665.1. Classification (NCBI taxonomy): domain Eukaryota; kingdom Viridiplantae; phylum Streptophyta; class Magnoliopsida; order Santalales; family Viscaceae; genus Viscum; species Viscum album. The sequence continues at coordinate 1,812,236,898 of OY728148.1, forward strand.
GTGTGTATATATTTTACACTTCTCCACAAATAGATAATTCTACTATATTTTCAAATCCAAGATCACAGTATTCAACTCCAAATCATGTGTTTGGTAGTTCTATTAATGAAATTTCAAATTCCTTGTAGCATAGGATACTAATTTTTCATTATTCATTAACATAAAACCCAATACATTATTTAAATCATTACTGAATACTATGAAAATGTATCCACTTGTGGGTAGTGTGAGCATAGGGGCAGTAATAAGACACCTTTTCAACTCCTTTAAGCTCCCTTCACATTCGTAATTCCAATAAAACTTGACTCCCTTATGATTTAGATTAGTTAGATGGTTTTAAAATAGTGATAAGTTTCACACAAAATCGATGATAGTTTCTAGATAATCTAAAGAAACTATATATATTCCAAAAATGTTGGCCTCGTCCATCCTCCAATTTATTTTATCTTTGAAGGCCCCATAAATATCCCATTTATTGTGATTATATGACCCAAGAATGATACTTCTTTCAACTAGAACTCCCATTTTCTATACTTGGCATAAAGCTTCTACTTTTGTAAGGTCTTTAGCTTAGTAATCAGATTCTCCTCATGCTCCTCCTTGGTTTTGGATAATATTAGAATATCATCTATATGGACTACCCAAAATTAGTTTGTGTAATCAATAAATAATCAATTTATCAAGTCCATGAATTTTTTGGAGTATTTTTGAGTTTGAATGGAATTACTATGAACTCATAGTGCATGTACCATATATGAAAAGTAGTATTGTGGATATCCTCCTTCTTCACTCTAACTTGGTAATATCCCGAACAAAGATCCACCTTGGAGTAGTATTGTGCTCCATGTAGCTAATTGAACTTGTCATAAGTCTATTGTAGAGTATACTTATTCTTTATCATGATCTTTTTTAGCTCACGATAATCAATGAAAAGACACATTGATCCATCATTCTTCTTGACGAAGTGGATTGGTGCACCCCAGGGTGAAGCACTTGGGAATATGAACCCTTTATCCTAATTCTCCTATAGTTTTTTCTTCTAATACTCTAGTTACAAATAATAAATTGTATATAGAGTCATGGATAATGGTAAAACACTAGGTATAATATTGATGGAAAATTCAACGTCTCAACTAGGGGGGAAACTAGGAAATATCACGAGAAACACATCAGCATATTCCCTCACAATGAGCATGTCTTCAAGGATGATTCTTTCCTTAGACTCAATCATTTGAGATAGATATTATTTATCATAGGGAAATAATATCCATTTTGATATTTTGGTGTGAAATAATTTTCATCCCGCACTTTTCACTTGTATAGATTTGGGGGTTGATTCACGATGCGTGGATTGATTTCCTTCTTTCAGAAATTTATGTTGGCTATATATAAGGAAGACCAATCCATGCCCAGAATTGCATAAAATTCCACCAAAGGGAGCATGAAAAGGTTCAATGGGAAGTTCATCTCACAATTTTTGATAGGGGAGGAGTTAAATACTTGGGATGTAATAATTTTTCCATTTATCATTTTTACAAACATCCATACTTCCCTGATTTTTAGTGGTGTTTGAATATTTAAACTAAAATTTCATGATATGAAGGAGTGTATAGAACTAGAATAAAAAATTACATTCACTATTTTTGAAGGAATAACTATCATATCTATCATAAAATAATTATTGAGATCCACATCAGTATTTGTGATGGAAAAATATCACCCTTGCTTCCTCGGAGGTTGTTGGTTGTCTATAAAAACCCTTAGATTAGTGAATTGGTTTTAAAAGTGACCAAGTTTCTTGCTGTTGAAGTAATGAATAATGAACTGAGGGTTTATAAGATATTTTATTTACGTTTTTTCATAAGTGGGTTTCTATTTTCGGTAATCATTAGTTAGGTTTCCTTCCTTCCCATACATAAATAATTTCCTCATACCCCTTCATAAATGTTTGTGGTGCTTCTCTCCTCACCTTTGATAAGCGGGATGTTGATTTTTTTGGAACCATTAGATTTCACCATCAGATATCCATAAATAAACTCTACTTTCTACTTCTTATCCCCATGATAACCTTTAGATTTACTAATCTAATTTTCAACTTTGAGGGAACATTGGATAATTTCCTCATATCAATGAAAGTAATGGATCGCCAAGGATTTTCAAAGATAAGGTTTTATCCCACCAAAGAAGTGGTAAACCTTGAATTCAGGGGAAGAAAAAAATCCAGAAGTGTATCATGAAAGTCTTGTGAAGTTTCCCTTATACACCCTAATAGATTTTTCATCTTGTTTTCTTGCAGGTAAGGAAATCCTTTTTCATTTTATGTTAGTGAGTGCAAGGAAAATATTTATTGAAAAACATTTTCTAGAATTCCTTCCACCCCATAGATTTTATCTCTTCCTCAAGCTTAGTATTCTTGATTAATGCCCACAAATTATCACATTCTCCCTCCATATGATAAATATCCAATAGAACCTTCTCTTGTCCAAAACATTTAAGGATGAAGAATATCTTCTCAATTAATCTGATCCATTATTTCGTGATTAAGGGATCATATGATCCATTGAAAGTCATGGGTATTTGTCAAATAAAGGTATCAATAACAACTTGTTCTCTCTTAATGGGATTTGGATTCTCCTCATAATCCAAGTTTCTATTCAGAACCTGAGTCATTTTAGAGAATATTATCTTGAAGTTTTTCATTCATATTCCCATCTGGTTGGGTATCTCATTGGTAAAATCATCACATTGCCTATCAAATTTATTTTTTACCTGATTACTCCTATTTATGGATATTGGCTAGAATAAAATAAATATTAGGAATTAGTATTTTTAAACTATTAAACAAAAAATTGGATAATACAATGACATTAATAAGATAACTAATAAATTACATTTATTTCTTAACTTATTAATTTCTAGGCTTCAATCTATGTTAGCCATGATCTATTCCTAACATATATTATTATGGATTTTTTTGTTCCCTTAATAATTGTTTGTAGTGTGATTATGAATTTACCAAATCATATCCCCCAGGAGTGTCAAACCAGGTGTGTAGTAAGTCCCGTTGTTGTGTACCTAATTATGCGGATTCAAGCCTGATGCACCTTTTTAGAGTTATTAACCATAGGTAAATATGTGCTAGAACTATGTCTACTTATATTATCTAAAACGGTATGTATTTTCTTGATAAACCACTTACTATATACATAAAAAAATTTAGGAATGTTTTCTAATACTTAGTATTAATCCTAAGGCTTTCTCTAGAGTTTTCTAATCCTAATCCCAAAAATAATTAACTTTTTCTTTTATACCAACTATAACAACCCATTTCTTTATTTAACATTAAAACATGATTTATTATATAAAGTTACAATTAATACATCCATAAACTTTAATATTTATAGTTTATTTGGTAATTAGGTACATTATATAACAATTCGAAACAAGGAAAACAACATCTTTATTAAAAAATTCCTTAACATACTTGCACTTAAACCTGCATGAGATAAACTGGGGATGTACATAAGAAAGGGGTGATCTAAAAAGAATTGTAAGGGAATAAACAAAGAATAAAACGAAGAGAATAACACATGTTAAAAAATAATCATATCAATGTTTCATAAAAATATTATGAATCACAAACATGAACAATGATACATGATATAGCTTGATAACAAAAAATAAACATGGGAAATGTGGAAACAACTTAAAACACTACATTATAAACATAGGTCAAGGATAACTAACAATAAATCATGACAGAAAAAGTCCCATAAAGGAATATGGTTCACTCCTTATCCCATCATGATATCTTGTGAGACTAAACATTACCCAATGTATTAGAGGACTATATAATTCCAGGTGCACCTATCACTTTTATTTCATTCTCATGATTAATTATTTCACATAGATCATAAAAAATGGATTCATTCATCGTCATATTTTATTCTATGATAAATTATTTTAGAATAAATACATGTAAGCCCCATGTCAAATAATTATAATTGTATAAAAGTGGACACCCTTGATAGGAAATGGTAATGGAATTCACTACACAATTGTTTTGGCAAGGAAAATCATGGTGAAATTTAAAAAGTGTAATGAAATCATAGAAAAATTAATAAAATGGGTTAATGAGAGAGAAAGGGGCCTATCATAATTTTAAAATAAAATGGGAAGTGATAGAGACTTGGAAAGACATATCCCATCATTATAAATTGGAATTAGAAGGCATAAGATAGTAAAGAAACTTGAATAAAGAAGAGAAGGTGAGGATCCCTTACTTGAGTGTGTGACTACAAATGATTGGGAAGGGATTATCAAGAGATTAGGGATAGCTTGGTATGATTATAGAGAGGTTATAGAAGATTAAGAACGTTATACAAGGATTTTGAGTGAAGATAAATGAGATATTTGGTGGGTTTATATAGGAAATGAGTGGGGATTTCTTTAATATTTCACAAGCTTAGGTTTTGGAATCTATATAATAAAATAACCTAAACCACAAAACATCCCATGGTTTATGAAAAATGGGAGTGTATTTCATTATTTTACAAGACTAAGGTCTAAAATTAATAAAATTACACCCTTTATTATGTGGAAGTGATTCATACTATTAAATAAATGATTTTAAAACCATAAAATATATTAATGGTTTTGGAGGATTCAAAAAGGGTTTATAAAATTGATAAAATAAAAATAAAATAAAATTATTTTAAAGGGAAAACTTATATTTTGTCTTGGATACATTTTATATTATTTATTACATCATCTTTTGGTCATTAGGATTTCATAATACAGAAAGTATATTTATACAATATTTAATTGTTTACCTGAAAAATTAACTGTCTTAAAAAATTATGAAAAATTAACCATTGGATAATTTTAGTGTTTTGATTCCAAAAATAATATTCATTTTGTCTAAATAATTTTATAAATATGTAATTTTTCACTTTTAAAATAAATTCGACATTTATTAAGAAATGTTGGGTTTTTTTGACAATAACAGCTCTCAAACCCTTATAAAAATTACATTTTTCTTCATAGAAATTACATAATCATTTATATTATATAGAAAATATTTAATAATAATATTTTATTAAAATATTATTTATTTCAAAGAATCAATTAATTTATAAAAATAAATTCCTTAATGGAATTTGAATATTAATCCAAAATATTATTTGTGTTTTATTGAATAAAAATAAAAAAAAATTATAAAGTAAAAATAATAGTATGAAAATATATTCATTATTATATAAAAAATAATATACATAGTAATATTAATAGTGTCTTGATACATATCCCATTAATATAAAAAACACGCTAAAGTTGAGGTGCACGATGGTGGGACTTTCATGGGGTGGTTTGAAGAACATTATTTGGGCCGTGATCTCGATGATCTTAAAATTCTCCTATAAAAATTTTATGTCATACTTAAGTTGTTGGATCTATGATTGGGATTGGTCAGGGGAAAATCCTAGAGTTTCTATCACCCATAGAAGCTCTGATAAATGGGCTTCATAAGGTATGATCCTACTGGTTGAGGCCATTAGTTCCTTTATCTGTTCCAATTGGATTTATTAAAACCCTATATTTATACTAATCATGTGACCACTATTAAACGACTATATTATAAATGATAATGATTCATAACATTCATTTTTATTTGATAGGATATAATAAAACAAAATAAGTGCATTTGTTTTCTATATCCATAATACATAATAAGACATTTAATTAAAAGTCTAGGGGAATTTTATTTATAATAGTTAGAGTTTTTACAGAGTGGATGGAAGTATATTCCTAGGAATGGATCCTCATAAGCCCCTTAACTTTTAGGGAAAACCTCTACCTAATCATGTGATACCTTAAAGGTAGATGCAACAGTTCTGACCTCCTCAACCGCCCCTGCTGGTGGTACAATCTCGTCCTCAGTTTTAGCATCTTCCACTAGTGGAAATCGCCGGGTAGGAATATCCAATGCATACTTCCTATCTACTCCAAACTCCATAGCTGTTATAGATAATGCCATAATTTATACCTTTTCTAACAAAACATTGAATCCAACAGCCACTTCTGATGGCATCTCTATGACTGGCTCAACCACCACAAATCCTCCATCCATCCCTATAATATGCACTATTTCAATGCCCCTTATAGAGGGACTGGTCTCAGAAATCCATTCTAGTGGTACCTCCATGGTTAGTCTAACTTCCATGGTCTCCCCAACCATTTTTTCTGGAATAATAGTGCCCATTATCCCTACCTCAACCTCCGACACTATTGAATCAAACATTGATATTGTGGGTTTATCCCTGAATGCCATTTGCACTTCCATTTGAACATGAGTAATTAAAACATAGGAAGATAATGTATAAAAGACAAAATTGAAAGGTGTAAGAAGATTATGTGAATAATATATCCTAGTTAGGAGCTCAAGAATGTTCATGTGTAATCCCCATGGAAAGGTAATTTCTTCAACAATCGCTGATCCAGTCACAGGAACCACTTTAGCTGATGGTTGGCCGCTTAAGAACACACCATTAGAGAGGGACCTCACACTCATCCCTTTAATTTTTGAGACTCCCTAACCCTATTCTTGAAGTTTTTCATATAATTCCCTCTCTTTGATGAACACTAATTCTTACACAAGTTAAATAAGTAATTATGAAATAAGTTTCAGGGATTGATGATAGCCAGAAGCCAACAAAGATAAGAGAATTTACCTAATCAGAAGTAGGATATAAATATCTATTTTAGTTATGATAGGAATCACTTCCCAAATAATATATTAATACTTATCCCTCAACCACATCAGGAGTCATGTGACCAAATTGGGTGGATAGAGGATAAGACATCCCCAGTAGCACCTTTACCCAGATGGTCAAGGGATACACAATACCAAGGGAGTAGACCACACCCTTTTTATCCTCCATATATACCATCATCTCAGTATGGGGGATGTGGAATACTGCCTTTGTGTGACCTGGAATGGTGAGGTATATCCCATCAGTGATGAGATACTTACACACCCCAAGGGATGGTGATCTGCTTGTGAAGTCCCCGAATCTCCAAATAATTGGAAATAACAACATATCTGGGAATGTTTGGGTAATGTATTTTCTTCCATATGACTTGTAAAAGAACCAAAAGAAATGAACTAGAGGGGTATCCATCCACATACAACTAATTTACTAGTGGATATTTTCCTGATTCTGCTACTAATCTCACCACATCCTCTGCCTATAGCAGTTCAGGGACTATTGAACTAGTGACTACAACTCTTCATACCAGAATAAACCTATCTCCATAGTATTTTTTGATCATCACTCACCCTTATCCATATAGTTGTGGGGATTATCCTTCAATTTCTTTGGTAGCCTAGTGCCTTAGCATCTCCCCACAATATGAACTCTCCTAGATCAGTGCATAATCATGGGTGACTCCATATGAAGTAGTGGGAGGTGATATATTATACCACCCATTCCCATACTCACTCTTAAACATGCACTATATTTTCCTTAGGACTAGAGGATAATAATCATAGAACACCTCCATGTACTATTTGGGGGTCAGCCACTATAAGTATCATAACTGGCTTCTGAACTGATGGGGGTTGTTTGACTCAAAGATCATGTTGAAATCAACTCTTGCCACCAGTACCCCACCCTAAAGAGCCAGGAGGTATGATTGTTACTCAATTATACCTATATCACAATTAGTCACCACCCCTATTAGAAGGGGTAATGGGTGAAACATGAACCACAATACTATCCCAAACCTCACCAACACATGCACCGGGCAGGCGACTCCGGAAAAACTTTATGATCATTGGATAGAAGTCCATTGAGGGAGGGGAGATGGGGTTTGAGTATTCATATCCTACCATGTGCGTAGTTACATAGATTTATAAGAAATGGAGGGTCCCATACACATGGAGTATATTTTTCCCTTGGTTTATATGGCAGAGAATGTTGTATATCTCCAATGATATCCCCGATCATTATATTCCCATAAATTTCTACTCGATGATAGATGACATAATTGGATCCATTAGTAGAAATTTCAATAAATACTTATGAGTTTTTATGGGTTTTTTTCATGAATATCTTCTCATAGATATTTGTTTGTGAAGTTCAGTTTTTTGGAGCTTGTGTCAAGAAGGATGGTTCATGAATCACTGTTCACAGAGAACTATTAATGAAGGTAAATCCATAGATATGGTGAGATTCACAAGTGATAAGGATTAAAATAAAAAAGTATTCATGAAGGGTGTGATATTCACAAAAAAGATCATAAGATTTTCTCTTGGTGAAAGTTTTGTGGTTCAATTATGGGTACCCTATACTATTTATATGCATATAGTCTCCCATGGGTACATGATGGTCTTCGTGAAGTGGGAATCAATGGCAGGCTCAACATATGAGCTTCACAAGTAGGATTCTATTGACAATTTATAAATTTTATCCCACATAATATGACCCTCTATTTTCTCCATCATATCAAATTCTAAGGGGGGAATTTGTTGATGCCTAAATAAACATGTCATGGGAAAGGTGGAGTACAAAACAACTATTTAGGGGTGAATTATAGCCAAAAGGGTCCAAAAAACCCTATATGGTTCTATTTTATGAATCTCACTTCCTTTGTGAATGACCACATATCATGATGATTTTGGGATGAGAATCTCCTTCATGAACTTGTTAAGGCTTGATGGTAACCTCCAAAAATCAAAATTCAAAGTCATAGAGTACTTTGAAAATGCGTGAAGAATTGATGGTAATCATCATGAAAGAAACATTAAAAATTATAGAGATGTGCCCACTCAGGAAGGTCATAATATTTTTTGAAGGAATACAATCACTGTAAAACACACATTCCTATAAATACCCCCTTTTAGTCCTACTTTTTAGGTATGAATCATGGACATTGAACTTCCAAAATAGCTCTGAGTTCATGAACCTCCCGAGCTTATTGAGAGAAAGAGAAAGTGGATCACCCAAGGTATCCAATTGTTGTGAAACAATATTCCTTATGTTCTTGAGATCCTCCTCTTAAAGTAGAGATTCCTTTCATGAAGTCCCATTCCCTTCAGAAAATAAAAAATCCCTTTGTGTCACCCATGGATTTGTGATGCATATATCCTTTATGAAGCCAAAACTATGGGAACCAGAACTTCATTATGTGGAATTGTCACCCTATTTCACAAATCATACTCCTCTGTGAATCCCCCAACCTTAGTGATGAACCTAATATTTGTGATAAATCCCTTAACTCCAATATTCATGAACCACCGCTTATGGGCCTCTTTATGGTGCCTCCCTTCTGCTGACACCCCTTCATGAAGGTATAGTTCCCTGGACCCATACTAATCCAGGGCTGGTTTAGATGCACCCAGAGTCCCTACGTAACCATATCCACCCACTCCTATATATGAACACTCCATTCCATGTGCATATTGGGCTTCTAGTATACCTTTTGAATTTAATAATTGGTACGATAATTCCCATTTATTATAAGCATAGGGACCCTGACATCGACCTCCTAATTGAATACTCCTCCACAAATGTTTCAATTTCATGCCCCACCCAAAGTAACGTGAGTGGTGGTCACATAGGCCATATGGGTGTAATATTTTAGGATAAATATACACCTATATCAATGAGTATTACTTACGAATAATCTTACTATCTTTTTGACATGGTCCCCCTTGAAGTGTGATCCTTCCAACATCTGAGCTACATGATGTAAAACTACTTATTTCTATGTCCTAGTAATATGATGTTAAACTACATGACAATATCCTTAGAACATGGTGTAAAACTGTAGTCTTACCATGTGTGAAAACACATGATTCCCGATGTATGATCATTATGGGATGCCACCCTATCCCACCAAAGAGTAAAATTCACCCCCAGAGGAAATTTTCCATGAATAATCCCCACATTATCCCTCATTAACACTCATTTTCCAACACAAGCATCCTTACCATATGATTCTAAAATGAATGGATAGATGTTGTCACCAGACCTCAAACTACAACATCAAACTACATGGGTTTTGATCCCTATCTCTCAAACAAGGTATGTAGGAATCATCCTAGAGGTTCAATCTTGAAAATGGTAAACTCAGTTGTGTCGTATTCCCTCTTAGGGACACTCCTCCTAGATCTGATTCCATGTGGAGTTTTGATCCACAACCATAGATCTTCCACCATGGGTAATTATGATCCATTAGTAAATTATCTAGGTGTTCCATCCAAGATAAAAACCTCCCAACTCCTCCTCCATAGGGTGTTTTAATCCATATGTAAAACCATGTGTGACATCTTCCCTCCTAAGGAAACACCTCCCAGATCCACCACCACAGATAATTATGATCCATTGGTAAGCTCATTTGTGAAATATTATCTCCTAGGGACACAACTCTTAGATCTACCTCCACAGGGTGCTCTAATCCATTGGTAAACAACCCAGGTGTGACATATTCTCTCCTAGGGAAACATCTCACAAATCCTCCTCCATGGGGAATTATAATTCACAATCCCAGATCCACCTCCATGGTGGGTTATGATCCATTGGTAAACTATCTTCATGTCACCTACTAGGGAAACATATCATGGATCTTCCTACATGGGATGTTTTAATACACAAATTCATATATGCCTCTACAAGATGTTCTGATCCAATGGTAAACCCAGGTGTGACATATTCACTCCAAGGGACACACCTCATTGATCCACCTTCACAAGGCATTCTAACCAACCAAACTGTCTCTACATGATGTTAAAATCGTGCTCTGATCTATCTCAATATGGAATTACAATACATATCCACAGAATATAGACCTTGTGAAATAAACTTGAATACCTACCCCATATAATAAACAAGGTATTCCTGATGAAAAAAAGTCTTGAAAGACTTACTCCCCTAGCATTAATTACCTCATGATTGACATATGATGCCTTAGATTACATGCCTAAGATACCTCATATGATATTCCCTCCCAAGAGGGAGATTTACAGGTGACCAATGTGCCCAATTTCTAGACATGCCCAAAGACTTCCAAGGTGACTACTCTCCTGATCGAAGGCTACTACCATATCAAGACATAAGTAGTGTAATTAAATAGAGTCCATGTAGATATGGAACTGAGAATGAGTTCCAAAAACATGACTTAAATATATGAGGGTGACCAAGACCAGGAAATGATCTCTAAGGAGGAATCCATGGAAACATCCCATCATCTCGTTTTGATCAAGGAGTACACATCACTGATGAAAGTGATAAAAGTTTCATACCTTTGGAAAGTGGGAATGTTGGGAAATAGAAGCTAGCATGCAAATCATCATGCTTACCCCCCATAAAAATCATCCAAAAAATATTATGATATTTGATTTATTCATGCATCATTTATTAGTACATAGGTCCACATCTGTGAGTTTTTCATAATTTTCCAAGAAAATCAAATTTTCGGGTAAAAATTAAATACTATATAAATATAATTTTTGTTTATGAGATCAAAATGACCAAAAAGTGATGTAATAAGTAATATAAATATGATACACAAACAAATATATGTTTTCACTTTAAAATAATGTTATTTTAAGTTTATTTGATTTATTTTTAAAATCCATTATTCATCCTCTAAAACTTATACTATATTTTAAGATTTTAAAATCATTTCTTTAAGTGTGTGACTCACCTCCATATCACCAAGGGTGATATTTTATTAATATCACACTTTTAACTTATAAAATAATGTAAACCCATCCCATTTGGTAGAAAATTTGGGAAACAACCATGGTATGTTTTTTGGTTTTGATTATTTTATTATGTAGAGTCCAAAACCAAAATAATAATGAAATATCCCTCTTTTCCTATATAAACCCACAAAAACTCCCATTTATTTTCACTAAAACTCCATATATAATGTCCCAACTCTTCCCTAAACACCCTATATTCCTTCCAAGGCACCACTAAGCTTTCAAGAAGCCCCACCCAAGCCTTTGGAGTCACATACTCTAGTTAGTTATCTTCCACTCTCCTCTTTTATCATGAAATCCTTTTATGTTATGTCTTTTAATTTTCATTTTATTATTATAGGATAAGATATTACATATTAAACTTACTGTCCATTTGATTTATAAATTATGAGAGCTTCCTTTCACTCCCATTAAACCTCCTATGATCCGTTATATACCCATGTTACCATGATAAAATTTTGTAAGGATTCTTTTCTCTATTGATGTTTCTTCATTACCTTATACCTTCTATTTAAAAATATATAATGTTGGGATATGATTTTACATGTCCCTTTTAATTTCCATTTTATTTACATATATTTATATATCCATTTATCTCTCATCAACAATTTTTATGAATTTTTAAGTAACGTAGTTATGTTGCTGAAATTTCTTCTCTATTTTCCATGCCAACACAATGGTGTGGTGAATACCATGGCCATTATTCTATCAAGGGTATTCACCTTTATGAAAATATACTTAATTATTGTGGGATTACATGTTTCAAATCCAAATTCATTGATCATTAAATAAATTGTGATGATGAATGAATCTTTATTGTATGATCCATTTGTCAAACTTAAGCATGAGAATGAAATGATTATAACAGGTGCACCTAGATAGTGCTCCAATGCATTGAGTAATGTTTAGTATCATGATACGTCTTGTTGGGACATGGGTGCACCAGATTAATTTATGGTACTTTGTCCACCATGAAGTCTTGGTTGTTTATCCTGACCTATGTTCATTATTTAGTGTTTTAAGTTGTTTCCAAATTTCCCATGTTATAATCATAATGTTATATCATGACTTATTATTCATATTCCTTTTGTTTTTCATTGATATTCCAATTGTATAACACATATCACTTATACCAATTTTATTCTATTAATTTTATTTATAGTTCACCCATTTCTTATGTATTTCCCCATGTTATCCCATGCAGTTTTAATTTTGAAGGAGTATTTTGAGCATGTTAATGAAATTGTCATTATAGAATATTGATTCTGACACATTCACCGAGTCGCACACATATGTCTATTTGAGGATGATGAGGATGTGCTGTTTGTTTCCCCACATTCTTTCTTTCCAAAGGTGGGAAACATCTATCACTTGTTCAGGGACGTTTGCTCCTTGATTGAAATGGGATGATGGGATGTCGGTTCCGCCTTCCGTGGATTCCTCCTCGAAACTCATATCCTAGTCTGAGTATCCCTCATTTATTAAGACATTGTTCATGAAACTCTTCCTGGTAACATGTCTTCATGGATGTCGGTTAATTACACTGCTTCTATCTAGACATTCCAAGGGGTCTGGTCAGGGCAGAAACCTTCAGTGGGGGGAGTCGTCACGTTAGACATCACTGGCGTGTCGAGACGCTAGAACACTAGAGAATATGGGATTATTCCCCTTATGATTGGGCTTTTTGAGGGCATGGAAGCCCAAGGTAACCCATGTCGAATGTGGGGAATTATATTCCATGAGCATGTCTTTGAGGTTTCCTCATCTTCCCATGTTTAACACAAGGTATGTTACGAGTTTAACATCTAGCATTGATGGATCAGACTGGTCACAACACTAAATGGAGTGGATCATAGGGGTGAAACCCCTAGAGGGAACATTGATACTATGGATAACATGTGGTCCATTACCCGAGGGCTGCTTAGAGCAGTGAAGAGGTTAATTGGCATGATCTCATAGGGATGTGGTGGCCCAGGTAAGAATCAAGATGGATAATGGATGGTTAAGTAGAGTGGATGGAGAGTGATATGGAGTCGACTCAAGGGAGATATTGATGTTGTGCTTGATCCTCAAAGAGACCTCCTATTTATCCCCGTGGCAGGGAATCAAAGTCCACGTAGTTTGGGATGGGATATATGATCAGGGTGTGCACAGAGGACAACGACCTGATGATATATTGGGGCTTACATGTGGTTATCAGCCCGAGGATGGTCTAAATCCATTGGGACATACTAGATATATGGGTCCCAACGGAAGGGACAACAATGGATTACCACTGGATTTGGGTTGACAATGACTTACCGTTGAATGGGGATCATAACAGCTTACCACTGTGTGAGATTCACAACGGCTTACCGTTGGGTAATGGATCACAATTGATTTCTACTGGATGGGTTTTACAATGTCTTACCGCAAGATAGGGTTTAAAATGGCTTACTGTTGGATGTGGGCACAACGATATACTGTTGCATGGGGGAAAAATGGCTTACCGTTGGATGGGGGAATAATGGCTTGCTGATGGATGGGTTGAACCTCATGGAGGCATCCTATATACCCTGTCTAGGAGACAGGGATCAAATCCCATGTTGTTTGGGATGTTGTTTTGAGCTGACATGATGGGGGTTAGAACCAATGGTTGTTAGTCTTTAACCTTGGGGAGTCTTCCAACGTACCTTTCCTTGGAAAGGATCAAAGTCCACGTAGATTGGGATGGTGTTGGGGCTTACACTCTAGGGAGGCCCAGAGAGTATGTAATGGTCAGTGTTTGCTCTAATCCCGCATGAGTCATTTTTTGTGTGAGAAAAAAGAGGCAGCAAAGTCCTGATGATCACGTCATGAAAGGTGCATCTATGGGATGTGGAGTGGGGATTACACATGGTTAGAAGCCCAAAAAGGAAACAGGGGATTATGCATGTATCGCAACACAAAGAGAAAATAGGGGCTTACGCATGGTTCGCAGCCCAGGGATATGGAGATTAGGAATTACTCCAGGATGGAGTGCCGATGTAGAAAAATCCCAAAGGGAGAAGGATTTAGAATGGAAGAGAGGAGGGATCTGGTGCCCATCCCCCCTCTCTTGTCTTTGGCCAGGAAGAATATAGGAGGAGCATGGATGCTGCCTCCCACAAGAAAGGCTAGAGGCTTACACCAAGATGGTTGCCCTTCCCCCATGGACAAACTCCACTCTAGTAAAGAGGATATCATTCCATGTGAGGATGATCTCACTCCCATGGAGAACAGTGGGCATAGAGAATGTCTGAGATGGGGGACCCCGCATATGATGAATGGGGCGGGGTCATAGTTTAACGTCATGTGTTGAGGATGATGATTCTTGGTAGTTTAACATCCTGCAACTCAAACAAGGTGGGTTTAAACTGCACCCCTAGGACTTACATGACTGATACCTACCTGCCCTTACGGAAAGAAAGGCATCAGTAATGTCATAGTGAGGGGGTGTTGTGGAGTGATCCAATGAGGGGTCCATGTTTTCATGGATTTAAAAATAATAAATATCAATTAGCGTTCCTATGTGAAGAATCATGAGGCAAAGCAACACAATGGGAAGCACCACCCAAAGGACTTTGAAATCACTTCGTGAAAACTTGGAGGGTTGCATGAGAAAATGAGTTGTGGAGAAAAGGGGTTCATAGGTAGAATCCTCTTGAAGTTGGGGTGCTCCATGTAGTAGAGGGGCTTTACGAAGGGGTATGATTCATGAAGTGAAGTGGCCTATCCTAGGCATAGGGAATAGGTGCATATGGAAGGTGCTTCGCGAAGTAGAAAGGAATTCACAGAGCAATGCTTTGTGAAGCAAGGGTGCACTAAGAAGTGTAGCATTGAGAAGCAATGTGCTTCACAAATCATAGTGGCCCTGCCTTAACATGTGGGTCACATGTGTATGGATGGTATTTTGCGATGCATAAGTGCTCCACGAAGATACAAGTCCCCTTGGGGATCCCCTTACTTTGAGGAGGCCTGTGGCCTCTGCAAAGGGAATCCCTCTTTGAATAGGGGTTGAATTGAAGCAAAGGGAGTGGCACTTCACGATGATAAATTACCTTGAAAAGATCATGGTTTGTAGAGAAGAAATTAATTTGAAATTGGATAGCTAACAATGAGAAAGGTTGTATGATTTGTCCATTGGGCTCGAGGGGAGCCCGGTATTTATAGGTAATAGGAGATGCAAAAAAGAGCTTTCTGAGCGTGAATACAAATGTAATTTTTTCGTAACTGTGAATTCTCCCATATCCTTTCTTCATGGTGGATTCACAAATGTTAAACTGGTTCATGGAGCCTCCCACCTCCTTGCTCCGTGGCGACTTTGCAAATATCAAACTGGTTCGCAGAGCCTGCCACATCCTTGCTCTATTGCTGCTTTGAAAACGTCAAAGTAGTTCGTGGAGCCTACCAACTCCTTACTCCACAGAAGCTTCACATAGGGGGGAGCTTCACACCGTCCATGGTGCTGCAGGGCTCTGTGGGAAAGCTTCGCGAGGTAGCTCAAAGTTCCTATCATTTTCTTCTCCTTTTTCCAAATTTTTGTGCCAACAAATCACCCCCCGTAGACTATGAGATGAAGAGAAAGCGAGGGTAAAATTTTGAGGTTCAATCACCAAGATTTCTCGGTCAATCATGATGCTGACTTGCAAAGGAGGCTCACAAATAAGAGAGGAGACATGTGGGATGAGCACACCGCTAAGCTAGCCTCAATCATATGTGCCACAAAGAATGATTTGGTCAGATGCACTGAAAAGCACAAGGGTTCCTTGCCCATAAATAGGGGAGGCTGACCTCTCTTTTGTCCCTTATCACCTCTGCATTTTGGAATTTAGTGTTCTAGATTCTCAAAGCTCCTCATACTCTGCAATTTCTCTTCGCGAATTAGGCCTTCTGCTTCGTGGAACACAACGAGTCTTTGAATTTGTGATAGTGTGATTTGTGGCTTACATCTAAAGGCCAGGGCAGGGCTTTGTGAATGGTATTCGCAAATGAACACTATGAATAAGCTCTGCCAAAGAGCTTCACAAACCAAAACAAAAAACATACAAACCTTAAAAACTGAATGGCTCACCAAGATTCTTCCAGGGGGATCCATGCACATGCTTCCCAGAGGGAGGAGATAACGGATAGCTCCGGTATAGGGGTGTTTGTGTGAAGCCATTTTGACCATAAATCACTAGTGGCACTAATAGAGAAAATATTTTCAATTAATTTATATTTAATATCATTGTTTTAAACCCACAAAATTGTTCCTCTAAGATGATTTGTTTCATTTTTATGATAATGGTGTTATTTTGAGCTGAATAGTAAAAATTGGCCATTTTGGATTTTTAACAGTTTTAAATTATTTTTGTAGTTTGGACATAACATTATCTAAACTAATAAAAATTGCAAAATTATTTCTTTTCCAGATTATAAACATCCAGGGATTCATTTACTATATTTGGTGTAAAATCTGAATCGGCCATATGGAAGCTCAAAAGAAGATCACAAGTTGGCTTAAGAAAACTGTTTTCAGTTATGCCTAGTTTTGATGTGGGATCCATAAATCATCCAATGTGGGCCCAGTGCTTGTGAACTTCGGTGGGTGGACGAACAAGAAGTTTTGGAGAATCTTTTATGAAGGAAGCATCATGTTAATTGGCCGCTTATGGGGTCATTAAATCACCCTAATCAGGAGGGTTTCGTTTTGGAGAGTCTGACTGGACAGAATAAATTCTCATAGTAAAACGGCCATAACTCTCGGAATACATGTCCATATTCTCTGCGATTTTGAGGGGACACGGACAAGGGAAATATGAACAACATTCAAGAAGTTCTCAATGCGTGAAGATGTCATTTAATGGGGCTAAAACACGTAGACATGTGGGGGAATCATTCTGGCTATAAAAGGAGGAGAGCTCCACCCTCTCAAAGCATCCATTCTCCATCCCATTCACCACCCCATTCCTTATTGGACACCAAGAAGGAGAACTTTTCAGCTTTATCTTTTATTTATTTTCTTTTTCATTGTTTTTTAATTCCTTTATCTTCCCCATTCAACTCGATTACCCTTACCATGGTGGGGTAAACTTTTGGAGTGATTGGGGAAGAGTTGGTTTTCTACATTGTAATGTTTAGTTCTTGGACGCAATTGAATAAATTTATTTCTTCTTCAAAGTTGTTTTCAATTTCTTATAGAGGATTTTATTATCAATTTTGATCGTTCTTGAATATTAACTCCATTGTTTATTTTTTCCTTGGTAAAATAATCAATATCTCCCTCCACTAATTTCTGGTTTATATACGATGGAATAAACCAGGAATTAGTAGTGAAGTACTCGACGATCGTCAGTACGTGTAAAAGGTGTAGTGAATGTTCTTGATTATTTGGGATAAAAAAAACCCGATTGGGTATTGCCCATTTAAATTAAGGATATTCAATACAACTATTTTACACATGGAAGGAGAGTTGACCAAACAAAGATCTTGGTAAGGTTTTCTCTCACAATAATAATTTCACCAAGGAAGTGAGAGGAAACGATTTTGGAAACTCACTTTAATCAACTAAGAAGAAGTGGTTTGAATTAAATTGAACAAGTATAGCATTATAATTAGGAAACCGACCCCGACCTAATCACCGTTTTAATTTCATAGTTTTTCAATCATTTGAATTTCAAATTTCCTTTCCCAACATTTTTCCCCCATTTTAAAGTGACAACCCATTTTGTGTGCACTCCTCTTCAGGAGACATCCTTGGTCAACCAAATTACTACATTTTAACTTTGGAAATAATTGTTTTTACATGCCATACGATAGGCATGCGTCAAACTTGGCACCGTTTCCGGGGAGTTAGTGCCACAATTTATTTGTAAATATTTCACGTTTTCAAATTTAATTTTTTTAAAAAAAATATTTTACCATGTTGTTTTCAAATGATTATTTTTTTAATTCATGGAATAATTACCCACAAGTGCGATAACTAGTTATTGAATCACCTTGGTCTATAGAGTATAAAGTTTCTTTCTTGGCTAAACAAATTCGGGGAGCTCAAATCCAAATCATCAAGGAGGATGAATTCAAGGATCTCATTGAAAACCTTAAAGAGAACCTCGAATACCCAGTGTTGGAGGGATTGTCCAGAGAATTAATTGAACTTCAAGAGTATTTTATGGAATTTTATCAAGACATAATCAATGTACAAAACCAATAAGAAGAATTTCACAAGGATATTGAACCCAAATTTGAAAGAATTAGTCAAACAGTTCAAAACCTAGAGACCTCAATACAGTGGATTGTGGAACAAGTACATGCATCCCAGGATCAACAAAAAATGGAGCCCGAACAAGAACTAGAACCAGAAATATTGATGGAAGAAGTATCCCCACAAATCCTTCAAGTTGAAGAACCCATGGAAGCATTGATGAAATTAAAAGAAGATCCATTGAACCCATCTCAATCAATGTTGGATGAGATTGATGAAGAAGATTTAGCAATTGAAATACATATGGGAGATCAAAAAGATCTGGATAACTTCTGGAATGAGTGTGAGGAACTTCTTGAGCCAACTATTCCTTATAATGTAGATGATTCAACAACATTGAAGGAAAAAAGCAACAAATCAGTGAAATTTGAAGAGAAGATAGAGGAGTCTGACCGCCTACCTCTATCTAGGGAAATTCAACTTCAAGAAGCACCACCCATTGAAGAACCAATTGAAGCCAAACAAGATCAGGGAGTCAATCTTTTCATAAACTCATTATCTTTTGATTTTGTTGAAATTGAATTGAGTATTACCTCCCCTTGTTTTAATTTTTCAGATTCATCCAACACTTGTATTTCCTTGGAGGGAGAATATGCATCTGAAGAGGAACATCTGGAGCTCCCCGAACCTGTCGAAAATTTAATGGAAGGAATACATGAGAAGATCAAAGTGAATTTTTTTGAGGAAAATGAGACACAATCTACTTAATTTGAAAGGGAAGAATTTGATATTGATTCTTCATGCTTTAATTTTTTTCAAATAGAATTAAACACTGACATTCCCTTTAATTTTTCCCCAGATGTATCATACCTTCAGCAACCACTGGAAAATAAAGAAGATGTTGTTCATGCGGAACCCAAGGAGGAGGCTCTGTACTTTATCCTACCCCCACCATGCACGATGTACAACATTGCGAAGGGGGTGGATCTGGGGTACTCTATATATGGAGTCCAACTCAACAAGAACAATGAAATGAAAGCTGGGAAGCCACATGTGGTGGTTCAAATCAAAGAAACCTCATCCACCATCAGATTAGGGATAACTGATTAGAACTGCCCCTTTGAAGGCAGTAAAAACCCAGGGCCCACTTGGGGGATTAAACCAAGTTTTATCCTTCTATTCTCATCCTATTTCTATTTTCATTTCTTTAAATAAATATCTTATGTTTTCTTTTATTCTTTTCTTTTTAGGTTTTTAGAGTGCAACACTTGGGAGCTTAACTCAATGTTACATTGCGAATAAATCAGGTTATACCTCTCCTTCACACTTGCTTGATGTTGTGATTCATTTTATAATTGGATTACATGTTAAATCCATTTGAATTCACTGAGGAAACTGCATCATTTAAGTGTGGGGGAGGGAACCTTGGTAGTTTAGGATTTCCATTTTGTGTTTGATTTTAAAAAAAATTAAAAAAATTAAAAAAAAAATTGCGTGTTTTCAAATTTTTGTGTTTATTTTTTAGTTTTTGGTGTGTTTTTGAAACTTTTGAGTTTAAATGATTATCAATACCATTTTTCAAACCCATGTCAATGATTTAACCAATCTATTTCTTGAAACTGAGATTAAATGAATGCTGAAATGAATTTGTTTCAAGTTCAATTTTTTTGGAATTTAATGAAAAGTACACTTATTTTTGAATCTCATGCCATATTTCACTCTCTATATCTTTGAAATAACTTTCCTGTGAGGCTTCTAAACCATTTTTGTCATATTCTCTTCATTCACCTCCATTCTTGAGAGAACCAGACCATGCTTTCTTTAACCAGAATTTGATTTATTCCTTTCAAAACTTGAGGGTTTGGGGTATGTGTGTTTTAAATGATTGAGGCATTTATTTGGTTTGAAGCCCCATTTTCAAAATAATCCTTTTCATTATGGCCCCCCTTTAAATTTATCCTTAATTGTAACCCCTAGTAGACATGAATTACTTGTTAGGGTAGCCACATTACAAGCCAATTTTTCCTATCCTACCTGCTCTTGAAGTAAAATTGCATGATCTAGTTGAACTTAAGTGTGGGAGAAGATGTCTTGTGGTGTAGTACCTAATTTAATTATACTTTGGGTGGAAAATAAATTGTGGAAGAGATGTGTGTGATGCTGAAAAATTATTCTGTTGAAAGTTGTGCCTTTTATAGAGCTTTTATGAAAAGAGAAGTTGTGCCTTTCTGGAGATTCCAATGTAAAAAGAAAGTTCTGCCTATCTGGAGATTTAAAAAAATAATGTTTGAAAAGATTGAAATGTTTTTTGTTGAGCTGATTGAATGATGATGGAGCCTATTTTCAACAAAGGGGAAGTGAAGGAGACCATATTTGAGTGAAAATTAGAATCTTGCAATTTTTCTTCAATAAGAGCCAAGCCTTCCTTTTTTTCCTTAGAACTTTTAACATCTAAATCCTACCAACCAGAAGCCACAAAACAACCCTGAAAAGTCCTCATGAGAAACACATGTCCTTGACTCACATCGGGTGGAGAAGTAGGAATTTATCAAACCTATGGTGACTCTTGTGTGAGTTTGTATGAGAAAAGCCTTATTCAACCTTTACATTTGTGAGATTAGAGAAAATTCATGTGAGGTAGGTGTTTTGTGTGCATGGGATAATAAATGAAGTGGAAATATATTAAAAACTTAAATGGAGAACTTGAAATAACAGTTTTTTATGAGGCATGATATCTTTTTGTTTCTTGAAATTGATTTGATTGATCTCATTGATATGTGTTTTGGATTTGATTTGATTTGATTTTTACTTGTCCAGGAGTCCAAGTGCTAAGTGTGGGGGAATTGATAGAGAAAATATTTTCAATTAATTTATATTGAATATCATTGTTTTAAACCCAAAAAATTGTTCCTCTAAGATGAATTGTTTCATTTTTATGATAATGGTGTTATTTTGAGCTGAAAAGTAAAAATTGGCCATTTTGGATTTTTAATAGTTTTAATTTATTTTGGTAGTTTGGAAAAAACATTATCTACACTGATCCAAATTGCAAAATTCTTTCTTTTCCAAATTCTAAACATCTAGGGCTTCATTTACTATATTTGGACTAAAATCTTAATCGGCCATATGGAAGCTCAAAAGAAGCTCACAAGTTGGCTCAAGAAAACTGTTTTCAGTTATGCCTAGTTTTGATGTGGGATCCATAACTCATCCACTGTGGGCCCAAAGCTTGTGAAACTCGGTGGGTGGACGCGCAAGGGGTTTTGGAGAAGCACCGAGTGAATTGGCCGTTTATGGGGTCATTAAATCACCCTAATCCGGAGGATTTCGTTTTGGAGAGTCTGACTGGACAGAATAAATGCTCATAGTAAAACGGTTATAACTCTCGGAATACATGTCCACATCTGCTGCGATTTTGAGGGGACACGGAAAAGGGAATTATGAACAACTTTCAAGAAGGGATCAATTCGTGATAATGTCATTTATTGGGGATACAACGCATCTACATGTGGGGGAAACATTCTGGCTATAAAAGGAGGAGAGCTCCACCCTCTCAAAGCATTCATTCTCCATCCCATTCTCCACCCCATTCCTTCTAGGACACCAAGAAGGAGAACTTTTCAGCTTTCTCTTTTATTTATTTTCTTTTTCATAGTTTTGTAATGCCTTCTTCTTCCCCATTCAACTCGATTACCCTTACTATGGTGGGGTAAACTTTTGGAGTGATTGGGGAAGGGTTGGTTTTCTACATTGTAATGCTTGAGTTCTTGGATGCAATTAAATAAATTTCTTTCTTCTTCAAAGTTGTTTTCAATTTCTTATAATGGATTTAATTATCAAGTTCGATCGTTCTTGAATATTAATTCCATTATTTATTTTTTCCTTGGTAAAATAATCAATATCTCCCTCCATTAATTTCTGGTTTATATACGATGGAATAAACCAGGAATTAGTGGTGAAGTACTTGATGATCGTCAGTACGTGTAAAAGGTGTAGTGAATGTTCTTGATTGTTTGGGATAAACAAAACCTGATCGGGTATTTCCCATTTAAATTAAGGATATTCAATACAACTATTTTACACATGGAAGGAGAGTTGACCAAACAAAGATCTTGGTAAGGTTTTCTCTCACAATAATAATTTCACCAAGGAAGTGAGAGGAAATGATTGTGGAAACTCACCTTAATCAACTAAGAAGAAGAGGTTTGAATTAAATTGAACAAGGATAGAATTATAATTAGGAAACCGACCCCGACCTAATCACCGTTTTAATTTCATAGTTTTTCAATCATTTGAATTTCAAATTTCCTTTCCCAACATTTTGCCCCCGTTTTTAAGTGAAAACCCGTTTTGTGTGAACTCCTCTTCAGGAGACATCCTAGGTCAACCAAATTACTACATTTTAACGTAGGAAATAATTGTTTTTCCACGCCCTACGACAGGCGTGCATCAGGCACTGCTATCAGAAATCCAGAAAGACTATCCGCTGTGTAGGAGGCTTCCTCTGTATGAATTTGGACTATGGGATGACATCTTCATCCCTGAAGCGAGTAGGGATGAAACAACCTACTAGTTTGGGGGCATGCCATGTCAGCGCTAGTGGTTCAGGGTGGCTTACGACCATGCACGAGAGGAATTCACACCTGTAAATGATGACTTTATGTACAATCATTTGAACAACATTGGTGAGAATGAACTGTAGCCAGAGACATCTCCCTTGTTGTACCATACTATCTTGAAGGTAGCCCCGAGGAACCCGGAAAAGGGGTGGTATGACGAGTGGGATCTGTGCCATGTTGGAAACATCATAGATGAATGATCCTGGGCCTATTGGGTAAGTTCCTTGTGTGAGGAATTCTGGGTAGATCTGAGAAGCGTGGCCCTGTATGAGGTGGTTTGGGCCTCCCAATTCCATATCTATCACCCGAAGTAGCTGATGTCAGAGTTTCTAAGTAGATGGTCATCAAGGACTAATACCTTCCATTTGCACGAAGGAGTGGTCAACATCATTTTATGGGACCTGAATCAGATCTCAGGAGTCCCATTACTGGGGTTGATGTATGATGAGTTCCTCCCTATTATGGGTGCGTGGGAGGATCCAAAGAAAATTCCACCACTGGTGACGACATTGATGAACCTAGTGTTGAGATAGTACAAGAAGTTGGTGAGGGACGTCCACTTAAAATGGTGGTTTAAGCAGTTCTTGAACTTCCCAGAAAATAGGCAGTCCCTTATGAGGCCTCAAACTTTCTCGAACGAGGATCAACGAGGCAAGGAGCACTCGAACTGGTAGCTCTTAGAGGATATCCAATAGAAGATGTGGGTATTCAACTTTAGTACAAAGTAGAAACCAGTAGTCAGCTTGGATGCATTCATTATGGCACTCATCTACGGTTGAATCCTGTTGGTGAGAGACACAAACATGGGCATGCAACCGAGAACATTTATCATGGAATCTATGCTAGTGACAGGAGGACAGTTTAACCTCGGGATTCCAATGCTCGCCAATCTGTACAAGATGGTGTGGCATATCAGTGAGGGGAAGAATACATAGAGAATATGTGGGCCATTCCACCTCTATTATGGGTGGATAATGACACATGTTAGGGGGTTCTATGAATATCTGAACCCCATCTCCCATCCAGGATCAAACTTCATCCCGTCTATTCTGAATACTGTGGGGAGTTTTCTGTCCAAGATGACAATACAGGAGGTACTGAACTGGGTATGGAAGGTAGATGAGTTCAATTTACACATGTTCCCATTTCTAACAGGTGTGTTCACTGATGAAAAATGGGTAATAGAAAAGCATTGGTCCAACCTCTTGTGCTTTTAGGGTGAAGTCCTCATGGTGCAGGTGGACTGTGAGTCCCTATGTGAGCCATACACCCTGCACCGATTTGCAAGGCAATTTCGGTACATGTAGTGAATTAACCCACAGGTCTATTTGGGGGTGTTCTATGAGGACCACCCATGCGTGATGAGGCATATGTGGCTCATGTTCACATGGGAATATGAGAATATGCGGAATGATCTGCCTCCGCCCATGGCTTTCTTCAAACTGGTGAAGGAGTATGACAAAAGCTAGGTGGTGACCTACCCTGGGGAGATGTTGAAACAACCAACTATTTGGTCCAGTGATGGGGTGCCTCCCCGACCTCGAGGCTAGGGCCGGAAGGCGGTGAAGACATCTCTTGGTGTCGGGGCGGTAGTGGTGGCGAGGCCTGCACTGGTCGAAGGGGAGTTAGTAGTAGACCAAGAGGCGGCAGTGGACCTAGAGGTCCTAGAGAAGTAGATCCATCTGGAGGGAAGGCCACCAATGGGATTCTACAGGATATCCACCCGAGCTATGGGGAAGTGGCTACGCCATATATACATGCCGAAGAACACCATCTTCCCAGAAGCTTGTGACATTTGGGTTGTAAACCGGAAATTCCTCAACCCGTCCAAGATGTGGCACCACCTAAACCATCTTGGGATGGATTTTATAGGAATCATTCCTATCAGGGAATAATTCTTAGTATCCCTGGTAGATTCAGAACAATACCTAGAGGAGTTGGAGGACTTTATGCACTCCTGGGGTGATCTGCGTCCAATGACAGATCAGGTAAAGGTGTTGCTGGATCATACGACCCCTTCGTATTTGTTGGCTCTTGAACTGATGGTGTGCTTACCTTTTCTAGAAGAATCAAACGTATCCTCTTGGGGGAGGAGGCTAGCAGAGGGAGCCCTTTGGAGGAGGGTGAAGTTGGAGATTCGAACCCAGATCTTGAAAAGTCTGTAGAGTCTCCCGAGGTAAAACCCTGAGTCCCTTCCTCGTGATGCACTTCCAGGTTACTTTGTACTCCTCAATAACATTTGAATTCTGTTGGAGGGCCTCATACATAGAACCCATTCTCACCCCTCAATAGATGAAGATGTGGGACCTTCAGGATCTACGCTTGTGGCTATGGCGATTACTGCATCCAGTGAGGCCAGGACACCCGAGGTGGTTCCTCTCGAGTTTTCAAACTTCCCCACAATATACGGAGGGCCACACCTTAGGGTCCCAATGGATAAAAAATATGAGAGAGACTGATAGTTTGATACCTATAAGTCCCATTGAAAAATAATTCATGTCTTCCACCCATTGATCAGGTTAACATACATCCATGTACTTCTTGGTATGCACAGTTCTTCAAATGGCTTGGGCTGCCTTGGAAGGATTGGTTGGTACTCTTGATGGCACCTTTCTGAGGGGAATGCATGTGGTCAAGGAAGAAGACACCCAAAATGACCAAGATGCGGTGCTCCCGATAACTGGTGGGACCATTAGTAGGTAAGAGCCTCATATTATTGAGGTAGGATCCGACAATGAAGATCGATCAGATGGTATAGGTCCTTCCATACCCAATCAGACACCAGATGCAGACCCTGCTGATGAGTTCTTGGGGGAATTCCCTGGATATGAGCTTGCCAACCATGAAGACTGGGATGAGAAGACCTCTGATGAAGAGGATAGAAAGATAGTTCATCACTGGTCATGGATTCAGATCAAGTGCTTTATCGATGAAACCCCTCAAGAACAATAGATATACCAGATGGAGAGACTTCGTTCTCAACTACACAAACTGTGCACTGGGGGAGTGGATGCCCAGTGTCACCACATGCTCGTCTGAGAACTCATGGTAGAGAAGATCTAGAAATATGACCAAGGCCTTGCTGTGGGTTGGTAGTAGAAAAAAGTAGTGAACATCAAGAGGCTTCAGGAGACTGAAAATGAGATTCAGCAGTTGCACATCCAGGAAGATGAGCATTCTGCTTTCCTAAATGTGAAATCAGATATTATATTGCGGTTAAAGGCCCATCTGATAGAGGCCAAAGAGTACATGAGGCAAGCCTCTAAGGATATGACTGTTATCTGAATTAACGAAGAGCGGGCCTGGATCACTGATGAAGAACTGCACCCCATTGCTGATGAGGAGGAGCAGGAACTGAACACGCAACAGCGAACCCTAGACACCACAATCCAGAGCATGGAAGAGCTGCAATGCTCTTTTGACGGGGTCAACCCATCCATGGGAGGGGTTAATCCTTAGGTATTATTATGAATGTAACTTTTGAATGTGATTTCATGATTTGACCATTTATTCAAGATGCATGCATGAGTTCTGTTATTCGTTTTTTGTCCATTTCATTTTCGTTATATTCATGGAACATCCAGCGATTAGTTCCTAAGATCACGTGGGCAGGCCCAATACAAGAAACAAGGGATAACCACCATTTCATTCCATCCGAATATAAGAGTGAAAACCAAGCTTCAGGCATCTAGTCTTTGAACTACCAATCCAGATTTCTGGGAAGAAAGGGAGAGTCCCGAATGGAGAATGAAGATCTTAGAACAATCGATGTGCCATCTTCCCAATGTGCTATAGTGCACGAGCGAGGTAATGCTAGGGGCGATTGAAATTAATCTGAACATAAGGGAGTGTAATGCTTGAGTCATGATATGCTATATTTGGAACACTATGGGGGTGGTGTGACAATGAAGGATAATCGTTGACCTCATTCAAAACATAATATCCTTATTACAATAGCCTGAAATGGAGATAAAAAACGATGGATGATCATTGAACATGTTCGAAACACAGGACCTGACTCAAAATGCTACCCATTAGTCTTCTAAAATGTTGACCTTGGTTATTAGATGAGACATAGGCCAAGAATCTATACTGTTAGGGGGTTATTTTATACGTGAAATAGGAAGAGGTTCCGAATAAAGGGCGCGAAAAGCGTGGAGTGTGGAGTGATGGGTTGTTCGAATTAAGTACAACACTATTGAAATCACACCACTGTGCTAGAAACACATTAGGTGGGCGTATATGTTTGATCATGGATTAAACATACTTCTGATCAGGACCTATTTGGGAAGGACATGGAATGGTTTTTAGTTTTACATCATACCAATAATGATGATAGAAGTGTAGTTTAAACATCATAAGGTGAAGACGATGCACATAGTTTAAATGTCATACTGCCTGGACCAGGATCGGGCCCAAGGGGCCATAAAGGTCAATGACCCTAGGGCTGGGCCCAAGGTGAAATGTCTAGGCATCTCTACGTATCCCATAAGGATGTTATTTAAGACAAACATAGTTCTTAATAATGGAGTGGCCTAAGGCCTACACAGATAGGGGAAATTGAAGTTACCATTCAGGATCCAAGTATCACTAAGAGGAGAAGGGGGTGAATCAGTGATAACTTTTATGTTTCCTTATTTTTGAAACAACCTTTGACTCTTGTTAAAGAGTTTCTTCCCTGCTGAACACACACAACTACAGGAACACAATATTTACAAGGTTCACTACTCAACAAGAGTAGTTACGTCCTTGGTATGGAAAGGAAACAATCCAGTACCATACAATCCACTAGAAAACAATCCTTTGATGTGGAATACAATGAGTAGGATATACCCTTACACTCGTGTAGAACATGGAAAAAAATCCACAAGCGTGTGTGCACCATCTTAGAACAAATATAGAATTGCAGTATTTCAGTGCTTCTTTACAATAGAATAGTTGTATTCTATGAAGTACAAATCTTCACTTTCCTACCCAAAAGCTGGTAAGAACTCCATACACACAACTGAATATGTACGAAGACCCCAAATTTTTCGCACAGCCTTTAGTGTTTCTTGTGTGAAATTCAAATGGATTGTGCATAAAAATTCCCATTTGGCACGAAAAACTTTCTCACGCAGCTTCCCACTTTTTCAATCGCCCTTCTTCTTTTCGCGCAAACTTCTTTCTTTTCACACAACTCACTTAGCGTAAAATTTTACTCGCACCAGAGCTCAAAATTTCTTCTTAGTGTCGAGCATCACCAAATGAGAAGGGTTCACCTCATATTTATAGACATTTTTGACACGACATGAAAACAACTAATCTGCGCATATAACCATCTTCATGTGCATAAAAATTCTTTCATGCAACTTCATATTTTTCACAATGACCCAATATTTCATGCACCACATGCCTTTGATAATTTTCGAGATTATGATATTGAAACACCTTTTGTGCAAATACATCATTCCTCTATTTCGCACACAAGGCCAATATTCCATGTAACCTATATTTTTCACACAACACATTGATATTTTGCGCACAACTATATTTTTCGCACATCCCGCTGATATTTCATGCATCCTGAAAATATTTCGTGCAACCATTAGTTTTTCATGCACTTGGCCCAGTTTTTCACGCACTGCATGCCTTTGTCATTTATCGATGTTCTGACCTTGAATCATGCCTTGCACACAAAAATATAAACCGTCTTCAATTTTTCATGTATAATCCATTTCCAAAAACACATCTTCATCTCTCGATTTTCAGGCCCTAAAATTTTGAAAACAATGGAAAACGACACCACCTTAAACTGTTCTTTTGTTCCATCTCCAGATTTCCCTTTCCTTTGTCATTTCTTTATTCACTACTTTCCATAACCATTCTTCAACTTTCATCACAAATTCCACAATCGTGATATATATCCTTTGATAGACCAGATTTGGCATCGTCAAAATTACAATGGAATGTACTGAAACTTCCTTATCTTCCAGCAGCATCATTCCTTTCAATCAAAACTGTATATGACTGGCATCATCCTTTCTCCCCCTTTCCTTCATAAGGCTTTCATCACAAGTTCTACTAACTTATTATATTTCTAGAATACATATCAATGAAACATCGTCTGGTTTTTTATTTTATTTACAAAGTGAATTGATTTGGATTCTTTGACAACAAAAAACAACACTATGTAACATCAAACTCTTCTTTCTTCCTTATCCATCCAACTTGGTCCCAATATAAATCCTCTCTAGTGAGGATCTGGTGTATCCCATGATTAACATGGGGCATCCTGAAATTGTTCAAGGTAGAACTGCAGTTTAGTTTCATGCATCAAGGAAATGTGGGATTGTGTAGTTTAATACCATACGATAGGATGAGGAGTGAAAGGGAAGATCACAGGAAGGGAGAACGTGATGTGGTATCCATAAACCTGGCGTGAATGAGGAAATTAGAAGTCCACAATACACCACGTATCCCTAGAGGAAGTTTTTTTTCATGTCAAGGGACCAAAAGTGAAAGTTTGGCTGGGCCTGAGGCAAGGGGCATAGATGTTCCTACGCACTCCATTAGAATGGGAATCAAGCAGCACATAGTTCTAAGAGCACTGTTTATTGTCATATGGGATGATGAAAGGAAAGTGTGGCATGACTACGCCAATACACGTCATACCAAAACTACTGAGCCCACATGAGTCCTGATCGATGTGGGAAACAAGGAGTAGTGATAGTACTTTCCTATCATAGGAAGGAACATGTTATGGGCGAAGGGATTCTAGGTGAATGACATCCCAATAATGCCGACCTGCCTACTTAACGCACCTAGATACGTGAAGGGGTAAATCTGAGTATGTTGGAATTACACTAAAATATAAGGAATTGGAAAATGTGAATCATGATGATCGAGATATATCCCACAATGATGGTGGAATCACGATAGGGGATACCTATTAACCATGTTTGAAACATAGTATCCATATCACGTGAGCCTATAATGGGGACAGACAAATGAGGGTTGACCGCTGACCATGTTGGAGACAGGGGACCTGTCGCAAAGTTTGTCCGAGGTCCTCAGGGAGATTGGACAAAGATGGTAGGTAAGCCAACATGGAACAAGACCAGGCCGTAAAGGGGGTACCTTCAGATGTGGAAGAGAATGAGGATCCAAATAATGGGCTCATGATGCTTGGACATGGAATGAGGGGAATGTCCCCATGAAAATTCCAACCTTCGGGTTCTTTGTCACAACGCATTTGAGTATGAAAATAAGATGTATTAGATAGGGGAGTTGAGTCCCCCTCTAAAGACAAGGGTACTGAGGTTGCAGGCTTCCAACTTAATGGTCATAGGATGGGAGATTAAGGGGGGTTGGTTGATTTAACGGACTATGTGCAGGGTAGAGTAGTAGCCAAACATGACGCAGAGTTCCCATAGAGAGATCTTAGTTTAGGGTCATAGAACTCGGACTAGGATAGAAAAGACATGGGAGGCAAATGGTGCAGATATTGAAAAACCCAACATGAATGAGAACCCAAGAGGTACTCGCCACACCACATGCTCCCAAAAGAGTCCGGGCCAAGGGGATAAAGAGAGGGGGTGAGATTTTAGATTTACGGGGCTGGACCTAGAGACAAGATGCCAGTGATTTTATATGTATTCCATGAGGATGAGAATCAAGACATATGTAGTTCTGGAAGATGTCATGCATTTTAACATCTTATAGAAAGTACTTGGAGTGGTCTTATTTTATGGTCATAGAGCTCAGACTGTTGATAGAACTAGAGGAGGGAGACACGTGTTGAAGTAATTACTAAAACCTAATGTGAATGAGGACAGTAGGAGTCTGTATCACCATAATGTACTCCAAAATAAACTTCTAGGTTAGGGGACCAAAATTGAAAGTTAGGCTGGGCCCGAGGAAAAGTGATTGGGAATTCCTACGTACCCCATGGGGTTGGTAATCAAGTCATGCATAGTTCTGAAGGTGGCATGGTAAGATACTGGTTCCAGAGATAATAAGGTCATGTGGGTTTGGACCTCGCACCAAAAGAAGCATCATTTGATAGATCTTGTTTGTCCTTTAGGATGAATGTGTGGTTGTTTTTTTGTGAAGCGATGGAACTAGGATAGAAATTCTAGGAATAAAGACAAGAATAAAACTGTATACAGGAATTGAAAAATGGTATGTTGTGTGACTGATACTAAACATGATGTTCTCTTGAATGAGAACACCATGATGCAATGTCGTTTTTCTTCATGCGGCCATGACGATAAGGTCACAGTTTAGGGTCATGTGATGGGACTAACCATGAATTTTAACGTCGTGTGATAGACACAACAATTTAAAGTCATGTGAGACTAGACCTCATAGTTTAAATTCATATGGCTCAAACATATATATGAGAGATGAGGTTCAAGAGGGGATGTGAAAGGCATGATAAAGCATACCCGATGTGAATGAGGATGAGGTCCACATAACATTGTGAGCAATTCCAAGAAAGAAACCTCGATCCTAGGGGTCAGAAAAGGTTAGATAATATGGGGCCGAAGAGACTATCTCCCAGAAGGGAACTACATGGTGAAAATATTTCAAACCTTAAGTGAATGAATAAATAAGTCCACAAATGCCACACCACGTAATCCTATATGGGTCGGGGCCTAAAAGGCTGAACAAAAGTGATAATTAGTGAAATTTGAATTGGACCCAAAGATAAGATGTCTGGGTGTTCCTACCTATCCCATGAGCATGGGAATTAAGCTTGATGTAGTTATAGAATATGACGTATAAGGAGATATTACTTTAAGGTCTTAGAGCTCGGACCATGAAGAATTGGAACTCCTCTAAGAAAGCTCATACCCCGATCTAGTGCCTAAGCCCACGTGAGTCAAACTCGATGTGGGAAACAAGGGAAAAAGATTTCTTTGCAACACATGGAATACACGTAAAGGGGAAGTCAGTGTGGAGCCCTGAATGATGCCTTACCATAGATTTTCCTCCTAATGTGAAAATGCGCACTAAGGGATAACACCAACAGTTTCAAAATTACACTTGGACATGATGGGATGGAAAATGATGTGAATCATGTAACCAACATTTAAGGATTGATTAGGTTGGAGTTACAATGGAGGATAACTATTGACCATGTTCGAAACAAAGCATCCATATCATGTGGCCTGAAATGGGAACAATAAATGAGAGTCAACCGCTGATCGTATTTGAAATGAGGGACTTGTATCAATTTTTTGTTCTAAACCCTCAAGGACGTTGGCTCGTAATGGTAGGAGATCCCTTAGTCCAAACATCCATGCCACTTGGGGGTCCCTTTGGATGTTAAAGATAGTGAAAGCTCAAATGAAGGGGAACACGAATCCTGAAAAATCGGTGAAAGCATGTCTAGGTAGAATCCGACACTCTAGGTTTTGAACCAGAGTACTCCTAGGCACATTGTTGAATCACCGAAGAGGGGAAAGGGACCCACTTTAAGAGTCACCGACTCAAAAAGATGAGTATAGGGAAAGGGAGCGAAGGGAAATCAGGAGAGAGAGGTATGTGTCATGGTTGTTACAAATCAGAAGTGAATGGGGACACAATCCCATACCACACTATGTAACCCTCCCTTAGAAGGACTTAGGCCAAGAGGATAGAACGATAGAGAGGTTTCTAAGAAATGGGGCTGGACTCGAAGACTAGACGTTCAGGTGGTCCTACGTATCCCATAAGGATGGGAATAAAGCGACACATTGTTCTTAAGAAAAGGATGTTGTGTATTTTATCTTCATGTAGCAAGGACGCGAATAAGGGCAAGGTACCCCAATGAAGGATTCATATGGTGCGATGAGTGGCCTAAGGTTAATGAAAGAATAAGCTCACAACACATCATACAACCCAAAATGAACACTCGGTCCAAGGGGATGAAAAGGTTGAGGGGCCTGAGGCTAGGCATCCTGGCCAACAGTATCCATATGACCTCCCATGAGAGCATTGCCTTAACATAGCTCCTAAACTCACATGAGAAATGCTAAATGTGGGAAACAAGGAGTAGGACTAGGCTCTCCTCATTATATAAGGGTCCAACAGCTGGAATCACACTCTTTCCCAAGGTAGACTGAATATTGAAGAGACAATGGGGTAGAATGAGCTACTACACTCAATATTTGGGACATTTGGGGGTGGTGAAAAAGAAAAAGGATAACTGTTGACTAGATTCAAAACAAATCATCCATATCATGTGATCTAAAATTGGAACAAAAAATTAGCTCCAACCGCTGAACATATTCGCAATGCAGGACTTGTATCAACTTGTTGTTCAAAACCATTGAGGATGTTGGCATGTAATGGTAGGAGAGCCCTTGGTCCAAGCATCTATGCCTTTCAGGGGTCCCTTTAGATGTGAAAGATAATGGAGTCCCATGTACAGGGAGTGTGTGAAGCATAAATGTTCATGTGCAATTTAAAGTCAAGCTGGATAGTAGAAGTGGTGGAGATCTTCAGGGGGGAGGGATAAATGGTACAGTCATGATGAACTCGACGTGAATGAAAGAGAAATACTTCACCACACCATGTGTTTCGAACTAATGGGAAGTCCCGAAGTTTGGGGCTGGGCCTACAGACAAAATGTCCGGGAATTCCTACATATCCCATAAGGATGGGAATGAATCCATACGTAGTTCTAAAGTCCATACTGTTTAGCATCGTGTGGTGAGGATGTGGGAGGAGAGAAGAATAAGGGAGGGAACATGGTGAAATCATTGTAATCCTGAAATGATTGGGGACAAAGAATCCTACCCAACACCTTGTGGGATCCTCTAAGAGAACTATACATAGGGGGGATAGTCAAAGAGGAAACTTGGGACTGGACTCAAGATGAAGCGTTCGGGTGTTCCTATGTATCCCATAAGGATGTGAATCAAACCATACATAGTTCTTTCGGTTTAACATATTGCAGGCTGACACACATTTTAACGTCTTGCAGGATGACATATATTTTAACGTCATGAGGGACGATATATAGTTTAACATTTTGCAGGATGACATACAATTTTACATCATGCGGGACAATATATAGTTTAATGTCATGCGGGACGACATACAGTTTAATTTCATGCGGGAAATTTCACAGTTTAAGGTCATGTTAGACCAGAAAATTTAAGGTCATGTAGGACCGAACAGTTTAAGTTCATGTAGGAACCATCTTGTTCAGGTAAAGTATTTCTTGAGGAACTTGGAATTGGTGGGAGGAGTTATACGCTCACCATCCATGGTAACCAAGGAGTATGCGCCATTGGAGTAAACCTTGTGAATGATGTAAGGCCCTTCCCATTTGGACTCCAACTTGGTTGGTTTCCTGCCAGGTATCACTAGTGTATTTAGGGACAATACCAAGTCACCTTACAAGAAAGAGAGGAGGAGAATTTTTTTTGAAAGCTCTAGCTATCTTGTTTTGATGCCTTTCTAGATTGTGAAGGGCACAAAGCTTGTTCTCATCGAGTGCTTCCAACTCAGCTAGATGGATTTCTGCTACTTTATCTAGTGCTTACTAATCATAGATATCTATGCGTATTGTGGGTAATTTAATCTCA
The DNA here is from genome assembly GCA_963277665.1 of Viscum album. Taxonomy (NCBI): domain Eukaryota; kingdom Viridiplantae; phylum Streptophyta; class Magnoliopsida; order Santalales; family Viscaceae; genus Viscum; species Viscum album. Next base: position 1,812,272,028 of record OY728148.1, read on the forward strand.
ATGGGAAGGGTGACCTCTATTCCGTACACCAAGGAATATGGGGTTACCTGGGTGGAATTAGAAGTCATCGTCCGATATGCCTAGAGGTATTTGGGGAGCTTGACTGGCCATCTCTTCTTGTTATGACTAAAAATTTTCTAAAGAATGTTAGAGAGGGTTTTGTTGAATGCCTCGATCTGTCCATTTTCTTGTGCATGATAACATGAGGTATGGTTAGAATATATTTTGTACTTAGCATATAGTTTCTTCAGCTCAGCTGCCCAGAACATTATTGGCGTGGACATCATGAGGGACTCTAAATCGGTAGATGACGTTAGAGCTCACAAAGTCAATGATGGAATGGTCCTTGACCTCCTTGAGTGGAATTTCCTTTGCCCAATTGGAGAAGAAACCCGTAGAGGTCATGATGAACTGGCACTGGTGAGTCGTCATCGATGGATATGGTCCTACGACATCAAGTTCCCATTTCAAAAATGGACAAGGGTACTTGGTAGTGTAGAGATGCTCTAGTGGCCGATGTATAAAGTCAGCATGAATTTGGAACACATGGAACCTTTTGGTGAACTCGATGCAGTCATGGATCATGGAGGGACAAAAATACCCCATTATCTGAATCTGATGAGATAGTTTCGGCTCGGTATGATGAGAACCACCAGAACTGGCATGAACCTCCTACATGACTTGAGAAATCTCAACTCCTTGAATGCAATAGAGGAGAACCCCATCAAACTTGTGCTTATAGAGGGTCTGCTCATGACCAGGACCATCTTGGAGGGTAAACTATAACGTGTGGCGTTGGATTCACTCGCGCACGGCCTGATCCACTAGGAGATTTACATTTTGGATATACTCGACAAAGTAGTTTCTTCAATTAGGAATCACTTAAATCATTGCATCTAGGGGAACGGGGGCTCTTTATGTGGAGGTGCCAAAGGTACGGTGGCTTTATTGCGGGCTGTCATTGTCATCTAGAGTGACGGGAGCAATGAATCTCTGGTGTGCCATGTGGAAAATTAGGTCATCCTATTCAGGCTCTGTAAGTGATGCAGTTAGTCCTGCTAGGGCGTCAGCTCAACCATTCTGAGATCAAGGGACATGAGTAACTTTTGGCCGATATGGGATCTTTTCCATTAGCTAGAGAGTGCATTCCAACAATGGTACGAGCTCTAGATTTCTAATGTCATAGTCACCGTTGATCTTGTAGATGACTAGTTTGAAGTCTCTTTTCACATGAAAATGGGGAACATCAATCTCGAGGGCCACCTTTAGGTCAGTAATGAGAGCCTAATACTCTTCCTCATTGTTGGTGCAACCTTATGACAATAGGAATGAATACGATAGAATGAATTGTGCTGGGGTAATGAAGATAATACCCAGGCCTACTCTGTTGATCCTGGGGTCATTGATCTTTTTGCCAGTGGGGCTCCGGGAAGCACCATTGAAGTGCATTTTACAGCACTTCAAGGCTTGGTCTACCGAGAGAATCGCTTCATCAGGGAAATCGAGATCTAGAGACTAGTCTTCCAGAGCTGGATGGGAAACAAGGAAGTTTTCCAACACTTTCCCCTTAATAGACTTTTTAGGGAAAAACCTAATTTCAAACTATTGAAGGATTACTGCCCACCAAGATAGAAATCCTATCAACATGGGGAAGTTCAGGATGTACTTCAGCAGAACTACCCATGACACCAGATATACCACATGATGCTGGAGGTAATGCCACAATTTCTATACCATGAATACCAACACAAGGCAGCTCTTCTCGATAAGGGAGTATCTAGTCTCCGTATCGAGGAGCATGTGTTTGAGATAGTAGAGATTGTTCTATATCCCATCATTGTTCTTCTTGGTGATAAGGGTGTCGAGAGGACATTCTAGGGCGGTCACATAAAAGACCACTGACTTTATAGAGGTGGGTGGCATTAAGACCGGAGGCTGATGTAGGTAATACTTGATTTCATATAAAGTAGTCAAACATTTTTTGTCCCACTCGTAGACAATGCCTCTATTCATGAGCCGAAAAATGGTGTTACACTTGCTGACCTGATTTCTAATGAATCGTCTTATGTTGGCCAAGTGTCCTTGGAAACCTCAAAGCTCCCAGATATTTCTCAGGGGAGACATCTAGTTGATGGCCTTTATCTTCTCTCGGTCGATCTCTATGCCCCAATATCTGACAATAAAGCTGAGGAACTTTCCAAAGGTGACCCTAAAGGTGCACTTCAATGGATTCATCTTTAGGTGTAGGGGATAGAGGAAGATGAACAATTTATCAAGGTATTTGATATGTTCCTGACATTGGTGAGATTTTACCACCAGATCATCCGCGTAACATTCAACCAACCTTCCGAGGATCGATTTAAATATGTGATTCATATCCCGCTGATCGGTGGCACCTACATTCTTTAAACTGAATGGTATGACTTGGTAACAGAAATTACCTTATGGTTCCATGAAGGATATAAACTCATCATCCTCGGTGTCCATTAGGATATAGTTATACCCAGAGTACCCATCCATGAAGGAGAGGTCTTGGAACCCAACTGTAGTGGCAATCAAAAATTCCTTCAAGGGAAGGGGAAAATCATCCTTCAGACACTGATGGTTGAGATCCCAGAAGTCGATGCAGAATCTGATCTGTCTATTCTTCTTTTGGACTAACACAATGTTGGCTGTCTATTTGGGGTAGTTGACCTCCTTAATGAAATTGGATCTGATGAGCTTATCAGCTTCTTCGTTAACCATGGCACCGTGAGAAGGGTGTATCTTTCTAGGAGGCTTCTTGAACCCACAATGATTTTCCTAGAGACCGAGGCAGTGGATGACTACCTGAGGATCTAGTCCTGGAATCTCATCAAAACTCTAATAGAATACATCATGATGTTGTTTAAGTATGTCTATGTACTCCTATTTCTCCTCAAGGGGCATGGCTGCACTGATAAATGTGGGTTTCGGGTCTGCCTTGCTAACGAGGTTCACCTGTACCAATTCATTGACCGTGGCAGAGACACCCTCTTCAAAAGCGAGGGAGCATCCTCTAAATCATCTTCTTCACTTATGGTAGAGGGATACTTGGTAGAAGGAGTTTCCTCTGAGTCGACAGATCCCGATGGGAGGCTGGTACCAGCTTGAGCGGTAGTGGACACTATATATGGGAACTCATGTGCTACCAAAACCATGGAGATGAAGGCTGTTGATATGATCACAACTAGTCTTCGACCCAAAGGGATATTCTTGATATCGAAGTAATAGTGGAGTGTCGGATTGAGCTGGTTAATTCAAGCCTGACAAGACAAGAAACTATGACATATTTCCATTGACATGGGGCAGACATCCTGAAACCTTATGGGAGTAGGAGGCTCTAGGATCACCTGAGCCTAATTTGTGTAGGAGTATGAGGAGATATTCCGACATCACTTAGACTTGTAAATGTGTCCCCCCTTGTTCCCAAAACAATGAATCAATGTACCATGCCCGGGGTTGTAGCCTCTAATTGGTGGATTGGAAAGATGCAGGCATCATCGAGATCTGTCAACAGGTCAGTCGCAACCATGGCATGCCCAACCTTGTTATCCTGAATCTTCTTGTGTTTTATCTTTTAATAGACATCATCTAGATAGCGGGAATCATAAGAGGAAAAGAGAGACGCGTTACCTTGAAGCATTCCCACATGGCCAATAAGTGAGTACTTGAGGCACTAGTGATATGATGAAGGAACTACCACATGCAGGTGGATCCGTGGCCTGCCCATCAATGCATTCTAGGCAGTGTCCTAGGTGACAACCATAAACTCAGTGCTAGAAACTAGTCCACTAAACTGGGTCTTAAATAGGATCTTTCTAACCGGTGTCTATTCCATCCTATCATAACCTTGGATTCTTAGTTCAGCTGGACTTAGATCATCGTTGGACAACCCTAGTTTTTGTTGTTTATAAGTCAGTATTAGGTTGATCCTGGAGATTGTGTCGATAAGAAAACAACGAACCTCCATGCCATTAAACTGGATGGTGATGTATAGTGGGTAAATGTGCCCATGTATGTGAGAGCCTTTCATCTTATCCAGAGAATGAGATGATGTCTTGGCATTCAGCATGCTCGACCACCTCAACATGGATGGCTTCTACGGTTGCTACCTCTATCTCAAACTGGAAGGATATTATGAAAGCCTCAGCAAGGGCCTCATGTATATATGATGACAGAAGAGGGGAATCAAGGATAAAGATCTTTACTGTAATTATAGAAATATTCTTGAGGACATTATAATTTCATGCTAGGCGTGAACTTCTGCCTACAGGAGGTCTCTCTATGACAGGAGGTATGGTGGGCCCTACCAACTGGACCAATGACTGACTGGTGCTAGGAATATCCCACTGCTCACTAGTCCAAGACTGTAGAGTGACTACTATATGAGTGACCGATGAATGAGACTGGTCCATAGCAAATCATGGCTGATCATGATGCAGTCGAGGTGGATCTGCCTGATCAAACAACACGAACAATGACAATGGTGGACCAGATGACACAAAGTGAGAAGGCTACGTGTGATGAGCTCTATGCTGGGCCTGCTTCCTGGTTTCAGTATCATGCACAGCCTGGCGAGAAATAATGACTGAGGCACTCTGACGACCCATATTGTCGTGGCTTCATCGACGCTGATGATGGATGGGGATGTTGGGAGGATCTTCTTGGCACTCCTCATCATCAGGAATTATGTAAGGGTTTATGAGGTCTACGGTATTAAATGAGGCATACCATTGACCGTCACTTGAAGGGTCGTCCACTACTGGAAAGATTCTGGGAGGAATCACTATCTCCGGGGGCAAGAAATCATCGAGAGTACAAGATGACTATGACATTGGTAGGGAACTTTTTTTCCCTTGCGCTTCTGGTGTTTTCTCTTCTGAGAAGGGGACGACTGAGATAATGATGTAGAAGTAGTAGTTGTGACTTCTGAAGGCTCTGGTTGATTTAGGAGTGCACAGATAACACCATGGTAATGGGAAACTATTTTACGAGACATCCAGTCGTAATACTTATGGGACCAATAGTTAGAATCCTGATGCCACTCGCCTTCACTATCACTACTGTTGTCTGGCCTCACGAAGACACATGCCACCTATGCCGGAGCCAAGCCTAACCAGACTATGTTATTATCCACATGTTCTTGAAGCTAATCATTAATCATATATAATTTTTTGAGGGTGTTCCCTAGGATCCCGTGATAGGTGTAGTAATTAGGGTGATCAGTGAGGTTCAACTCTTCTGACCTCCTGCATTCAGAAAAACATACAATCCCCTGCTCCAAGGAACTGCGAAAGTAACAGGGGACCTGATCCTCATTGAACGAGTAGGTCTAGTTCCTTCTGTCTGGGAAGGGGGACCTGGGATCCTAAACTTGACGAGGGACTGGAGGATCCTGTTGAAGAGGTGGATCCTAGTTATCTCACCTAGGCGGTGACGGTGCATTCCACGGGGGCACCTGCCAATATTGAGGTGGGCGCTGCTGGGTCGGAGGCTATGCATGAGGTGGAGGGCCTTTGTGAGGATGTGGAGGTGGCTCCATTGGTTACAAATATAGTTTCTTGGGGTCCTCTCTTTGATCCAATGCGGCGGGCTTGGCCCTAGCGGCCCTTCTTGTGGGGATTGCAGGAGGCAATAGACATGCTTGGCTTGCCTGTTGCAAGGCTTCTTCTCGGCACTGGGCCTTATCAAAGAAGTATCAAAATCTACCGTGGTAGTTCTGGGTAATCAAAGAAGGGACCAATTCAATCTTGACATTCCCTAAGAATACCGTGAGTAGTTTCTCATGAGTCAGTGGAATGTCAAGGGAGTATGTGAGCCTTTTCCCCTGGGTGATAAAGTATGCAACACACTCATCAGTCCACTTCTTGTACTTGAAGAGTTCTAAGACAATCATCATCTGAGTGGTGAAACTAAACTGGTAGAGAAATTTTTTATGGAGGTATTTCTAGCTAGCTACTGATCCGATGGGGAGATGGTTGTACTAGATGAACACCGGCCCCTCCAATGTCTGTATGAATCATTAGAGTATGGCGGCCTTCTGTTGTGCTGGAGTTCCCAACATGGGCCCAAACCTTGAGATAAAATGGGACAGGTGCTATGGAAGGTCCCCTGTCCCATTGAAGGGGGAAACTTTGGGATTTTTGAAACCTAGGTGTGCTAGCATATCATCCACCCATGCTGGATAAGGTTTTCCATTAGGCAGGATTTCTACCTGTCGCGTCTCCAATGCCTCGAGACGGGAAATGAGTGCCATCATTGGATCATTCAGGTGGGGGTTTCTGTCTTTATGGGGATGCTTGACCACCAACGCGTTGGGAGGTTATTCAACATGATAAGATGCCCCAAAGACTCATGGAGCGGCTGTCGGAATGACCCGCGAAGCAGCTGCGAGAACTTGAGCTGGGTCTCAGAGATTGTCTCGCCGCTCGGGTGGATTCATTTACTCATACCGCGCCCTCATTCCGTAAGTTCTAGCCTTAACCCTATGTGTGGGCATGATTGTTAGGGTCACCTAGAGGCAATTCACTGAGGGGAAGTTGTGCCTGCCCTTGCTGCCCTGGCTGAGGATCACCGTAGTCTGGCCGTCACTCCACAACACGTTCATCAAAGAGGTGTTCAACCATCTTCTTGTGTTCTATGAGTTCCTAACACAACATAGATTTTTTGGGATCATCTTCCACCTTCTGCATTGATCCATATGGGTTAGAGGGTTTGAAAAATCTGAGATGTTTCTTACCCTTGTTGGGATTTCAGCTAAGGGACAACGCCTTGGTGGGCATGAGAAGACATAATAGATTCATCTATTGATGAGTAACCCTTCCCAATAGATCCCAGAGGTGTGAAACTCCCTCAGAGGGTAAGTCCTCTCCAGGAATCTCTAGCCTATTCTCACCCCATATGGTCAACCATATTAATCGCAACCCTGCCTGGAAGCATATCCTCTATGTCACCTGGAAAATCGGGCTGACGCTAAGCAGACCTGAAAAGGAGGGCCGTGTATTTCCTCTAACTATGAATTGGCACATGGGGAGAAGCCTCCTTGATTATCTTGCAGAGTACTTTAAAGCTCTGGACACATCATTGTTTGAGGGTCTTACGGTGACCTGGAGACTCAGGGAATTGTGCCATAGGGAGTGCGGCCAAATCAACCAAACCACATTGTTGGCCAATGTCTTCAAAATGCTCCTGGATTTTGGGGTAAGCCACTCATTGACAACAAAGGAGAACATGTGTTGCCCAGAGGGTTTGGTGAAAACACTCGACCTCTTCCAGGGTGAGATATTTTGGCACACTAAAATTCATTTCTACAATTTTCCAAAACATCTTAGCGAAATGATCTCTGTAAGAATGTACCAAAATCTCTTCAGGTCAAACTCAGGGTCTGGCCCCTGGTTTCCCAACTTTCTAATGGGGGCGGTTGAGGAACCAGTAGTGGTATTGAGGCAGACCGCTGGAACGATGGGCTGGCCGGTGAAGAATTTGGAATGCGATCAGACAAACCACCGCATCTCAGGCTATCCTCTGAAGGCTGTAGTGACTTAGCCACTACATCGTGGTAAAATAGGCTGGCGACTATAGTTTATGGCGTAGGGGATGCGAATTCTAGTGGTGGACCACACTACTGCTCATCCACCATTGGCCCCAGAATAGATTTCTGTGATATATAGTCAAGGTAGAGAGTGATTTTGTTGATGATGGTGGAAATTGCATGTCTGGACCTTTGGAAACACTGGATTTGCATCCTCATAGATGTACCTATTGAGGGAAGCAGAAATCCGATTGACCTCAAATTCTGGAAGTATGATGCAGATGCACCTTGTTCCTACCCCGACCCTTAACACGGAGGATCTAGGTGAGGGTTCCATCACTGAGTCATATTCTGCCTCAAAATCTGATAAGCATAATGGTTTAATATCAATCTAAATCTTCTCAGTATTTTTTTTATGGTTGTGACGACCCACCCTCCTATACTAGGATGGTTCTTCAAGACAGAGTAGATTTCTGGTACGAGAAGGACTATCAACCATACTAGTGATGGGGCGGGGAGGATTTCCGCCTGAGTGAGCTTGGGTGTGAGGAGCACCTGGATAGATATCAAAGGGAACACGGGGAGGACCTCCATGCCCACTAACTGATGTGCAGAGGAAATCTCTACAAGAAGTGATGGAGTGGGTAGGACCTCCGCTGGATCTTATAGGAGCATGGGTAGGACCTCCAAGATTGTTTTTACTAATAGTGTTAGCGTGAGGAGAGTCCTAGTACTTGTCAAGTTGAACACGGGTTGGACCTCCATGTTGGGTGCTAGTGAAGCAAATATGGACTTTACTCCTCTAATTGCTGAGGTGAGGAGGAACTTATCTAGCTACTATAAAGACATGGGGATATCCCCCACACTAGAGATTGACCGAATGTGTAACATCCCCACACCAGTGGCATGCGGTAGGAGGAACAACTCCATACCCAATGTAATGAGAGTGGGAGAGGCTTCCATACTGAGTGTCACTACCACAGGGAGGACCCTTATTTGGATTGAAGGTGGCATGAGGCAGAACTCATTGCTAATATTGGAAGTGGGGAGACTCATTTTCTCAATGGTGGTGGTACGGGGAGGACCTACGTACTGGGTGTTGTTGCTGTGGATTAGTCCGATGTGGCCACTACCTACACCAACGACCAAGAGAGTCGACCCAGCCCACCCGTGGGGTAGTTGGGGCCTTGATTTGGGTTTGGTATATATGTTCCCCAGCTCAGAATACACAGGGGGATGATGATATATGTCAATGATGGCACGATACATATTAGTTTTTGATGTTGACGCCCCTTGGCAGGTGTCCTCCTAGGTTTCTACTCGACGCTGGTGTTAGTTCATCCGGATTGGGGCCAGAAGTACAAGAGCATATCTTACCTACTCCTCGACCAATGGGGCCGGGTGGTGGTACTAGCGCGGCCTGGTGGGGGCCCTCCTCAGGAACCCCTGAAATGGGATCCTGGTCATGTTGGCTCGGACATCCCCAACCTCATCAGTGTAGGGGAGAGAGTCATAGAAACATTCTGGGGAGAGTCTCATAAAACAGTTGTACATTGGAGTGGGGAGAAATGGCTCCCTATGTGGACCTTGGGAGTGGTGGTAGTGACGAGGTGCAGACACCTCTAATTCCTAATGGGATATATGCCGAGTTGGGATAATCCTGTCCTCCTCATATCGCGGGAAGAGGTCGTTTACGACCCTTCATTGAATGAATTCAAAAGGGGATATGGTTTGTGGGAGCCCAAAAGTTGTGGGTGAGGAAGATATTGCAGAAGCGGTGGATCCATGAGGGATTGCTGTGTTGGAACTTCCCGTGCCCCTACGTCAGTGGAATGGTGATGATCAGTTTCTTGTTGCAGCAGCTTGGGTCTTAGATGACATGGAGATTAAACCATTAGTGCTGCAAAAATGAAATTTAAGTCTAGTTCCCCAACATAGTTCCATCTTTCATGGATGCCAAGAAAGATCCCCACTAACAATGTCATAGATTGAGATGTCCAACGTTTTAACTACCCTAAATTCGGGTGAGTTTCATGCCATGCCAGCTATTTTCTTGTCAGGAACCGGCGCCGGATAACTAGATCTGGTGACATGCTAATCCACTTCTGTCTCAAACACTACTAATATCTGCATTAAGGATAAGAAATTCACATCGGGTTCACCATTTCTATTTCTAACATTTTCACTGAGGTGTGTGCATCTGTCTATTTGAGGAAGATGTGGGCATGTTGTTTGTTGCCCCTAATTCCCTCTTTCCAAAGGTAGACAACATCCATCTCTTGTTCAGGGATGTTTTCTCCTTGATTGAAATGGGATGATGGGATTTTAGTTCCTCTGTCCATGGATTCCTCCTCAGAACTCATCACTTAGTTTGGGTCTCCCTCATAGATTAAGACATTATTCATGAAGCTCTTCCTAGTGACATGTGTTCATGGATTCTGGTTAATTACACTTCTTCTATTAAGACATTCCAAGGGGTCCGATCAGGGCAGTAACCTTCGGTCAGGGGAGTAGTCACATTGGACATCACCAGCGCGTCTGGACACCGTAACAATAGCGCGTCTGGGTCTCTTCCCCTTATGATAGGGCTTCTTGAGGGCGTGGAATCCTGAGGTATCCCACGTCGAATACGGAGAATTATATTCCATGGGCATTTATCTGAGGTTTTCCTTAGCTCCTCATGTTTAACACAGGGTATGTTTCAAGTTTAACATCTAGAAGAGTCATATCAGACTGATCAGAGAACTAACTGGAGTGGATCAGATGGGTTAAACCCCTAGAGGGAACACGGATGCTAGGGATAACACATGGCTAGTTACCCGAGTGATGTTAAGAGCAGTGAAGAGGTGAATTGGCATGGTTTAACTTGAATGTGGTGGCCTGGGTAAGAACCAAGAAGGATAATGGATGGTTAAGTGAAGTGGATGGAGAATGAGATGGAGTCGACTCAAGGGAGACGATGATGTTGGGATTGTGCCTTGAAGATACCTCCTACGTATCCCCGTGGTAGGGAATCAAAGTCCATGTAGTTCAGGATGGGGTATAGGATTGGGGTGTGCACAGATGACAGTGACCTGATGATATACTAAGGCTTACACATGGTTATCAACTTGAGGTTGTATTGACTAGAGATATGGGTCCCAATGTAATGGATGACAATAGATTACCACTGGGTTTGGGTTGACAATGACATACCACTAATTGGGGATCACAATAGATTACCCCTACGTGAGGCTCACAATGGATTACTATTGGGTAGGGGATCACAACGACTTACCACTGGATTGGGTTTACAATGGCTTACCGCTGGATAGGGTTTACAATGGATTACCACTAGATTGGGTCACAACAACTTACTGCTAGATCTCATGGAGACTTCCTATGTACCCTGTCTAGGAGATAGGGATCAAAGCCTACGTAGTTCAAGATGGTGTGGTGAGTCGATGTGAAGGGGGTCAGAACCAATGGTTGTTGGGCTTGAACCTCAGGGAGGCTTCCTATGTACCTCACCTTGGAAAGGATCAAAGTCTGCATAGTTTGGGATGATGTTGGGGCTTACACTCTAGGGAGCCCAGAGAGGATGTCATGGTCAGTGCTTGCTCTAAGCCCACATGAGTCATGCTCGGTTTGAGAAACAAGAGACAACAAAGACCTGACAATAATGTCATGAAAGGTGAATCTGTGGGATGTGGATTGGGGCTTACATGTGGTTAGCGGCCCAAAACGGAAACACGATCTTATGCGTGGTTCACAACCTAAAGAGGAAACATGGGCTTATGTGTGGTTCAAAACCTAAGGAGATGGATATTGGGACTAACTCTAGGATGAAGGCCCAGTGGTGAAAAATCCCAAAGGGAGAGGGATTTGGCACAAAAGAGAGGAGGTATCTAGTGCCCATCCCACCCTGTAGTCTTTTTCCAAAAAGAATATAGGAGGAGCAGGGATACTACCTCCTACAAGAAAGGCTGGGGGATTAAACCCAGATGGTTTCCCTTTCCCCACAGATAGACGCCACTCTAGCAAAGAGGATCTCATTCCATGAGAGGAAGATATCACTTCTGTGGAGACCAATGGGAGTAGAGAATGTCCAAGATGGGGGGACCAATGTATTATGCATGGGGTGGGGTCACAGTTTAACGTCATGTGCTGAGGATGATGATGCTTGGTATTTTAATGTCCTGCAGCTCGGACGAGTTGGGTTTACTCTACACCACTAGGACTTACATGACTGATAACCACCCACCCTTGGGGAAGGGAAGGCATCAGTAATGCTGTAGTGAGGGGTTTCATGGAGTGATCCAATGGGGGGCCCATGTTAGTGTGGCTATGCGAAGAAGAAATTTCTGTTAGTGTTCCTATGAAAAGAAGCATGAGGAGAAGCAACACAATGAGAAGCACCACCCAAGGGACTTTGGAATCACTTCATGAAATCCTAGAGGGTCGCATGGGAAAAGGAGTTGCGGGGAAAAGGGGTTCTTAGGTAGAATCCTCATGAATCTCTGGTTCTCCATGTAATGGAGGGGATTCACGAAGGGGTATGATTAGAGAATTGAAGTGTCCTAGCCTAGGCGTAGGGCATGGGTTCATATGGAATGTGCTTCGCAAAGTGTAAAGGCATTTGCAGATCAGTGATTCTCGAAGCAAGGGTTCCCTACGAAGCGTAGCATTGTGAAGCAATGTTCTTCGCAAAGCATAGTGACCCCGCCATAGCATGTGGGTCACACATACATAGAGGGTATTTTTTGAATCATAAGTACTCCGTAAAGACCCGAACCCCCTTAGGGATCCCCATCCTTCGTGAAGGCCCATGAGCTCTGTGAAGGGAATCCATCTTTGAATAGGGGTTGAATTCCAGAAAAGGGAGAGGAACTTCATGATGCTAAAGAACCTTGAAAATCTCATGGTTCGCAAAGTAGAAATTATTTCATGATGTGAGAGCTAAGAAGGTGAAAGGTCAAAGGATCTATCCTTTGGGCTCGAGGGGAGCCCATTATTTATAGGCAAGAGACTCTGCGAATAAAATCTTGTTGGGTCTGAAGAAATGTGGAATTTTGTTGTAACTGCGAATCCTACTGCCTCCGTGATCCGTGGTGGCTTCAAATGTCAAGATAGTTTGCAGAGCCTCCTGTCTCCTTTCTCCGTGGAGACTTTTCAAACGTCAAACTGGTTCACAGAGCCTCCTGCCTCCTTGCTCTGTGGCGGCTATGCAAACATCAAACTAGTTTGCAAAGCCTCCTGCCTCCTTGCTCTGTGGAGGCTTCGTAGAAGGGGAGCTTTGCACCGGCCACGGTGCTGCACGACTCCATGGGAACGCTTTGTGAGGCAACCCCAAGGGCCTCGTGTTTGCTTCTCCTCTTCCCAAATTTTGGCTCCAACACATGTTAAAAAAGTTTTTAATAATATTATTGTATCCCATATTCAAGATTTTATCTTATGTACCTAAATACAAAAAAATATAGACTTATAAATATTTTGGGATGTATTAAGTGTATTTTTATGTAATAAATCAGGGATTAATGAATAATAAAGAGAAAGGTTGTTACAGTTATTACCAAAGAAAATGTTTAATAATTTTTGGGATTAGTATTAGAAAACTCTAGTGAATGACTTAGAGATAATACTAGGTATTATAAAAAATTCCTAAATTTTGGTAAGTATAGATTTAGTGGTTTATTAATTAAATACATCCCTATTTGGATACTACAAGTAGACATGGTTCTAGAATAGATACACCTAGGATTAACAACTCTAACAAGGTGTTCGAGGCCTGACATGGGGTAACATGGTACACGATAATGATCCTTACTTTGCACCTATTTTGAAACTCCTGGGTTATATTCTTTGGTAAATTCATGAGATCATTATGAATCATTATTGAGGAAATAAAAAATAACATAAGAATATATGTTATGAAATAAATCATGGATAACATATATTGAAGCCTAGAAAATCATAAGTTAAGGAGATAAATGCAATTTATAATTTATCCCTTTAATTTCATTGGATTTTACTTTATGTGTTTAATTTTTTTAAATAATCATCCCTAATTTTTTTTATTTTATCCATTGACCAAAAATGGGAGAAATTTGGAAAACAATCAATGAGACGGGAAATGCGATGACTACCCTAATGAGATACGTAAACAGATGAGAGTATGAATCATAAAATTTGTCATGATACTCTCTCTACTAACGCAGGTTCTAAATAGAAACTGAGATCTAGAGGAGCAACCAAACCCCCTGAGAAAGAACAATCCAAATTCAAGAGCATCATGGAACAAAGTCCTCATACTTTCAATGGATCATATGATCACTTAATAACATAAAAATAGATCAACACCATAGATAAGATATTATCCATCCTTCAATGTTATTATAAATAGAAGGTTATACTAGATTTTTCTCAGATGGAGGGAGAATATTATCAGTGGTGGACATTGATCAAGAATATGAAGCCCGAGGAAGACAATGAAGCGATGAAGTGAAAGGAATTACAAAAATTGTTTCTTGATAAATATTTTCCTCACACTATCTGACTTAAAATGGAAAGGTATTTCATTTACTAAAGTAAAAATATGGATAATCTATTGAGACGTATAAATAAAACACCAAAATACCTTCACGACATGCCTTCATATTTTTCGTTACCCTCTAATGCAAGTTTGGATGCTTGATTGGTGGCCTAAAACCTAGTCTACGAAAATCCCTGGAGATCTACGACTTTGATAACGATGATTAAATTGTATTATGTGCCCTCAAAGTAAAAAAGGGGATAGAATAATCACAAGGATATTATGGGGATAAGAAGTGAAAATTTGATTTAAATTCTGGTGTTTTGATGGAGAAATATTACGATGCTAAAAAATTTCAGCACCCCACTTGCCAAAGGTGAGGAAAGATGCACCCCTGAAATTGCTTAAGGGGGATGAAGAAATTATTTAGGTGCGGAAAGTAAGGAAACTTAGATAATAATTTCTGACAGGAGAAACCCACTAATGAAATAGAGTAATTTAATTCTCTAGTCAACCCTCATCACATTGTTCATTTCTACAACTACAAGGAACCGAGGAACTTTTCAAACCAATTCCCTAAGCCAAGGGTTTTTGGAGGAAACCAAAAACATGCAAGGTAGAAAGGGAGATATTTTTCCCTCACTACTGCTGAAGTGAATCTTGGAAATTAAGTGGTGATAGATACACTAGTTATTCATTCAATAATATCAAACACACTTTTTCATTCTGGTTCTACGAATTCCTTTATATCACGACTATTTAATAGAACTATTCAAACACCACCACAAAGCATGGAAGTATAGATGTTGGTGAAAATGAAAAATGGAGAAATTATTGAATCCTATGTATATAACTCCTCCTCTATCATAATTTGTGGGATGAACTTCCCATTGAACCTTGTGCTACTTCCTTTTGTGTAATTTGATGCAATTATGGGCATGGATTTTCTTTCCCTGTATAGAGACAACATAAATTACTTCGAGATGTAAATCACTCCTTGTATGGAGAATTGACCCCTGATTCTATAAAAGTGAAGGGATGAGGATTAATATTTTTTAAAACCAAAATCTCAAGAATGTATATTATTTTCCTATAAACAAGCGTATCTAGAAAAAAGGATTCATTGTAAGGAAATAATTATCATATAAAACATGCCTATTGTGAGGAAAAACACTGATGTGTTTACTAAGGAATTTATTGGTCTTCCTCCTACCAGAGATGTTGAATTTTCAATTGAGATTATACATGGGGAATTCCCAATATCCAAGATTCCATATAAGATAGATGTAGTGAAACTTGATGAGATAAAGAAAAACCTATAGGAGAATCTAGATAAAGGGGTTATACACCCAAGTGTTTCACTATGGGGTGCACTGGTCCTCTTCATTAAGAAGAAGGATGGGTCAGAGCACCTTTGAATTGATTATTGTGAGCTCGACAAGATCACAATAAAGAAAAACTATCCTCTTCCACTGATTGATAACTTGTTTAATCATCTACATTGAGTATAATACTTCTCCAAGGTAGTTCTTAAGTTAGGATATTATGAAGTAATGGTTAAGAAGGAAGATATCCCTATGAACTCTTTTCATACAAGTTACGGGAACCATGAGTTCATAGTGATGCAATTCATACTGATTAATGCTCCAAAAATCTTCATGGATTTTATTAATATTCTTTAGATATTTCCTTAATAAATTTTTGTTAGTATTTAGAGATGATATCCTAATATATGACAAAAGTATGGAAGATCATGAGGAGAATTTGAAAACTATGCTAAATACCTTGTGAAAAATAGAAGCTTTATACAGAGTACAACAAGTTTAAGTTATGGTTAAAGGAAGTCTCTTTATTATGGAATATCATCACAATAAATAAGATATATTTGGATCATTCAAATACAAAATCAGTTAAAGGACGGATGTGGAAAACATCTATTATAGATATCCATAGTTTTGTTGGGATAGCTGGGTATTATGACCGATTTGGGAGAAATTTATCAGGATTTTAAAACCCTATTACCAACCTAAATCAAACGGGATTCAAGTTTTCTTACAATGATGAATATAAAGAAATCTTCAAGGAGTTAAAAAAGAGGATTATTATTTCCCCTATTCTCACACTACCCATGAGTAGAGAACTTTTTTTAGTATTCAATTATGTTTTGAAGAAGGTATTGGGTTATGTGTTGATGAAAAATTAAAAAGTCCTAGCCTATGATTCAAGTTAGTTGAAAGTTCCCGAATAGAACTATCCAACTCAAGATCTGGAGTTGGCTTTAATGATCTTCACTTTGAAAAATATGGAAGCATTATCTTTTGGGGAGAAGTTTAAGATATATACAGATTACAAAGTCCCAAATAAATATTAACATAGAAAAATTTGAATATGTGTAAACAAAATTGTTAGAGTTGATGGAGGACTATGACTGGTCAATTCACTAGTATCTTGGTAAAGTGAATAATGTGATGAATGATATAAGTAGAAGGATCTAGAAATTTTTTCATTGATAAAAATTGAGAAGGATGCAATATTCTTAGAATATAATATCATGAACATGGAAATCATAAAGGAAGGAACATCTTTAATACATTCAAAAAATATTTATCAACTGTCTCTTCTTGAAAGGTTAAAGGATTCTCAAAAAGATGATTTGGGAATTTAGAAGAATGTGAAAAATATTATAAAAGGGAAATACTTATAGTTCAATTTTAATGAAGAAGGAATTGTGAGATTTAGTTCAATACTATGTGTTCTATCAAATACTATGTTAAAGATGGAACTATTGGATGATGCATAAAGTTCTAATTTTTCTATTCACCCAAGAAACACAAATTTGTATTGAGATATCTAAGAGCTCTATTGGTGGGAAAAAATGAAGAAGTAGACCACTAAATATACATCAAAGTTCCTAGTATGTAAAAAAGTTAAGGATGAAAGGTATATGTTTAAGGGGATGATGCAACCATTACCCATACCAACATGGAAATGGGAAAACATCACCATGGACTTTGTCACCAGACTTTCATACACATCCAAAAAAAATAATTATATTTGGGTTGTTTTGGATCATCTTATAATGACTACTCACTTCATTTTTATTTGATCGGATTTCTAATTGGATCAACTTTCATAGATTTACATCAAAGAAGTGGTGAGACATCAAGGATTACCACTATCAATTATGTACAATGGAGATGAAAGATTCACCTCTATGTTTTGAAAAAATCTCCATCATGATCTAAATACTGAGTTGAACTTTATTAAGACTTATCACCCTTAAACAAATAGAAAATATGAGTGTACTTTCCAAAAACTTGAGGACATGTTGAGATCATTCTCAATTTACTTCAAAAGAGCATAGGACCAACATCTTCCTCTGGTCGAGTTCTCTTACAAAAAAACTATTCAATCATGCATCCAAATGGATCCCTATGAAGCCCTTTATGGGAAGAGGTGAATAACATATTCCTATTGGGATTAAGTTGGGGAATAAAAACTACTAGGTCTTGAAATGGTTGAGGAAATTGTGTATAAGGGTAAAATCATTCAGCAACACATCAAAGCTGTTTAGAGTTTACATAAGATATATACTAACAATCATCGACGATACCTAGAGTTTGATGTTATAAAAATGTTATTAATATTCATATATACATGGAAAAAATTATGAGATTTGGTAATACGGGAAAGCTTATTCTAAGTTACATCATACTATTTGAGATCCTTGATCACATCATAGCAGTGTCCTATCGACTATCACTCCCAATGAACCTATCTAAATTACATGATATATTAAAAGTATACCTATTGAGAAAGAACATACCAGAACCCTCACATGTACTCAATCCATAGGTGGTACCGTTGGAGAATGATCTTTCCTATGAGGATCATCCGATGAAGATATTAGATCGTAGAGAAAAAATTCTACAAAATATGGAAATGCCCCTAGTCAAAGTGTTATGATGAAACCTAAGGTTTGAAGATGCAATGTGGGAACTAGAGGAAGTGATGAAGAATAGTTACCCTCATCTATTTTAGTACAGGAAAAGGAAAATTTGAGGGTGAAATTTCATAAGGGGTAAGATTGTATCTACCGGAACTATTATAAACAAAATTCCACTTGCATTTTTATTAAATTTATTATTATAGTTATGTAAAACACATGAACTTATTTTTTATTATTATTCCAATTGAATTTAAATTAACATTATGTATCATTACCATTGATAATATTTCTTTTGAACAATGATCACATGACTAGTATAAATATAGGGTTTTAACAAATATAATTCTAATAGAAAAAAGAAGTGATAACCTCAATTAGTAGGATCATACCCTATGAAACCCATTCATCCGAGCTTCTGAGGAAGATATCATTTCTGGTATTTTTCCATGACCATTCTAATTATTAGATCCAACAAGTTAATCATGAGTGAAACCATTTACAAGAGAAGTTCAGGCTCATCAATATCACAACCCAAACCAAATTCATTGAACCGCCCCATGCAAGTACCACCTTCACACACCATACCCTTAGGGAATTCATTATATTAAAGGAATATGTTACAAGTCCCTATAAATACGAGTATTCATATTATTTTTATAGAATAATGAATATATTTCCATCCAATTACTGTTACTTTATAAATGATTTTTATTTGGATTCAATAAAACACAAATAGTTTCTTTGGTTAATATTAAAATTTACGAATTGATTTATTTTTGAAATAATTAATATTTTAATAAAATATTATTATTAAATAATTTTTATCAAATATAAATTTCCATATATATTTTTATGATTTCAAATTTAATTTTATAAGAGTTTGAAAAACTGTTATTGTTAAAAAACCCATTATTTTCAATAAATACCAGTTATTATTTTAAAATTAAAAATTAACATATTTAGAAAATTATTCATATAAAATAAATATTTTTTTGAAATCATAACATTGAAATTATCCAACAATGAATTTTTTATAATTTTCCAAGACAATTGGATTTTTAGGTAAATATTAAATACCCTATAAATATACTTTGTGTTTTATAACATCTCAATGAACCAAAATTGATGTAATAAGTAATATAAATAGGATACAAGACCAAATATATCATTTCAATTTAAAATAATATAATTTTAAATTTATTTGATTTATTTTTTAAATAAATTTTGAATCCCTCAAGAATTATAATATATTTTAATTTTTTAAAACCATTTCTTAATGAGCGTGACTCACCTCCACATCATCAAGGGTAATATTTTAATAATTTTTTATCTTTAAATTATAAAATAATATAAACCACTCCCATTTTGTATAAAACATGGGCCCAAACCATGATATGGTTTGTGTTTTTTGTTATTTTATTATATAGAGTCCAAAAACCAAAATAATAAATAAATCTCCCTCTTTTCTTATATAAAACCAACCAAGATCCCATTTCTCTCCACTGAAACTTCTTTAATCATGTACTTACTCTAATATCCACTATCGAGAGTCCTCCATAGTCCCCCAAGCTTTTAAGAAACCTCTCCCAAGCCTTTGGAGTCACACGCTTAAGTAAGGGATCTTCCACTGTCCTCTTTTTTCAAGATCTCCTTTTATGTTACATCTTTTACTTTTCATTTGATTATCATGGGATTATATATTACATATTAACCTCACTATAAATTTTATATATAGACTATTATATCTTCCTTTCACTCTCATTAATTCTTCCATGATCCTTTATGTACACCCTTTACCATGCCGACATTTCATAAGTATTATTTTCTCTATTCATATTTCTCCATTACCTTATGCCTTATATTTCCAAATTTATAATGTTGGGATATTATTTTCCATGTCCCTATTACTTAAAATTTTATTCCAAAATAATGTGAGACCGCATTACCTCCCATCAACCTTTTTTATGAATTTTTATGTAACATCGTTATGCTGTCGAAATTTCACTACGATTTTCCATACCAAAACAACTATGTAGTGAATACTATACCCATTATTATATCAAGGGTATTCAACTTTATGAAAATATAATTATTTATTGGGGAATTACATATATGAAATCCACATTCCCTGATCACAGAATAAATTATGGTGATGAATGAAACAATTTTGTAGATCTATGTGGAACAATTAGGCAAAAGAATGAAATGATTATGATGGGTGCACCCAGATAGTGCTCCAATGAATTAGATAATTTTTATTATCATGATACATCATGTTGGGGTAGGGGTGTACCTGATTCCATTATGGTAATTTTTCCACCATGGAAGTCTTGTCAGTTTAGCCTCGACCTATGTTCATGATTCAGTGTTTTATGTCGTTTCCACATTTCCCATGTGATGATATCGTGCTATATCATGCCATATTATTCGTATTCCTATTGTTATTCAATGATATGCCTATCATCTAGAATATATCACTTATTCCATGTTTATTCCCATACTAGGATTTATAGATCTCACATTTCTTATGTATGTACCTAGGTTATCTCATGTAGTTTTATGTATGAAGAATTATTTTGAGCATGTTAAAGAAGTTTTAAATAAATCGCGTTAAGAAAGTTTTTACTAACGTTGTTGCATCTCATGTTCAGGATGTAATTTTATGTACCTAATTTAAAAATAAACTAGACTTATCAATATTTTGGGATGTATTAAGTGTAATTTTATGTAATAAATCATGCATTAATTTGTAATAAAGAACAAGGTTGTTATATTCTTACACTCTTAGAGAAAACCCATAGTTCTTCAACTATGGGATATTCAGAAACTATTATCGAGTGTTCCCATCACCCCAGGTCTAGTTCCATTAGTGTGGTAGTAAAGGAAATATCTAATAGTTTTATAGTAGAGTTTGGGCTAGGAGGGAGAGGCATCCATGAAAAGGGAACCAAAGGTCAGGCCAAGGCTCTCAGTAGCATACCAGAAATATCCATGATCCTCAGAGACAGGTTCATAAGGCTGAGACTGGTCATGTTTATGTCATGGATTAGGATCTAGTAGATAGTGGATAGGGACCATGTACAATTATATGTATATTCATGATTCCATCCAGTCTATTTACTACTTTATTCAATACCGATGCATTCTGTTCCTTTTTAAATTTGTATGTATTTTTTGGAATTAACTTAATAATTAAGTTATCTTATGAGTTAGTCTCCCTAAAAACACCTTTGGAAAAAAAATTGGATCATATCATATGATTCCTAGATTTCACTATAGTTCTCACTATTTATAGACATCTATGGGAGTTTATGATATTGGAGATGATGAAATTTGATGTGATAATCAACAAGGATTGACATAATAGCTTCTGATCTCACATAGAATACCACTGGAGGTGAGTGTAAATCACTTCAAAAAAGGGGGAGAAGTTCATGATGACTAAAGAGTGGGAAAATAGAGCAGGTAGAGTTGTAAAAGACTTGATTTATCTTGGTACAATTACAACATTGATAGTGTGATTGGCTATTTCAGCAAGATATTTAAAAGAACCATTATCTTATCCTCCTATCATAGATCTCCATCAGGATTTATTTCTAGATGATTTCTCAAGACTACCCCATGATAAAATAGTTGAATTTGAGTTAGAGATAATATTGGATGTGCAAAAAATTTCAATACACCAATATCATATATAATCGACCAAATTGAAGGAACTTAAGGTGTAGTTGGAAGACCTGGAGAGTAAGGGATTTATAAAGAAAAGCACTTCACCATGAGGTTCACTGATATTATTCTATAAGAAGACTAATGTAAGTATTTGACTCTACATTAATTTCTAGAAGCTAAACTAGTTAATAATGAAGAACTGATATGACTTACCCATGATTATTGACATCTTTGATGAGTTATGGGGATCCTAGTGGTTCTCCAAGATATATCTTCGATCAAGATATCATTAACTATGATTTAGAGAGGAGGACATACCAAATATGACATTTCGAAGAAGGTATGGGTTTTATGAGTACTTGGTGATGCTTTTTGGGTTGATGAACACACAGAAAGTGTTCATGGACCTCATGGAACAGATTTTACATCTATACTTAGAATTTTTCATCATAGTGTTCATTAATGACATCCTCATCTACTACCCAACATTTGAGAAACAAGCTTTCCACCTAGATATAATATTGATTATACTTCTAGAAAGATGGATTTACACCAAGTTGTTAAGGTGCGACATTTAGAATATATAGGTTATGTTCTGAGGACATGTGGTGTATGAGATGATTATATCCATGAACTTAGAAAATGTTAAGAAATTAATTTCTAAGACCTTCCTCGGAACATTTTATATATCAGGTGATTTCTAGGTTTTGTAGGATATTATCAATAGTTTATCTTGGAATTATTCTGAATATCTGAAAATTTGATAGTTCTATAAAATAATAAAGTGAATTTACATTGGTTGGATTAATGCAAAGAGGTGTTCCTTGAGATAAAGAGAAGATTGAGGATTACTCTAGTACTAATAATCCATGAGCCTGTGATTTTTTATGTAGTATAATGTGATGAATTAAGTGTTAGATTGGGAGAATTAATGATATAGTGGGAGTAGGTAGTAACCTATGGGTCTCTTTATCTATGACTCCATGAGAGGAACTACCCTACACATGATTTGGATCCATTAGTTTTGGTCTATGCATTGAAATGATGGTGACACTATCTCTTCAGTGAGATATTTTTTATGTACCTAGACCATAATACCCTTTGGTATATCTTCATAAAGTGGGACCTGAACCTGATATACAGGGTTTGGGATGATTATCTGAAAACATTTGGATTTGATGTGGTTTGTGAAAATGAGAAGGGTAACATTTTTGTTGATTATCTTAGTTGTAAGATGCAAGATGAGTGGGAGGATGGTGAGTGACCTTCTGAGGAGGAGTGATGCTTGATAAGACTATTGGATAATTAGTGGATGGATGCCTTATAAGATCTGGTATTTATGACTTATGATCCGTTGATAGTCACATATTCTCTTGTGGGCTGGGTAAAAACTGGAAAGGATTTGGACTCAGAGCGTGCTGTAATGAGGGCACAATTAGCTGGTGGTGATCTGATACTTGGATGGACCTTGAGTGACAATGATGGATATTGGAATGCGATAGAGTAGTAGTCCATTATTCAATATTGTGATGACTAATTTGGGTAATACATATTAACAAGACGAAGATTCATCCTGAATTTAGACACCAGTTCTGGTGGTCGGTGATGAAAAGGGATATTGCTAATCTTGTCTCTAGATTCCTAACCTGTCAGAGAGTGACAGACAAGAACCATAGACCTGAATGTTAACTTAATCCCCCTATTATACCCATGTGTAATTGGGAAGATTTCATGATTGAATTTTTTATGGGGTTACTCAGGACCCTAAGGAGCTGTGATGCAATGAGGGTGATTATTGATCAGTTAAAATAGACTTCCCATTTATTTCTGACCAGAGACACTCACTCAATGGAGGAGATGGGGATTCTCTAAATAAATTATATTTCAAGCCTAAATAGATTTTACTTGATAATTGTTTTGTGAAAATATGAAAATTTTACCTTTCAGTTTATTAGAGATTGTAAAATGTCCTAGAAACTAAACTAATATTGAGTATGACGTACCATCCTCAAATAGATGAATATTCCAAGAAGAATATACACATATTGTCGGACATTCTTTAAGCTTGTGTCTTGGACTTAGGTGGATCATGGGATGATCAATTATCATTGGTTGAGTTTTTTTGTAATAACAGTTACCAAATTTTGATTCAAATGGCACATTATGAGGCTCTGTATGGGAGGCTGTGTCACTCACCACTCTGTTGGCACGAGGTGGGTGAGGCAGCTATTTTGGCCCCCAACATTGTATAAGAGACCCCTAAGAGATTAAAAATGATACAATAAAGGATGATCACTACCTAGTTTAGACATATATATTATCTCAACATTAGGAGACCTTTGGAGTTTTCTACAGGTGATCATGTTTTCTTGAAAGTTACTCCTCAATAGGGCATTGATGCCTGAGGAATCAGGGTAAGATAACAGCACATTTTTTGGGAACCTTTGAGATCACCATGAAGATAATGGTAGTGGGGTACCATATAGATATTACTTCTTGATATTTATTTATACACAATGTGTTTCATGTGTCAAAACTATGAAGGTACATACCCTACCCTACAATGTTATCAATTGTGAAGATGTTGAGATAGCGTATGACACATCATACGCGGAGCATCCAATTTAGATCATAGATTGGAGAGAGAGAGAGTTATTGAAGGGAATATGGAGACACTTATTCATATTTGGTGGTATCATGGAAAAATATTTAAGGAGACATTGGAGAAACATGATGACGTTGGAGCTTAGTGGCCTATGTTTTTCAAGAAGGACCCCTAGATACACTTATTGAGGGTGAGAAGTCTTTCAAGGGGGAGAATTATAAATCCCTAAATATTTTTTTATTTAATAAATGAATTTTTTCCTCTATTAAAAAATGTTTAAACTTGTATAATTTTGACTTGGGGTCTTAGAGATGCTAAAAGGAGTGTTTTGTTAAGTATACTACCAAAAACAAATTGATGGTTCATAGCGCATGCGACTACACCATAAGGAAGACAATAACACCGTAATGAAAATTGTTATTACATATACATTTGTTAATCCAATGTCACACTATAATAAGAAGTTATTTTAAATAGTGAGGATATTCTGATAAAGGCTACACCTTGGAGTTACAGACCATGTCGTAGTGCTCCACCCATGTCTGTTATGGAAGTGGTCTTTGGGTCTTCACTCATATGGATTTAAATTCATTGAATACATTTAATACATGAATTAAATTTTGGGGTTTTATGAGGGATTTATAGATGATTAATATATGGATGTAACATCCCAAGGTTACATATATCCTTCTACCCCAGTGTTCAGCATCCCCTAAAGAGAAGCCTCAAAATCTACAGATGCACCCCATGCTATAGACAACCACTTACACCAAAAAGGAGTGCAACTCAACTTGGAAATATTCCACATGTCATCCCTTTTTTCTAAAAATGTCTAGTATTGTACCCTTTCATGCCACATCCATTAACCTATGACATGGTGGTCCTCTTCCAGCATCCCTTACATCGTAACTTGTTTCCTACATTGTGGTGACCTTCTAACAACCAATGCGAAGGTGAGTTTTTGACCCCATTTGTCTCACCTCTCCTAAAATTTCTCTAGAAACCTTTTAATGATCATTTTTAGGTATTTGGAGTCATTATAATATGATCATACTCCATTTAGAGTAAAGACATGGGTAGGGTGATGAAAACCCTGGCAAACCCCAATGTCAACTTGGAAAACTATAAGGTAAGAAGTTCCATACCTTCTTGGACTCTCATTAATACTTGTTTCCATGATATTTATCTATTTTTTTCATTTTGAAACCATGTTTGATTATGATCTCATGTGTTTTTGTATCTATCCAATGATATCTTTATGATATGTGACTCATATGAGTGATATTAGACTAGCATGTTTCCATACTGATTATTTTCACATGATGTTTTGTTTTCTACTATACACTCATGGTGCTATACTATACCTACTTGTGTGATCACCCTATATGTATATTACTGATTACATAGAGGTTGTGATTTCTACCTGATACATATAAATATTCATGACATGTTCATCCCTTATAGGTAGAGTGTGCTTGTTTATGATGATGACAATGAGGTACCTGAACATAAGGTGGAGGTACAAGGTTGACATGGGGCTGTGTTGAGGGTGTACCCATGGTAGAATTTATTTTCCAAGTTCCTTTCACCACCTAGAATCATATTCAATATACGTTACTCTATATATGAGGATAACAAGTGACATGATCCTCATGATGGATAGATGTTACAGGGTATCATCTCCAGGACATCTTGAGGATTCCATACATGAACTGGTTTGGTTATTACCAACTTATTCCATTATCTTCCAACATGAAGGTAAAGTAATTATGAATGGGGATTTTGGATGAATTAATTAGTGCATGACTGATCAATTTTGATTGTTTGTTTATTACACATTTATTATCTTTATTATAATAGACTTGTTATACTTTCCCACATAAAGTAAGGATAAATTTGAGGTGTCCTACTGAGTCTTTTACTAAAACCCTACTATGGATTTTTTTTGCAATTTTAGTTTTTATAAGGGATCCAAAAAAGGGAAAGTTCCCTATGGTCGATGGATGATCAGGTGGATCATGAATCCGAAGAGGACCAGGACAAACATTGGAGGACTCCATAGTTCTTTTACTTATTTATCTACATTCGTTACTCTAGAAAACTCTCCACATTGAGAGGTCTTATTTATAATCCATGTATTCCATATTTATTATTCCTCATGATTAATATAATGATTAATATTTATTAATACATTATTATCTATTACTCTTGTGCAATGACATGATACAAAGTGTATTGTCTCCCCATTGTCAGACTTAGACCCTACTATTAGTCAGTATCCTCTTGCATATAGGGATGACCGTATGAGGTCATGTAACACTTATCTCGGACCTGGTGGTTCAGGTTAGTGGATTTAACATATATATCATCAAGTTTTACAAAAATACATCAAATTACGTGACTCATGATACACATTAATAATAAATATTAATGTCTAAGGATCATTTCACACACTCAAAATTATGAATATCCAATGACAAGTAATCATGTAGAATTACTATTGGTGGATCTATGCTCATAATTTCATATCTTGAATATTACTATGTGATAAATTAATGAGATGAAGTCTCATCCACTAATGAGTACTTTCACATGAAAATCTACACAATATTTTCCCATTTTATTACTTTATAGAACCATATGACTTTGTTTAAGAATATAATTATATAATTTCAAGGTTCTCATCATAGAAGGGAAATACTTATGACATTTTAAATGTGATAGATACTCTAGTATGTTATAACATTAAATTTACATAGAATAGAAATCAATATGTAATAAGGTATTAATTAATATTTACATCTCTAAATATATATATGTAATAAAGAGTAAAAAGTAGTTGGTTTTAGACCACTAACTCTAATAGGATCCTATTTGTACTAGATAAAATTGCAAAATACATTTAATCAACTAGCTATCAATTGACGTTAATTCTTATATTGTGATAGGGTTTCTGTTAATGGACCCTTCATGTTTTCTTTCTTGGAAACTCTGTTTACAGTAACATTACCTCTATGAAAAAAAATCTTCAAGAGATGATATTTCTAGAGTATATGAACAATCTATTGATGTGACCTTGTTTACTTTTAAAGATCTAACACTATAGTATTATCATAATAAATCATGACAGATCCTTTACTACTAGGAACTGCATCAAGATCTTGGATGAAGTTGCATATCCAAACTGATTTTTAGTTTCATTAAAAGCTATAACATACTAAAAATCCATTATATAATTGGTGACCATGGATTACTTTAAGCTTTTCCATATCACAATATATCACTTATGAGTGAAGATATAGACTGGTTTTGATTTTATACCTTATTGATATTTTTTGGAACTATCATCAGTATATCCCTCAATGACTACTTTCTTATATCCTCCAAAATCTAGAAAACATAGACTTATTATGAATCAAATACTTAATTATAGAATTGATTTCCATATAATGTTAGTTAATTGATTATTTTTTATATATAATTACCATGGTTATGGTACATGTGACATCTAGACTCATATGTATCATGACATACATGAGTGACCCAATCGCTGACATGTATATGATTCTTACCATCCTCTGTCTCTCCACATGTGTTTGAGGACACATTTTCTTGGAACGATTAATTCCATGTGACATTGAAAAAAATAATCGCTTGGATTGTTCCATATCAAATATGGTCAGTATCTTGTTATTGTATGTACCTTGACTTTATCTAACTAGCCTCTTGGATCTATCATGATGGATCTTGATCCCAATAATATGTACCACTTCACCAAAGTCTTTCACAGAGAAGTATGAGTTGAACCCAAATCATAGTGGTCTATAAGACTGGTATCACATTTCTGATTAGTAATATGTCATCAACATATACTATAAAAAATATTACACTTAACACTAAACCATTTTTAGATACAAGGACCACATTTATTATTTATGAAATCACAATTTATTATGTCTTCATTAAAGTGAATATTCCATGACATCGATGTTTGATTCAATCCATAAATGGATCTCTGCAACTTACATATCTTATTTGAATTATTTGGAGTTATAAACCCTTTTGGTTGTGTCATATATACATATTCCTGAAGGTTCTCATTAAGTAAAGTTGTTTTGACACCTATTTACCAAACCTCATAGTCATTGTGAGTAGCTATGTCAAATATAATTTTTATGGATTTCATCATATAAATTGGTGAAAAGGTTTCATCATAGTATATTCCATAACACTGTTTATACCATTTTGTAACTAGTCATTCCTTATAGGTACTAAATCATCCATTCATGTAAATTTTCTTCTCGAATAAACATTTTCAACCAATAGGTTTTACATCCACTGGAGGATTTACCAGAAACCAAGAATAAATTTATTATATGGGATCCATCTTAAAATTTATGACTTTTTTTTCATTTTGGTAGCTTTAGGGACACTTACTTATTAATGTAGGTTACAGGATCATTATTATCAACTAATAATGAGTCACCATTATTAGTGACTAGAAATCCATTTATTCTAGTTTTTATAACCTCTCTTGTACTTCTATGTAGTACATGTGTCTCTCAAATATCCTCTTTAATGAGTTTTTCATAATATATTCATTTTCAAAATAATTTATATCTTGATCTATGACTTCATCAAAGTCTATCTCACTCAAACCACCTCTTTTAGATATGTGATCCACTTCAAGAAAGGTGGTATGTATATCAACCCCAAATTTATTATATAAAATTTCATAAGGTAATATCCTATAATTTTATTTGGATATCATATAAAGATACACTTAGTGACTTGGGGGTGGTATGTTTTTTAACTGAATATACCTTAAAAAACTCTCTACAACCTCACACCCGTATATATCAAAATATGTTTTTTTATCCTTATGAGAGATGATAAGGAATGTTGTTTTATTATTTATTTAGGACTCAATTTTGTATGTATTCAAATTTCTAAAATTCATATCTCTAAAAGTATAATGTAATACATTTACAATTCATCTTTAATCTCACCATTCCGAATAAGGAGTGGTTCCTCCTTTCACTTAAAACATTCTTTTATGTTGTATAAGGAGTAAGTAAATATAAAATTCCAAACTCCCATAGATAATCAAATAAATATTGGTTGAGATATTATTCACTATTGTATTAGTGGAGTTCCTTTATTTTACTACTATGTTGATTCTAAATTCATTCTTGAATTCCTTGATTTTATCAAAGGAATTAGAATTGTACCATATAAATACTCAAGCCCGACATACACACCCAGTTCATAGGTGTATGTGATAGACATGGGAAGAATCCATTATATGGTGTGTATCCACTGTACATTCCATGTAACCCATACGATTATACAAAGAGTACATGCCAATCCTAGTGATATTCCATGTAATTAATTTAATATAGAATGAAAATTAATTATACCATTAAATAAAATTAAAATGAGTTAGTGTGTTATTAATTGACTTTACACACCCCGGGATATGTTATTAGTAATATTAAATGTTAAATTAATTTCCTCATTAAATTTCAAACAACACACCATGTATGGTAATTAAATTCCATGTACTCTGTATACATTAAAAAGTTCTACACACCATGCAATTTACATGTATCTTTTTATAATTTATTGATAGCACACATAGTGTAATTAAATGAAATGTTGTGTGATTGAATTATAAACAATGATGGACATATCAGTTAGTTCATATAGGTACATTCCATGTTTCCTCCTTGTATACATCATGTATATAATTAATTTTAAATAAAATTAATTAATTTTATTAGTTTAAAATTACAGTGTATGAGAATCTTGAGTATATTTTTGTTGGATATTAAGATAAATTAATGAATAAATTATGTAAGATAATTTATTATTCTAAGCATGTTTTATCTTAATTTTGAATTATTGAAATGACTTTTATTTTATAAAATAAATATTCATTTCATTTGTGTATTATCATGAGCTTTACCGATCAGTTCATTATTTGGATTTATTTTAATTTAATAATTTTATGGTTTTTAAATTTTTATTATTAAATTAAAATGATTTTCTACGATTCATCCCCTCCTCTTATCATGAAATGACCTATATGTATATAATTTCATTTATATAAACCCTATAACGATTATATTACTTCCCCTCACTTGTGTGTGAGTAAAGAATATAT
The DNA here is from genome assembly GCA_963277665.1 of Viscum album. Taxonomy (NCBI): domain Eukaryota; kingdom Viridiplantae; phylum Streptophyta; class Magnoliopsida; order Santalales; family Viscaceae; genus Viscum; species Viscum album. The sequence goes on from OY728148.1 coordinate 1,812,302,480, forward strand.
AAGGATGAATATATTAAGAAATTGGAGGTGGTTAAATAATGATTCTAGGTGAGATCAACCCAGATGATACACAAAATTGAGAAGGAATACTGCAACTCTAGCCAAGAAAAAATCATAGATTTTTCCCTAGGGTAAATAGTTTGTTTATTATTTACTAAAATACAAAACTAGAGTATAAATATCATGATTATGACATATATTTTATTCTTTCTTTTTCATGGTTATTTATTTTATGGATGCTTTATAATGGCCATATAAATAAATGAAGAAAATAACAAGAATGATGAAATGGAATAATATAAATGGATTATGCATAAATATTTTATCAACACATTGTTAATCACTCAAGTAAAACCAAATTAATATTAATAATAATGTTAAAGGATAAAATAAGAAAATTTATTCATAACAAAAAAAATAACACAAAATTAAATATTAAGTTAGATTATGCCTCCCATCGTCTGAATAAGATACCCCTGTATTTAAAGTTTTTATTGTGGCCTTCATTGGGGGAAATTTTAATTATCGAGAAGTCTTAAGAAAGAAAATGGGTTGAATTTAATTATCATAAAGTCTAATTATCATTTTATAAAATCACAAACATGAATATCCATTGACATAAAATATGCGGGATTCATACTAGTGGGCCTATCTTCAGAATCTCCCATATTAGAGATTACTAAGTGTGGACTTCCAGAGATAAAGTATCATCTTATTATGAGTACTCGCACCAGAAAGTTTACATCATATGTGTGCCATCATATAATTTCATATGACTATAGGATTAAGTTTGAGAATATTGTCCTAAAACATCAATGTTCTCATCATTATAGGGAACTATTTATGAACTTTTCATTAAGAAAAATACTCCAAGACATTATTACCTTATAGTTTTACATAATAATGATCATTATGTGATAATATATTAATTAATATTCACTTATTTTAATATATATATATATATATATATGTTATCTAAATTATAAAGTTGTTGGTTGTAGGGAACCAACTACAATAGACTCCCACTTGAACTAGTGCCAATTTATAATGACTTTTTGTCCACTATCTCTCAAATTTTGTTTATGATTATACTAATATAGGTTTTTAGTCAATGGGTCTACCACATTTTCTTCCGTGGAAAATATTATTACTACGATGTCATCTCTTTGAGAAAAATTCCCATAGAGATGATATTTTTTGGATTATGTTCTTTGTCCATTTATGTTACCTGAGATCATTTTAAAGAGATACTAATAAAACATTACGACCTTAGAGTGTGAAAGAGTCTTTACTAATAAGAACCAGGTTAATCCCTTGGATGGAGTTTCATATCAATATAGTTTATTTATCTATATCAAAATATGAAATATGATTGGATAATATAATATAATCACATTCAAAATCAACATATTGGATGGAGTTGGTGTGTAACACCCCAAGGTTATGGAAATAAATATAGAATTCAATTTTATAATCTATCCTCTTCTATGGTTTGAATTTCAAGAACTGTTCATCTAGAGCTGTGCTCAGTAAGTCATTTGGAGTCTGATAGAACAAACTTGTTTTTTTGGTGAATAGTAACATACCCTTATGAATAGTAATATGAATAGTAATATGACCTCATGAATAGTAAATATTATTATTATTTTATTTTCCCACGGCAATAGGATAATGGGATCTTAATTAATTTTCCAATTTCACATAAAACTAGTTGCACTTAAATATTGTTATTTTTCGAATTAACTGTGACCTTATTTAGAAATTAAATTAATAATATTTAGAAAATTATTTTTGAAAAATGGATTTCACTTTTGAATTCTACACGTCGAAAAATAGAAGGGTTAAATTTTTGGTATTTTTCTGAAACTCTTGAATTTTCAGTGAATAGTGAAATAAGATAAAATACCATATAATCAATTTATTAGTAAATATGCACTATTTATGACATCATAAGTGATGCAAGGCCACTTTATTCGAAATAACATGATATTATCACTATTTGGGTCCACTTGTTTTGATATTATTCATAGTCTTGATAAAAATATTATAATAATGACTAAAATAATATAAAAAACCTCCCCTCCTCCACTATAAATACCACCCTCACTCCCCTCTTCCTCCCACACCTCTCAAGCTTTGAACATTGTCTAAATTCTGCCAAATTCCCTCCCCAATCTTCTTCCCCACGTCCTAGAGCTGATGGTCTCACCAAAAGACCAAGACCAAAGCCCTTAAGGAGGATCTCAAGGAGAAGAGATCAAGAGGTAAACATCCTCTTTCATTTTCATTATTTTCTTCCATTTTATGTTATTCTCTTACTTTCCCTTTGTCTTTTGTTGGGATATTTCATTAAATATTTTCCCTTAATGTCCAAAGTTTGTATGATTATTAGATATTCCATTCCTTTCATCAATCTTGTTTTTATGAAATTTTAAGAGACGCCGTTAGGCTGCCGAATTTTTGTAAGAAATGTCTCATGTTTTCTTTATTTCATGATTCCTTTCTCTTCTTTCTTCACCCCATATTATCCAAGAGGAATGAAATCTACAAAATCATATATATTCTGGATGTTGTCATGTTTATGGAATATTACAAATCATTATTCCTCTCCTCTCTCACTTATTTAAAGAATCAAAAAACATTGTCCATTTGTGTCGAATTACCGATATCGTGGACGATGTATTTTCAATTTCCATTAATTCTTTCAAGTATGGTCATGAAACCATTTATATGGTTGAACCAGGTTATGATATATGTTTTATGACTCATATAAGGTTCTGGAATTCTTTTGTACTCATGATTCAAATTTATAAGACTAAATGAGGTTGTAATTATCAAAGAACCACTTAAACGATCTAAACAAACAAAATTAATGTTTTAACTTATTAATCATCATCATATAAAGCATCAAAGTGATAAATGGTAAAATTTATGGTACTGGAAATATTTTAATACTACTCCTTTCCAATTCTGGAGTTTCACTTCCAATCAACAAGAATGATTCATAATGAACCGATCGTGAAAATCACAAAAGAACTCACCCAAAATAATGCAAGGAACAAAATACTAACAAATAAGGGGTGAAATGAGGTTATGAAATGACCATATAATATGTTATAAACATGAACATGTTTCTCTAAAATACTAATAATAGTCTTTTAACCATTATACAGGTGGTTTTAACAAGTTTGAAGTAAGACAAGATTAAGGTAAGGTTTTCTTCATCTCACTTCCATTTTTGTGAGATATTCCGTAATCACTATTTTTACTTTGTATGGTGTATGTATACTGCCAATTATTGTATCATATCATGAATATCTTTATTTTTATGATATTAAATTTATCATTTGTCAATCATTAATTATGGTTCATACAAATCAATTGATTACGAAGTTGGAAGGGGTTCCTCGTCTCACTTTCATTTTTGTGGGATTTTAGTCGTTCGCCGCTTATTTCTTGTATGTGGAATATGTGTACTATCATTTGATATATATAATAACATTATTCTCTTTATATTAATGATATTCAATGATCCAATTGATATTTATTATGTTCTGGTCATATGATTCGACTGATCACATTGTTGTAAGGGAATTCTTAACCCGATTTTCATTCTATGGGTTAACATTCTACTTTGTTAATCATGTGGTATTTGAATTGTTTGTGTGATAAATTATGATTATAATATGTTTAATAATGTGTATTTACAGATTATTTACATATTCCATCCATTCTATTAAGTCTCACTTCAAGTATATGATGTTTATAAGGGCATTTTCTTCTAAAATCCACTTTCAAAATTCTGCTTTACAAGATTCAAAAGCAAGGTTTTTATGCTATTATTTATGATGTATGATTATGTTTTGGTTATTGGGAATTGTTTATGATGAAGGTTGGGACCTATATTTCCCTCCAATGCATTGGGAATGAGTAAGTTGGAGGTCGGCCGTATGGTTACTCCAAGTGTAACTGTGATGGTTACACAAAGTAAGGTAGCCATGAGGGTTACAAATTTTAAGGTAGCCAAGATGGTTACAAGATTATGTAAGTAATGCCCCAAGATACCTCTATGATTATATTTATGGTCTCATGTTTCATGTGGTTATTCGACTAGTAGAATACCCATAATTATGTTTAATTATGGCATTATTTGTTTAGCTCATATTTCTACCATAATATGTTTCAAGTTTATTATTAAAGGCATGTGTTTTCAATTATTCACCATGTCTAATGTTTATATTATCTTACGCTGTATTGCTTACTCTTACTGAGCATTTGAGCTCACCCCTTTATTATGTTTCATTTTCTTAGGATATTAAGAAGTAATTTGTGAATGACTTACAAGTATAATCTAGGAGACGAGATGTTTCTAGTGGTTTTAAAATAGTGTTTTTGTTTCCCTTCATGTTGTAATGATAAACTTATGTATGTATCTTGTTTCCAATAATACTAAACTACTCAGTCCTTCGGGATTCGTATTCCTTGTATGTATTCCAACGTAATCAAATAAGGCACTGGCTCTGGGCAACTGGGGTCGGGTCCTTACAGTTGGTATCAGAGGAAAGTTTAGTAGAAAACTTGGAAACTAGATTTAGAAAACGTAGATTAGGGAACAAAGCCCTAAGATAGTATTTGAGGATAAACGTACAAAAGCTTCCTGGTATTTTGGTAAGGAATATAATATGTTAATCCTTCTAGAAAATACATCCCTGTCTGGATACAAGCAGGTAGAAGCGGCTCTGGCACAGATGTATCTAGGGGTAAAACCCGAAAACACCGCTTTGAGCTAGACTCGAATGGGAACTAGTAAATGACAACGGGCCTTGCTGCACTCTGGGTTACGACACTCCCAGGGGATATGCTTAGGATAATTCATATTTTTTTAATCCATTATAAGGGAGTTAATGTAAATTTTCCTCATAGTATTGGGTTTGAATAACTCTGGAAACCAAAACTGAACAATTATTAACTTGCTTAAACAATACTAAGAGCGTTGTTTTTTATTATTTTCAGATGGAAAATGAAGGTACAAGTCTTTTTTCCCTCCCCACGGAAATCCTCAAAACTATAATTGTGAAGTCATGTACATGAGACTTTGAACCCTTTGGAAACCTTCGACTATCCTACAAGTTTCTTTACAATGTTTCGAACAACTCAAATGTCCTTCGAATCTTTCGGGGATGGGAAGTTGTGTATAACCAAATGGCCAATGCACTGTTCGAGAATTATAAAAAGAAAGGGAAGTACTACGAGGGACTCTTCTTGTGTTTTACTCTAGATAAGAAATGGTTGTCCATCACGGCTTTCGGAGAAGCTGCAAAGGATCTAGACTTCCGCACAGTCTTTATGTACCAAATCCTGAGTTTCAGCATGCTTGGGGACCTCTGCGTTTTTGAATCATTCATCGAATCCTTCAAATATGATGTGGTTCGAAAGATCTTTCGGAACCAAATCCTAGCGGATGTCACATAACTTGATGTTACTCGTTCCTATCTCTGGAAAACAACCTGTATCAAATGAGAGCTTGAGTTTAACCACGATCTAATTTGCCTAGAGTGTATTTGGGAAGAGGTGACCCATGAGCTTTGTTCTGCCCTGGGAGTAGAGTTGAATAAAACCTTCCTCCTTAGGCGGTGGAGGTAGAGGGACATCACCAATGATGTCAAGAAGCCCATACTAATGTTTTGTTAAAGGGATTAAGAGATTGTGTAACGCCCCGAACCCAACTACCCAGAGTCGGTGCATTACTTCATAACATTGGCATGATCACAAAAGATCAAGTCTCGAAAGACCGATTAGTTTAGTAGCCTTGGAAACACTAGATACATTCATAAACATTACATTACATCATAAAAATGAAAACTACAATAACATGGTCTCCCTAGTCCACACTCATATCCTCACTGACTATTCTTGCATGTCAGTCATAATACACTTCTTCACATCCTGGAAAAAATAAAACATTGAAAGGGGTGAGCTCAAATGCTCCGTAAGGATAACAATATAGCGGAAACTTTCATAAGAAAACATAAGCATTTAAGGCAATGTATAACTAAAACAAAAGCCTTATTGAACTTGAAATTCAGCATAATATGGAAAAAGTAAAATAAAATAATTCCATTACTTACTCACATGGATATTCTACTAGACGAATAATCACATGAAATATCAAAAACCACTTTCATAATGAGGGAATGTATAATGCCAGACATTCTGAAACATTTTGTCAAGGCCTCGGCCAAGACGTCTAAAATGATTAAGGCCTCAGCCAAAACCATAAATCAAATTGGGAAAGGGCCTCGGCCAATTCCACGTCTAGTTGTCTCATGAGACCGACCGATGCATCGAGGAGCTATAGTGGGATCCACCCATCACTTATTAAGTCCAATACATTGCTCATATGAATAGGCTTAAACATAACACAAATATTCGTATTAAAACTAGCATAAAAAATTTCAACAATTTCTCCATAAACTATGGATGGTATAAAAATAACACATCCACAGTCAAATATTTCACAAAATGTTCAATGGAAGTTTTGTATCATAAATCAATTTCAATTAAACTTAAAACCCATCAAAGGATGTTGACATGGATGAAATCAAAGCTATTTGAGAGAAATATCTCTCTTTTTTGAAATCATTTAAAAGTCCCATAATTATAAAATAATACATTTACCTTGAAAATATTTTTATAAGCTTGTAAGGGAAGCTTCGACGAAGTTATAATGGCGGAAAATAGCCGCACCCGCCGTATAAGTTAAAAAAACATTCTTACCTTAAATTTGTCAAAAAGGTCAAAAAGTACATTGTTTGGAAAACGGCGGTAAGATTCCTTTCAAAAACGTATAAGGGTATAAATGACTTTAACCCATTTTCCATTTAATAGTAAAAATGTTTTGAAAGACATTTTTAAGAAACATGGATGTGGATGATAACGAGGTCCCAGTAGATAATTATGTATAAACAACCTTGGATAATGAAGAGGTTGTGAAGTAAACCCTTACCTTGTACTTTTCCTTGGTTGGGGTAGGTTATCCTCCTGTATAATGGTGAAATAATTGTTATTAAATTATACAAGAATCATATACATTCATATGATATCATATATGATCTTTTAACATTGCTTCGTTAACAATATCTTAGATTTATCGTTGTTTCGGGTTTTAACTTACTCGTTTTCTTTTATATGTTTTGTTACGTAAGTCGTGTTTTTCATGGATAGGTTGTATCTTATTCATATCCAGAATGATATCATGTCCTTAAACATTATTTTTAAATCATAAAATGATAATTATACTTGAATGGATACTACGGAGAATGAATCTCATCGCGTTCGTGGAGACGGTAGTCCGTACGTACGCACGAGCGACAATATCATTATTTTGATATTAAAATAATATATAATTGGATAGTATATCTTATATACAGAATCATTATCATGTTATATTTATTATTTACATGAATTAAATATCATTATTATACCCATCTAAATAATAATATATTGAATAACAATTACACCACGACGTGGAGACGGTAAGCCGTACATACGCACGTATGGTGACATGTCATTCAAATGATGGGTAGAATACTGAATATGGTTGTTCCATATTTATAATAATATCACAGTATATAGAATATACTAGATTTATAATTTTAGAATTGAAATAATAAACAAAGAGGGAGTGGAAGAAGAAAGAAACTTGAAAGAGGGTGATGAAAATGTTACCTCTTCTTCGGGTTCTTCTTTTGATTTGATCAAAAGGACTCTTTAGGATGGCTTTTGACTAAAGTAAACCTTCTAGGATGAAGGGAGAGAAGTTGGTAGAGTATTTGGGCAGAGTTTGGCCGAACCAAAAGGCTTGAAAGTGTGAATAAGGTGGTAGAGGTGAGGGCCTTTTATAAGAGGAGAGGAGGGGCTCTTTTGGAAAGATTGAATTGTTACATTATTATACAATACTTTTCGGATTCTAAAGGTCCCACACTTATATAATTAATGGATAAGGTGATAAGGGTTAGAAATATACCCATCCAATAGTCTTTGGACAAGTGTAAGCCTTGGAGTTTACATTATCTTTTCATTTTATTAAAATCGTTAAATAATGAGGTCATCACTGCATCATAATGATGTCATAAATAATTTAATTTATTTAATGTCTAAAAATTATAAAAAAATACTATGATTTAGGAAATATTTTTATATTTCTAATGAATATTTATAGTCAAAATTTGGACTTGTGTAACCCCACTTAAAAACTGTTTTAGTAAAACAACTCATGTTTGTGTCAATTTAATTTTGACATTAAATAAATATATATTAATGTCATTTTCCAACCAAAGTGGCTCCATGGGGTCCCCAAGTTGACCCATGTGTTGTCTTGGTCGGCCATGACTCATCCAATAGGATTAGGACAAGTTTCAAGCTCATCTCATATTATTAAAACATTATTTTTACCTTAAACTACACTAATTACCTCTAATCGCGATTAAGAACTTAAAAGTTACTATTCACCAAAAAATTATTTTAATCTCATTGAACCACATTTTACTCCTTAATGAAAACCATGTATGTCGGATTTTTGAAAATAAAATCACAGAAGTGGTAATATTTCATTTTAACGAAAAATTAGTTTTTAACAACCACTTAGTGGTTTCACTATTCATCAAAAATTGAATTTTTTCAAAATAAGGCCAAAATTTCACCCTAAGCTATAATTGATATTCCGAATTCAAAAATGATTTCTATTTTACAAAATTACAAACATATAAGTTTCATTAATTAATTTTATAATTAATTCCCGCTGTTACAACAAATAGCGTGTTTTTAAGAAACAATTTATATCAAAAGATTAGCAATTGTTTATGTCCAATTTCAATGTTAAATTAATTATAATGACCACCATTGGATAAAATGGTAAAAATATATTCTAATTATACTTTAAAACCACTAAATAGTATAATTTATCACTATAAATTATTTTGATTAAAAAAAGTTGTTTTTAAGTATTTTTTACTATTCATAAAAATTTAGAAGTTCTCAGAAAAATACCAAAAATTCAACATAGGCTAATTTCGATATTCCGAATCCAAAAATGAAGTCCATTTTGATAAATAAACTTTATAAAATTTCAAAAAGTAGGTATTAATATTCACAACGGCTAGTTTAATTAGTTGTGGTGTGTGTTAGAGCTCGAGTTTGCGTACAACACACGCTATTGCATTATTCGAAGGGAAACGTACCGTGGAAGCTTGGGGTGTTACATTCTCCCCTCCTTCAAATAATTGCGTCCTTGCAATTTCTAGGGTATTACTGCATAAAAAGACTCGGGTGGTTCTTCATCATAAGTTCCTCAGGTTCCCACATTGCCTCTTCCATTTTATGATTTCTCCATAAAACCTTTACCAGAGGAGTCGTCCGGTTTCTCAGCACCTGCTCCCTCACATCAAGAATCCTGATGGGCTCTTCGCAATAAGATAGATCAGGTTTCAGTTCTAATTCCTCATAGGTAAGTACATGTGTTGATTCGGGCATGTATTTTCTCAATAGCGATATGTGGAAAACATCGTGAACTTTGGAGAGATTTGGCGGCATCGCCAAACGATAAGCTACAGCCCCAATACGATCTAGAATTTCGAAAGGTCCAATGTACCTGGGACTCAACTTACCCTTCTTACCAAAACGTATAACTCCCTTCCATGGAGATACCTTTAGGAAAACATGATCTCCCACCTGAAATTCCAAAACCTTTCTTCTGTTATCGGCACATCTCTTCTGCCTACTTTGAGCTGATTTGATATGGTTTTGGATTACCTTCACCTTTTCCATTGTTTCTTCCACCAGTTCTAGTCCCACAAGTTTTCTTTCACCAACATCATCCCAACAGGTTGATGTATGACATCTCTTTCCTTATAACGCTTCATAAGGTGCCATCTGAATGCTTGAATGGAAGCTATTGTTATAGGAAAATTCTACCAGTGGTAAATATTGATCCCACATACCCTGAAAGTCAAGAGAGCATGATCTCAACATGTATTCTAAGGTTCGAATAGTCCGTTCTGATTGTCCATCTGTTTGAGGGTGATAGGCAGTACTCAAACGAAGTTCAGTATCCACGGCCTTTTGAAGACTTTTCCAAAATCTTGAAGTAAAATGAGGATCACGATCAGAAACAATCGATATGGGTACTCCCTGAAGTCTTACAACTTCATTAATATATAGTCTTGCTAGACGTTCAAGTGGTAGATCCTCCCGTATAGCCAGAAAATGTGCTGACTTAGTAAGACGATCAACAATGACCCATATTGCATCATTCCTTCTAGGAGTCTTTGGTAGTCCCATGACAAAGTCCATTGTAATATTATCCCATTTCCAATCAGGTGTGGGAAGAGGTTGCAATACTCCACCAGGATGTTGTCTTCCAGCTTTCACTTGTTGACAAACCATACACCTCGACACAAAATCAGCAATCTCCCTCTTCATATTGTCCCACCAAAAATGTTCCTTCAAATCTCTATACATTTTGGTGCTCCCAGGGTGTATAGAGAAATTGGAACTATGAGCATCATCCAGAAATTCCCTTTTTAGATCAGGTATATCGGGAACACAAAGTCTCTTCCCAAATTTCAAAATTCCATCCTTATACACAAAGTCCCTCAATCTTCCATCATTCACGTCTTTAATCTTCTTCTGAAATTATTCATCATTGGTCTGAGAACTCTTAATCCTTTCTAGTAATGATGGTTTAGCAACCATTTGAAAAAGAATTGATGTTTCACCTTCCCTAGTTATTCCCATGTCCATCTTCACTAGATCCATGAAAATTGGATCCCTTTCAATTCTCATCACATTCAAAACTCCATGGTCTTTTCTACTCAAAGCATCTACCACCTTGTTTGCCTTCCCTGAGTGGTAATGTATCATGCAATCATAATCCTTGAGTAGTTCAAGACATCGCCTTTGCCTCATGTTGAGTTCTTTTTGTGAGAAAATATACTTCAAACTCTTGTGATCGGTATAAATCTCACATTTTTTACCATAGAGGTAATGTCTCCATATCTTTAAAGCAAATATCACAGCTGCTAACTCAAGTTCATGAGTAGGATAGTTTTGCTAATGAATTTTTAACTGTCGTGATGCATAGGCAATAACCTTACCATTCTGCATAAGGACACAACCAAGTCCTTTCTTCGATGCATCACTATAAATAACAAACCCATCATTCCCCGATGGTAGAGTCAATACAGGGGCTTTGACTAATCTTATCTTCAGTTCTTCAAAACATTCTTCACACTCTTTTTTCCAGACAAATTTAATCCCTTTACGTGTGAGCTTTGTCAATGGGTTAGCCAATCTGGCAAAATTCTGGACGAAACATCGATAATAACCTGCTAAACCAATAAAACTGCGTACCTCAGTTATACTTGTCGGTGCTGGCCATTCTTGGATTGCCTTGGTTTTAGAAGGATCAACGGAAATTCCATCCTTAGAGACAATATGACCAAGAAAAGAAATCTCCTAAAGCCAGAATTCACACTTGCTAAATTTCCCATATAATTCATGTCTTCTAAGAGTCTTCAGGATAATGCGTAAGTGATTTTCATGATCTTCGTGGCTTTTGGAGTATACCAAGATATCATCAATAAATACCACTACAAAGTCATCAAGATATTCCTTGAAAACTCTATTCATTAGATCCATGAAAATAGAGGGTGCATTAGTCAATCCAAAAGGCATTACTGTAAACTCGTAATGCCCGTACCTTGTTCGAAATGCTGTCTTTGGAACGTCTTCCTTCTTCACACACAACTGATGGTATCCAGACCGAAGGTCAATCTTTGAAAAGTATTGAGCTCCATGCAGTTGGTCAAAAAAATAATCAATGCGAGGTAGGGGATACTTTTTCTTTATTGTTATAGCATTGATCTCCCTATAGTCGATGCACAACCTCATAGATCCATCTTTCTTCTTAACAAAAAGAACAGGGGCTCCCCAAGGAGAAAAACTAGGGCGAATAAATCCCTTATTACTCAATTCCTCAAGTTGTTTCTTTAGTTCAACTAATTCCACAGTGTCCATTCTATAAGGGGTCTTCGATATGGGCCTTGATCCAGGAATTAAATCAATGGAAAACTCAACTTCTCGTTCTGGAGGATGTCCAGGTAAATCTTCCAGAAACACATCAACATATTCTCTCACAATAGGTACATCCTCTATTTGAATATTCCTTTCCTCACCCTCAATAATTTCCTTCTCTTCCTCCCCAATAATTGAATTTAGATGAGCTACTGGGGGTGGATCTAGATAAGAATTATGTGGCGACGATTCTGCTCTAAAGATAAGGTGTTCCTTATCATCATCATCAAGAATCGTAACCTCTTTCCTCTTACAATAAAGTTTTGCATCATGGTCCGAAAGCCAATCCATACCGAGGATTATATCAAATTCAATCATGGGTATGTCGATGAGATCAGCAGGTAAATAACATTTAGGTGCTCTAATGGGAACTAATCGACAAAACCTTGTTGCAACAATACTTCCCTTAGGGGTTTTGACCGACAACTCCCTTGTAAAATCAAATTGGAAATATCTAATTTTCTTAGCAAACTGGGAAGATATGAAACAATGCGATGATCCAGAATCAAATAATGCATTTGCTAAACTTGAGGAAACCATTAAATTACCTGCCACCACGTCTTTCAGAGCTTCCACCTCAGCAGTAGTGATAGCATAAGCCTGGCCTTGATCCCTTGGCCTCTTCTGAGGTAAGTTCCCCTGATGCTTAGGACATTCATTTGCATAATGTCCCTTCTCTCTACAATTATAGAATTCCACGTTGACAGCCGCTTTCTTTCCCTTGCATTCATGAGCTTGGTGGCCTTTTTCACCACACTTGTAACATACTCCTTTTCCTTTTAGACAGGCACCAGGGTGCTTACTACCACAATTATCACAGAGTGGAAATTCATTTCTACCCTTCTTCCCTGTTTCCTTATTTCCTTTCCCAGAGTTTTCAGCAGATCTCTTCTTATCTTGCTTTGATTTAAAGTCATAAGACTTAGAAAATTCCTTTTCCGTCTTGATAGCGCACGAGATGATACCTTCGTATGAAGAGAAGGTTTGTGATACTAAAGCTCGATGGAGAAATGGTTTTAACCCATCAAAGAAACGATCAGTCTTACTTCTTGGGTTACGTATGTAATCTGCAGCATACCTCGCTAACCTTGTAAAGTTATCCTCATACTTTGCGACATTCTCATCCTCCTTCTGCCTCAGACTCAGAAATTGCCTTTCCATATCCGCTCGATGGTATCGAGGAAAGTATTTTTCTAAGAACAGCTCTTTGAACTCCTTCTATTACATGTTTGTTAATTCATCATCTTCCTTTGTGTTTTGAATTAGTGACCACTATTGATCGACATCTCCAGTGAGGCGGTAAACTGCCATGACAACTTTCTCCCTGTCACTACTCCCCAAGGTTTGGAATATTGTCTCTAAGGAATTTATCCATTGATCAGATACTATAGGATTTGTACTCCCATTGAAGGTTGGTGGTTGTTTCCTCATGAAACGGTCTAGCATTGATCCTCCACGTTGCGGATCAGGGTGCTCCATACGAGTAAGGTTTTTATTCATAACCTGCGTGAGTTGTCCCAGTACGGTGAGAAGCTGATCAGCACCAGTTGTATCACTAGCTCCACCATAATTATCTTGAGCAGGAGGGCAATCCCTACACGGAGTGCGTGCATTGATACGGTTTCCATTCCTTCCACTAGGCGCCATTTCTAAATAATGGCATAAACTGGATTAGTTTATGAATCAAAACACATAATTCCATACTTGTAAAACACTTAACATAAATTGAACTAATTATGGATATAATCCATAATTATAAAAATGTTTTCTTTGAGGAAGTATATACTCGTAACCCTTCATAGTGTTTTGTAAAGAAAATAGGAATTATACTAAGCATATCCCCTGGGAGTGTCGTAACCAAGAGTGCAGCAAGGCCCGTTGTCGTGCACCAGTTCCCGTTCGAGTCTAGCTCAAAGCGGTGTTTTCGGGTTTTACCCCTAGGTACATCTGTTCCAGAGCCACCTCTACCTGCTCGTATCCAGACATGGATGTATTTCTTGGAAAAATCACAAAGTCTCTACAATACCAAAATTTTCAGGAAGTTCTTCTATACCAATCCTCAAAGTTCATCTTAGGTCTACGTGCTCTAATCAGAGTTTGTCTAAATCTAGCTTCCAAGGATAGTACTAAAATGCCTCTGATACCAACTGTAACGCCCCGACCCCAGCTACCCAGAGTCGGTGCATTACTTCGTAACATTGGCATGATCACAAAAGATCAAATCTCGAAAGACCGATTAGTTTAGTAGCCTTGGAAACACTAGATACATTCATAAACATTACATTACATCATAAAAATGAAAACTACAATAACATGGTCTCCCTAGTCCACACTCATATCCTCAATGACTATTCTTGCATGTCAGTCATAATACACTTCTTCACATCCTGGGAAAAATAAAACATTGAAAGGGGTGAGCTCAAATGCTCCGTAAGGATAACAATATAGCGGAAACTTTCATAAGAAAACATAAGCATTTAAGGCAATGTATAACTAAAACAAAAGCCTTATTGAACTTGAACTTCATCATAATATGGAAAAAGTAAAATAAAATAATGCCATTACTTACTCACATGGATATTCTACTAGACGAATAATCACATGAAATATCAATAACCACTTTCATAATGAGGTAATGTATAATGCCAGACATTCTGAAACATTTTGTCATGGCCTCGGCCAAGACGTCTAAAATGATTAAGGCCTCAGCCAAAACCATAAATCAAATTGGGAAAGGGCCTCGGCCAATTCCACGTCTAGTTGTCTCATGAGACCTACCGATGCATCGAGGAGCTATAGTGGGCTCCACCCATCACTTATTAAGTCCAATACATTCCTCATATGAATAGGCTTAAACATAACATAAATATTCGTATTAAAACTAGCATACGAAATGTCAACAATTTCTCCATAAACTATGGATGGTATAAAAATAACACATCCACAGTCAAATATTTCACAAAATGTTCAATGGAAGTTTTGTATCATAAATCAATTTCAATTAAACTTAAAACCCATCAAAGGATGTTGACATGGATGAAATCAAAGCTATTTGAGAGAAATATCTCTCTTTTTTGAAATCATTTAAAAGGCCCATAATTATAAAATAATAAATTTACCTTGAAAATATTCTTATAATCTTGTAAGGGAAGCTTCGACGAAGTTATAAAGGCGGAAAATAGCCGCACCCGCCGTATAAGTTAAAAAAACATTCTTACCTTAAATTTGTCAAAAAGGTCAAAAAGTACATTGTTTGGAAAACGTCGGTAAGATTCCTTTGAAAAACGTATAAGGTTATAAATGACTTTAACCCATTTTCCATTTAATAGTAAAAATGTTTTGAAAGACATTTTTAAGAAACATGGATATGGATGATAACGAGGTCCCAGTAGATAATTATGTATAAACAACCTTGGATAATGAAGAGGTTGTGAAGTAAACCCTTACCTTGTACTTTTCCTTGGTTGGGGTAGGTTAACCTCCTATATAATGGTGAAATAATTGTTATTAAATTATACCAGAATCATATACATTCATATGATATCATATATGATCTTTTAACATTGCTTCGTTAACAATATCTTAGATTTATCGTTGTTTCGGGTGTTAACTTACTCGTTTTCTTTTATATGTTTTGTTACTAAGTCGTGTTTTTCATGGATAGGTTGTATCTTATTCATATCCAGAATGATATCATGTCCTTAAACATTATTTTTAAATCATCAAATGATAATTATACTTGAATGGATACGACGGAGAATGAATCTCATCGCGTTCGTGGAGACGGTAGTCCGTACGTACGCACGAGCGACAATATCATTATTTTGATATTAAAATAATATATAATTGGATAGTATATCTTATATACAGAATCATTATCATGTTATATTTATTATTTACATGAATTACATATCATTATTATACCCATCTAAATAATAATATATTGAATAACAATTACACCACGACGTGGAGACGGTAAGCCGTACGTACGCACGTATGGTGACATGTCATTAAAATGATGGGTAGAATACTGAATATGGTTGTTCCATATTTATAATAACATCAAAGTATATAGAATATACTGGAGTTATAATTTTAGAATTGAAATAATAAACAAAGAGGGAGTGGAAGAAGAAAGAAACTTGAAAGAGGGTGATGAAAATGTTACCTCTTCTTCGGGTTCTTCTTTTGATTTGATCAAAAGGACTCCTTAGGATGGATTCTGACTAAAGTAAAGCTTCTAGGATGAAGGGAGAGAAGTTAGGAGAGTATTTGGGCAGAGGTTTTCTGAACCAAAAGGCTTGAAAGTGTGAATAAGGTGGTAGAGGTGGGGGCCTTTTATAAGAGGAGAGGAGGGGCTCTTTTGGAAAGATTGAAGTGTTACATTATTATACAATGATTTTCGGATTCTAAAGGTCCCACACTTATATAATTCATGTATAAGGTGATAATATTTCTAAATCTACCCATCCAATAGTCTTTTGACAAGTGTAAGCCTTGGATTTTACATTATCTTTCCATTTTATTAAAATCGTTAAATAATGAGGTGATCACTGCATCATAATGATGTCATAAATAATTTAATTTATTTAATGTCTAAAAATTATAAAAAAATAATATGATTTAGGAAATCTTTTTATCTTTCTAACGAATATTTATAGTCAAAATTGGGACTTGTGTAACCCCACTTAAAAACTGTTTTAGTAAAACAACTCATGTTTGTGTCAATTTAATTTTAACATTAAATAAATATATATTAATGTCATTTTCCAACCAAAGTGACTCCATGGGAACCCAAAGTTGACCCATGGGTTGTCTTGGTCGGCCATGACTCATCCAATAGGATTAGGACAAGTGTCAAGCTCATCTCATATTATTAAAACATTATTTTTACCTTAAACTACACTAATTACCTCTAATCGCGATTAAGAACTTAAAAGTTACTATTCACCAAAAAATTATTTTAATCTCATTGAACCACATTTTACTCCTTAATGACAACCATGTATGTCGGATTTTTGAAAATCAAATCACATAAGTGGTAATATTTCATTTTAACGAAAAATCAGTTTTTAACAACCACTTAGTGGTTTCACTATTCATCAAAAATTGAAGTTTTTCAGAATAAGGCCAAAATTTCACCCTAAGCTATAATTGATATTCCGAATTCAAAAATGATGTCTATTTTACCAAATTCCAAACATATAAGTTGCATTAATTAATTTTATAATTAATTCCCGCTGTTACAACAAATAGCATGTTTTTAAGAAACAATTTATATCAAAAGATTGACAATTGTTTATGTCCAATTTCAATGTTAAATTAATTCTAATGACCACCATTGGATAAAATGGTAAAAATATATTCTAATTATACTTTAAAACCACTAAATAGTATAATTTATCACTATAAATTATTTTGATTAAAAAAAGTTGTTTTTAAGTATTTTTCACTATTCATAAAAATTTAGAAGTTCTCAGAAAAATACCAAAAATTCAACATAGGCTAATTTCGATATTCCGAATCCAAAAATGAAGTCCATTTTGATAAATACAATTTATAAAATTTCAAAAAGTAGGTATTACTATTCACAACGGCTAGTTTAATTAGTTGTGGTGTGTGTTAGAGCTCGAGGTTGCGTACAACACACGCTATTACATTATTCGAAGGGAAACGTACCATGGAAGCTTGGGGTGTTACAGATTGTGTAATTTCTTGAGTTTTATAAATCATGTCTAAATGAATTATGTTGCATTCTCTTGTTTTTTATGTTTTTATATAAAACAATTACTTGGTTTAAAATGGATTTTCCATACTGAATGTTGATTTACTAAAACTTTTTAGATAGAAGATGAGTCAACCAACCAATATTTTATCACTGTCTACCGAGTTGTTAGAGACTATAATTGTCAAGACATGCTCTGCAGAGGACCAGCCCTATACCAATATACGTCTGACTTGTAAACTACTCCATAGGGTATCAAATCATCCAAACATTCTCCATATTTACCAAGGAAGCAATCTGGTCTATTACCGTATTGCATATGCACAATTTGCTGTATATAGGAAAAGAGGGAAGTATCATGAAGCTCTTTTTCTATGTTTCACTCTGGTTGATAACTACCGAGCTGTGGGTAAATTTCTTGAAGCTTCTTTGGATGGTGACCATCGAACGACCTACCTATTTCAGATCCTGAGTTTTAGTGTCTATGGAGAAATTTATGACATCAATATCTTCAAGAATGATGTGGTGCGTGGGAATTATAGGGATTTAGTCCACAATGAAATTTCTATCCTCCACACTTCTCGTGCCTCTCTATGGAAGCCTGAGTTCTTTAAGCACAGTTTCGACCCTAGTTGTCTGGAGTGTGTCTGGGTTAAAGAAATCAAGCAGCTGAATACTACCATAGGAATTCACCTGAGGTATTCAAAACCCTAGCATCGTTGGTGTCTCCGGTAAAAGGACTTCTGGAGTAACGTGTGTTTGGTGTTGTGTTTGGTTTTGTGGGATTTAAATATTTGAACTAGTTTGGGGATTTATGTATTGGGGGACTTGGGAAACCATGCACAACTTTACATTTTGAACCAGTGGTTATATACAAATATAGCATGTTGTCTTTTCTTTTTGTTATCCTTTCTTAGGTTATACATTTAAATGAGTATCACTAAGTAAACTTTTATAATAAATTTTCAGATGGAAGGACGAACCCATATGTTATCTCTTCCTGTGGAGATCCTGGAAATCATTGCAATCAAAACCTGTGAAGATGGTTACCTGCCTCTCAAAAACTTTCAAAAAATGTGTAAGAAACTATATGAAGTGACAAATAGTCCGGACATTCTCCGCACCTGCCAAGGGAATGCTTCCATTTACTACCGCTTATCCATGGCACAATTGGTTGAGTACAGGGGAAGAGGGAAATACCACAAAGGGATTTTCCAATGTTTCACCCTAGGAAGGAACTATACAGCCAAGTTATGTTTTCAAGAGGCTGCTTTAGGGGAAAACCTTTGTGGAGCTTACATGTACCAACTCCTTAGTTTTAGCCTGTACAACACTATCTACGAATTATATGTTCTCAGTCGAGACATAGTTCAGCGAGTTCTTCGTATGTTGGTCCATTCAGACATTTATAAACATTTCACTGTTCGAGCCTCCCTTTGGAAGCCTGAGTGTTCGATGAAAGAGTTCAACCCCTTCTGTCCGAGGTGTGTCTGGGTCAGAGAACTAGAGGAGTTGAGCATAAATTTAGGTTTTCCACTGAACGCACCTGAGGATCCTCTATGACGGGAGATGTGGTAAGAACGTCCGAGAGCATTCTTTTGTAGTTATGAAATGAATTGCGAGGACGCAATTCTTTGAAGGAGGGAATAATGTAACACCACAAGGTTTTGGAAATAAATATAGAATTCAATTTTATAATCTATCCTCTTCTATGTTTTGAATTTCAAGAAATGTTCATCTAGAGTTGTGCTCAGTAAGTTATTTAGAGTCTGATAGAACAAACTTGTTTTTTTCATGAATAGTAACATACCCTTAGGAATAATAATATGAATAGTAATATGACCTCATGAATAGTAAATATTATTATTATTTTATTTTCCCAAGGCAATAGGATAATGGGATTTTAATTAATTTTCCAATGTCATATAAAACTAGTTGCACTTAAATATTCTTATTTTTCGAATTAACTATGACCTTATTTAGAAATTAAATTAATAATATTTAGAAAATTATTTTTGAAAAATGGATTTCACTTTTTAATTCTACACGTCGAAAAATGTTAGGGGTAAATTTTTGGTATTTTTCTGAAACTCTTGAATTTTCATTGAATAGTGAAATACGATAAAATACCGTATAATCAATTTATTAGTAAATATGCACTATTTATGACATCATAAGTGATTCAAGTCCACTTGCTTCGAAATCACATGATATTATCACTATTTAGGGCCACTTGTTTTGAGATTATTCAAAGTCTTGATAAAAATATTATAATAATGATTAAAATAATCTAAAAAACCTCCCCTCCTCCACTATAAATACCACCCTCACTCCCCTCTTCCTCCCACACCTCTCAAGCTTTGAGAATTGTCTAAATTCTGAAAAATTCCCTCCCCAATATTCTTCCTCACGTCCTAGAGCTGCTGGTCTCACCAAAAGACCAAGACCAAAGCCCTTAAGGAGGATCTCAAGGAAAAGAGATCAAGAGGTAAACATCCTCTTTCATTTTCATTCTTTTCTTCCATTTTATGTTATTCTCTTCCTTTCCCTTTGTCTTTTATTGGGATATTTCATTAAATATTTCCCCTTACTGTCCAAAGTTTGTATGATGATGATATATTCCATTCCTCTCATCAATCTTTTTTTTATGAAATTTTAAGAGACGTCGTTAGGCTGCCAAATTTTTGTAAGAAATTTCTCATGTTTCTTTATTTCATGATTCCTTTCTCTTCTTTCTTCACCCCCTCTTGTCCAAGAGGCATGAAATCTCCAGAATCATTTATATTTTGGATGTTGTCATGTTTATGGAAAATTACAAATCATTATTCCTCTCCTCTCTCACTTATTTAAATAATCAAAAAACATTGTCCATTTGTGTCGAATTACCGATATCGTGGACGATATATTTTCAATTTCCATTAATTCTTTTAAGTCTGGTCATGAAACCATTTATATGGTTTAACCAGGTTATAATATATTTTTTATGACTCATATAAGGTTCTGGAATTCTTTTGTACTCATGATTCAAATTTATAAGACTAAATGAGGTTGTAATTATCAAAGAACCACTTAAATGATCTAAACAAACATAATTAATGTTTTAACTTATTAATCATCATCATATAAAGAATCAAAGTGATAAATGGTAAAATTTATGGTACTGTAAATATTTAAATTCTTGTCCTTTTCAATTTTGGAGTTTCACTTCCAATCAACAAGAATGATTCATCATGAACCGATCGTGAAAATCACAAAAAGAACTCACCCAAAATAATGCAAGGAACAAAATACTAACAAATAAAGGGTGAAATGAGGTTATGAAATGACCATATAAGATGTTATAAACATGAACATGTTTCTCTAAAATACTAATAACAGTATTTTAACCATTATACAGGAGGTTTTAACAAGTTTGAAGTAAGACATGATTAAGGTAAGGGTTTCTTCATCTCACTTCCATTTTTGTGAGATATTCCGTAATCACTATTTTTACTTTGTATGGTGTATGTATACTGCCCATTATTGTCTCATGTCATGAATATAATTATTTTTATGATATTCAATTTATCATTTGTCAATAATTAATTATGGGTCATACAAATCAATTGATTACAAAGTTGTAAGGGGTTCCTCGTCTCACTTTCATTTTTGTGAGATTTTAGTCGTTCGCCGCTTATTTCTTGTATGTGGAATATGTGTACTATCATTTGATATATATAATAACATGATTCGATTTATATTCATGATATTAAATGATCCAATTGATATTTATTATGTTCTGGTCATATGATTCGACCGATCACATTGTTGTAAGGGAATTCTTAACCCGATTTCCATTCTTTGGGTTAACATTCTACTTTGTTAATTATGTGGTATTTGAATTGTTTGTGTGATGAATTATGATTATAATATGTTTAATAATGTGTATTTACAGATTATTTACATATTCCATCCACTCTATTAAGTCTCACTTCAAGTATATGATGTTTATAAGGGAATTTTCTTCTAAAATCCTCTTTCAAAATTCTGTTTTACAAGATTCAAAAGCAAGGTTTTTATGCTATTATTTATGATGTATGATTATGTTTTGGTTATTGGGAATTGTTTATGATGAAGGGTGGGACCTATATTTCCTTCCAATGCATTGGGTATGAGTAAGTTAGAGGTCAACCGTATGGTTACTCCAAGTGTAACTGTGATGGTTACACAAAGTTAGGTAGCCGTGAGGGTTACAAATTTTAAGGTAGCCAAGATGGTTACAAGATTATGTAAGTAATGCCCCAAGATACCTCTATGATTATATTTATGGTCTCATGTTTCATGTGGTTATTCGACTAGTAGAATACCCATAATTATGTTTAATTATGGCATTATTTGTTTAGCTCATATTTCTTCCATAATATGTTTCAAGTTTATTATTAAAGGCACGTGTTTTCAATTATTCACCATGTCTAATGTTTATATTATCTTCCGCTATATTTCTTACTCTTACTGATTGTTTGAGCTCACCCCTTTCTTATGTTTCATTTTCTCAGGATATGAAGAAGTAATTTGTGAATGACTAACAAGTATAATCTAGGAGACGAGATGTTTCTAGTGGTTTTAAAATAGTGTTTTTGTTTCCCTTCATGTTGTAATGATAAACTTATGTATGTATTTTGTTTCCAATAATACTAAACTAATCGGTCCTTCGGGATTCGTATTCCTTGTATGTATGCCAACATAATCAAATAAGGCACCGGCTCCGGGCAACTGGGGTCGGGTACTTACAGTTGGTATCAGAGGAAAGTTTAGTAGAAAACTTGGAAACTAGATTTAGAAAACATAGATTAGGGAACAATGCCCTAAGATAGTATTTGAGGATAAATGTACAAAAGCATCCTGGTATTTTGGTAAGGAATAGAATATGTTAATCCTTATAGCAAATACATCCCTATCTAGATACGAGCAGGTAGAGGCGGCTCTGGCACAGGTGTATCTAGGGGTAAAACCCGAAAACACCGCTTTGAGCTAGACTCGAACGGGAACTGGTACATGACAACAGGCCTTGCTGCACTCTGGGTTACGAAACTCTCGGGGGATATGCTTAGGATAATTCATATTTTTTCTAAGACATTATAAGGGAGTTAATGTAAATTTTCCTCATAGTATTGGTTTTGAATAACTCTGGAAACCAAAACTGAACAATTATTAAGTTGCTTAAACAATACTAAGAGCGTTGTTTTTTTTATTTTCAGATGGAAAATGAAGGTACAAGTTTTTTTCCCTCCCCACGGAAATCCTCGAAACTATAATTGTGAAGTCATGTATATAAGACTTTGAACCCTTTGGAAACCTTCGACTATCCTGCAAGTTTCTTTACAATGTTTCGAACAACTCAAATGTCCTTCGAATCTTTCGGGGATCAGAAGTTGTGTATAACCAAATGGCCAATGCACTGTTCAAGAATTATAAAAAGAAAGGGAATTACTATGAGGGACTCTTCTTGTGTTTTACTCTGGATTAGAAATGGTTGTCCATCATGGCTTTTAGAGAAACTGCAAAGGAGCTGGACTTCCACACAGTCTTTATGTACCAAATCCTGAGTTTCAGCATGCTTGGGGACCTCTGCGATTTTGAATCTTTCATCGAATCCTTCAAATATGATGTTGTTCGAAAGATCTTTCGGAACCAAATCCTAGAGGATGTCGCAGAACTTGATGTTACTCGTTCCTATCTCTGGAAAACAACTTGTATCAAACAAGAGCTTGGGTTTAACCACGATCTAATTTGCCGAGGGTGTATTCGGGAAGAGGAGACCTGCGAGCTTTGTTCTTCCCTGGGAGTAGAGTTGAATAAAACCTTCCTCCTTAGGCGGTGGAGGTGGAGGGACATCACCAATGATGTCAGGAAGCCCATACTAATGTTTTATGAAAGGGATTAAGAGATTGTGTAATTTCTTGAGTTTTATAAATCATGTCTAAATGAATGATGTTGCATTCTCTTGTTTGTTATGTTTTCATATAAAACAATAACTTGGTTTAAAATGGATTTTCCATACTGAATGTTGATTTACTAAAACTTTTCAGATAGAAGATGAGTCAACCAACCAATATTTTATCACTACCTACCGAGTTGTTAGAGACTATAATTGTCAAGACATGCTCTGAAGAGGACCAGCCCTATGCCAATATACGTCTGACTTATAAACTACTCCATAGGGTATCAAATCATCCAAACATTCTCCATATTTACCAAGGAAGAAATATGGTCTATTACTGTATTTCATATGCACAATTTTCTGCATATAGGAAAAGAGGGAAGTATCATGAAGCTCTTTTTCTATGTTTCACTCTGGCTGACAACTACCGAGCTGTGGGTAAATTTCTTGAAGCTGCTTTGGATGGTGACCATGGAGCGACCTACCTATTTCAGATCCTGAGTTTTAGTGTGTATGGAGAAATTTATGACATCAATATCTTCAAGAATGATGTGGTGCGTGGGAATTATAGGGATTTAGTCCACACTGAAATTTCTGACCTCCACACTTCTCATGCCTCTTTATGGAAGCCCGAGTGCTTTAAGAACAGTTTCGACCCTAGCTGTCTGTAGTGTGTCTGGGTTAAGGAAATCGAGTAGCTGAATACTACCTTAGGAATTCACCTGAGGTATTCAGAACCCTAGCATCGGTGGTGTCTCCGGTAAAAGGACTTCTGGAGTAACGTGTGTTTGGTATTGTGTTTGGTTTTGTGGGATTTAAATCTTTGAACTAGTTTGAGGATTCATGTATTGGGGGACTTGGGAGACCATGCACAACTTTACATTTTGAACCAGTAGTTATATACAAATATAGCATGTTGTCTTTTCTTTTTGTTATCCTTTATTCGGTTATACTTTTCAATGAGTATCACTAAGTAAACTTTTATAATAAATTTTCAGATGGAAGGACAAACCCATATGTTATCTCTTTCTGTGGAGATCCTGGAAATCATTGCAATCAAAACCTGTGAAGAAGGGTACCTGCCTCTCAAAAACTTTCAAATAATGTGTAAGCAACTATATGAAGTGAAAAATAGTCCGGACATTCTCCGCACCTGCCAAGGGAATGCTTCCATTTACTACCGCTTATCCATGGCACAATTGGTTGAGTACAGACGAAGAGGGAAATACCACGAAGGGATTTTCCAATGTTTCACCCTAGGAAGAAACTATACGGCCAGGTTATGTTTTCAAGAGGCTGCTTTAGGGGGAAACCTTTGTGCAGATTACATGTACCAACTCCTTAGTTTTATCTTGTACAACACTATCTATGACTTAGATGTTCTCAGTCGAGACATAGTTCGGCGAGTTCTTCGTATGTTGGTCCATTTAGACATTTCTAAACATTGAACTGTTCGAGCCTCCCTTTGGAAGCCCAAGTGTTCGATGCAAGAGTTTAACCCTTTCTGTCTGAGGTGTGTTTGGGTCAGAGAACTAGAGGAGTTGAGCAACAATTTGGGTTTTCCACTGAACGCACCTGAGGTTCCAATATGACGGGAGATGTGGTAAGAACGTCCGAGAGCTTTCTTTGGTGGTTATGAAATAAATTGCGAGGACGCAATTCTTTGAAGGAGTGAATAATGTAACACCCCAAGGTTTTGGAAATAAATATAGAATTAAATTTTATAATCTATCCTCTTCTATGTTTTGAATTTCAAGAAATGTTCATCTAGAGTTGTGCTCAGTAAGTCATTTGGAGTCTGATAGAACAAACTTGTTTTTTGGTGAATAGTAACATACCCTTATGAATAGTAATATGAATAGTAATATGAATAGTAATATGACCTCATTAATAGTAAATATTATTATTATTTTATTTTCCCAAGGAAATAGGATAATGGGATCTTAATTAATTTTCCAATGTCACATAAAACTAGTTGCACTTAAATATTGTTATTTTTCGAATTAACTGTGACCTTATTTAGAAATTAAATTAATAATATTTAGAAAATTATTTTTGAAAAATGGATTTCACTTTTTAATTCTACACGTCAAAAAATGGTAGGGGTAAATTTTTGGTATTTTTCTGAAACTCTTGAATTTTCAGTGAATAGTGAAATACGATAAAATACCGTATAATCAATTTATTAGTAAATATGCACTATTTATGAAATCATAAGTGATTCAAGGCCACTTTATTCGAAATCAAATGATATTATAAATATTTAGGGCCACTTGTTTTGAGATTATTCATAGTGTTGATAAAAATATTATAATAATGATTAAAATAATCTAAAAAACCTCCCCTCCTCCACTATAAATATCACCCTCACTCCCCTCTTCCTCCCACACCTCTCAAGCTTTGAGAATTGTCTAAATTCAGCCAAATTCCCTCCCCAATCTTCTTCCCCACGTCCTAGAGCTTCTGGTCTCACCAAAAGACCAAGACCAAAGCCCTTAAGGAGGATCTCAAGGAGAAGAGATGAAGAGGTAAACATCCTCTTTCATTTTCATTCTTTTCTTCCATTTTATGTTATTCTCTTCCTTTACCTTTTTATTTTGTTGGGATATTTCATTAAATATTTCCCCTTACTGTCCAAAGTTTGTATGATGATGATATATTCCATTCCTCTCATCAATCTTGTTTTTATGAAATTTTAAGAGACGCCGTTAGGCTGCCGAATTTTTGTAAGAAATTTCTCATGTTTTCTTTATTTCATGATTCCTTTCTCTTCTTTCTTCACCCCCTCTTATCCAAGAGGCATGGAATATCCAGAATCATTTATATTCTGGATGTTTTCATGTTTATGGAAAATTAAGAATCATTATTCCTCTCCTCTCTCACTTATTTAAAGAATCAAAAAACATTGTCCATTTGTGTTGAATTACCGATATCGTGGACGATGTATTTTCAATTTCCATTAATTCTTTCAAGTCTGGTCATGAAACGATTTATATGGTTTAACCAGGTTATAATATATGTTTTAGGACTCATATAAGGTTCTGGAATTCTTTTTTACTCATGATTAAAATTTATAAGACTAAATGAGGTTGTAATTATCAAAGAACCACTTAAATGATCTAAACGAACATAATTAATGTTTTAACTTATTAATCATCATCATATAAAGCATGAAAGTGATAAATGGTAAAATTTATGGTACTGTAAATATTTAAATACTACTCCTTTCTAATTCTGGAGTTTCACTTCCAATCAACAAGAATGATTCATCATGAACCGATCATGAAAATCACAAAAGAACTCACCCAAAATAATGCAAGGAACAAAATACTAACAAATAAGGGGTGAAATGAGGTTATGAAATGACCATATAAGATGTTATAAACATGAACATGTTTCTCTAAAATACTAATAACAGTATTTTAACCATTATAAAAGAGGTTTTAACAAGTTTTAAGTAAGACAAGATTAAGGTAAGGGTTTCTTCATCTCACTTCCATTTTTGCGAGATATTCCGTAATCACTATTTTTACTTTGTATGGTGTATGTATACTTCCCATTATTGTCTAATATCATGAATATCTTTATTTTTATGATATTCAATTTATCATTTGTCAATCATTAATTATGGGTCATACAAATCAATTGATTACAAAGTTGTAAGGGGTTCCTCGTCTCACTTTCATTTTTGTGAGATTTTAGTCATTCGCTGCTTATTAATTGTATGTGGAATATGTGTACTGTCATTTGATATATATAATAACATGATTATCTTTATATTCATGATATTCAATGATCCAATTGATATTTATTATGTTCTGGTCATATGATTCGACCGATCTCATTGTTGTAATGGAATTCTTAACCCGATTTCCATTCTTTGGGTTAACATTCTACTTTGTTAATTATGTGGTATTTGAATTGTTTGTGCGATGAATTATGATTATAATATGTTTAATAATGTGTATTTACAGATTATTTACATATTACATCCACTCTATTAAGTCTCACTTCAAGTATATGATGTTTATAAGGGAATTTTCTTCTAAAATCCTCTTTCAAAATTCTGTTTTACAAGATTGAAAAGAAAGGTTTTTATGATATTATTTATGATGTATGATTATGTTTTGGTTATTGGGAATTGTTTATGATGAAGGGTGGGACCTATATTTCCCTCCAATGCATTGGGTATTAGTAAGTTGGAGGTCATCCGTATGGTTACTCCAAGTGTAACTGTGATGGTTACACAAAGTAAGGTAGCCGTGAGGGTTACAAATTTTAAGGTAGCCAAGATGGTTACAAAATTATGTAAGTAAAGCCCCAAGATACCTCTATGATTATATTTATGGTCTCAGGTTTCATGTGGTTATTCGACTAGTAGAATACCCATAATTATGTTTAATTATGGCATTATTTGTTTAGCTCATATTTATGCCATAATATGTTTCAAGTTTATTATTAAAGGAATGTGTTTTCAATTATTCACCATGTATAATGTTTATATTATCTTCCACTATATTTCTTACTCTTAATGAGCATTTGAGCTCACCCCTTTCTTATGTTTCATTTTCTTAGGATATGAAGAAGTAATTTGTGAATGACTTACAAGTATAATCTTGGAGACGAGATGTTTCTAGTGTTTTTAAAATAGTGTTTTTGTTTCCCTTCATGTTGTAATGATAAACTTATTTATGTATCTTGTTTCCAATAATACTAAACTACTCGGTCCTTCAGGATTCGTATTCCTTGTATGTATGCCAACGTAATCAAATAAGGCACCGGCTCCAGGCAACTAGGGCCGGGTCCTTACATGGTGAGCTAGAAACAACTAATTTTACATTATGTTACCTATATATTATGGTCTTAAATATTAAAAAAATATTTATCACATATTTATTATTATTCTATGTAACATTAATGTGATCATGTACTAGAATAACTATTGCAACGAAAATCCTATAGTAGTTCCCCAATATGATGTTAATTTTGAAATGATATGATTATATTCTTAAACACAAGTCCTTTGGTCATATGATGCCTTATTATCAGACACATATGTTGCAGACTATTAGGTGTGGGTACTCAAAAGAATGTGATACTTCACCTCATGATGTTTTTTACTTGGTGATATGTATGATTGGAAATTTTGAGGATAAACCCGTCAATAGAAATTCCACATTCTTACATGTCACTGGATATTTCTATCCTTGAGCATGTGTAATAATCCTTAGACTTTAAGATTATTATTAATAATTTTCATGAATGAAATTTTAGTGAATATATAATTTTCCTTTTAAGACTTTAGTATACATTAAGAAATATATTTGGACATAAACATTGAGACAACATGAGATTCTTAGACCTGATGGGCACAATATTGATATTACAAAGATACTAAATTTATTAATATTATTCAGGTGTAGTTTTCATTAAATAGTGGAATAAATCCTGAACAATTTCTCAGAAAAAATTTGAGGCCACGGTTGAATCCAGAATTTGGGTTTTACCCTAGGTGTGACCTAAGGTTGTTTGAATATGGACGTTCGATTGAGGCAATCATTGATAGTGCATTTAATTAAAATAAATAAATACATTTATTCATTTTCTTCTAAATTCCCATGACTTATTTACCTCTATAAATAAAACTCTATAGAAATTCCCTAGGGTTATCCACATAAACCTTGGGATAATTGGGAGGAAGTCTTGGACATTATTCATTGGAGGATTGATATTGAAGGATGACAGATGATCTGATCAGGGTTTATTAAGAGGTGGAGAATGCAAAGGGTCCTTTTAATCACTGGTGAATGAAATATTTAGCAACAATCAATCCAATTTGAGGTAAGAATCATTAATTTTTATTTTTCACATTTTGATTAAAATATTGAGCATCAATTTAATTATCTTCTTTTTGATCTATAATTATTTGATCCCTCACATGATCACATTACATAATTTGAATTATTTTAATCAAATTATTATTTTTATGCATAGTAATCACCCCCATATATCCCTCTATTGAAATATTTGGACAATAATGATAGGAAAATGAAGGTTTCACTTATTTCTTATTTATTTCACCCCACTGTTCTTCCTAGTCTTCACTGTTGGACCATGGGGTCACATTTTGAAATTTCAAGGGAGGGTTCAAGCATGATCGGACCCCTGGATTCATGAAAGTTGAGTGAAAAATGATTTTGATGGTTATTTACAGATGTAATGGGATGAGACGTGGGTTGAGGGTGATGATTCACGGATTCAGGATATGAGGTGGCAATGTGAGCAGCACGATGGCATTGTGAGAAGACACGTGAGGGCTCATGTGGCTGGAATATATGTAACGCCCCGACCCCAGCTACCCAGATCCAGTGCGTTACTTCGTAACATTGGAATGATCACAAAAGATAAAGTCTCGAAAGACTGATTAGTTTAGTATCCTTGGAATCACTAGATACATTCATAAACGTTACATTACATCATAAAGTGAAAAACTACAATAACATAGTCTCCATAGTCCACACTTCTATCCTCTTTGGACAATCCCTGCAGGTCATTCATAAAATACTTCTTCACATCCTGGAAAATATTAAAACATTGAAAGGGGTGAGCTCAGATGCTCAGTAAGGATAACAATATTGCGGAAGCTTTCATAATAAACATTAACATTTAAGGCAATGTATAACTAAAACAAAAGCCTTTTAAACATGAACTTCAACATAATATGGCAAAAGTAAAATGAGATAATGCCATTTACATATTCACATGAATATTCTACTAGTCGAATAATCACATGCAATATCACTAACCACTTTCATAATGATGGAATGCATAATGCCAGACTATCATAACCACGTAGCCAAGGCCTCGTGCCAAGACCACAAACAAGATTTTGTCAAGGCCTCGTGCCAAGACACTAGTTTGTCTCATGAGACCTGCCGATGCATCGAGGAGCTATAGCGAGCTCCACCCGTCACTTATTAAGTCCAATGCATTCCTCATATGAATAGGTTTAAACATATCATAAACCATAACATAATCGTATCACATAAAACATGCATAAAGGAAACATAACATTTCCACATTCCAATCACAAGATATCAATACAACATATTGATATAATAAAAACACTTTCAAAACCATTTTGAATACCTAAATAAAAGAAAGGTAAAACATGGTATTTATTTTTCTTTTTACAAAAAGTGATGGCTTGTAGAGGAAGCTGAAACTCAAATAATGGTCACGACGGCGGAGAAGTCGTTGTCGCCGCATAAGTACGGAAAGAAAAACATTCCCTTTTGTCTTTTAGCAAAACTCTTTGTATAAAAAATATTCCTTTTGAATAAACGTAAAAGTCAAAGGGGTTTATACACCGTATAAAAGAAAGTTGTGTATAAAACCAAATATGCCTCAATGAAAGGGGATTGAGATGAAGTCCTTAAAAAGATCATTTTTTTAAATAAAGTACATCTATAATGTGTATTAACTATAATTACACATAAATAATGTAAAAATACAAGATAGGACATAATAATATCATGACATAATTTGAAAGTAGGAGATTAACCCAAATAATAGAAATTGGGTTAAGAAATTCCCTTACCTTGCGTCTTGTCCTGACTCGACCGTTCTTTAACCTCCTGAAAATCGGGTAACTCTTTTTGATTTGAGCCAAAGGCTTCCTTGGGAAGAGTTCTGCCCAAAGTGATGCTTCTAGGAGTAAGAGGGGGAAGTTGGGAGAGTATTTGGGCAGAGGTTGGCCGAGCAAAATGGATTGAAAGTGTAAATGAGGTGGGAGAGGTGGGGGCCTTTTATAAGTGGAGAGGAGGGGCTCTTTTGGAAAGATTGAAATGTTACATTATTACACAATGATTTTCGGATTCTAAAGGTCCCACACTTATATAATTCGTGGATAAGGTGATAAGGGTTCGAAATATACCCATCCAATAGTCTTTGGACAAGTGTAGGCCATGGATTTTACATTATCTTTTCATTTTATTAAAATCGTTAAATAATGAGGTCATCGCTGCATCATAATGATGTCATAAATAATTTAATTTATTTAATGTCTAAAAATTATAAAAAAAAAATACTATGATGTAGGAAATCTTTTTATATTTCTAATGAATATTTATAATCAAAATTTGGACTTGTGTAACCCCACTTAAAAACTGTTTTAGTAAAACAACTCATGTTTGTGTCATTTTATACTTTAACATTAAATAAAAGGTATTTATGTCATTTTCCAACTAAAGTGGCTCCATGGGGTACCCAAGTTGACCCATGGATTGTATTGGTCGGCCATGACTCATCCAATAGGAGTAGAACAAGTTTCAAGCTCATATCATATTATTAAAACATTATTTTTACCTTAAACTACACTAATTACCTCTAATCGCGATTAAGAACTTAAAAGTTACTATTCACCAAAAAATTATTTTAATCTAATTGAACCACATTTTACTTCTTAATGACAACCATGTATATAGGATTTTTGAAAATCAAATCACAGAAGTGGTAATATTTCGTTTTAACGAAAAATCAGTTTTTAACAACCACTTAGTGGTTTCACTATTCATCAAAAATTGAAGTTTTTCAGAATAAGGCCAAAACTTCACCCTAAGCTATAATTGATATTATGAATTCAAAAATGATTTCTATTTTACAAAATTACAAACATATAACTAGCATTAATTAATTTTATAATTAATTCCTGCTGTTACAACAAATAGCGTGTTTTTAAGAAACTATTTATATCAAAAGATTGGCAATTGTTTATGTCCAATTTCAATGTTAAATTAATTATAATGACCACCATTGGATAAAATGGTAAAAATATATTCTAATTATTCTTTAAAACCACTAAACAGTATAATTTATCACTATAAATTATTTTTATTAAAAAAGTTGTTTTTAAATATTTTTGACTATTCATAAAAAATTAGAAGTTCTCAGAAAAATACCAAAATTTCAACATAGGCTAATTTCGATATTCCGAATCCAAAAATGAAGTCCATTTTGAAATATAAAATTTATATAATTTTAAAAAGTGGTTATTACTATTCATAATGGCTACTTTGATTAGTCGTGGTGTTTTAGAACTCGAAGTTGCGTACAATGCAAGCTATTGCATTATTGAATGAGAAGCGTATCATGGAAGCTCGGGGTGTTACATTCTCCCCTCCTTCAATAAATTGCATCCTCGCAATTTGAAATTTTCTCTTTTAAAATAAAAGGTTGAAAATAGAAAATACCTTTGTGGAAAGCCCACATCGGAAATAAGGTTAATAAAATTTAGTCTTAATAAGGGGGAAATGGAAATAAGAAAGTCATTGCCAAACTATGATCTCGATAAGGAGAACATTGGTGGAAATTAGAGACATATAATTGGAGGAAAAATGTAAATATTTGTAGGGAGTGATTGAGGTCATCAATCAAAATCAACTGTCAAATTGAGGGCCTCAAAGCCTTCAATCTATGTTGATTTGAAATATCATCAGTTCAAAAAGACATAAGGTATTAGGATAACACATTTTTTTGTTTTAATATCCCTTTACTAAAGTTTAAGAATTAATTTATTCATTGAATAAGAGATAGGTATATATATATTTATGCTTGACAATTAGAGTTTCAACCTTCAACTCATCTTTCACTCCAAAAGATAATAGAACTCAAAAATATTATACTTATCCTAATTGTATAAGGTTACAAATGTTTACAGATACCATTTAGATTAGTAATATTATTTTGTAACAACCAGGGACTTCCTGTAGGCTAGTGGTAGGAAATAAAGGCCTGTCGCACTATGGTTGTGGGTTCGATTTCTGCAGCTTTGTCCGACACGACGGGTTATGCCCCACCCTGCAGGTTGTCCTTTTCCTAAAACTATAGTATCATAATATTCCAAAAATAATCTTCAGAAATGATTTAACCTTAAACAATACTATACATGGTTCAACTTAATCCATTCCAACCTTAATAGTTATCCAAAATACCTCTGTCCAGACTTTCTATAAAAGGTCTCTAAATTCCAAAATCAATTGTAACATCAGATTTCCCAAACAAAGAAAAGATTCTCTTATTGTCACATACTAAAAATATGATTACCTTAATCATATTACCTTAATCAAAAAGTACTACAGTACAATATTTATATATATCACATTATTCTTATAACCAGAATATAATCCTTGAGTCCAAAAGCACCAATACATTAATTATTCCGCTTCAACTGTAGTCACAGCATAAGATTGGCCTTGATCCCTTGGCCTTTTCTGAGGTAAGATTCCTTGACGCTTAGGACATTCATTTGAATAATGCCCCATTTCCCTATAATTGTAGCATTCAACTTTGACAACCTCTTTCTTTCCCTTGCAATCACGAGCCTGGTGACCCTTTTCTCCACATTTATAACAAACCCCCATTCCCTTCAGGCAAATTCCAAGGTGTTTCTTCCCACATTTATCACATATTGGAAAATTCTTCATTCCCCTCATTCCTTTATCCATCATTCTCTCTTCCATCCCTTTCATCTCTTGCTTCACTTCAAAGCCATAGGACTCAGAGAATTCTTTACTTATCTTATTAACACATGATACTATTTCTTCATATATTGATAACACATGGGAGACTATTTCCCTTCGAAATGTTGGCTTAATACCGTGAAAGATACGATACTTCTTACTCTTTGGATCATACGTATTGCTGGAGTTCACATTCCTTCTACTGGGTGCCATTTCTATACAATGGCATAAACTATATTAGTTTATGAATCAAAATACATAATTCCATACTTATAAAATACTTAACATAAATTGAACTATTTATCGATATAATCCATAATCATAAAAAGGTTTTATTTGAGGAAGTATATACTCATAACCCTTCATAGTGGTTTATAAAGAAAATGAGAATTATCCAAAGCATATCCCCCGGGAGTGTCGTAACCAAGAGTGCAGCAAGGCCCGTTGTCGTGCACCAGTTCCCATTCGAGTCTATCTCAAAGTGGTGTTTTCGGGTTTTACCCCTAGGTACATCTGTGCTAGAGCCGCTTCTACTTGCTCGTATCCAGACAGGGACGTATTGCTCGGAAAACTCACAAAATCTCTATAATACCAAAATTATAGGAAGTTCTTCTATACTAATCCTTAAAGTCTATCTTTGGGCTATGTGCTCTAATCAGAGTTTATCTAAATCTAGCTTCCAAGGTTAGTACTAAACTGCCTCTGATACCAACTGTAACGCCCCGACCCCAGCTACCCAGAGCCGGTGCGTTACTTCCTAACATTGGCATGATCACAAAAGATCAAGTCTCGAAAGACCGATTAGTTTAGCAGCCTTGGAATCACTAGATACATTCATAAACGTTACATTACATCATAAAGTGAAAAACTACAATAACATAGTCTCCATAGTCCACACTTCTATCCTCTTCGGACAATCCCTGCAGGTCATTCATAAAATACTTCTTCACATCCTGGAAAATATTAAAAAATTGAAAGGGGTGAGCTCAGATGCTCAGTAAGGATAACAATATTTCGGAAGCTTTCATAATAAACATTAACATTTAAGGCAATTTATAACTAAAACAAAAGCCTTTTAAACATGAACTTCAACATAATATGGCAAAAGTAAAATGAGATAATGCCATTTAATTATTCACATGGATATTCTACTAGTCGAATAATCACATGCAATATCACTAACCACTTTCATAATGATGGAATGCATAATGTCAGACTATCATAACCACGTAGCCAAGGCCTCGTGCCAAGACCACAAACAAGATTTTGTCAAGGCCTCGTGCCAAGACACTAGTTTGTCTCATGAGACCTGCCGATGCATCGAGGAGCTATAACGGGCTCCACCCATCACTTATTAAGTCCAATGCATTCCTCATATGAATAGGTTTAAACATATCATACACCATAACATAATCGTATCACATAAAACATGCATAAAGGAAACATAACATTTCCACATTCCAATCACAAGATATCAATACAACATATTGATATAATAAAAACACTTTCAAAACCATTTTCAATACCTAAATAAAATAAAGGTAAAACATGGTATTTATTTTTCTTTTAAAAAAAGTGATGGCTTGTAGAGGAAGCTGAAACTCAAACAATGGTCACGGCGGCGGAGAAGTCGTTGTCGCCGCATAAGTACGGAAAGAAAAACATTCCCTTTTGTCGTTTAGCAAAACGCTTCGTATAAAAAATATTCCTTTTGAATAAACGTAAAATTCAAAGGGGTTTATACACCGTATAAAAGAAAGTTGTGTATAAAACCAAATATGCCTTAATGAAAGGGGATTGAGACGAAGTCCTTAAAAAGATCATTTTTTTTAAATAAAGTACATCTATAATGTGTATTAACTATAAGTAGACATAAATACTGTATAAATACAAGATAGGAAATAATAATATCATGATATAATTTGAAAGTAGGAGATTAACCCAAAGAATAGAAATTGGGTTACGAAATTCCCTTACCTTGCGTCTTGTCCTGACTCGACCGTTCTTTAACCTCCTGAAAATCGGGTAACTCTTTTTGATTTGAGCCAAAGGCTTTCTTGGGAAGGGTTCTGCCCAAAGTGAGGCTTCTAGGAGTAAGAGGGGGAAGTTGGGAGAGTATTTGGGCAGAGGTTGTCCGAGCCAAATGGCTTGAATGTGTAAATGAGGTGGGATAGGTGGGGGCCTTTTATAAGTGGAGAGGAGGGGCTCTTTTGGAAAGATTGAAATGTTACATTATTACACAATGCTTTTAGGATTCTAAAGGTCCCACACTTATATAATTCGTGGCTAAGGTGATAAGGTTTCTAAATCTACCCATCCAATAGTCTTTGGACAAGTGTAAGCCTTGTATTTTACATTATCTTTTCATTTTATTAAAATCGTTAAATAATGAGGTCATCGCTGCATCATAATGATGTCATAAATAATGTAATAAATTTAATGTATCAAAATTATAAAAAAATACTATGATGTAGGAAATCTTTTTAGCTTTCTAATGAATATTTATAATCAAAATTTTGACTTGTGTAACCCCACTTAAAAACTTTTTTAGTAAAACAACTCATGTTTGTGTCATTTTTTACTTTAACATTAAATAAAAGGTATTTATGTCATTTTCCAACTAAAGTGGCTCCATGGGGTCCCCATGTTGACCCATGGATTTTCTTGGTCGGCCATGACTCATCCAATAGGAGTAGGATAAGTTTCAAGCTCATATCAGATTATTAAAACATTATTTTTACCTTAAACTACACTAATTTCCTCTAATCGCGATTAAGAACTTAAAAGTTACTATTAACCAAAAAATTATTTTAATCTCATTGAACCACATTTTACTTCTTAATGACAACCATGTATGTCGGATTTTTGAAAATCAAATCACAGAAGTGGTAATATTTCATTTTAACGAAAAATCAGTTTTTAACAACCACTTAGTGGTTTCACTATTCATCAAAAATTGAAGTTTTTCAGAATAAGGCCAAAACTTCACCCTAAGATATAATTGATATTACAAATTCAAAAATGATGTCTGTTTTACAAAATTCCAAACATATAAGTTTCATTAATTAATTTTATAATTAATTCCCGCTGTTACAACGAATAGCGTGTTTTTAAGAAACAATTTATATCAAAAGATTGGCAATTGTTTATGTCCAATTTCAATGTTAAATTAATTATAATGACCACCATTGGATAAAATGGTAAAAATATATTCTAATTATACTTTAAAACCACTAAACAATATAATTTATCACTATAAATTATTTTGATTAAAAAAGTTGTTTTTAAGTATTTTTCACTATTCATTAAAAATTAGAAGTTCTCAGAAAAATACCAAAATTTCAACATAGGCTAATTTCGATATTCCGAATCCAAAAATGAAGTCCATTTTAAAATATAAAATTTCTATAATTTTAAAAAGTGGTTATTACTATTCATAACGGCTACTTTGATTAGTCGCGGTGTTTTAGAACTCGAAGTTGCGTACAATGCAAGCTATTGCATTATTAAATGAGAAGCGTATCATGGAAGCTCGGGGTGTTACAATATGGCCACAAAAAATTGATTGGGCATGGATGGGACTAGATACAAACTACATGATGTGTTTATAGGTAGAACCTATGGAGGTGGTGGTGTGGTGAAATGCATGAATACTTCCCTAGGATTCATTGGAAAACCTCACTACATAGTGTGTTGCCCTAAATACACACTGTGTAGTCCCCTAGATGTGATAGATTTGATTTTGTGGAAGATAAGGATTACAATCCATGTGAGCATCAACACATGTCATTTGAACCTCCCTTGGGTTTTAAGCCATGTTCCAGCTGTACATGGCTAGTACCCCATGTGAG
Source organism: Viscum album (assembly GCA_963277665.1). Lineage (NCBI taxonomy): Eukaryota > Viridiplantae > Streptophyta > Magnoliopsida > Santalales > Viscaceae > Viscum > Viscum album. The sequence goes on from OY728148.1 coordinate 1,812,340,628, forward strand.
AAGACACATCATGTAATCTGAGAGTATACAGGAATGCCCAAGGGTACACATTCACATACTGGTACCCAATCGTGGCCGGGTACGTGACCTGATACATAAGAATGACCTACAGTACACAATCTTGTATTGAAGCACATGAGTAGGCCCTAGGTGGCTGAGACACACTGTGTAGTACTCTTACATGATGTGTAGTACTATAGGGTCTGCCAATCCATGTGTTAGAATGGACATGACCAGGAGGCTAGGTGAGGTCACACGCTACGTGACCCTCGGTACACAACATGTACATTTTTCAGGACCTCACACCTTGTGTATCTTCTTCATATGGACTCATATTTTTTCCCATGAGTATCCTATCAGAAGAATTTGTCTATGTAGAGAATTATAGAAGCCTTTATATTGGATTTTGAGATATAACGTGAGGTGTTGAGAGCATGATGATCTCTAGGTGATGTTAAACCATTAGAAATGATCAGACAAGATCATCATAGAGAGGCTAGGGTAGAACCCCCTCCTCTATTACACCAGGGCGCAGGTCCCCCATACTCCTTATAGTGGTTTAATGGTACCCCCTAATGCACTAGGTCATGGTTCATCTACCCTATGAGTGGCACACCCTATAGTACTAGGGAATGTGTCGTATACCCATTGAGTGGAACCCCCTGATGCAATAGGCCATATATACTATATCTATACTTAAAAAGTGGCACCCACTATCATGTTAGGAATTGAGTCCTCCATGTTTGGAGTGGCACCCCAATGACGCACTAGGGTGTGGGTCCTCTATCTATCTATTGAGTGACATCACCCTAGTGTTCTAGGTAATGGGTCCTCTATATTCTTGGTAGAATAACCCTATTGTAATACATGAGTCTTATAATGGAAATTGTGCCCCATCAATATATGGAGTAGTGGTGAGGTGCGGCTCATCCACATGGTTTTCTTGGAACGATGTGAGATGCTGGGCATCGATGATGGACCTTTGGAGCTATAGGCCGACTCATCATCCATTGATGGGATGTGAGATAGAGATCCCATTTATATCTCATTTGGGTTTCATTTGAGAATATATATATATATATATATATATTAGGTTTCATTTCCCTCTTTCTTTGGGTTGATCTGAGCTTTACGATATCTTTCTATTTTTACCTTTGTGTTTTTTGGGTCATCCTATTGGGTATGTTATACTAACCCCTAAATGAGAATTTCCCACACATGTAATATCTTATGTAGATTAAGAAAATTTCAATAGTGAAATCAATGGATCATAGTGATACTTGGGTGATTATACCATGTATGGTGGCCGAGCTTGGAGATCTGGAGCCAGGCTCTCTTAACTTAAGTATTCCAGTTGCTGTCAGGTTGGGATTTCATGTCTATTGGGATTGAATTTTTCCCCATAAATCTATTTATTTACTCTATCATAATCTAATTTATTCCCTAGAAGTTATTACATGCATGGTTTACTCTATATGTAACCATATTTTATTATTCATGTTTTACATTTCCTATATATGGTTGGGTGCATTTGTATAAGTGAACTAGGAAAAAGGATCCCATTTTATATTATTAATTTTGAGAACTTTCATCTATCCCATGGAATATTGGAGGTGGTATTGGGGTTATATGGACTTGGCCTTCCAATATCTAGCTATCCTTCAGTGGGTTGGGTCGTTACGGAGTCATATCAGTAACACTCCAAGATTCCACGATACTCTTCTCTTTGAATAATGCAATAGCTTTCATTGTATGCAACTTCAAGTTCCTGCACACCAAGACAAATCAAACTAACCACTATGAATAGTAATACCCACTTTTTAAAATTTTATAAATTTTATTTATCAAATGGACTTCATTTTTGGATTCAAAATATCAAAATTAGCTAAGGGTGAATATTTGGTATTTTTCTGAAAATATTCAATTTTTAATGAATAGTGAAAAACACTTCGTTATTGTTTAAAACCGAATTTTATTTAGATAATTATTATTTTTATTTAAATTTATTTGGAAGTCAAAATATAATTATAATACCTATATTAGTTTAATTTAATTCATTAGATTCATTTTATAATAAGATTGGATGTATAAAATTTTATTGAAAATTTTAATGTATTTTACCCATCTTCCAGGAATATTTGAAAATATGTGTAAAACACAATTTTACTACTTCTATGAATTGAATTTAATAAATATGAGAGACAAAATTGACATATTTATGTAAAATGTGGTTCAATAGGATGAAAATTATTTTTTTGAATAGTAACTTTTTAATTTTATTTACCATAGTGAAAATTAAATTGGGTAATTAAAGGTAAAAATCATATTATAATTACCCTAACACATGTAATAATTCTATTGAATAAGTTAATTTACACGAAAATCATCCTTAGGAATAAAATATTATCATTTTGTCCCACTTGGATTTGATTAGGACATTTATTATTATTTTATTTAAAAAAGAATTAAAAGTGTTAAATTCAAAGTTTAAGAACTAAATTTTTTTAATATAGGTTTATACATAAGATAAATTAGACTATAAATATTCATTATAAAGATAAAAATTTTTCATACATCATGGTATTTTATTTATATTTTTTATAAATTATATAATTAAATATATTTATGACACAATGATGATGCAATAATTACCTTATTAATGAATGATTAAAATAATTGATATTATAAATATCCAAATAAATGTAGATTTAGAATTTTTATTCATTACACCAATTTTATAGGTTAATATGACATTTTAGGATTGATTTAATTTTTTTATGAAATCAAGTTTTTTTGACTTCCACAAAAACCAAATACTAAATAGTGTCAAAATTGACATAAATGAGTTTATAAAACAAATACTATATTATTAATTAATATAATATTCTGAAAAATATAAGGTTCTGAAAAATTAATTATATAATGTTAGATATGTCAACAATTAACCACTTGGGATTCACTTGGATTTTTATAGTAATTTTATTAACCATTTGTTATAATAATGTAAGAATACATGGTAAAAGTTAAACTATTTAACTAATAGTTAAATCTAAAAGATAAGGTTAATATGGGGACCTAAACCTATCTAAAACATATGGGTTGATAGTATTTCGACCCATGCCCACCTTATCCTCGAAATAAATCCTTTTGGAACCATTATAAGCCGAATATGATTGTATAATAAATTAATATTTCAAGCTTTCCCTGAAGTGACCCTCACCTCTCTTAGAAAAATGTACTTCCCCTTATCTCAAAATCACACCTCAAAATCAATTTTGATTATCCAATAACTTCTAAAATATCCTCCCATATACCCTCAATTCAACATAGGGGCCTTACATTGATCAAAATCTAACCTAAGGATCCCTTTCGATCAAATCAAAAGGAAGAACCCAAAGAAGAGGTAATTACTTTATCACCTCTTTCAAAGTTATTTTCTTCTTCCACATTCTCATTCTTTGTTGTTTTCATAATAAAATAATAATTCCAGTACCTTATAAATACATATATGTTATTATAAATATGGTACAACCATATTCATTATTCTATCCATCCTATTAAAGATAAAGTCACCATACATGCGTATGTATGGCTTACCGTCTCCATGTCATGGTGTAGTTTGTTATTCAACACTTCATTATTTTTAGGGATATAATAATGAGTATAATTTATGTAAATAATGAATAAATCATGTTAATTATTCCTTATATATGATATACCATCCAATTACATACTATTTCACCAGTAATACAATGATATTGTTGCCTGTGTGTATGTACATCTTACAGTCTCCACGACACGATGAGATTTCATTTCCCATTGTATCCATTCAAGAATAATTTTCATTTTATGATTAAAAATAATGTTTAAGAACTTAAAATCATTCTGGATATGAATCAAATAAATCCTATAGATAACAAACATGACTTATATAACAAAACCTATAATGGAAAACAAATCAGTTAACACCCGAAACAATGATACTACTGAAATATTTGTAACAAATAAATATTAGAAGATCATATATGATATCATATTTATGTATGTGGTTCTTGTATAATTTAATAACAATTATTTGACTATTATACATGAGGTTAATTTACCTTTGACCAAGGAAAATTACAAGGTAAGAGTTAATTTTACAATCTGTTTATTATCTGAGGTTGTTTATACGTAAGCATATATTGGGACTTCTTTATCATCCACATCTATAGTTCTTAAAAATGTATTTCAAAACTTTTTTAATATATACTAGAATATGGGTTAAATTCATTTATACTCTCTTTTTACTTTTTATAAAATGGTTTGAATGAATTCTTTTCATCGCTTTCCAAAGAAGGTACTTTATGACCTTTTCGACAAATTAAGGAAAGAATGTTTTTTTAACTTATATGGAAGGTGGAATTATTTTCCACCATTATAACACCTTATAATATTCCCTTACAAGATTATAAGAATATTTTTAAAATAAATGTTTTATTTTATAATTACTTGACTTTTAAATGATTTCAAAATAGAAATATATATTTCTCTCAAATAGTTTTGATTTATTCTATGTCAACATCCTTTGTTGGATTTTAAATTTGGTTTAAGTTGATTTATTATGATAAAATCTTCTATATTGTATTGAAGGGTTTTGTGATATTTTTTACTGTTTATGTGCTATTTTTATACCATTCATGGATTATGGTTTATGTATTAACATTTCACATGACAGTATTAATATGAATGTTTATGTTATGTTTTAACCTTTTCATATGAGGAATGAATTGGTCTTAGGAAGTGATCGGTGGAAAATGCTATATCTCCTTGATGCATCAGTAGATCTCATGAGAAAAACTAGTATCTTGACACAAGGCCTTGAAAAAATTTTATTTGTAGTCTTGTCACGAGGCCTTGACTATTTGGTTATGATGCCCGAAATTATGCACTCTATCATTATGAAATTAGCTATTGATATTACATGTTATTATTAGGATTGTAGAATATCCATGTAAATAAGTAAATGGTATTATTTGATTTATATTTTCCATATTATTCTGAAGTTTAAATTTAAAAGGGTTGTTTTTTAGTCTTATACATTACCTTAAATGTTTATGCTTATTTATGAAATTTTCTGCTACATTGTTATCCTTAATGAGAATTTAAGCTCACCAATTTCTTATGTTTCATTTTTCCCAGTATGTGAAGAAGCATATTATGAAAAACCCGAAGGGATAGGCTAAGGTATATGAGTGTGTTCTATGGAGAAACAATGTTTTTTTTCAATTCATAATGTAATGTAAAACTTATGTATGTATCTATTACTTCCAAGGATACTAAACTGATCGGTCTTTTAGGACATTATTCCTTATATCATGCCATTGTTATGTAATAATGCACCAAATCTAGGTAACTGGGGTCAGGGGCATTACAGTATCAAGGTGTTTTGTCCCCAGGTTAGTGTAGATACATGCCAATAGTGAGGATTGGTTGGGAACTTAGGGAAATGATATCAAAGTGTCTCGAGTGTATATTTCATGAAAGGGAATCCATTGTTTTTTATTTGGATGATGTATTCATACAATAGGACTCTAACTATCCACTTGTTGACTTGAAATACTGAGACATTGGTTATAGGGAACAATGATACCAGCATCATATATGACTGAGTCTTTTGACTATCCTTCCTGAGTCAGATATATATATATATATTCTCATATAACTATGATATGTATTTATAGGATGCATTTCACATTGATATCTAACTTGGGTATCAATTTATGATTGTAATAATGATTCAATGAGTGATGATGCATCAGTTTAGTGATCATCTCACAAGATGTTTCCTCTAAGTGGGATGGGAGAAACACATCTTCCAACCAAGAATCAAATAATACCAGAAGGAAAAGCTAAAGATATATGTATGATTATCATGGTGCATGAGTTATAGAACCACAATAATCTTAGGTTCTATAGTGATCCAAATCCCCAAACAGTGGAGGATTATCTTGAGTTGGTGATCCAATGTTTTGGTCTTGTGTGGACCCTGACTGTTCAAGTGCTTTCATAATAAGCCAATACTTTCCATGGATCAGTAGGGAACATGGGGGTTATAGTCATGATGACTTATGATGAGATGGATATCTCATGGTCTAACTTCCATAAGTTATTTTGTGTGAAGTGTTAGCCCTTATTCTTGCACTCAGTTCATATCCATGAGATTATTGATTTCTAGTAGGGTAGTTTGATGGTTTCTAAGTATTTTGAAAGGTTCATTGACCTCACATGATACTCCATCAACATCGTTTAGGATAGATTCCTTCAGGTATAGAAGTTTGAGTAGGGTCTCCACAGTGAAATCTGTGCCAGTGTAGTTCTCCTGTGAATTCCCACATATACTGGAATTCTAGAGTAAAAATTAGTGATAGAGAGATTATTATCTAAGATTCGAAAGGAAAATGGAGTTGGTAGTAGGTTTCTTGGGGCTGAGTCATTTGTAGAAACTAGTAGGTGCTAGTCGATATGGTTTCAGTGTAGGTGACTTGCACATGGCTGGACTCTATCCCATGAACATGGATGTAGAGTTTATAGAGAGGACCAGTCTAGCCCAAAGAGGGGATATGTTAGGAATGTGATGAATTAGGTCACATGGAACATGATTTATCAACTTGTCATAATTATGAGGTAATAAAGCTAGAAGATAGACCACTATGGTAGAGGGAGCACCATGACCAGGGTTCTCCCAGGCATGGCCAAGGCGCCCCCATGGTGGCTATGCTAGAAGAGGAACAAGTGGGACTCTAGGAAGAGGAACTACTAGTTGAGGTAGATATTATGAACTACTTTTACCACCACCTCTAGGTGGCCCATGCCAGGCTTAGGGAGTTGGTGATCGGGGCTATAGGAAACTAAAGGCTATAGAGACTTATGACCCAAAAACCCATGAGATGATTCATTGTATGATTTTTGCATTTTATACACTTTCTAAAAAACCTTTAGAAAATTTTGTGAGTAACTCCTTTATTTATATATCCATTTTCTGAGAGATAAATCTCCCCATTGATACCTTAGACCAATATATATTTTGAGATGTTCTGACTGGGTGCGATTCTTTGTTATCACTTATCTATCAACAGTGTGAGATGGTGATCATAAGTTAGAGTTTCTCATAGGAAATACTAATAATCCTATTGAAACATTATAATTTTATATTCAGTATAGGCTTGTTTTCCACGGTTCTATCCCTTTTTGACTACCATCAAAGGTGGGTTAGATTCCTTCAAATATATGGGACAAGAATCTCCTTTATGGGTGAGAGAGATCTCATGGTTGATTAAGTGGACCTTGAGAGCAAGAAGGTTACATCCCATCACCCATTAATTGGTGAGTTTATACCTTATCATGTGGTCTCTTTAGGAATTTGGATTCCTTCAGTAGTGAATAATTATATGAACATATTCCCCAAGGATGTATCGGGACTACCTCCATGGGGGAGATGAAATTTTTCATTGAATTGAACCCCAAGACTGCATAAATATATTCTATAACATATCAGATGGATCTTATTGAGTTCCCTATGCTAAGGGTACAATTGGAGGACCTTTTAGTGAATGGATTTAACACACCTACTGTGTTCCCTGAGGAAGCTTCGATTTTTGTGTGTGAAATAGATGGATGGGAGCTTGTGGATTTTTTTGATCATCATCACATAAACTAGGTAATAATAAAGAAAAAATAACCATTATTAAGGATTTAATACCTCTTTGATTAGTTTAGAGGAACAATTTAGTTCTCGAAGATCGATCTTAGGTACGAATACCACCAATTGAGGGTTCACAAGGCTAATATTATGAAGATGGAATTTTAAAGTCTCTACAAACACTATGAGTTCCTATTGATACCTTTTGGTGTGGATAATTTTATTGAAGTGTTTATGGATATGATCAGCTGGATCTTTTAGCCATACTTGGACTAATTTGTGGTTGTCTTCATTAATTACATACTCCTTTACTCTACATCAGAGGAGAAGCATGCATAGAATTTGCGTATGGTCCTAGAATTACTTTGGGAGCACCATATTTATGGAAAACTCACTATGTTCTAGTTTTGGATCAACTATGTTCACTTTCTAGGACATGTCATTACCTTTCGTGGTCCATTTGTGTACCTGTTGAAGATTGATGTAGTGATTTCTTTGGATCCACCTAGGAGAATGATGAAGGTGTGGAGATTCCTTGGATTTGGAGTGTACTATAATAGGTTATATATGACTTTTCAATGTAGTGGCTGTTTTGACCACCTTGATGTAGAAAGGGAATCCATTTATCTGGATCAAGAAGTGTTGGGTACCCTTCAAGCAGTTTAGGAGGAGGTTTACTAGTGCTCCTATGTTGAGATTACCAGAGGAGGATGTGAAGTACGTAGTGTTTTGCGATGCCTCGATAACTTGGTCCATGTGAATGTTAATGTAGATTTAGGTAGTGATAGAATATGGGTTAAGGTAGTTGATACTGAATGAGTAGAACTACTCTACTCACAACCGAGAGTTGGAAATAGTAGTCTTTACTCTGAAGACATTGAGGCACTACCTTATGGGAGAATGATTATTTGTTTATGAATACCACTAAAGTCTCAGGTATATCTTCACTAAGAAATATATAAACCTAAGAAAAGGGAATTATTTTGAGTTCCTACAAGGCAATGAATTCAAGATAGTCTATACTTCTAAGAAGTGAAAAGTGAAAAAATATTCCCTAAGTAGGAAGCCCCATTCATGGTTAGTTGAGGCGATGTCTAAGTAGCTAGATTCATTGCAGCTAACCATGGTGGAGGAGATGAGTATAGTTTTTATTTATTCAATGTGTGTGACTCCTCCATTTCTTTAGCATGTGAGAGAGGCCCTATTAGGAGACATTGACTATGAGGATTTATGTGACCAGATATCCTCATATGATTCACCAGATAGATTATCTAAAGGAGGGGAGTATGTCTTTTATAGGGGAATATAGTAGTTCTGTTCACATTGTGTGAGTATTTGAGGAGTGAATATTATACTTCGTATTTGGATATACATCATGAAGTGGCAAAGATGTAAAATGAACTTCATCAACAATTATGGTGGGCTAGAATGAGGAGGATCATAGATGAGTACATTCCTCAGCATCTCACATATTAGTAGGTGAAGGCTGAGCACTAGATTCTAGCAGGTTTGACACAAACGCTTGAGATTCTAAAGTGAAAATGGGATGAAATTTCCATGGAATTTGTGATGGGGATTCCGTAGATAGTGAGAGGCTATGATGCTATCTGGGTAATTGTTGACCAACTCATAAAGTTGGCACACTTCCTTTCTACTAGGGAGTAGGGTTTGGTGAAGAGTTTGGGGTAGTTGTATGTACGGGGGATCATTCGACTTATTAGGATACCCTTGATGTTTTTCTCTGACCATGATCTGTGGATTATGTCAAAGTTGTGAAGAGTCTTGTAGGAGGCCTTCAGGACCCATTTGAGGATGATTACAATGATTTACCCCTAAATTTATGGTAAGATTGAGCTGACTATCCTTGTGAGGAAGGATATGTTGAGGGATTATATTTTGGACTTCAACCAGAGATATTATGATCAATTTAAATTGGTATAGTTTTATTATAATAATACCTATCACTATACTATTTGCATGTATCCTTTTGAGAACCTATATGGGAGGTCCTTCTGGTCACCCTTATGTTGGATTGAGATTGATGAGACGTCTCTTTTTGGGACATAGATGGTTTATGCTATTACAGAGAAGGTTACGGTGATCCATGAGAATATACAGGTATCATTAAGAAAGAAATAATGTTATGAAGATTGATGTTTTAGGATATTGGAGTTTGAGTAGCGAGACTATATTTTCTTGAGGGTCTCCCCACATTGAGAATTGATGAGGTTTTGAAAGGGAGAAAAGTTATCTCTGAGGTAAATCAAGATTTTTTAGATTTTACATAGGGCTGTTGAGGTAATATACCACCTATCCTTACTACCATAGTTCGAGTGGGTGAATGACATCTTCCATGTGTCGCAGAAGAGGAGATACATGCATGATACGACACGGGTTATTGAATAGGGAGATATGAACATTGAGGATGGATCCACCTTTGTGGAGTACCCAAGGGGGATTAGGGATCATTAAGAGATGATCCTATGGGGATAGACCATTCCCTTGGTTCAAATGTTGTGGAAGCATGGGAGAATACAGAAAATATCTTGGGAGAGAGAGAGTCATATGCAGATCAAATATCCCCACCTTTTTGTTAAGCTTGTTCTTTTTTGTGTGAAAATCTTTGAAGGAGGGGAGAATATAATGACACTGTTTTTTCATTTTAAGAATTTTAAATATATTAATAAATATTATCATATCCAAATTCTAAGAGGACATGATATTCCAAGGACCAGTCAAAAAAGTATTCATATTATAATTATATTAAATATATTAATATCACATGAGTGTAGTTTTCTTAAAATAGTCGATTAAATCCTAAATATAGTCTTGGATAGAAAATATGAGACCATAGCTGAATCCAAAAAATGAGGTTTACCCTAGGCACTACCTAAGGTTGTTCTGTGCTAGAATTTTGATTGAGGAAGTCTTTGGCGACCCATTTAATTAAAATAAATAATTAAATTTATTTATTTTACTTTAAATGATCATGACCCAATTGCCTCTATAACTGAAATTCTATATTAATTATCTAGGGTTAGCTGAATAAACCATGGGATAATTGAGAGGAGGTCTTATAAATTCTTTATTGGATGATTATGATTAGAGGATTATGTATGATTAGATCAATGAGGATTGAGAGGTTTTTAAATAAGAGGGTCTTATGCATTGTTCAAAAATACAATATTCACCAACGATCGATCCAATTTAAGGTAGAATTAATCAATTTCGTTTTCCAAAAATTAAATTAAAATATTGAGAATGTATTTAATTATATTATTTTGATCTATAATTATTTGATCCCTAGCATAAGCACATTCCATAATTTGAATCCTTTAAATAAAATTATTATTAATCTACCGTGTTATCACCCCCAAATATCTATCTTATGAAATCATTATCCAACAATGCTTGGGCAATGCATGTTTCAATTCCCTCTTATGAATTTTCCCCACTATTCTTTATGTTATTCATCATTGGACCATAGGTTCATGGTATAAAATTTTTGGGGTGGGATTGAGAAAGACCAAACAATTAGTTTCAATGCTGTGGAGTAAAAAATTATCAGTATAGTGATATGTGGATGGATAAGGAAGAGTTGTAGGTTGTAGGTGATGATTTGTTGATATGAGAACCAGAGTGGAAATAGGAGTGAAGCCGTGGTATTATGAGAAGACATGCGAGGGAGTGGGTAGCTTGAAATTGGCCACAAATGATAGTTCATTCTTGTAAGTACTTAGATTCACACTCCATGGTGCATTTGGAGGCAAAAATACTAATGAAGATAGTGTGGAGAAACATGTGAATACGTCCCTATGATTCTGAAGAAAATTCAATTGCATGATGTGTAGTTCAAGAATACATGCCATGTAGTCCCGTAGTTGTACTGACTAGGATTTTAGGTAAGATAAGGATCAAAAACCACGTGTCCAGTCTAACATATCTTGTGACTATCCTCGGGTGGCTAATCCGTGTGCCAAATGCACACAGACATAACCCCATGTGGGAGGAAATTTTGGGTACTCTAGGAGTACACAAGCATGCCTTGGGGTTCATGGGCATGACCTAGTACCTAATAATGGCTAGTTTAATATCGAAGTACATGACCAGGTACATGGGTATGGCTCGAAGTACAAAAGAACAACCAAGATCACACAAGAAGGCCCCGAGTAGCCAATACATTTCATTTACTACTTTTACACACAGTGTAGTACTAAATTTCTAGCGAATCTATGCATTGGAGAGGAAACAAAAAAAGTCCAGGTGAGGTCACATACCATGTGACCCCTCATACACACCATGTTCTTTTCCAAGGATCTTCCACCTTCCATAAATCCTTTGTATAGACTCATATTTTGGTTCATGACTAGCCTATATTGATAAGTCTTCCTTGTATAACGTGATGGTAACCTTTGTATTAGTTTTCAAGATACTACATGATGTTCTGAGAGAATGAAGCTTCTCCATGTGGAGTTGAATCTATCGAAATGATTAGGCATGATCATTAGAGAGATTTTAGGGTTGGAAAACCCCCTGTCACACAAGGTTGCAGGACCCCATACTTTTTAAACTAGTTGAGTGGAACCCCATGATGCACTAGGGTGCTAGTCCTCTATACTCTGATTTGTAACCCCATATAGTACTAGGGCGTAGGTAATATACCCATTGAGTGTCCCCAGATGAATTAGGGTGTGGTTATTCTATTTATACTTGTTGAGTGGCACCCCTATCATGTTAGGGCATGGGTCCTCCATGTTTTGAGTGGATCCCCCCTGACACACTATGGCGTGATCCCTCTATCCATATTCTAAGTGGAATACCCTAATAATTCTAGGGAACGAGTCCTCTATCTATTGAGTATAATCCCCTTATTATGATAGGGTGTGGGTCATCTAATGAAGATTATGCCCCCTTGGGATATTGACCAATGGCGAGGTGCAAGTCCTATACATGGGTTTTAGATAGAAACACAAGATGTTGGGCATAGATGATGGACCTTTGGAGCTATAAGAAGAATCATCATCCTAGTTAGGGCTGTGTGATGGAGATCCCATTTTTATATCATTTGGATTTATTTTTAGAACACACACAAACACACACATTGGGTTTCATTTCCCTCCTACTTTGGTTTGAGTTGAAATTTACAATATCTTTAAAGTTCTACCTTTATAATTTATGAGGAATCCTACTTTGTATGTTATAATCACCCCTAAATGGTCATTGTTCACATTTGTTGTGTCTTATATAGACAACTAAAATTTTCATGGTGACATTGGTGGGGCGTAGTCATTCTCAAGTTCTTAGACCACATACAGTGGGCATGCTTGGATATTAGGAATTGAGATCTCTTATATTTATTTATTCCAGTTATTGTTAGGTTGTGACTTCATTTCTGATTGGGTGATTATTTTTCCCCATTAAAATTTGGTTTTATTATTTCCTACTTTGATGTCTTCCTTAAAGGTTATTACATGCATGGTTTACTCAAGATGTTACTAACTTTTATTATTCCTCTGCACAGTTGCAAGGAGATAGTTGGATGCATGTGTATAGGTACAGTGATAAAAGGCCACCCATTCTATATTATTTCATCTAAGTGATTTTCTCAAGCCCCTGGACTATTGGAGGAATGCTTGTGGTTGTGAAGACTGGGGCTTACATTGACCAAGTGAGCCCTAGTGGTTTAGGCTATTATACACGTACTTTGATATATTGACCATAACTATGATGCCATATGTTCATGGGAATTAGTTTACATTGGGTGTATCATGAAAGACGTGTTATTAATGAATAATTCAAAGAAGTATTTTTCTATCCCATCTTTATAAATGTTGATAATTTATTCTTTTTATTGAAATGAAACCATCGAAGTAAAATTTTATGCCATTAGTGTACGAACACATTTATTTTTTATTATTAAAGAAAGATATATCAAGAATATATGTTGATGAAAAAAGTATGAAATATGTTTGATGACATATCTAGAAAATGGTATTATATTACACAGTGAGCATTTTTATGTGGTTATCGACATTACAAAATTAAATTATTTATATATGGGTCCCTTTAAGTGTTACTATGAATTGATATTAGACTTTTGGAAATATCTCTTAATTACATTGAGGAAGAGGTCAAGAGGTTTGAACAATTAGTGTCCCTTTTGATATCAACTAAATTATAATTGAATTTAATTATTTGAATAAATATTCTTCTCTAGATAATGAAATGATATTTATTTAGGATTTATTGATTTAATATATCCATTCACCATTTTTTTGTGTGAGTTGAATATTAAACTAAATATTTATTCAAAATAATGGGAATATTATAAATATTTATTTATTTATCAAATGGATAATATTTATCATTAAAATTTTGGCAAATATGAGGGTGGAAGTGAGAACCAAGTGACCAGGTTAAGTGGGAATAATATATTAAATATCATTTAAATAAATATTAATTAATTTATATAGAGAAATGATATTTATTTTATCATTGAGATGAGTAAATTTCAATTAAATAATAATAATAATATTATTATTATTTATACATGGGATTTGATATGAATTTAAATAACAATAAAGGTATTATGTGAAATTATTTATTCTATAACCTTTCTCTATAAATACATGATTATATCATTTAATAGGGTTATATGTTTTTTACACAAAACACCCCTTCTAGATATTTTATCAACCCAAGAGAGGATATTCTCTAGAATTATCTCAGGAACCAAAAGCTTCCCACATTACTCATCCTCTCAAGAATGAAAGAATAAGAATCAATATTTCAACCTCAAAGGATTGTGTGACGATCAAAGGGAGCGATGCAAGATGATTAGTACCACCACACCAACACTCAGAGCTATATAAATAATGATTAGAGATCATAGGATTACATGTGGGTTATCAGTAGAGTTATTTTTCATTGGATACTCCCAACACAATTATGGTATAATCAAATGGAGGTTCAAATGATCAACAACTACTTTGAAGATTTAATTCCTATGGCTGATGTAACTCTTCTAATAAACTTAATCTGAAATTTAATATGAAAAATATTATTTCTCTTTGTTCTAATGATCCTTGTAAATATTAATTGGATTTAATTAATTGTTAATGACATTTATTATCATATAAATTGTTGATTATTCATTAAAACTGACACAAATTGAGTAGTAAATGATCTAATAGTCACTTTCACTATGTCTAGAACCTTTAAGTGGTATTAGAGAAGTCCCATTTGAATTTATAATTATTTTTTAATCATTAATTATTATAGTCCTTTACTATTAGTTTTACATTTCAATAAATTCATTATTTAAATCAAAACATGGATAGATCATCATATTTTCCTTCATTAAACTTTATATAACCAATAAAATGTTAATAATTTAATCAGAACAACTTAGGTTGACCTAAAACGTCACCCAAGAAGGTCATCTATAAGGCCTGAAGCATTTTCTTGATTTCCATGGGTTGGAAAAAAGATCCTGGGTATCATAAAAATAAAATTTGGAATGATTTCACCCTCCAAAATAAATATTATTAGATATAAGAAATTAGAGCATCAAAACATATATTCAAAATACATCATATATCAAACAACCAAACCATAAAGGTAATATCCAACTACTGGATAATAATGATTAGATGAACGAAGCTGAAATATCATAAGCATGGATCCCAAATCAACCCATGGGGACTTATCCACATGACTATATATCACCACCATCCCTAACCCATTAGAATACAACATAATGTAGAATATACTTCCTCTACAAAAAGCACTTCCCATTTCCTCTATCCTAAAAAACAATGTCTACATATTCCCAAACACATATGTAGGGTGTGAGGAAAAAATCCCAATATGATTCCACTATGAATCTATACAATATCTATCCATATACATCCATTAGTTATTATATAAAATAGACTTCAAAAACATTTCAATAGAAATCATTATTCAATATAAAATCATCTTTTAGGATTAATTTAAAAAACATGACATATTCTAATAATCAATGAAATATGACATAACATATATCCATGAGGCATAATTAGATGAATAAAATAGGTTTTACGGTTCAATATCCAAATCAATTTGGGAAATAAGAATATCAAATAAACATGCATGTAACGTATCCACAAAGCACTAAAATAAAATCCAAGACAAGAAGGTGTACAAAACTAAGGAACAAAATCAAACACTAGATGACTTAAGGGAATCCTAAAGTCTAGAAAACTCATCCACATATAAGGTAACCCTCTAGAAAAATGTTCTTATGGAAACATAACCTAGTGATAGCTTACTCCACTAAGGGCTTCTTATGTTTAGTTTTCACCATACCCTATGGTCTCCCAATGTTCCATTTATCATAATTATGTTTCATGAAAACCTATGAAAAATTTTATAAAATAATTTTTATAGTAGTTATACACTTCATCCATTATTGAAAAACTATTTCATATTCAACACCATTTTTGTGGCATTTTATCAAACACGTCATGTGCATAAAATCTAGTTTTCAAAGAAAAAATATTTTGTAAATAATTACATAGAAATAAAAGACCATATCACCTCTCATGGATATCAAAACATAAATCCCATTATTTAAGACCAAAATTTCATCATAGGAACACAATAATGATGAGGGATATACTATAGGAACAAGACACCCACCTCAAGAATAGTGAAAACCCCATTTCCTCCAAGAGCGGAGATAGTAGAGGAAGAAATCAGATCCAAGATAACCTCAATCCGGTGAAAACAAAATCAATTTTCCATGTCAATTAATTATCCAATTATTTAGTCTCATAAGAAATAAGATGCATGGATATGAGCTAGAAGAAACAGATTAGAAGGAATATACCTCACCAGATTGTAATTATGGAAGATGCAAGATCGTAAATGGCATGAAGACCAACCAATGAGAAGAGGTAGAGATCCAAAATCATCACCAAAGAGCCTCTAGATAAATTGAAATCATATTGGGGTATAAAAAGATCATATTAGAGTAGTTAAATAAATATTTAGGGATAAAATGGAAATTAAGACCATACTTAGCCACACATCCAACAACGTTACTAGACAACTGATTGATGTGTACTGGTAATGAGACTATAATTATAGGTCTCCACCAGTTGGTCTATGGTACCTAAAGACCTAAAAATTCTCTTCTAACCTTCACCATCTAGCTGATGTCCTCTTTTTTCCACCAATAATCCCAAAATAATCTCCCATCTTATGAATGATTAGAAAAATAAAATGATAAGGACAAAAGAGGATTCATACATGATTCTATATATGACTATTTGAAAATAATACATGATGAACATCTAAAGAACCCATCTTGAGATGCTAAGTATTTTGGTCGGATAACATAGGATTACATGACATATAACCCAAAGGCACACATTTTGTATCCTAGTTCACTTCATCAGGATGTGTTAGAAATTTATTCTAACACATAAATAAATTTTATTTGACATCATTGAATTCTAAAAGTTGACCGGCCATACTGACACATATCTTTCCAAACTACACACCATATTACATGCTTACAAGTTGTGTAGTCTACACATTTTCATTCTGGATAAAACTTAGTCAAATATGTGTTGTGTATTTATTACAAAATTCATGTGAATGAAAACTGTGAAACATTGAGGTCACTTGAAATGTACCTAGTATAGACACTGTATAACTTATAAATGTATGTTATGGGAATACATTCCCAATCCTTAGGCAATTATTGTAGACATGGTAAGAAGTAATTATATGAACTGTATCCCTTGTACACACCATATAATCCTTACTTATCTCTATGAAGTATACACAAAGCCAAACATTATACAGTGTAATTAATTTGACATCAAAAGGAAATTAATCATACCATTAAACTTAATAAATATGTTTCTGTGTGTTATTAATTGATAATACACACCATGTGATTGGTTATTAATAATATTAAATTCCGAATTAATTCCCATGTATAATTCATAACAACATTCTGTGTATATTCATTAAACATTATGTATTCTGCATGAATTAAAGACATTACACACCATGTTATTTAAATGTGTTAGCATGCCATTTATTGAAATTACACACTATGTAATTACATGACATGTTGTGTATGTTACATGTTCTTTAAGTGTATAGTACGTGATGATGAACATACTAGGTAGTTTGGATAGGTACATGTTGTGTTTTCTCCATGTATACATTTTGTACGTAATTAATTTATTTAAAATTATAGTATATGGGAATCTAAAGGATTTTTTAGATGGATACTGAGTTAAATGAGTGAATAAATTAAAAAAAATATAATTAATTAATTTGAGAATTTATTATCCTAATTACAAATCCTTAAAATGAAGGCTAGTTGATTAAATTCATATTCATTGCTTGTGTAGATGATCATGAAATTTATTGACCTTTGTATAGTTTGGATTTATCTGAATTTAATTATTGAATGGATGTTTTTTGGATTATTATTATTAATTTAAAATAAGGCCTATTTGTCAGACCCTCCTCTTATTATGTAAGGACCCACATATCTATAGTTTCTTTTTTGTAAACTGGTTAACCAATCCATTGGTTTCCTTAACATGAATGTGAGTAAAAATTATTTAAGGATGGGGATCCTAGGTGACTGAAGGTGGTTCAATATTGAGCTGAAGTGAAATCAACATAGGTGATACACAAAGTAAAGGTTAACTGTTACAACTCAAACCATTATTATCTAATAGAGTTTCCTCTCCAACGGTTAATCATTTTTTATTGTGAACTCAATAAAAAAACAAGTTTATTAATCACATGATCTTTCCACATATTTTATTATATATTTTTAATGGTCATTTATTTTTGTTTTATTGATAATCTATAGAGATCACATTAATAAATGAATCGTATAAAAATCATTTTCTGATGGAACAAAATAAAAATATTATGCATACAGATTTTATTGATACATGGTTAATAACATAATTAAAATCCACTTAATATTAACTGAACAAGTAATAGGATAAAATATGAAAATTTATGCATAATAAATTACACCGCTCAACAAAATATTATGTTAGAATAATTTTTTCATTAATTGATTAATAATGGAACAATTGAACTAATTATTGGTCTGTTCCTCATCATGACACTTAATTTTATCAAGGAGTTCTTATGAAGGTTTTACGATGACTTAACCAAGTTGAAATCAATATAAGTTTCCCTCACTAGAAATTATATATCTTTGAGGAAAGTGTTGAGGAAATTCAATTCAAGGCTGTAGGATTTCATAGTTAAGTCAACAAATCTAGAAGTTTCAATCCCACATTTAGCAAGAATGCCTACCTAAATACCTTTGTGTAATTTACCAGAAACTCACTTGGGTTATGGGAAGGGAAATATAAATCCTATCCACTATAATTCCCACATTATTTTAAATTTAAAGTCCAATGGCGAGATATATTGAGACTTAATAAAATAATTGGAGGCTTAATAAGATATATTTTTTATAAAAATTCATCATAATAAAATGAAGTACTAAACTTATGCTTATATATTATTATAGAAAAATGGAAAATTCATTGAACTCAATATCATTTCCATAATTATATAAGAAATATAGTATCCTCTATGGAAGTGACTTCTTGGAGTGATATAGGTGGTTTCATATTATATTATTCCATGAATAAAAGTTTTACATGTTGAAGGCCCCACTTCATGATATTACCACTAAGGAGGTGGGTGACATGGAGATCTATATCTATAATAAAAAAAATAGATGATGTTCTAGATGTCCAATGTTTAATTTCATCATCCATTAGTAGTGAAATTTAGAAGTCACATGAATCCATGGATGTATATATTATGCTCACCTATCTACATAATCATTAGCAAGAGAGGTAAGGATAAGAGTGATATGATATTTCCAAGGATATCTTTATAGTAAATCTTGGAGAGGTAATACAGGTTGTTCCTTACATAACTCATATGATTGGTTACATTGAGAGACTTGAGATTTTTGGGATCAAGCTACCCAAATAATTATGTACAGATCTCATACATGCAACATAATCTCAGAGTTTCTCTATATTTGTTGTGAACTTTAATATGAAAAAAACGAGAAGAATCTCCTACTAATCATTATTCTCATTTTTCAGGTTGATAAGGACATTTAGTGTTAAAATAATTTAGTTATTATAATGAATTATAGGAAGGGAAAGGAAAAATGGCCTAGGACTAAAACAAAGCCTAGGCCTCTTCAGAATTCCTATATATGAGGAAGAAGATCAAGGGGAAATAAAGGGAATAAGATGATTTATATTTCATATGTGTCAAAAATGGAATCTAGAAGAATAACTACACCATGATAAAGAAGAAATGGGAAGCTTTGAGAATGTTCATTATTTAGTAAAATTTATCTTTTTCTATAACTTCAGTATTATATACAACATGTGATGATCAAATTTGTATAATTATATGAAACACGTATATTTAGAAGATTTTTATGAGTTGAGGTGGATCTATGAGCCCCAAATAGATCTAGTCTCACTATAGTAGTTATTAAAGACTACCACCTCACATTGATAAATAGAATAATCTTGGTTTTAAAAAACTATAATTATGTTATGTCTATTCCTAACAACATTATTACTATATCCAATCGTAAAACAAAATGTTCATATATTTAAAAATTGAAATAAAATTTTCTTCATTTATAAATAAAGAATTTTTTATTGTAAGACACATTTAAGTAAAATTCTTTATATGTTGGATTATAAAATTTAAGTAATGAAAATTGATAATGAATATAGTTTGAATGAATGATATCACACCCAACTATGGAATCACCTCTTAGTTCATATAAATGAAAATAACTTGACCAAATTATACAAAGATGGATATTTTGGTTATTTTGAACTAAAACCAATTTAAATAAGTCATTATTGTTTTAAATGAAATAGGACCAAAGATCAATTCAGTGGGAATGGTAAAAGGGCCAAAGTGCTTCTTGAGTTTGTTTATATTGATGTGTGTGGGCCATTTTATGTTAAAGTGAAGGGTGGATATTAATATTTTATATATTTTACTAATGAATTTAGTAGATATAGATATGTCTAATAAATGGGATATATAGTTAGATTCCTTTGAAATATATAAGGAATACAAGAATGAAGTTGAGATCTATCTTAGTAAAAATTTAAAGAAACTCAGATTATACAATGACATAAAATATCATAACTAAGAGTTTATTGATTATTTATCGGTGTTTGAGATTATATCCCAACTCACTCCTCCTTATACATCATGATGGAATGTTGTAAGTGAATGAAGGAACCACACCTTGTTGTACAAGGTGAGATTAAAGATAGTTCATGCAAGTATTCCATTATAATATGGGGATATGAATTATAGATAAAAGTGTACACACTAAACAAAGTGAAAAATAAATAGAGAAATAGTATTCCATAAAACATTTAGTATATAAGGAAATTAATGTTGTTTAACTTACATGAATGGGGATACAAAGCGTGTTAAAGAATCTTCATTTAACAAAACAACACCCTAAGTAAAAAAGTGTATCTTTACATGATACCCAAGTGAACAAGGGTTTATTACCTATATCACTCATTAGATAAACTAGTTATAGTGGTAATATAAACAATGTTCCTTGTGAGGGAACACATCTCTAAAATTTATTGTGTGAATGAGATAGAAATTGAGGAAATCAAGGCTCAAGATACATAGGATTTGATACAAGAACAAATTCTACAATTTACTACGGAAGAGTATATTCTAGAAAAAAAAAGAATTATGTAGGAGTAAAAGAGAGGTTAGAGAACTTGAAATATATGGTTTTCTAAACTTTGAGGATGGTTACTCATTATTAATATATTATAATGATCCTATAACCTATAATGAAATATTAAGTGGTATAGAATCTAAGCCATGAATTTGGATATTTATTCCATGTAGAAAAACCATTTATGGATTTTGTTCGATCCTTTAGTGGACATAAATCCCTTCAGTTGAAAATAAGTATTATAGAAGAAATTAGGCACAAGTGGACAAAATAGTACCTATAAAGAATGACTGGTTATAAAACTTTTTAAATCGCATCAAGGAATTGGCTATGAAAAAACATTTTCCATAGTTTATATACTAAAATAAATTATAAATATACTTACCATAGAATCATAACATGACTTCGATATTTGAAATATGAATGACAAAACAACTTTCCTTAAAGGGGACCTTTTTTAATTTGTCTATATTACACAAAAAAAGGTTATGTGGATCCAAAGGATCTCCAAAAGGTATGTAAGTTGAAAGGATATATTTTTGGATTAAGAAATATTCTAGGTAATGTAAAATTATATTTTATAAATCTATAATAGAATTTTATTTCATAAAGAACTAATGTTAGCCTTGCGTATACAAGCAGTTTAGTGGGAGTTCAATCATTTTTCTAAAAGATTATGTTTTTTAATAGGTGATCCCTTAGTCAAAGACCAAGACACAAAATATAATAATATAAAAGGTGATTATTAAAAAAATCTAAATGATGGAATATTTTTTAGAGTCATTATCAAGAAAAGGAATAAAATCATCAAGAAGGTCAACCAGCCAAGTAATGTCCTAGTTAACACCCCTATTAGCAAGGTTGTCTTCCACCCTCTTGGCTCTATAGAAGGAATGGGTGACAATATAACTGATCTCCATGAGTGATTAAAGACAATTAATCCAACGAGTTGTGAGTATCCAAGAAAGATGAACCACTCCATTCCAAATGGCCTGGAAAATCATGGCTGAATCACTTTCAATCCAAATATTATTCCATCCCTATTGCTCGGTGAAGGAAACAACATGAATCTTACTCATCATTTCAGATTCCTAGGATGATGCGATACCACAACTACCATAGAAACAACCAAGGAAATTTCCAAGGTGGTCTCTGAAGATAACACCATAACCCAAGGGTCTCAAATTGACCTTAGAGGTACCATCCACGTTCACTTTAATCCATCAGGGGAGCGGGGCTTTCCAGAAAACTTCCAAAGTATACATAGGTTGTCGATAGATACCATCAACCCTAATATGATGACGAATCTAAAATTATTTGAAAGAGTTATCACAACAATCCTTCTGAATCAAGGAAGCTTCACGAATAGAAATGAGGATCCGCATCCGAACTGCATTTAAACTGAATGAGGAATTTCTATGAATGAGATAATTTCTACCATACCAGATCACATGGAGGAGCTCCACAATAGAAATGAAGAAATGATTAGTGATTTGTGTGGAGGCTTCAATATCCACACAACTCATTAGATTTAAAGTGAGAGAGTCAATAAAAACCCATCTCTAATCAAACATATCAAAAATATATT
Source organism: Viscum album (assembly GCA_963277665.1). NCBI lineage: Eukaryota > Viridiplantae > Streptophyta > Magnoliopsida > Santalales > Viscaceae > Viscum > Viscum album. The sequence goes on from OY728148.1 coordinate 1,812,363,701, forward strand.
TCCAAAGGGAATAATATGTTGCATAAGAAAGAAAAATATGGTTAGTATATTCCCTATGTTGGTTACAAAGGTTTCATTTAGAGCAAAGATGAATCCCAAAATCCTGTAATTTGGTAAATTTGCATAAATTTTTATAAATAAGACCTATCCCGATAGATCCAAGATGCTTCTTGGACTAATTCAAGGTATGTCCATTTACAAGATATTGAATATATTCATAATGAAAAAAATACAAAAGGGGATTATTTCCTATGTCACATCCCTACAGGAAAATGTTTCCTCAGATACATGAGGAGGTACATAAGATGAAAAGGTACCCATAAACATCTATGATAGGTTCAGTCATGTATGTTATCATATAAAATAGAATAGATGTCACATATTCCTTAAGTGGAGTACATAGATACAAAGATGTTCTAGGATACAACTATTGTATGGTATTGGGGACTATAATAAATTATCTCTTGTTAACTAAGGACATGTTCTTTGATTATAATGTATATAAAGAATTAAACTTCGTGGGATATACAGATACTATTTTTAAAATAGATCTAGAGAACCTAGAATCATAATTGAGATATATTTTCACTCTCAATGGAAGTTCTTTAAGTTAGATGATCTCGAAGAAATATATAGTCACCAATTTTAATACAAATTTAGATTATATTTTAGCTTTTTATGTAGCTAAATAATTATTTTTGGATTTGAAACTTCATCTAAGGGATTCATGTGGTTTATAACAATAAAGATACTATCACATTTCACTATGATAATAGTATAGTGGGGGACATTTAAAAGGAGTGACGGTTAAATCAATGAATAAATAACACACTTTAGAAGTATCACCTCTCGATGGATTTTTATTAGAGAGGCGGAATTAAAGTAAGAAAAGTTTCCATGGAAGAAAACATAGGGGATCTTTTGACTAAACCTCTATCTTAGTAGAAGCATAAACATCACGTGAGAGATAAAAAAAGAAATTATTTAGAAATTGTCTCCAGTCTAAGAGGTATTTTATTGGATCCGGCATCCTAAAACCAGTTATTTTTCAATTTCGATTACTTGTATATTCATGTTATTTAATATTTAAAAAATATTTATTACATTTTTTTTATTCTATGTAACTTTAATGTGATAATTTCCTAGAATATCTGTCATATTGAAAAGGCCATATCAGTTCCCTACTATGATGATAAACTTGAAATGATATAGTAATATTATTTAACTTAAGTCATCTGGTCATATGGAATCATTTTATGGGACACATATTATTCATAATTTTAGCTTAAATTACTCACAATTCGATAAGAATTTATCTCATGAAGTTTAAACATGGTGATTGTTTTCGACGCTTTAGTGGGGGCGTGTGCATCCGTCATGTAGAGGACACACTACCGTTGCCCCACATTCCCAGTTTCCAAATGCGAGCAACATCCGCTCCTTATTCAAGGACGTCTACTCCTTGATTGAAACGGGATGATGGGATGTCGGTTCTTCCTTAGGTGGATTCCTTCTCAGAACTTGTCACCTAGTATGGGTCTCCCTCATAGATTTAAAATGTGGTTTGTGAAACTTTTCCCAGCGCCATATCTTCATGGACACAAGTTAATTACACTACTTCTCTTACGATATTCCAAGGAGTCTGGTCAGAGTATCAAACTTCGGTTATGGGAGTTGTCATGCTGGGCACCACTAGCATGTCTTGATGCTGGGGGATTGACATGTCTGTCTTCTGTCCCTATTAATAGGGCTTCTCGAGGGCGCGGAAGCCTGAGGCATCCCACATAGAACACGAGGAATCATATGCCATGTGCATGTATCAGAGGTTTTCCTCAGCTTCCCATGTTTAATATAGGGTATGCCACGAGTTTAACATCCATCGGAGAGGGATCAGACTGATCAGAACACTAATTAGAGTGGATCAGATTGAGGAACCCCTGGAGGGAACACCGATATTGGGGATAGCATGTGGGTGGCTTCCTGAATGATGTGGAGGATAATGAGGTGGAGTGATCTCACTGGGATGTGGCGGCCCGTGTAAGAATCAGGATAGACAATGTATTTGGGCTTGAGCCTCGAAAATAATTCCTACGTATCCCCGTGGTGGGGAATCAAACTCCGCATAGTTCGATGAAACAATGGGACACCTGAGGAGGAAACTCGTGAGAATGGACGCATGGATGGGACACAGATGTAGTGGAACCTCCGAGTTAAGAAATGAGCTTCTAGAGAAACATAGCCTTGAGGGAAAGGTTAGGATGAGACATGAGTGATGGGATTGAACCTCATCAAGCCTTCTTATATATCCTCATGACAAGGAATCAATGACCATGTAGTTTAGATGGCGAATACAGTTTAACGTCATGAGGGATGAGGGCGAACCGACGATGGTCGGAATGATTGATTTGTGGGATTGAACCTTGTGGAGGCTTCCTACGTACCATGCCTTGGCATGGATCAAAGCCCTCATAGTTCGGGATGGATTGGGGCTTACGCTCTGAGGTAGCCCAAGGTGGTGGAGCTTGAACCTCCTGGAGGCTTCCTACATACTATGCATTGACATGGATCAAAGTCCCTATAGTTCGGGATGGATAGGGGCTTATACTCTAAGGTGGCCCAAGGTATTGGGGCTTGAACCTTGTGGAGGATTCCTACGTACCATGCATTGACATGGATCAAAGTCCACATAGTTCAGGATGGATTGGAACATATGCTCTGAGGCGGCCCAAGGTGGTGAGGCTTGAACCTCATGGAGGATTCCTACATACCATGCCTTGACATGGATCAAAGTCCCTGTATTTCAGGATGGATTGTGGCTTATGCTCTATTTCGTCCCATGGTGGTGGGGCTTGAATTTTGTGGAGGCTTCTTATGTACCATGCCTTGACATGGATCAAAGTCCCAGTAGTTCGAGATGGACTGGGGCTTACACTCTGAGGTGGCCCAAGGTGTTGGGGCTTGAACCTCGTGAAGGGTTCTTATAAACCATGCCTTGACATGGATAAAATTCCCCGTATTTTGGGATGGATTTGGGCTTACACTCTAAGGTGGCTCAAGGTGTTAGGGATTGAACCTTGTGGAGGCTTTCTACGTACCATGCCTTGGCATGGATCAAAGTCCCCATAGTTCGGGATTGATTGGGGCATACCCTCTGAGGTGGACCAAGGTGTTGGGGCTTGAACCTCGTGGTGGCTTCCTACGTACCATTCCTTGACATGGATCAAAGTCCTCGTAGTTCGGGATGGGTTGGGGATTACACTTTGAGGTGGCGCAAGGAGTTGGGGCTTGAACCTCGTGGACGCTTCATATGTTCCATGCCTTGGCATGGATCAAAGTCCCCGTAGTTAGGGATGGGTTGGGGATTACACTTTGAGGCGGCCCAAGGTTGTGGGTGTTGAACCTTGTGAAGGCTTCCTACGTACCATGCCTTGACATGGATCAAATTCCCTGTAGTTCGGGATGTATTGGGGCTTACGCTCTGAGGTGGCCCAAGGTGGTGGGGCTAGAACCTCATGGAGGCTTCCTACGTACCATTCCATGACATGGATCAAAGTCCCTGTAGTGTGGGATGGATTAGGGATTACACTCTTAGGTGGCCCAAGGTGTTGGGGCTTGAACCTCATGAAGGATTCCTACTTACCATGCCTTAACATGGATCAAAGACCCCATAGTTCAGGATGGATTGGGGCTTATGCTCTGAGGCGACCCAAGGTGGTGGGGCTTGAACCTCGTGGAGGCTTCCTACATACCATGCCTTGACATGGATCAAAGTCCCTATAGTTCAGGATGGATTGGGGATTACGCTGTGAGGCGGACCAAGGTGTTGGGGCTTGAACCTCACAGAGGATTCCTACGTATCATACCTTGACATGGATCAATGTCCCAATAGTTAGGGTTGGATTGGGGATTACACTATGGGGCGACCTAAGGTGGTGGGGCTTGAACCTCGTGGAGGCTTCCTACACACCATCCTTGACATGGATCAAAGTCCCCGTAGTTCGGGTGTACAGTTTAACGTCATGTGGGATGGGGGAATTGTCATGGTCGATGCTTACTCTAATCCCACATGAGTCATGCTTAGTGTGAGAAACAAGAGGCAGCAAAGGCCTGACAACCACGTTGTGAAAGATGCATCCGCAGGAAGTGGAGAGGGGCTTAGGTGCGGGGCGTCCCAAAGAGGTAATAGGGGCTTATGCATTGTTAGAAGCCTGAGAAGCCAGGGATTACTCTAGGATGGAGGCCTGAGGATGAAAAAGCGCAGTAGGATAGGGATTTGGGACTGATGAAAGGAGGATCCCCATTCCCTATCATGCCCTTTACTGGCCTTGGGAACTGAATATGAAAGGAGGAGTAGGGATGCTGCCTCCTGGAAGGAAAACTTGGGGCTTACACTAAGATGGATTCCCTTCCCCGTGGACAAACGCCACTTTGATAAGGAGGATATCATCCCCTTTAAGGGGTGATTCCATCCCCATGGAGACGAGTGGGCATTGATAATGTCCAAGGCTGGGGGACTCTGCTTACGAGGCATGGGGCCAGGTCACAGTTTAATGTCATGTGATGAGGATGGTGGTGCTTGGAAGTTTAATGTCTTGCAGTTTGGACGAGGTGGGTTTGCTCTGCACCCCTAGAGATTACATAACTCGTACCCTCCGCTTCTTGTGGGAAGGAAGGCATCGATAATTCTGTAGCAAGGGAGTGTTGTATAGAAAACCATCGAGGGGTCCACGTTTGCGTGGCTATGTGAAGAAGAAATAGACATTAGCGTGCCTTTGAAAAGAAGCATGAAGAAAAGAAACGCAATGGGTGGTATCGTCCAAGGGACTTTGAGGTTACTTCATACAAGCCTAGAAGGTCACATGAGAAAATGGTGCATGTTGTGGATGCCCAGGGCATGGGAAACACTCGCGAATGGAATCCATAAGAAGAGCATCGGGTGCCCACGCATGGAGGCACATGGGGAGCACCAAAGTGAGGGGGTCTCGGGGAATTTCATGAAACCTTTGAGGTTTTCATGAAATAATAGCCCTGCATGAAAAATACCTGGCTGGCGCACAATTGGTGATGCTGGTGCATAATTGGGGAAGGGGTTTTGTGTGCGACTAGAAGGATTGCGCGCAAGGATTATGAATTGCGTGCAAGTGGTAGAGGCTGTGCGCAAGGACATGGGTGTGTGAAATTTGGAGGAATTGTCCTCAATTGGAAGGGGTGCACGCAAAGGAAGAAATTGTGCACAATTGGTAAGCTTGCAAACAATAGAAGGGATTGCATGCAAGGGGCGGACCCCGAAGGGATTGGAATTCAGTCTAATCCTTGGGGATCTCATGCGAAGGCAACCCCGGGGTGACTTGGTGTAAAAAGAACCGTATGAAAAGTCTATATTGCGTGCACGAAAGACAGATTTCATGCACAAGAGAAGGTTCATATTCTTCAGCCCCCAAATGGAAGGGGGTCGCCTTCTATTTATAGGTGCCCAAGGGTGCGGAAAACTGCTCGGTGTGAAATAATTGAGAGCCGAGGGTGGCATCGCGAAATGTCGACCACATGGGGTGGGGAGCGAAATTATTTCATGCCTAGGCCAATTCCCTTCGCAAAACCCAGAACTTTCCACACAGGCCACATTTTTTCGCGTGCCTTGGAATTTATTTCGTGCGGCCCCTCCGACCCCCCGGATGGGATCCCCATGTCCGAATATGACTTCGCTTTGTCGTTTCGAAAACTTTTTCCACACTTGATAACTTTTCGGCATCTATAGTGATATACAAGACTATATATTATGATGATAGAACTTCTAGTAGGAATTGTAACACCTGAGCTTCAATTTAGTAATATTTTCTTATTAAATAAACAAAAACATAATATGTATAGTTTTATTCAAGAATATGATTAAAACTTAAATAAGTTTTTTTATAAAAATGAATTTTCTTATATTAATTTCATTTATGAAATCAATATACCAAAATTAACTTCATGTAAATTTTTTTAGTATTTTTATGAAATAATTGATTTTTTAGTGAATAGTGAAAATATCGATTTTTCAAATACTATAATTTATTTTCATTCAATAAAGTAATTTAAAAGTCCCATTATATTTTTTGATATGTGTTTATTGTGAAATATGATCTATTTTAGTTATAATAATCTAATTTGAATAATATTTTCACTATTTTAGTATAAATTTTTTTAATTTTAAAAACAAACTTTACTAAAAATTATTTTTCACCATTTTTTAAAAATTTATATTAAATTAATTTATACCACTTATGAGAATTTAATAATGAAAAATAAATACCATATTTTTAATGATGTGTTCTAAATTTATTAAACACGACCCTTTTATTTTTAGGCATTATGAATAGTAACCGTGGTAAAATTTATCACATCAATAAAGGGTAAATCAAGTAATTAAGGTTAAAAACAGTGTGATAAGATATTAAAAATAAAAAAACACTTTAATTAATTCTATTGGATGATCATAGTTCATCCATGTACATATGAGATTCAGAAATAAGGAAACTTTACGCTGCATGTCTTTGATTTTTTTTTGTTTTTAATATTTAAGTGAGTGATAAAGACATAAATTCCACTTTTCTTATTTTAATATCTATAATATTTTTTGATAGGGATAACAAAAAATTATGTTTAGTTATAAAATTTTATTTTAAATATAATTTTTTAGTCTATCATGGTAATTTAGTTTAAAATTTTAGTGACTGAATAATTATCTAAAATGATGATGCAATGAGGACACATTATTTATTCAATTTATAGAAAATTAAAACAAATTATTTTAAAAATATTAAACTTAAAGCAAATTTGATTAATTATAATGTTACATGAATTTTATCGATACATATGGAATGTTAGGGAACTTTTAAAATATCATATTATAATTTCATCTTTGTATTGATGTATTTAAATTCATATTATAGGAATAGTGTCAAAAATGACATTAATGATATTTTATAATAAATAATAAATTTTAAATGGTTTAAAATTAATAAAAATATTCTATTCCTAAAAAACAATTTCATATGGTTTATAAATTCAATCATTTTCCATTTATGGGTATTTTCTACTTTTATGGTAACATTATTGACCCTTAAAAGGAAGAAAATTTTAAAATTTCACTAACTAACAAAAGGGTTAATAGAAGGTTAAAATAAAACGATAAGGGTGAAAAAATAACAACAAATTGTCTAAATTTTATTTTATGAGAGTATTTTGACTCATAATAATATTATATTATAATTATGTCAATTTTTATCCATTTGAAAATAAAAAAATAATTTATATTAATTTAATACTTTAAGAAATTCCAAGAATTCCCTTCCCCTCACTTATAAAAGGACATTCAATATCTAAATTATTAACACCATTTTGGCCCATATATATTGTAAAAACTATAAAAAATTATCTTATAAAAATCATTAGATAAGGTTTGGAGGTGCATTTATTCCAAAAAGACCAACTTTAGGTCCCTTAAGGAGGATATCTAAAGGAACTTTTTCAAAGAAGTGGCAATCATCTTCACCAAGAACTTTCAATTTTTTATTCTTCCTTTACCACCTTTGATTGTTTCCTAAAAATTCAGATATAATAGAAAAAATATATTTCATATAATTAAATTTTATTACATTTATTACATAATATTTATCCATTTAATTCTCCATCAAATGAGAACCAAAACCATAACTTGTGTGTAAAACGGACAATCGTATCACAAACTAATGTAATTTGTTTCCCTTTACCAACTCACTTGGATCATTATAAATATGAAACAAATGAATATATAAAATATTTATTACACAATTATTCTCCTAGAATTATGATATCAGATATTTCTTTTTTACCTTCCAATCCAATATAAAATGATAACGTCACTCATGCATATGTGTGGACTTCCACCTCCACGAAGTGATGTGATTATTTTTTCATTTTTGATTTACAAGGATGTTAATAAGTATATATTTAATTAATATATATGATATAAATTATATAAAAATGATAATTTACTGTTGAATTATTATTTACCTTTATTTTTTTTCTATGTGTCAAAAATTGACAATAGTGTTCATGCATACGTACGACCTACAGTCTCCATGAACAATGTAATTTATTTTTCTTTACATACTTTTTTTAGAAGAATTTCAATTTATATTTATTGAATATATATGATATTTATATCATGAGTAAAATTTTTGATATTATCAAACCATTAAAAAATTTTAATGGGTAAAACTACTGATTCAAAACATAAATGAAAAAAGTAGTTAACAATCAAAATAATATTAATAATAAAATATCATTAAAAATGGGAGATAAAATGTTTTTAATAGACCATATAAGATATTATATATATGTATATGATTTTGGTAAGTAATTATAATAAATAAAAATTTATTATTTAGGATGCTGAAATAACTTACTAGTAAAGTCGAACAAATGGTAAGAGATTTCACCACAATTTTCACTCTATTGAGACATATTTAGTAATATGCACCTATTTAATTTTATTTACAGTATATAAAAAAAATTTGAGTTTCTTAATATGAATATAAATTTATTCATGATGATAAATGGTTTTCTTTAAATTAATCTTTCAATGAGAATGTTTACAATAAAATCTGATCTAATTTCTCTCCTTGATCGGGTATATTTTTCTTCTATATCTATATATTGAAACTTGTTTTATAAAAAGAAATTGTATTTAAAAAAATTATTTATAAATTATATTTTAATTTATCCTTGAATCATTACATTCTATGAACATAATATTTCAAATGTTCTCCCGAAAGGAGTCATTTTTATCTTTTTTTACAAAAAATTTAAAAGGAATGTTTTTTAACATTTTTACGGTGTCAACGGACCATCACACCACCATAACCATTTTAGTTTTTTTATTCTACAATATTTAAAATATTTTAAAAATAAAATTCCATTTAGATAGTTTGTTTTAATATGTATCATCAATTTTCTTTTATTCTTTAACACCCCAAGCTTCCACAGTACGCTTTCCTTTGAATAACACAGTAGCTTGTGTTGTACGCAACTTCGAGTTCTAACACACACACCACAACCAGTCAAACTAGCCGTTATGAATAGTAATACCCACTTTTTAAAATTTTACAAATTTTATATTTCAAAATGGACTTCATTTTTAGATTCGGAATATCGAAATTAGCATAGGGTGAAATTTTGGTTTTTTCTGAAAACATTCAATTTTTGATGAATAGTGAAAAACACTGAGTTATAGTTTAAAACTAAATTTTTATTCAAATAATTATTTATTTTATTTATATTTAATTAAGGTAAAAATAGATACATAATACCTATATAAGTTCAATGTAATTCATTGGAGTTAGTTTAGAATAATTTTAGATATATAAAAATTTTATTGAACTTTTCACCGTCTTTTACCCACCTCCTAGGAGAATTTGGAAATTCACATAAAACATAATTTTACCGCTTCTATTAGTGGAATTTGGAAAATCCGAGAGACAAAATTAATATGAAGGAGTAAAATGTGGTTCAATGAGATGAAAATAATTTTTGGTGAATAGTAAATTTTTACTTTTATTTACCACGGTTAAAAGTAAATAGGGTAATTAAGGGTAAAAATGATATTAATATTACCCTAAAACATGTCCTAATTATATTGGACAAGTGTATCTCGACCAAAAATAACCTTAGGAATAAAATATTATCATTTAGGTCCACTTGGATTAGATTAGAACATTTATTATTATTTAATTCAAAGAAGAGTTAAAAGAGTTAAAATCAAAGTTTATTTACTAAATTTTTTTTAATATAGGGTTATACATAAGATAAATTCGAATGTAAATATTAATTAGAAAGATAAAACGATTTCATACATAATGGTATTTTATTTATAATTTTTAGACATTAAATAATTTAATTTATTTATGACACAATGGTGATGTAGTAATTACCTAATTAATGAAATATTAAAATAATTGATATTATAAATATCAAAATAAATGTAATTTGAGACCTTTTATGAATTACACTAATTTTATAGGTTAATATGACATATTAGTATTGGTTATATAAATTGTTTTCGAAGTAATAATGCTGTTATGAAATTATCCAAAACAAAATACCCAACAGTGTCAAAATTGACATAAAAGAGTTTTTAAAAAAAATATTATATTATTAATTTATATTATCTTCCTAAAAATCTAAGGTTCAGAAAAAAGACTTGTATCATGATAGGGGTATCATTAATGGACCACTTGGGGGTATCTTGGATATATATAGTATGTTTATTAACTATATAATGTAAAAATATAAAGTGACATGGTAAATGTTAAACTAATTAACTAAGAGTTAAAACTAAACGATAAGGTTAATATAGTAACCTAAACCAGTCTAAAACCAATTGGATGAGTGGTTTTCGACCTATAAACCCCTTAACCTTTAAATAATCCACTTTGGAGCCATTAGAAACCGAATATTAATTTACTATAAAATAATATTTCTAGCTTTTCCAAAGGTGCCCCTCACCCCTCTTATAAAAGGGCACTCCCCCTTCTCACTAATTCACACATTCAAAGCCTTTTGGATCGGCCAAAACCTACCCCAATACTCTCTAAACTTCCCTCACTTCAACCTGGAGGCCTTAGTTTGATCAGAAATCCAACCTAAGGATCCCTTTTGATCAAATCAAAAGGAAGAACCCGAAGAAGAGGTAATGTTTTCACCACCCTCTTTCAAGTTCCTTTCTTCTTCAACTTATTCTTTCTTTGTTATTCCCATTATGAAATAATAAACTCTAGAATATTATATACAATGTAATTTTATTATAAATATGGTACAACCATATTCATTATTCTATCCATCCTTTGAATGACATGTCACCATACATGCGTACGTACGGCTTACCGTCTCCAAGTCGTGGTGTAATTGTTATTCAATAAATTATTATTTGGATGGGTATAATAATAATTTGTAATTCATGTAAATAATAAATATAACATGATAATGATTCTGTATATATGATATACCATCCAATTATATATTATTTTAATATCAAAAGAATGATATTGCCACTCCTGCGTACGTACAGACTACCGTCTCCACAAACGCGATGAGATTCATTCCCCATCGTATCCATTCAAGAATAATTCTAATTTAATAATTAAAATTACGTTTTGAGGACTTGATATCATTCTGGATATGAATAAGATAAAACCTATCCATAACAAACACAACTTACGTAACAAAACATGTTAAATAAAATGAGTAAGTTAACACCCGAAACAATGATAATACTAAGAAATTAATTACAAATCCATGGTAAAAGATCATATATGATATCATATTAATGTTTATGATTATTGTATAATTTAATAACTATTATTTCACCATTATACAAGAGGTTAACCTACCCTCAACTAAGGAAAAGTACAAGGTAAAGGTTTATTTCACAATCTCTTCATTATCCGAGGTTGTTTATACGTAATTACCTATTGGGACCTCATTATCATCCACATCCATGTTTCTTAAAAATGTATTTCAAATAACTCTTACTATTTTAAAGAATATGGGATAAAGTAATTTATACCCTTGTTTAATTTTTTATAAGACTTTTATAAAGTAATCTTTCTTCCATTTTCCAAACAAGGTCCTTTTTATCCTTTTCGACAGAATTAAGGTAAGAATGTTTTTCTAACTTATACAGAGGGTGTGGCTATTTTCCGCCATTATAAAATCGTCAAAGCTTACCTTATAAGATTATAAGAATATTTTCACAGTAAATGTTTTATTTTATAATCATGTGACTTTTAAATGATTAAAAAAAAGAGATATGTCTCTCAAATAGTTTTGATTTCATCTATGTCAACATCCTTTGATGGATTTTAAGCTTATTTGAAGTTTATTTATTATGATACAAAACTTCCACATTTTATTGAAGGTTTTGTGATATTTTTGACTATAGATGTGTTATTTTTATACCATTATTTGTTTATGGATAATGTATAGAAATTTTTTATGCTAGTTTTAATATAAATGTTTATGTTATATTTAAACCTTTTCACGTGAGGAATCTATTGGACTTAGTAAGTGATGGGTGGAGCCCGCTATACGTCCCTGATGCATCGGTAGGTCTCATTAGACAAACTTGTTTTTTCACACAAGGCCTTGAAAAAATGTTATTTGTTGTCTTGGCATGAGGCCTTGACTATGTGGTTATGATAGCCTGACATTATCCATTCCATCATTATGAAAGTGGTTATTGATATTGCATGTGATTATTCAACTAGTAGAATATCCATGTGAATAAGTATATGGGATTATTTTATTTTATTTCTTCCATATTATTCTGAAGTTCAAGTTTAAAAGGATTTTGTTTTAGTTATACATTTCCTTAAATTTTTATGATTATTTATGACTGTTTCCGCTATAATGTTATCCTTACTGGGCATTTGAGTTCACCCCTTTCTATGTTTTATTTTTCCCAGGATGTGAAGATGTATTTTATGAATGACCTACAGGGATAGTATGAAGGGATAAGAGTGTGGACTATGGAGACTATATTGTTGTAGTTTTCATTTTATGATGTAATGTAAACTTTATGAATGTATCTAGTTATTCCTAGGCTACTAAACCAATCGGTCTTTCGAGACTTGATCTTTCTTGTTATCATGCCAATGTTATGTACTAATGCACCGACTCTAGGAAACTGGGGTTGGCGCATTACATATTCCCTAAAAGACATGAATTTATTCCAAAACATTCATTTGTGTTGAATTATAGGTCATCTTTTATATCTAACTAATTTTGGGGTTATTAAATTTCTCTTAAGACATTAAAATTCTTATGATAATTGAACATTAAATTTACCTTAATTATCCATATTCTTTTAATTAAGGATATGATAGTTTTATAAACATTATACAATTTCTACATATTTTTTTTACGTTGAAAGTTATTTGATTGGATGGGGAAATATTGATATTTTACATTCTTTACTCAGCACATAAATTTATTGATAATGAATATTTTATATGAATTAAATAGATCATTCTATATATAATTAATGAATTTTAAATATAGTTATGGGTGTGGCCCATAATTATATAGCTCCCTGATACATTGATATCTATAATGAGAAAAATCAGTTGGCCAAATCATTGGGTTTCTGGTGTATACCTACCCATAAATTAAATTGTCTTAGAACAAGGATATAATGATATAGATATCATGATTTATGAGATCATGATGCCTAATTTTATGAATTTACTTCATTTATAATTCATTTATTATTATCCATGAGATTATTTCATCGATATAATCCATATATGCATTTTGTTCTCAAGTTATTGATTAAACAACATGTGTTTTTATTTATTTAACTTTATATATTGATTATTCCTTATTTAATAATGATATATTCCATTATATGTCACCATTAATGATTATTTGAGCTCACCACTTTTTCCCCTTTGCCCAGGATATAAAGAATAATTCTTCGAATGAGTTTAAGGATGCCAAATGTTTTACATTACTATGATTTATATTTTATTTCTAATGTAAATATGGGAATAAAAAATGTATCTAATTATTTAAGACTTCTAAACTGATCAATCCTTTATGTTGTTATCCCTTATATGTTATGAAAAGGTTATAAAGTGACTATTGACTCTAGGTTACTAGATTTTGTGTTTTTTTATAGTTTTTAACATACACAAGTTTAGTATAAACCTTTTGAAATAGATTTAGGAAAGAATATATTTGGGAATAAAACCCTATGATATAATTTGGGGATATGTATAATTTTGTAATAATACAATAAAAGTTTTGGTATGGTAGCGATTATGTTTTTTCCTTGTAGTACATCCCAATCTGGATACTATAAGTTAATGTGGTTTTGGAATAGATGCATCAAGGGGTAATAAATTTAAAAATAGATGATTGAGTATATCTCATACATTATTCTAGTGCATGGTGAATGATACCTTTCTATGAAACTTGTTTTACACTCCTGATTTATATGATTAGGGTAATTAATGTTTTATTTATAAAAAATTACGAAATATTTGAAAATATTTGTATGATTTAAAGATATTCCTAGAGAAAAAAAGTTTATAATTTTTATATTAAAAATGCATAAATTTTCAATTTAGGTTAAGTGTCATCCCATATTTATAATTATATGTTGTGATTTAAAATTCGTAATTATATGAGAGAATAATGTATATTACATTATTTAGAAATGGAACATGGAATAATGTATGGAATCAATAGTGATGGCCAATATAGAAATTTCCCTACTGAGTCATACAATAAAATTAGTGTAGGAGTTAAGATGATTCTGGATATATTAGGGTGGTTGACCTAGGTTATAACTAATAATTTTTCACATATGAAGAAAACTTTTGTTACACTAAATGATACACCTGTATTGGATCATTTCATGCAAAAAAACTCCCCCATAATTTAGTGGAACTACTAGTCCAGTGGTAGATGAGTAATGAATTTAGTCAAATAAAAAGATATTCTTGGACTTTTGATGCAATGAATGGGAAAATGTTATACTTTAAACATATTGCATACATAGTGATATTGATCAATGGTGGTCATATATCTAGAATACATGGGAGGAATAATGGAGTGGAGGGATCTTAAAGTAACATTTTTTGAAAAATATTACCTTCATGAGAAAAAAATAAAACGAAGAGAAATCTCCATGGATTAAATAAAAATGAAGAATAATGTTTTGAAAATAATGAGGCTACCATTACATGACTATCTAGGTATTCTATATATTGCATACATAATAGACGATAACTAGATTTCTAACATTGGTAATTTATCTATGGATTTGATTTGAGGATGGAGTTTGAATCGGATTTACGCGCGAACCCTAGTTCGCCCACATCGGCTCCCGCTGATGAATCAAGGCTGGATGATTGTCATGCGAAGGGTGTGGATCATGTTGGACACAAGGATCTCTTCATCTTGTGTGCTAAAAAAAAGAACGAGAGGTTAAAGGAGACGAGACCAGAAATAAGCTTCGCGAATGCGGTCAAAGGTGTGGGAAATTCCCTGTTTCTTGATTGTGATAATGCGTCCTCGGGAAGAATCATTCGCAAAGGGCGTGTTGCACATGTCTCTGCGAATCTGAAAGCCGTTGAGGAGAGGATCATACTCTGCAAGCACTCGATCATTGCGAGAGTGGTGATTCCAAAAGGGGTGAAGCCGTGGAAATTCAATGAGCTCATGATAAGGCTGGCTGAGATTTGGGGCTTCAGCGATTGGAATATGACAGCGATGGGACGCGGGTTCTACCACATTATTTTTCCCTCAGATGAACTAAAGTGTCGGGCCTGGTGTCTTGGTTCGGTCCCTCTGAAGCCTGGCTTCCTCCGAATCCATGAATGGGATCAGAACTTTGATCCAAATACTGTAAAGAATACTTTCGCGCAGATCTGGATTCGTGTGTGTAATCTTAATTGGCTCTATTGGCATCCTCAAATTCTCTGGGACATTGCCTCATCGGTTGGAAATCCAATCCGATTAGAAAAACAGACTGAAAATCCTACTTTTGGACATTATGCAAGAATTCTTGTGGAAGTTGATATGGCAGCCACACTTGTTGAGGAAGTGGTCTTAACCACCCAATATGACAGTCTCAATCTTGGTATTTTTTATGAGAGAAGACCCAAATTCTGTCTGAATTTTCACTTATTTGGCCACACTCTTTCTGAATGCAACATAAATAAAATCTGCAGTCTTTGTAAGGGTCGTGGGCATGAGGCTGGAAATTGCAGGCTCAATAAGAACAATGATATGGATGGAAAGAAGTTCATAGATGAGAATAGAGTGACCAATGCCCCAACCAGGACATCTGGAATTGATGAAATGGTTGATGGTGGGTGTCTGATTGAAAGAGATCAGCATAAGGGTGTTGAGGATAAGGAGGTGAGGGCCATCACCATGGATGCTGCAGGACGTTCGGTGCCAGTTAATGTTGGCACAGGGATTGAGCCAAATGATGGTGCACTGCCTGGTGATGGTGCACAACCTTCCAATGGTGCACAGTATCGAAAGGGAGAGTTGGTTGCTTCCCTTGAAGACAGAGAGGAGGAGGCACCTGTTAAAGCTGCTGCTGTTGCACAGAGGCAGGATGCAGAACTGGCTGCACCTGTGGGTACTGGACCTGTTGCTGCTGAAATTGCTGGAACAATTGTGCATGAGTGTCCTCCCCGGAATTCCTCAGCCGAAAGGGAGCAGGCACCTGATAAAAATGGTGAGGATGAAGTCGCTGCAGAGCGGCTGGATGCGGACTGGACTGCATCTGTGGGAGCTAATCCTGATGCTGCTGGTGCTGCTGAAACACTTGAAGTTGAATGCCCTATGGCCCAGGGGGCTGTCTCAAATCCTGGGGTGGCTCCATTGGTGGGTCATGGAAATGGGCTAGGCCATGGAACTGACTCTGAATTGGCTATGGGGCAGCCTTCTGAACCTACTGCATTGGGTGAAGCTTCGCTAAACGCAAAGAGAATATTACCTGCTAGCCTGCTGTCATTCTCAGCTGCTTCAGTCAACAGGTTCTCCCTGCTTGATCTGGTTGGGGAAGATAGTGGGACTGAGGCTGATGAACAGGTGGCACATGGTCCTATTGAGACTGGCCTTCTGCCTTATGTGAAGGATGTAAAATAGAATATTGCTGGGCCTAGTGCTAGGCTCAGATCAAATAAATGAAGACCCTCTTATGGAACTGTCAAGGGATTGGGAATCCTCCCACGGTCAGATCCCTTAGACATATTATTATGACCAAAAAGCCGTTTCTTGTTGGTATTGCTGAGCCAAGAATGAATTTTGAGAAGTGGAGTTCCTTTAGGTGGGAGTCCATGGGTTTTTCATTTGTTTCAAGCAATTTGCTTACTGGAAATTCTGAATCTCTGTGGGTGCTGAAACATGATAGCGTTGTGGTTAACTCAATGTTGAATGATTCTCAGTCTGTTACTATATCATGCCGCTGTAACAATGTTTCAATTGCAGTGACGTTTTTTTATGCCTTCAACCTTTATACAAGAAGACGTGCGCTGTGGAGAAGCCTTGCCGATGTTTTGGAGAGTTTGACGAGCAATTGGGTTATTATTGGTGACTTTAACACTGTGCTTAGGCCTGGGGAAAAGACTGGGGAGCATTTCTGTCGTGTTGCAGCTTCTGATTTTTCTGCTTGCATTGACAAATGTGGCCTGGTGGAGGTTCCAATTTCTGGTTCTGACTTCACGTGGAGCAGATACACGATTAATGGGAGACAAGCTAGCAGACTGGACAGATGTTTTATTCATGTGCTGGATGGGAATAGGGCTCTTGATGTGGCTGGGAGAACTCTCCCACGGTTACATTCTAATCATAACCCCTTGCTTATTGAAATTTCTGATAGCAACGCCAGAGTAGCCTCTCTGCCCTTCAAATTTAATAATGCTTGGATTACTATCCCTGGATGCAGAGAGATTGTTCTGGATGTTTGGAAAACTAGTATTGTGGGCAGCTCATTACACATTTTATGTTGTAAACTGAAACTTGTAAAGGCCAGGCTGAAGCAATGGAGTAAGGAGTCCTTCTCCTCTATTGATAATGATATAAGAGAGGCTGAATGTATCCTTTCAGATTTTCAAGACAATGGTGCATCCCAGGAGGTTCCCTCTCCAGAGGAAATACAGGCTGCCTCAAGACTGGAGAAGCTGCTAGCCCTTAAGGATAATCTGGTTCAGAACCAATCCAATGTGAGATGGCTGAAGGAAGGGGATAGGAACTCCAAATTCTTCCATTGCATTACAAAAGAGAAGAAGGCCAGGAGGAGTATTACTGCCCTTAGCATTGATGGGAGGCTTTTTGATTCAGAGAATGATATTGTGGAGGCTGTGACAGGTCATTTTGAAAGGCTGTACTCAGATGTTGGACCTGACAATTCTGATAAAATTATACATTGTTTTGACCCCTCCATTGAGGACAATCAAAACAAGAGGCTCACTGATGTCCCTTGTGCAAAAGAGATACATGATGCCCTCTTCTCGCTGAATATTGATAGTGCGGCAGGCCCAGATGGTTTCACTAATAAATTTTTCATGTTCTATTGGGATATTGTGAATGTTGATGTCACAAATGCAGTGAATGAATTATTCAGATCATCTTACATACCGTTTGGGATGAATTCAAATTTCATTGCCTTTCTCCCTAAAAAGGAAAATGCCCTCGATATCAAAGACTTCAGACCTGTTGCCATTGGGAATACAATACCAAAGGTAATCAGCAAAATTCTGGCCCTGAGGTTGGGTGGGGTTGCCAAGGAGATTGTCTCTGGAAATCAATTCGGATTTGTTCCCGGGAGGAACATCCAGGACTGTCTTTTCACTGCTTCTGAATGTGTTAATGTCATGAAAAGAAAGGTGAAGGAGGGAAATATGGCTGTTAAGATTGATATCTCAAAATCTTTTGACACCATAAGATGGAGTTTTCTGTTTACTATTCTTAAGAGGCATGGCTTCTCGCAGAGATTTATTGGGCTCATTGGATCCGTCTTATCTAGTGCTAGGATGTCCATCTTGGTAAATGGGTCTCCCAGGGCTTTTTTTCAATGCTCAAGAGGTGTCAGGCAGGGTGATCCCCTTTCTGGTATGTTATTTGCTATTGCTGAAGACTATCTAAGCTGGTGCCTCAATGATCTTGCTAATTTTGGATGGTATCAATCAATGAAAATAGAAAATGAGCTGTGTGCTCCTTCACACTTATTTTATGCTGACGATATTCTGCTTTTTGGGAAGGCAAGTGATGCCACCATCTCTTGTATAAAAGGAATTTTCTCTCATTATGAAGAGGTCGCTGGCCAGGCAATTAATTGGGGAAAGTCCTATGTGTTTTTTGGGGATGGGCCTAGCTCTTCAAGGAAAAACAGAGTTGTGTCTAAGCTGGGAGTCAAAAGGGGTTCCCTCCCTTTCATTTATCTTGGGATTCCTCTCTTTTGGGGTAGGGTTAAAAGATGTCACTTAGAAAACATTGCCTTACGGAGCACAAATCAGTTGTCGGGCTGGAAAGGGAAAAATATGTCCCAAGCTGGGAGAATCTGTCTTGTTAACTCAGTGATAACTTCAATGTTCGTTTATTCCTTTTCCATATACAAATGGCCAGGATCGCTGATAAAGGAGTTAAGTGCCAAAATCAGAAACTTCGTCTGGACTGGGTCAATTAATGAAAGGAAACTTGTAACTGTTGCCTGGAAAGACTGCACGAAGCCGGTTCAAATGGGCGGATTGGGCATTAAAGACGTTCGGATTTTTAATGACACTTTGATTGAGAAGTTTATTTGGAGGCTGATTTCAACTCCCCATCCCTTCATGGAGTTTCTTGCCACTATATTTCTTGGGAAATTGCAAAATGGATATGCCAGCTATGTGAGATCCTCGGTTTGGTCTGCTATGAAGAAAGCCTACTCTGATCTGATGACCGGTTCGAAGTGGTTAGTATGCAAGCAGTCCAGCCTGAATTGCTGGACCACCCCTTGGCTATCGCGGCCTATTTGTGATGAAATCATCGTTCCACCATCTTTAAAGCATAAAACCACTGCTGATCTCGTGGTAGACCAGGCACTTTCTGAAATTCTGCCCAGCCAAATCAGAACGGAAGTTATGCAGTACCTTTTCATAGACCATGATATTATAGTTTGGACTCTGGATCTGAATGGGATTTTCCGCATGAAGGTATGCTACAATTATCGTTGTGAGACATCGACTCACCCCCCTAGATGGGTTTCTGATTTCACAAAGCCCTTCATTCCCCCGGCGCGCTCCCTGCTCATCTGGAAAATTTGGAAGAATAGGCTGCCTGTGCAGGCTCTATTGCAGCACAAGGGGCTGCATCTCGCCCCAGTTTGCTTTATCTGTCTGGCAGCGGATGAGTCTCTCTCCCATGTTTTATTCTCATGCACACTTGCGCGCAAATTATGGTGCTACATGCAGCAGATGTTTCGGTGCTGTTTTCAGTTTCAGTCACTTGAGGAATTAATGCAGGACATTAACATGGAAAATTTTAGTGAGCAGGTTCATGCTCTTATTTTGGCTGCAATAGCGACTGTTATTGATTTAATTTGGAAGTCCAGGAATGACCTGCTGTTCAACAATATTCAGCCATGGTTTCATGATGGTGTCTTAATGATGCATCGTGCCGTTTGTACGGCCTCCAACATTCAAACTGGTTGCATGAAAAATGATGTTTCTGACCTGGTTTTGTTGAGATATCTTGGTATTAATGTCAGGGCAAAGAAACCATTAATGGTGAAATATATCCGATGGATCCCTCCCCTACCGCGGTGGATCAAAGTCAATGTCGATGGGGCCGCCTCAGGTGCTCCGGGGCCCTCTAGATGTGGTGGTGTTTTCCGCACGTATCGGGGGTTTGTAAGAGGCTACTTTTTTCATTTCATTGGCAGTGGATATGCAATTGAAGCTGAGATTTGGGCCATTATGAAAGCGATCAGGTATGCTGTCCACTTTGGTTGGAATTTGATATGGATAGAGTCAGACTCGTCTGTTGCTATCCAAATCTTGAAAGAGCGCTCGAGGAATGTTCCCTGGAAGATCCTTCCGGACTGGATTGATTGTCTTTGGCTTCTTGATTCACTCGTCATTGAAGTTTCGCATGTTTACCGTGAGGCCAATCAAGTAGCAGATGCTCTTGAGAAAAGGGCAATTAATGAGGGCACCTCCTGTTGGTCTTTTGTGCCGCCTGAGTTCTGTGACCATTTTGTTCAGGCAAATTGCTGTGGTGAGGTTTTTTCTCGGCTTTGTTGAGTGATTCCCTGATCTCCTGTTTGTACTCTTGACACTTTATTTTATTTATTTATCTCAGGAGCAGGTTCACCTGTATCCTAGCTTTCTTGTACATACATAATATAGAAATCAAGATTGACCATTTATTTAAACATATTAAGCTAAGTTTTTGAAGGGAATTGGTTTCTCAAATTTTGTTTTCATACGATGAAATAGTTATATTTTATATAAAAACAAAGAAGTAATTTTATATATCTTATATATTCAAGGTAAATCAAGAGAATAATATGTTGAATGAACACTAAGAAAAGGGGAATGTTTTATAGAAGAAGATAAAAACGAAACAAATCCCATTGTGTTAAAATTATGGAAAGAAACATCATAGAAAACATTTTGAAGGTAATGGGAGTTTGTTACAAAGGGAAAGAAAGATACCAATACTATCTTGTGATTTACATATAAATAAATAAGGAAAATTATTCAAACCAACATCCCAATCATCAAGGTAACATACCATAGAAGGCTCTAAGGAGAGAAGGGTAAGATTATGCAATCACTATAGCTTAGGTTAGAGTTCCTAAATATGTGGTGGTAGTTACTTTAATCATATATTAAAATTTATCCAATGATTTATTTGGTTATATATCTTCTCAATATTTTATATTTCCATGTTTTTTATGAAAATTAGATATTTCCTTAGCACCATAATAAAGGAGTAATTAGATAAAATTACTAGAAGAAATCTCATTGTAATAAGGATGTGTCAATAAGTTCCCATTATAACACATAAACATGAACTATTTTCAAACATTATTATTATACCTATGGTTGAATTTTATATTGTACTTGGTATAGACAAGATTTAAAAATATTATTAAAATTTTTATTGTAAATATAAGGAAATTATGATTCATGATGAAGAGGTAGAATTTACTTTTTTTAGAGGGGATACTTCATCATCTAAGTCATATCTAAATCTACCCCAAGTATATTTTCTGAGATTATTGTGAAATAATAGAAGACCCAAACTACATATGGAAAAGGTAATATTTATGTTGAGTATTTATCCATTATAAAGATATAAATTAATTCATTTATTGGGGGAATTACTTATACATCCACCTGAGTGTGAAGTTGAGTTTTCCATTGATTTAATCCCTGAATCAAGATATATATCAATGAATCCATATAGAATGGGCACTCTGTAATTAGTGGAGTTGAAGAAAAAACTATAAGAGTTGTGTGATAAGGGATTTATGTTCCTTATTTTTTCACTTTTTGGATCCTATAGTGACCTTAATACCTATAGACTGAAGATGCAGTTTAGTTTATTAAATTGGAAAAAGATATAAAAAATCACATCCCAAAGGAGAAAATAGTATATTAGTCTTGGTAAACTAGATACATACATGAAATTCACATTAAATTACAAAATATAAAATAAATAAATAATTTATATTGATATCTCCATTATCCCCCTTAGTGTATACCTACATATCAATCAAAAAATAATTCCTAGTGCCCTAGGGAAAATAAAACCTAAGAAAGGGGTGAGATCGGATGCTAACTAATGGTATGCATACAAAGGAATCTATGAATAAAAAAGGCATAATAAATATAAAAATTTAAATAATTCAAATACCTTCAATTTAATAAATATCTTGAGAATAATATGGTAGGAATAAATGATGATCAAATAATTCCCTAAAAATATTCACTTGATCTTGAAACTTGGCCACGATTATTCTAGCTAATAAAACAATAACATGGAATATCAATGAATAAATTTATAATGAAGTAATTAATAATATCAGGAATCTTAAAAATATTTCAAATTCATTATTCCAAGATTTCTTACAATAATGTCTATGTTCCTATACATCTTACAAAAATGTGTAAGGACTCAGCCAAATAACCAAGCTAATTTGTCTCATGAGACTTACTAATGTATCAAGGAGCTATGTAATTCTAGGCCACACCCATCACTCAATAAGTCCAATTCATTAATTGTATGAAAAGGGTTAAACATAATCAACATAAACAGTCGTATTGAAAGAATAAAATATCAAATTTTAATACTTAACCTAATAAACAAACATAATCATAAACCATCCAGAGTAACATGCTAAATGGTAATAAAATTGCACATCCCTAGTAAAACTGATCATAAAGCATTCATATAAATAATAAGTACGGTATAAATACAACACATCCTTATAGGATGATAAGAAACTAAATTTTTTAGGTTCTTAATGAATATAAATTCCAAAAAATTTACATTAAAAACATTTTCTAGGAAAATAAAATTTTCAATTTGAAAATACTTTTAAAATTAAAAGTTAAAAAAATACTTTGAAAATAATTTTATTTGAAAATTACCTTTGACTTGTTTTATTTTTTTTAAATATTAGTCTTCATGATGTTATAAAATTCATTTCATTTTTTACATGTTAAAATAAAGATTACTTTCACATTTTTGATAAATGAAAAATGAGCATTGGTTTGAAAATGACATGAATATTACTTTAAAAACATTTTTTAAATAGTATAAATGGATAAAATTTATTTAAAAATTTATTTGGAAAAGGATAAAGAAAATTTATAAAACTTTTTTTGAGAACATATATTTTGATGAAAATTGATTTTTGATCGAAGAGAGAAACAAAGTCAAATTATGTTAAAATCATTTCTCAATCATTTTAAGTACCAAAGACAAGTAAAATGTTTCTATTAATTGAGAAATTTCATGAATAAATATAGGATAATAAAATAAATTTATTTTAATATATAAAAATGAAATAATTTTCCCAAGGGATACTTAAAAAAACCGTCTCGAATAATTATGAGATTGTAAAATAAACCCTTTCCTCATTGGAAACTTTTGAATTATAGGCCCCATAAAATAAATAACGTAAAATTGAACTTTAATTACCATGAATATAAGTAGACGAATTATATAACCTATAAAAAGTGTTAGTATATACGCTACACAATGGAGTAAGTGGTGATTATGGTGTACACCTCAAAGAAGTAAAAATAAGACGAGAAATCCTTACCACTTATTCAAATTTCTTCGTATGTGTTCAAACCTCCAATATAGTAAATATAGTTATATTAAACAGAAATTATAGATGAATAAAAATATATATCATACCATATGTGATTTACTTATAGTTTTTACCACTCATTTATTAGATTGTTTTGTTAAAATCACTATTTTGGGTGACGATTACTTCATTTTTTATATATGTTAAGGGTTGGTAATTCTTCTAATATTAATTTGATCATGGTTAAATAATATTAATAATTTTAACCATGATATAAATATCACATATATTCATTATATTTTTTTTAATATAATCTATAAAATTCTGAGATATAAAATGTATTACACCATTCCAGGAGATGGTAGGCCACACGTACACCTGAATAATGTTTCAATTTTTCTTGATGGGTGGAATGAAAGGAAAATAAATATTAATTGACCTTTATAGAATCATTATTATGATATATATGTAATTTAAATTAATAAAATATATCCTTATTACCATCCATAGGATAATAAAATGAAAAAACTTCACATCGTTATGTGAATGCAGTAGTCCACACGTACGCACATGCGACATTATTCTTTTCTAATGGATTGAAAGGTAAGAATATATATAACATCCCAAGTAATTTAAACATATTATTACTTTATTTTAAGCATAATTAACCACCAAATACAGAACAAGGATTGTAATTTATAATGTCTTCGGACGACTTGGTACATAATAATAAAACACAAATCAAATAAAAAAATATTTTATTTAAACTCCAAAATGAGATCCTAAATTCCTATGAGATATTATTTATTTATATGATATCCTAGGGGATAAATGAACAAATGTATGAGCTAAAAATACCAGTGAAGGAATAAACATAGAAACAAAGCATAACACATGGGTTAGAAGGCATAACATGATGATATAAAAAGAAATAGAACATGAATTGACATATGGAATCATAACATATATAACATGGTATCAATTAATCATGGAAGAGTATGAATTTTTCAGAAACATATAACATGAAAAAAACATGATTGAAGGCTCACTTCCAACAATATATCACATAGTGGATATGTCTCATAATGGAATCAATTTTACTCCTTATCCCAAAATACATCTCATGAGACTAAACATTACCCAATGAATTGGATATCTATATAGTTTCACCCATAATAAAATACTCATTCATATGTGTGACACATTAATAATCAAACATAAACATAATAGTTACCCATGAAAAGAAATTGGTATCGTAAGAACATCATAGAGCATAACAAATGGGAATATCATAATATTGTCATGAAAGAATGAATTTAAATAATACATGGACAATAATAAGATAAAATAGGCATTGATCATGATAAATCATGTTCAAATTAAGTTAATACATGTAAAAATAGTGAATAATAAATTTTAAAAATGAGCCTCTTTTGGGCGTTTGAAGGGAAAATATTAAAGAGTTTTTAAATAAGGAAAATGTATAATTGTTTTCATAAAACCATAAATTAACTTATATAGTTTTTAATGATAAAAAATGTAGTTTTATAAAAATAATTGTGTCTTAAAAATTTCTTATGGAGTTTATTTGAAAATGGGTAAGAAAAATGGAAGTTCCCTTTAATCGGGCATTCTTATCGATAAAAATTTAAAAAGAAACCTTAAAAAAGATATATTTCCCTATAAACTAAAGAATTATTGAGATAAGTACATGTTTTTGGAACATAAAAATAGAATTTATCATGATTATATAATAATAATTAAGAATTAAATTAGTGTATAGAGTGTGAAATCATACCCCAAAGGAAACATAGAGTTTTGTAGAGAATCCCTAACCTTTTGTACAAAAAGGTTATACACTTGTACTTAATGTCTTCTATAATCAAATAAAACAATTTAATTAATTAATTTATAACCTATTGAACCTTTACATTTTTTTATAATTTTACTTAGTTAATTTATAGCCTTTATGTGGACTTATAGTGTTTAATTTTATCGTTTTGGGAGCATTCGTTACATGATTTTATGATCGGTTCCCTTGAGTTTAACTATGGGAGTTCTTGTCAAATGGAAGAAACAACATTGAAGTGTAATTATATGGTATTTATAAACATAAAAAATTTTAATTGGTCCCATATATCATTTTTATACATGATAATTATTCATTAGATAAAATGTTAATGATGAATGTTAGTTTAATTTGGTGTATTTTCAATCATCACGAACTAGTTTTGTTTCATTATTTAATATCTTGTATATATATATTAGTTATAAAACATAAAAAAATATATAATATATATATATATATTATAATATTTTTTAACCATAAAAATTGTTTTATGTATAGCCTTGAATTTGGTAATGAAAAAAGAAAAATCATCATCCATGAAGGCAGTGAATCGACAGCGCACAGATGATGTTTTAATTTTTAGAATAAAAGAATAAGAGAAAGATTTGATGATGGGTTTACAATTAAAAAAATACAGTATATATATTGTAATAAATTTATAATTTTACTTTGGATATGGGAGTTTGGGTAATTATAAGAAAATAAAATAAATTAAAAGAGAAAGAGAGAGGGTTTTACCACTTGAGTGTCGTCTCCCTGAGAACCTCCTTAAGGCACTTAAAAATGTTATTTTGATAACCAGAAAGACCCGAATGTGGTAAATAGGTTTGGGAGAGTAATATGTCATTATATAATCTTTATTCAAGGCTTATAATGTTTGAGGATAATTGGTGGTGAGGGTTGTTATTTATAGTGGGAGGAGAGGGGTGTTTTTGATTATTTTATCCATTTGTTTATTATTTTGGATCAAGACTATCAATAGTTATGATTACCATGAATAAACAAATTAAATATAGGAGAGTCTTATATAATGGTTCTTACATCATCCTTATATCATCAATGACTCAAAAAATCATTTACTTACATATAATGTAAAATACTGTAAATTACTGTGTTTCATTATTCACCAAAAACTCAACTATTTTAGAAAAAAACAAATAAATTAACCATAATTTTTTTGACATATTGAATTAAAAAAGTTATTCCATTTTATAAAAACAAAATTCTAAATATGATAATTTTAGTTTTTATACAAAATTATCATTTACACGAAAAATACAAATTTTAATATTACAACTAATTCTATGAAACTTTCAAAAATTAATTACGGCCTCATATAATTAAATTATAATTATAAGAAAACAAAATATTAAATTATGGATCTATTTTATGAATATTAACTTTCTTTTATAACATTATATTAATTATAAAATTGTAAATAAGAATTTTGTTTTCATAAAAATACCAACAATAAATTTATCAAATATTTAACATTTATTTACTTATTAAAAGATATGAATATATCATATTTTCATTTATAAGAATCCCAAAATTTATTCACACTTTCATAGGTGAGGTTACTATTCTATTGGCTGGTTTACTATTCCTAATGGTCATATTACTATTCCAACGGTCAGGTTACTATTCCATCGGTATGGGTTCCATAATTTCTAGAAACAACTAATTTCATTCATTATTCATTTATAGAGTTTTTATTGTGTTATTTATGTGATTATATGTGATTCATACTATATGAACTAATTATAATAAGGGAAATTTGATTAATAAAATTATTGGCTGTAACAAGTTAGATGTGATATTATATTTCTAGATGTATATTTAGATAATAAATATCACACATATTCATTAAATTTTAACCTTACTACCTTTTATGTAAAGCGTAAGTGAAAAATAAATCACATTGCTTCTCGAGGCGGTAGTCCGTCATACACATGAGCAACATTATCATATCCATCACGAAATGAAAAGTAAGAAGATGTATATGATATTATAATTCCAGAAGTATAATAATATCATAAATATAATATAAATAAATTTATTCCATTATTATATCGGGCCATGAAAGGTGGTGATGGAAAATGAACTACATCGGTTCGCGAGGTGGCGGTCCGTCGTACACACGACCAAAGATTTTATTTTATATTTTATGGGAGTGGATATGGATATAGGTTTTGAAATTAACATAATAAAATCTGAGTATATATTTTATAGTAGTTTTATTATTTGGAAATATTTTTTCAATATTTTAAGGATTTATATGAAGAAGTAAAATGAAAACACATAGTTAAAAACATTACCACTTCTTCAAGAAACATCTTTAGGTTTAACCAAAATCCTTCAAAGATTGGATTTATGATTGATCCAATGCCTATATAATGTGTGTAGAAATTTAATGAATATATTATTATAGGTATTGTTTTTAACCAAATGTATTTGTAAGTGTTAATAGGGGAGGATATGGGGTGTCCTTTTACAAGTGGTGGAGAGGAAAAACATGCTATTTTTGAAAAGAATTAGTTACACCCATGTTTATAACATGTAAAATCTAAAAAAATGGTTAATTATCCAACAATAGATATTATTTAGTCAAAATATTTCCATAAAATGGGTGTTGTACAGGTTTTTAGGTCATTTTAACCGTTATCTTTTTTGTTTAACCCCAGATAAACTCATTTTTACCATAATCACGGTAAATAATTTTCACTATTTTTACTATTAATAACGGATAAAATTTATGTTTATATTATAATATAATATAAATTATTTTAATTTCAAATATGGAATCCATTCTACCAAATTCAATTAATATAATTGGTAGAATACAATTCAAAATTATACTCGCAAGTGCCATGAAAAAGAAAGTTTCCAAAGAGAAAATTCACATAAGTATAGAATGTTTTAATATAAAAATTAAAATTAAAATTGGTTTAAAAGACATAAATTAGTTAAATACTAATATATTTGATCAATTTTTATTTTAAAAACAATTTATAATATAATATAAATTTATAAACAATTTAAACGGAATAACAATTTTAATTGAAATTCTGTATTTTCACCCATCATCAAACAATTAATTTTTTTTGAATATTTTACAAAATTTTACCAAATATAATTTTGAAATTTATATTTCAAAAATAGATTTTATTTTTTCAAATAAATTTTATAAAAATTTTGGAAATTAATTTTAAATTATTACAAAGTGCTATTAATCCATCTTTCAGAAAAATTTTGTTTTTTAAAATAAATTTCTTTCTATTTAAAATTGTTCATATTTTATTTAAAATAAATATATAAGCATGTAATTTTTTTATACATGTTTATGAAATTTAATTTTTATAATTTATATTCTTATTCATAACCTCCAACTTAACGACTAGGTAATAATGGTAATTTTAAGAAAATAATATTTTAATAGAGTGTCACATTTTTTTAAACCTGGTGTTCTGTGCATCTAAAGCTATTTAAGAGATTCAATTTATTTAAAAATAAAAATATCATAAAGTATTTTGGTATTATATTTTCTTTTAATATTTATGTTGTGTGTCATACATACTATCAAACATGATGTTCCAATTTTAAAATCTCATGGCGTCACATTCTCACTCATTAAAAAAATTGCAACCTCAAAATTTAATATTGATCTCAATAATCAAGAGTTTGAAATTTGAAAATTACATTCTTGAGATCCCCTAAAATGAGAAGGGTTACTAATAATTCAAATTGATAATAGATAATGGTAAATAAAAAGGTCATCTGGAATAATCACATAACTTGGTTTCCTAGTAGAACTTAGGTGACAAGTGAAGCTATGGACATGTACGAAAAGTGTAATTCCCAAATAACGATAGAGGGTGATATAGGTCATTTATCACAAGAAGGTTATTGATCAATACAAAGTAAACAACCAAAAAACCATAAATCTATGACGAGTTAAGGGACCATTTTATTCCTTAGAATTGAATGTACTAGGATAACATTTATTTTTGTTTCAAGATCCTTTTCCTGGAGTTGAGGAATAAATTTAGTATCTAGGTTGGGAACATATGAAAATGTGATTACTTGATATATTTCTATTTCATAGGTATAATTTCATCCTTTTTTTGTTCTTTCTTAAATCCACATTTCAAATCTTACTCTAATAAATGAATATCCAAAATGGATCTTTATGCCCAAATCACATTTAGAAAATTACTATAATGTCAACTAATTACTC
Source organism: Viscum album (assembly GCA_963277665.1). Classification (NCBI taxonomy): domain Eukaryota; kingdom Viridiplantae; phylum Streptophyta; class Magnoliopsida; order Santalales; family Viscaceae; genus Viscum; species Viscum album. The sequence goes on from OY728148.1 coordinate 1,812,393,638, forward strand.
TTATATCTAGATATTTTCAAAAATAAAATGGTTTGAACACATTATCCAATAACTACCAAATTTTAACTTAGTAAATTTCATATATAGTTAACCATAAGACTCGTCCAAAATATGTCTCTCCAAATTCAAATTCAAAACCATTTTAAGGAAGATCACTATATCAAAATTATATTCCCACAATAATATAAAGTGGATATTAATGTCAGATTCCTAATATTTGATAAATTTATCACTATAAAAACTTAATAAAAACATACATGATTCCAAAAATAAAATATCAGGTTGTTTAATATATTCCATAGATCCAAACAAGTAGTAAAATCTAGAAAATATAACATAAAACATCAAATAACTAACCAACTTCATGGTCACTGATACTATCCCATAAACATATAATTGTCATTATTAACTCAATATAGAGCACATATTATGGTTTATATTTACTTTTTCATGTGTTTTTAGAAAAGGCCAACTTTCCACTGAATAAATTTTCTTAGTACCATTAAACACATGCTTTCAAATGCATAAATAAATAAAAATTTAGTACAATCCTTATACATGTCATGATTATTATAATTATATTATCATAGATAAAATCTTTTACAAAATATTTTTTAGATCAAAATACACAATCACATTAATCATTCCACTTCATCTATAACAATATCATAAAATTTACCTTGATCCCTTAACTTCTTCTGAGGTATATTCCGTTGACACCTATGGAATTAGTTGGAATAGTTTCTCATCTTCTTATAGTTAAATAAATATACTTTTAGGGATTCCCCATTACAATTAAATTCATGATAATTATGTCCTTTTTTCTATACACATAAATCAAGATCCTTTTTATTTTAGGCATTTACAAAGGTGATTCTTTCCACAAGTATCACATGTGGGAACATACTTCCTTCCATTATTCGCTTTGTATTTTTTGATCCATCATCCTCTTCTTATATTACTCCATTCAAATCCATAATAATTGGAGAATTACTTCTCTATCTTTATAAAACATGATATTATGTCCTCGTATGATGAGACAGTTTGGGAGATTATTTCCCTTCGAAGGATTGGCTTAAACCCATCAAATAAACAATATAATAGGTACATAGTCAACATAATACCTTGATAACCTTAGAAATTTAGCTTTATACATAGTAAAATTTCTCTCTTATTTCTTTCTTAGACTCAATAATTGTCTTTCCATATCTGCTTGTTTCTCATGAGAAAAATATTTTTCCATGAAGAGTATAGTGGATACCTACCATTCCATGTTTTATATTTCTTCTTCATCTAAAGTGTTTTGAATCAAAAACCACCATTGATCTAAATATCTTGAGATATGATAAAATACCATGAAAAATTTCTCACTTTCACTACTTCCCAGAGAGAAAAATATATTCTCTATTGAACTTATCCATTTCTCAACTTAAAATGGATCTATATCCCCATTCAATAATGTATGTTTTTGACATATAAAGTATTCTAACATTATTACACCACATGGTGGATCATCCTGATATTCCATATGGGAAAGGTTATTACTCATAACTTGAATCAGATTCCCTAATATAGTTATAAATTGATTAGCTCCAGCTATAGATCTAGATCTAGCTTCATTATCATAACCAGGAGGGAAACCCCTATATAGAGTACATGGATTGATACCGTCCATATAACTTCTTTTATGCGCCATTTCTAAATAATATAATGCACTAGATTAGATCATAAAATTACGAAACATAATGTATAATACCAAAACTGGTGAAACATTTATCATAAATTAAAAAATTCATTCATAACTAATATGATAATCATAAACATGGTTTATTTGGGGATATATTTATTATAAAACACTTTATAATGGTTTATAAAGAAAATGTTAATTATCCTAAGCATATCCCCTAGGCGTGTGAAACTTGGTGCACTGTAAGGACTATTATCATGCACCGGGTGATGATTCAGTTAATCCCAATACACCCTTACCGTATTTATTACCCCTATATATATTTTTTATAGATCCATATCCACTTGTATTATCTAGGCAAGGATGTACTACTAGGGAAAAACACATAATATCTTCATTTCCAATACATTATTATTTTATTATATACTTATCCTTAATGTATATCATAGTGTTATGTTCCCTAATACACCCTTTCCCATGTGATTATATCGTGCTATATCATGCCTTATTATTCATATTCCTATAGTTATTCAATGATATGCCTATCATCTAGCATATACCACTTATTCTATGTTTATACCCTTACTAGGATTTATAGATCTCCCATTTCTTATGTACGTACCTATGTTATCTCATGTTGTTATATGTATGAAGAATTATTTTGAGCATGTTAAAGAAGTTTTCAATAAATCACGTTAAGAAAGTTTTTAATAATGTAGTTGCATCTCATGTTCAGGATGTAATGTTATGTACCTAATTTACAATGAAACTAGACTTATCAATATTTTGGGAGGTATTAAGTGTAATTTTATGTAATAAATCAAGAATTAATTTGTAATAAAGAACAAGGTTGTTATATTCTTACACTCCTAGAGAAAACCCATAGTTCTTCAACTATGGGATATTCAGACACTATTATCGAGTGTTCCCATCACCCTAGGTCTAGTGACATTAGTGTGGTAGTAAAGGAAATATCCAATAGTTTTATAGTAGAGTTTGGGCTAGGAGGGAGAGGCATCCATGAAAAAGGAACCAAAGGTCAAGCCAAGGCTCTCAGTAGCAGAACCGAAATATCCATGATCCTCACAGACAGGTTCATAAGACTGAGACTGGTCATGTTTATGTCATGGATTAAGATCTAGTAGATAGTGGATAGGAACCATGTACAATTATAGGTATATTCATGATTGCATCCAGTCTATTTACTACTTTATTCAATACCGATGCATTCCGTTCCTTTTTAAATTTGTATGTATTTTTGGAATTAACCTAATAATTATGTTATCTTATGAGTTAGTCTCCCTAAAAACACCTTTGGTAACAAAATTGGATCATATCATATGATTCCTAGAGTTCACTATAGTTCACACTATTTATAGACATCTATGGGAGTTTATGATATTGGAGATGATGAAATTTGATGTGATAATCAACAAGGATTGACATACTAGATTCTGAGATCACATAGAATACCACTGGAGGTGAGTTTAAATCACTTCAAAAAGGCAGAGAAGTTCATGATAACTAAAGAGTGGGAAAATGGAGCAGGTAGAGCTGTAAAAGACTTGATTCAGCTTGGTACAATTACAAAATTGATAGTGTGATTGGCTATTTCAGCAAGATATTTAAAAGAACCATCATCTTATCCTCCTATCATAGATCTCCATCAGGATTTATTTCTAGATGATTTCTCAAGGCTCTCCCATGATAAAATTGTTGAATTTGAGTTAGAGATAATATTTGATGTGCAACAAATTTCAATACACCAATATCATATATAATCGACCGAATTGATGGAACTTAAGGTGTAGTTGGAAGACTTGGAGAGTAAGGGATTTATCAAGAAAAGCACTTCACCATAAGGTTCATTGATATTATTCTATAAGAAGACTAATGTAAGTATTTGACTGTACATTAATTTCTAGAAGCTAAACTAGTTAATAATGAAGAACTGATATGACTTTCCCATGATTATTGACATCTTTGATCAGTTATGGGGATCCTAGTGGTTCTCCAAGATAGATATTCGATCAAGATATCATTAGCTATGATTTAGAGAGGAGGACATACCAAATATGACATTTCAAAGAAGGTATGGGTTTTATGAGTACTTGGTGATGCTTTTTGGGTTGATGAACACACAGAAAGTGTTCATGGACCTCATGGAACAGATTCTACATCTATACTTAGAATTTTTCATCATAGTGTTCATTGATGACATCCTCATCTACTACCCAACATTTGAGAAACAATCTCTCCACCTAGATATAATATTGATTATACTTCTAGAAAGTTGGATTTACACCAAGTGTTAAGGTGTGACATTTATATTATATAGGTTATGTTATGAGGACATGTGGTGTATGAGATGATTCTATCCATGAACTTAGAAAATGTTAAGAAATTAATTTCTAAGACATTCCTCAGAACATTTTTGATATCAGGTGATTTCTAGGTTTGGTAGGATATTATCAATAGTTTATCTTGGAATTACTCTAACTATCTGAAAATTTGATAGTTCTAGAAAATAATAATGTGAATTTACATTGGTTGGATCAATGCGAAGAGGTGTTCCTTGAGATAAAGAGAAGGTTGAGGATTACTCTAGTACTAATAATCCCTGAGCCTGTGATTTTTTATGTAGTATAATGTGACGCATTAAGTGCTAGATTGAGAGAATTAATGATATAGTGGGAGTAGGTAGTAACCTATGGGTATCTTTATCTATGACTCCATGAGAGGAACTACCCTACACATGATTTGGATCCATTAGTTTTGGTCTATGCATTGAAATGCTGGTGACACTATCTCTTCAGTGAGAGATTTTTTATGTACCTAGACCATAATACCCTTTGTTATATCTTCATAAAGTGGGACCTAAACCTGATATTGAGGGTCTAGGATGATTATATAAAAACATTTGGATTTGATGTGGTTCGTGCAAATGACAAGGGTAACATTGTTGTCGATTATCTTAGTTGTAAGATGCAAGATGAGTGGGAGGATGGTGAGTGACCTTCTGAGGAGGAGTGATGCTTGATGAGCCAATTGGATAATTGGTGGATGGATGCCTTATAAGATCTGGTATTGATGACTTATGATCTGTTGATAGTCACATATTCTCTTGTGGGCTGGGTAAAAACTGGAAAGGATTTGGACTCAGAGCGTGCTGTAATGAGGGAACAATTAGCTGGTGGTGATCCGATACTTCGATGGCCCTTGAGTGACAATGATGTGATATTGGAATGCGGTAGAGTAGTAGTCCATTATTCCATATTGTGATGACTAATTTGGGTAATACATATTAACATGACCAATATGCATCATGAATTTAGACACCAGTTCTGGTGGTCAGTGATGAAAAGGGATATTGCTAATTTTGTCTCTAGATTCCTAACCTGTCAGAGAGTGACGGACAAGAACCAGAGACCTGAATGTTAACATAATCCCCCTCTTATACCAATGTGTAATTGGGAAGATGTCATGACTGAATTTTTATGGGGTTACTCAGGACCCCAAGGAGCTGTGATGTAGTGAGGGTGATTATTGATCAGTTAAAATAGACTTCCCATTTATTTCTGACCAGAGACTCTCACTTAGTGGAGGAGATGGGGATTCTCTAAATACATTATATTTCAAGCCTAAATGGATTTTACTTGATAATTGTTTTGTGAAAATATGAAAATTTTACATTTCATTTTATTAGGGATTGTAAAATGTCTTAGATACTCAACTAATATTGAGTATGACGTACCATCCTCAAATCGATGGATATTCCAAGAAGAATATACACATATTGGAAAACATGCTTTAAGCTTGTGTCTTGGACTTAGGTGGGGCATGGGATGATCAATTATCATTGGTTGAGTTTTTTTGTAATAAAAGTTACCAAATTTTGATTCAGATGGCACATTATGAGGCTCTGTATGGGAGGCTGTGTCACTCACCACTCTGTTGGCACGAGGTGGGTGAGGAATCTATTTTGGGCCCCAACATGGTATAAGAGACCACTAATAGAGTAAAAATGATACAATAATGGATGATCACTACCCAGTTTAGACATATATCTTATCTCAACATTAGGAGACCTTTGGAGTTTTCTACAGGTGATCATGTTTTCTTGAAAGTGACTCCTCAATAGGGCATTGATGCCTGAGGAATCAGGGTAAGAAAAAACCACATTTTTTGGGAACCTTTGAGATCACCAAGAAGATAATGGTAGTGGGGTACCATATAGATATTACTTCTTGATATTGATTTATACACAATGTGTTTCATGTGTCAAAACTATGAAGGTACATACCCAACCCTACGCATGTTATAAATTGTGAAGATGTTGAGATAGCGTATAACACATCCTACGAGGAGCATCCAATTTAGATCTTATATTGGAGAGAGAGGGAGTTATTCAAGGGAATATGGAGACACTTGTTCATATTTGGTGGTATCATGGAAAAATATTTAAGGAGACATTGGATAAACATGATGATATTGGAGCTTAGTGGCCTATGTTTTTCAAGAGGGGCCCCTGATACACTTATTGAGGGTGAGAAGTCTTTCAAGGGGGAGAATTATAAATACCTAAATATTTTTTTATTTAATAAATATATTGTTTCCTCAATTAGAAAATGTTTAAACCTATATAATTTTGACTTGGTGTCTTAGAGATGCTAAAAGGAGTGTTTTGTTAAGTATACTACCAAAAAACAAATTGATGGTCCATAGCGCATGCGACTACACCATAAAGAAGACAGTAACACCGTAATAAAAATGGTTATTACATATACATTTGTTAAGCCAATGTCACACTATAATAAGAAGTTATTTTAAATAGTGAGGATATTCTGATAAAGGCTACACCTTGGAGTTACGGACTATTCCATAGTGCTCCACCCATGACTGTTATAGAAGTGGTCTTTGGGTCTTCAGTCATATGGATTTAAATTCATTCAATACATTTAATACATGAATTGAATTTGGGGGGTTTATGAGGGAATTATAGAGGATTAATATATGGATGTAACATCTCAAGGTTCCATATATCCTTCTACCCCAGTGTTCAGCATCCCCCAAAGAGAAGCCTCAAAATCTACAGATGCACCCCATGCTATAGACAACCACTTACACCAAAGAGGAGTGAAACTCAACTTGGAAATATTCCACATGTCATACCTTTTTTCTACAAAAGTCTAGTACTGTAACCTTTTAATGCCAGATCCATTTACCTATGACATGGTGGTCCTCTTCCAGCATCCCTTACATCGTAACTTGTTTCTTACATCGTGGTGACCTTCTAACAACCTATGTAATGGTGAGTTTTTGACCCCATTTGTCTCATCTCTCCTAAAATTTATCTAGAATCCTTTTAATGATAATATTTAGGTCTTTGGAGTCATTATAATATGATCATAATCCATTTGGAGTAAAGACGTGGGTTGGGTGATGAAAACCCTGACAAACCCCAACATCAACTTGGAAAACTATAAGGTAAGAAGTTCCATACCTTCTTGGACTCTCATTAATACTTGTTTCCATGATATTTATCAATTTTTTTTCATTTTGAAACCATGTTTGACTATGATCTCGTGTGTTTGTGTATCTATCCAATTATATCATTATGATATGTGACTCATATGAGTGATATTAGACTAGCATGTTTCCATACTGATTATTTTCACATGATGTTTTGTCTTCTACTATACACTCATGATGCTGTACTATACCTACTTGTGTGATCACCCAATATGTATATTACCGATTACATAGAGGTTGTGATTTCTACCTGATACATATAAATATTCATGACATGTTTATCCCTTATATGTAGAGTGTGCTTGTTTATGATGATGACAATGAGGTACCTGAACATAAGGTGGAGGTACAAGTTTGACATGGGGCTGTGTTGAGGGTGTACCCATTGTAGAATTTATTTTCCAAGTTCCTTTCACCATCGAGAATAATAGTCAATATATGTTACTCTATATATAAGGATACCAAGTGACATGATCCTCTTTATGGATAGATGTTACAGGGTATCATCTCCATGACATCTTGAGGATGCCATACATGAACTGGTTTGGTAATTACCAACTTATTCCATTATCTTCCAACATGATGTTAAAGTAAGTATGAATGAGGATTTTGGATGAATTGATTAGCGCATGAATTATCAATTTTTGTTGTGTGTTTATTACACATTTATTATCTTTATTATAATAGACTTGCTATAATTTCCCTCATAAAGTAAGGACGAATTGGAGGTGTCCTACTGAGTCTTTTACTAAAACCCTACTATGGATTTTTTTTGAAATTTTAGTTTTTATAAGGGATCCAAAAAAGGAAAAGTTCCCAATGGTCGATGGATGATCAGGTGGATCATGAATCCGAAGAGGACCATGACAAACATTAGTGGACTCCATAGTTCTTTTGTTTATTTATCTACATTCGTTACTCTAGAAAACTGTCCACATTGAGAGGTCTTATTTATAATCCATGTATTCCATATTTATTATTACTCATGATTAATCTAATGATTTATATTTATTAATACATTATTATATATTGCTCTTGTGAAATGACATGATACAAACTGTATTGTCTCCCCATTGTCAGACTTAGACCCTACTATTAGTCAGTGTCCTCTTGCATAAAGGGATGACCGTATGAGGTCATGTTACACTTATCTAGGACCTGGTGGTTCAGGTCAGTGGATTTAACATATATATCATCAAGTTTTACAAAAATACATCAATGAACGTGACTCATGATACACATTAATAATAAATATTAATGTCTAAGGATCATTTTACACACTCAAAATTAGGAATATCCAATGAAAAGTAATCAGGTAGAATTACTATTGGTGGATCTATGCTCATAATTTCATATCTTGAATATTACTATGTGATAAATTAATGAGATTAAGTCTCATCCACTAATGAGTACTTTCACATGAAAATCTACACAATATTTTCCCATTATATTACTTCATAGAACCATATGACTTTGTTTAAGAATATAATTATATAATTTCAAGGTTCTCATCATAGAAGGGAAATACTTATGACATTTTCAATGTGATAAATACTCTAGTATGTTATAAAATTAAATTTAAATAGAATAGAAATCAATATGTAATAAGGTATTAATTAATATTTACATCTCTAAATATATATATGTAATAAAAAGTAAAAAGTAGTTGGTTCTAGACCACTAACTCTAATAGGATCCTATTTGGGCTAGATAAAATTGAAAAATACATTTAATCAACTAGCTATCAATTGACGTTAATTCTTATATTGTGATAGGGTTTCTGTTAATGGGCCCTTCTTGTTTTTTTCTTGGAAACTCTGTTTACAGTAACATTACCTCTATGAAAAAAATTCTTCAAGAGATGATATTTCTAGAGTATATGAACAATCTATTGATGTGACCTTGTTTACTTTTCAAGATCCAACACTATATTATTATCATATAAATCATGATAGATCCATTACTACTAGGAACTACATCAAGATCTTCGATGAAGTTGCATATCCAAACGGATTTTTAGTTTCATTAAAAGCTATAACATACTAAAAATCCATTATATAATTGGTGACCATGGATTACTTTAAGCTTTTCCATATCACAATATATCCCTTATGAGTGAAGATATAGACTGGTTTTGATTTTATATCTTCTTGATATTTTTTGGAACTATCATCAGTATATCCCACAATGACTACTTTCTTATATCCTCCACAATCTAGAAAACATAGACTTATTATGAATCAGATACATAATTATAGCTTTGAATTCCATATAATATTAGTTACTTGATTCTGTTTTATATATAATTACCATGGTTATGGTAGATGTGACATCTAGACTCATATGTATCATGACATACATGAGTGACCCAATCGCTGACATGTATATGATTCTTACCATCCTCTATCTCTCCACATGTGTTTGAGGACACATTTTCTTGGAACGATTAATTCCATGTGACATTGAAAAAATAATCGCTTGGATTGTTCCATATCAAATATGGTCAATATCTTGTTATTGTATGTACCTTGACTTTATCTAACTAGCCTCTTGGATCTATCATGATTGATCTTGATCCCAATAATATATACTACTTCACCAAAGTCTTTCATAGAGAAGTATGAGTTTAACCCAAATCTTAGTGGTCTATAAGACTAGTATCACATTTCTGATCATTAATATGTCATCAACATATACTATAAAAAAATATTACACTTAACACTAAACCATTTTTAGATACAAGGACCACATTTATTATTTATGAAATCAAAATTTCTTATGTCTGCATTAAAGTGAATATTCCATGACTTGGATGTTTGATTCAATCCATAAATGGATCTCTGCAACTTACATATCTTATTTGAATTATTTGGAGTTATAAACCCTTTTGGTTGTGTCATATATACATATTCCTGAAGGTTCTCATTAAGTAATGTTGTTTTGACAACTATTTACCAAACCTCATAGTCATTGTGAGTAGCTATGTCAAATATAATTTTTATGGATTTCATCATATAAATTGGTGAAAAGGTTTCATCATAGTATATTCCCTAACACTGTTTATACCCTTTTGTAACTAGTCATGCCTTATAGGTACTAAATCATTCATTCATGTAAATTTTCTTCTCGAATAAACATTTTCAACCAATAGGTTTTACATCCACTGGAGGATTTACCAAAAAGCAAGAATAAATTTAGTATATGGGATCCATCTTAAAATTTATGACTTTTTTTTCATTTTGGTAGCTTTAGGGACACTTACTTATTACATGTAGGTTACAGGATCATTATTATCAACTAATAATGAGTCACCATTATTGGTGACTAGAAATCCATTTATTCCAGTTTTATAACCTCTCTTGTACTTCTATGTTATACATGTGTCTCTCAAATATCCTCTTTAATGAGTTTTTAGAATATATTCATTTTCAAAATAATTTATATCTTGATCTATGACTTCATCAAAGTCTATCTCACTCAAACCACCTCTTTTAGATATGTGATCCACTTCATGAAATGGTGTATGTATATCAACCCCAAATTTATTATATAAAATTTCATAAGGTAATATCCTATAATTTTATTTGGATATCATATAAAGATACACTTAGTGACTTGGGGGTGGTATGTTTTTTAACTGAATATACCTTAAAAAACTCTCTACAACCTCACACCCATATATATCACAATATGTTTTTTATCCTTATGAGAGCTGATAAGGAATGTTGTTTTATTCTTTATTTAGGACTCAATTTTGTATGTATTCAACTTTCTAAAATTCGTATCTCTAAAAGTATAATGTAATACATTTACAATTCATCTTTAATCTCACCATTCCGAATAAGGAGTGGTTACTCCTTTCACTTAAAACATTCTTTTTTGTTGTATAAGGAGTAAGTAAATATAAAATTCCAAACTCCCATAGATAATCAAAGAAATATTGATTGATATATTATTCACTATTGTATTAGTGGAGTTTATTTATTTTACTACTATGTTGATTCGAAATTCATTCTTGAATTCCTTGAATTTATCAAAGGAATTAGAATTGTACCACATAAATACTCAAGCCCGATATACACACCCAGTTCATAGGTGTATGAGATAGACATGGGAAGAATCCATTATATGGTGTGTATCCACTGTACATTCCATGTAACCCATACGGGTCTACATAGAGTACACGCCAATCCTAGTGATATTCCATGTAATTAATTTAATATAGAATGAAAATTAATTATACCATTAAATAAAATTAACATGAGTTAGTGTGTTATTAATTGACTTTACACAAACTGGGATATGTTATTAGTAATAATAAATGTTAAATTAATTTCCTCATTAAATTTCAAACAACACACCACGTATGGTAATTAAATTCCATGTACTCTGTATACATTAAAAATTTCTACACACCATGTAATTTACATGTATCTTTTTATAATTTATTGATAGCACACATAGTGTAATTAAATGAAATTTTGTGGGAGTGCATTATAAACAATGATGGACATATCTGTTAGTTTATATAGGTACATTCCATGTTTCCTCCTTGTACACATCATGTATATAATTAATTTTAAATAAAATTAATTAATTTTATTAGTTTAAAATTACAGTGTATGATAATCTTGAGTAATTTTTTGTTGGATATTAAGATAAATTAATTCATGAATTATGTAAGATAATTTATTATTCTAAGCATGTTTTATCTTAATTTTGAATTATTGAAATGAATTTTATTTTATAAAATAAATATTCATTTCATTTGTGTATTATCCTGAGCTTTACCGATCTGTTCATTATTTGGATTTATTTAATTTAATAATTTTATGGTTTTTATGTTTTTATTATTAAATTAAAATGATTGTCTATGAGTCGTCCCCTCCTCTTATCATGAAATGACCTATATGTATATAATTTCATTTATATAAACCCTATAACGATTATATTACTTCCCCTCACTTGTGTGTGAGTAAAGATTATATAAGGATGAATATATTAAGAAATTGGAGGTGGTTAAATAATGATTCTAGCTGAGATCAACCGAGATGATACACAAAATTGAGAAGGAATACTGCAACTCTAGCCAAGAAAAAATCATAGATTTTTCCCTAGGGTAAATAGTTTGTGTATTATTTACTAAAAAACAAAACTAGAATATAAATCTCATGATTATGACATATATTTTATTCTTTCTTTTTCATGGTTATTTATTTTATGGATGCTTTATAATGGCCATATAAATAAATGAATAAAATAACAAGAATGATGAAATGGAATAAAATAAATGGATTATGCATAAATATTTTATCAAAACTTTGTTAATCACTCAAGTAAAACCAAATTAATATTAATATTAAATGTTAAAGGATAAAATAATACAATTTATTCATAACAAACAAAATAACACAAAATTAAATATTAAGTTAGATTATGCCTCCAATCGTCTGAATAAGATACCCCTGTATTTAAAGTTTTGATTGTGGACTTCATTGGGGGAAATTTTAATTATCGAGAAGTCTTAAGAAATACAAAGGGTTGAATTTAATAATCATAAAGTCTAATTATCATTTTATAAAATCACAAACATGAATATCAATTGACATAAAATATGCGGGATTCATACTAGTGGGCCTATCTTCAGAATCTCCCATCTTAGAGATTACTAAGTGCGGACTTCCAGAGATAAAGTATCATCTTATTATGTGTACTCGCACCAAAAAGTTTACATCATATGTGTTCCATCATATAATTTCGTATGACTATAGGATTAAGTTTGAGAATATTGTCCTAAAACATCAATGTTCTCATCATTATAGGGAACTATTTATGAACTTTTCATTAAGAAAAATACTCCAGGACATTATTACCTTATATTTTTACATAATAATGATCAATATGTGATAATATATTAATTAATATTCACGTATTTTAATATATATATATATATATATATTTGTAATCTAAATTATAAAGTTGTTGGTTTTAGGGAACCAACTACAATAGACTTCCACTTGAACTAGTGCCAATTTCTAATGACCTTTTGTCCACTATCTCTCAAATATTGTTTATGATTATACTAATATAGGTCTTTAGTCAATGGCTCTACTACATTGTATTCCGTGGAAAATATTTTTACTATGATGTCATATCTTTAAGAAAAATTCCCATAGAGATGATATTTTTTGGATTATGTTCTTTGTCCATTTATGTTACCTGAGATCATTTTAAAGCGATAATAATAAAACATTACGACCTTAGAGTGTGAAAGAGTCTTTACTAATAGGAACCAGGTAAATCCCTTGGATGGAGTTTCATATCAATATAGTTTATTTATCTATATCTAAATATGAAATATGATTAGATTATATAATATAATCACATTCAAAATCAAGATATTGGATGGAGTTGGTGAGCTAGAAACAACTAATTTTACATTATGTTACCTATATATTATGGTCTTAAATATTAAAAAAATATTTATCACATATTTATTATTATTCTATGTAACATTAATGTGATCATGTGCTAGAATAACTGTTGCAATGAAAATCCTATAGTAGTTCCCCAATATGATGTTAATTTTGAAATGATATGATTATATTCATAAACACAAGTCCTTTGGTCATATGATGCCTTATTATCAGACACATATGTTGCAGACTATTAGGTGTGGGTACCCAAAAGAATGTGATACTTCACCTCATGCTGTTTTTTACTTGGTGATATGTATGATTGGAAATTTCGAGGATAGACCCGTCAATAGAAATTCCACATGATTACATGTCACTGGATATTTCTATCCCTGAGCATGTGTAATAATTTTTAGACATTAAGATTATTATTAATAATTTTCATGAATGAAATTTTAGTGAATATATATTTTTCCTTTTAAGACTTTAGAATACATTAAGAAATATATTTGGAGCTAAACATTGAGACAACACGAGATTCTTAGACCTGATGGGCCCAATATTGATATTATAAAGATACTAAATTTATTAATATTATTTAGGTGTAGTTTTCATTAAATAGTGGAATAAATCCTGAACAATTTCTCAGAAAAAATTTGAGGCCACGGTTGAATCCAAAATGTGGGGTTTACCCTAGGTGTGACCTAAGGTTGGTTGATGATGGACGTTCGATTGAGGAAATCATTGACAATGCATTTAATTAAAATAAATAAATACATTTATTAATTTTATTCTAAATTACCATGACCTATTTACCTCTATAAATAAACCTCTATAGAAATTCTCTAGGGTTATCCATATAAACCTTGGGATAATTGGGAGGAAGTCTCAGACATTATTCATTGGCGGATTGATATTGAAGGATAACAGATGATCTGATCGAGGTTTATTAAGAGGTGGAGAATGCAAAGGGTCCTTTTAATCACTGGTGAATGCAATATTTAGCAACAATCAATCCAATTTGAGGTAAGAATCATTATTTTTTATTTTTAACATTTTGATTAAAATATTAAGCATCAATTTAATTATCTTCTTTTTGATCTATAATTATTTGATCCCTCACATGATCACATTCCATAATTTGAATTATTTTAATCAAATTATTATTTTTATGCATAGTAATCACCCCCATATATCCCTCTCTTGAAATTTTTGGACAATAATGATAGGAAAATGAAGGTTTCACTTATTTCTTATTTATTTCACCCCACCGTTCTTCCTAGTCTTCACTGTTGGACCATGGGGTCACAGTTTTACATTTGAAGGGAGGGTTCAAGCATGATAGGACCCCTGTATTCATGAAAGTTGAGTGAAAAATGATTTTTATGGTTATATACAGATTTAATGGGATGAGACGTGGGTTGAGGGTGATGATTCATGGATTCAGGTTCTGAGGTGGCAATGTGAGCACCACGATGGCATTGTGAGAAGACACGTGAGGGATCATGTGGCTGGAATATAGCCACACAAAATTGATTGGGCATGGATGGGCCTAGATACAAACTACATGATGTGTTTATAGTTAGAACCTATGGCGGTGGTGGTGTAGTGAAATGCATGAAGACTTCCCTAGGATTCATTGGAAAACCCAACTACATAGTGTGTTGTCCCAAAATATACAATGTGTAGTCCCCTAGATGTGATAGATTTGATTTTGGGGAAGATAAGGATCACAATCCATGTGACCATTAACACATGTCATGTGAACCTCCCTTGGGTTTTAAGCCATGTTCCAGCTGCACATGGCTAGTAACCCATGTGAGAAGACACATCATGTAATCCGAGAGTATACAAGAATGCCCAAGGGTACACGTTCCCATACTGGTACCCAATCATGGTCAGGTACGTGACCTGATACATAAGAATGACCTACAGTACAAAATCTTGTATTGAAGCACATGAGTAGGCCCCGGGTGGCTGAGACACACTGTGTAGTACTCTTACATGACGTGTAGTACTATAGGGTCTGCCAATCCATGTGTTAGAATGGACATGAACAAGAGTCTAGGTGAGGTCACACGCTACGTGACCCTTGGTACACAACATGTACATTTTTCAAGACCTCACACCTTGTGTATCTTCTTCATATGGACTCAGATTTTCTCCCATGAGTATCCTATCAGAAGAATTTTTCTATGTAGAGAATTATAGAAGCCTTTATATTGGATTTTTAGATATAATGGGAGGTGTTAAGAGCATGATGACCTATAGGTGATGTTAAACCAGTAGAAATGATCAGACAAGATCATCATAGAGAGGACAGGGTAGAACCCCCTCCTCTATTACACCAGGGTGCAGGTCCCCCATACTCCTTATAGTGGTTTAATGGTACCCCTTAATGCACTAGGTCATGGTTCATCTACCCTATTAGTGGCACACCCTGTGGTACGAGGGAATGTGTCATATACCCATTGAGTGGAACCCCCTGATGCAATAGGCCATATATACTATATCTATACTTAAAAAGTGGCACCCACTATCATGTTAGGTATTGAGTCCTCCGAGTTTTGAGTGGCACCCCAATGACGCACTAGGGTGTGGGTCCTCTATCTATCTATTGAGTGACATCCCTCTATTGTTCTAGATAATGGGTCCTCTATATTCTTGGTAGAATAACCCTATTGTAATACATGAGTCTTATAATGGATATTGTGCCCCATCAAGATATGGAGAAGTGGTGAGGTGCGGCTCATCCACATGGTTTTCTTGGAAAGACGTGAGATGCTGGGCATCGATGATGGACCTTTGGAGCTACAGGCAGACTCATCATCCAGTGATGGGATGTGAGATGGAGATCCCATTTATATCTCATTTGGGTTTCATTTGAGAATATATATATATATATATATATTAGGTTTCATTTCCCTCTTTCTTTGGGTTTATCTAACCATTACGATATCTTTCTATTTTTACCTTTGTGTTTTTTGGGTCATCCTATTGTGTTTGTTATACTAACCTCTAAATGAGAATTTCCCACACATGTCATATCTTATGTAGATTAAGAAAATTTCAATAGTGAAATCAATGGAGTATAGTGATAATTGGGTGATTATACCATGTATGGTGGCCGAGCTTGGAGATCTAGAGCCAGGCTCTCTCAACTTAAGTATTCCAGTTGCTTTCAGGTTGGGATTTCATGTCTATTGGGATTGAATTTTTCCCCATAAATCTATTTATTTATTATATCATAATTTAATTTATTCCCTAGAAGTTATTACATGCATGGTTTACTCTAGATGTGACCATATTTTATTATTCATGTTTTCTATTTCCTAGATATGGTTGGGTGCATTTGTATAAGTGAACTAGGAAAACGGATCCCATTTTATATTATTAATTATGAGAACTTTCCTCTATCCCATGGAATATTGGAGGTGGTTTTGGGGTTATATGGACATGGCATTCCACTAGGTAGCTAGGATTTAGTGGGTTGGGTCATTACAGAGTCATATTAGTAACACTCCAAGATTCCACGATACTCTTCTCTTTGAATAATGCAATAGCTTGCATTGTACGGAACTTCCAGTTATTGCACACCAAGACAAATCAAACTAACCATTAGGAATAGTAATACCCACTTTTTAAAATTTTTAAAATTTTATTTTTCAAATGGTCTTCATTTTTGGATTTAGAATATCAAAATTAGTCGAGGGTGAATATTTGGTATTTTTTTGAAAACATTCAATTTTTAATGAATAGTGAAAAACACTTCGTTATTGTTTAAAACCGAATTATATTTAGATAATTATTATTTTTATTTAAATTTATTTGGAAGTAAAAATATAATCATAATACCTATATTAGTTTAATTTAATTCATTAGATTCATTTTATAATAAAATTAGATGTATAAAATTTTATTGAAAATTTTAATGTATTTTACCCACCTTCTAGGAACATTTGAAAATATGTGTAAAACACAATTTTACTAATTCTATTAATTGAATTTCATAAATAAGAGAGACACAATTGACATCCGTAAGTAAAATGTGGTTCAATAGGATGAAAATTATTTTTTTGAATAGTAACTTTTTAATTTTATTTACCACGGTGAAAATTAAATTGGGTAATTAATGGTAAAAATCATATTATAATTACCCTAACACATGTAAAAATTCTATTGAATAAGTTAATTTACACCAAAATCATCCTTAGGAATAAAATATGATCCTTTTGTTTCACTTGGATTTGATTACGACATTTATTATTATTTTATTTAAAAAAGAGTTAAAAGTGTTAAATTCAAAGTTTAATAACTAATTTATTTTAATATATGCTTATACATAAGATAAATTAGACTATAAATATTCATCATAAAGATAAAAATATTTCCCACATCATGGTATTTTATTTATATTTTTTATAAATTATATAATTAAATATATTTATGACACAATGATGATGCAATAATTACCTTATTAATGAATGATTAAAATAATTGATATTATAAATATCCAAATAAATGTTTATTTAATATTTTTATGCTTTACACTAATTTTATAGGTTAATATGACATTTTAGGATTGATTTAATTTGTTTATGAAATCAAGTTTTTTTGACTTCCACAAAAACGAAATACTAAATAGTGTCAAAATTGACATAAATGAGTTTATAAAAAAAATACTATATTATTAATTAATATAATATTCTTAAAAATATAAGGTTCGTAAAAATTAATTATATAATGTTAGATATGTCAACAATTAACCACTTGGGGTTCACTTGGATTTTTGAGTAATTTTATTAACCATTGGTTATAATAATGTAAGAATACATGGTAAAAGTTAAACTATTTAACTAATAGTTAAATCTAAAAGATAAGGTTAATATTGGGACCTAAACCTATCTAAAACATATTGGTTGATATTTTTTCGACCCATACCCACCTTATACTCAAAATAAATCTTTTTGGGGCCATTATAAGCCGAATATGATTGTATAATAAATTAATATTTCAAGCTTTTCCTAAAGTGACCCTCACCTTTGTTAGAAAAAGGTACTTCCCCTTCTCTCAAAATCACAACTCAAAATCAATTTGGATTATCAAATACCTTCTAAAATATCCTCCCATATACCCTCAATTCAACATAGAGGCCTTACATTGATCAAAATCTAACCTAAGGATCCCTTTCGATCAAATCAAAAGGAAGAACCCAAAGAAGAGCTAATTACTTTATCACCTCTTTCAAAGTTATTTTCTTCTTCCACTTTCTCATTATTTGTTGTTTTCATAATAAAATAATAACTCCAGTACCTTATAAATACTTATATGTTATTATAAATATGGTACAACCATATTCATTATTCTATCCATCCTATTAAAGATAAAGTCACCATACATGCGTATGTATGGATTACCGTCTCCATGTCGTGGTGTAGTTTGTTATTAAACACTTAATTATTTTTAAGGGTATAATAATGAGTATAATTTATGTAAATAATGAATAGATCATGTTAATTATTCCTTATATATGATATACCATCCAATTACATACTATTTCACCAGTAATATAATGATATTGTTGCTTGTGCATATGTACATCTTACAGTCTCCACGACGCGATGAGATTTCATTTCCCATTGTAAACATTCAAGAATAATATTCATTTTATGATTAAAAATAATTTTTAAGAACTTAAAATCATTATGGATATGAATCAAATACATCATATACATAACAAACATGACTTATATAACAAAAATGATAAAGGAAAACAAATCAGTTAACACCCGAAACAATGATACTACTAAAATATTTGTAACAAATAAATATTATAAGATCATATATGATATCATATTTATGTATGCGGTACTTGTATAATTTAATGACAATGATTTAACTATTATACATGAGGATAATTTACCTTTTACCAAGGAAAATTACAAGGTAAGAGTTAATTTTACAATCTGTTTATTATCTGAGGTTGTTTATATGTAATCATATATTGGGACCTCTTTATCATACACATCTATATTTCTTAAAAACGTATTTCAAAACTTTTTTAATATTTACTAGACTTTGGGTTAAAGTCATTTATACTCTCTTTTGAATTTTTATAAAATGGTTTGAATGAAATCTTTTCATCGCTTCCCAAAGAAGGTACTTTATGACCTTTTCGACAAATTAAGGAAAGAATGTTTTTTAACTTATATGGAAGGTGCAACTATTTTCCACCATTATAACACCTTATAATATTCCCTTACAAGAATATAAGAATATTTTGAAAACCAGTGTTTTCTTTTATAATTACTTGAATTTTAAATGATTTCAAAATAGAAATATATATTTCTCTCAAATAGTTTTGATTTCTTCTATGTCAACATCCATTGTTGGATTTTACATTTGGTTTAAGTTGATTTATTATGATAAAATTTTCTATATTGCATTGAAGATTTTTGTGATATTTTTTACTATTTATGTGCTATTTTTATACCATTCATGGTTTATGGTTTAAGTATTAACATTTCACATGACAGTTTTAATATGAATGTTTATGTTATGTTTTAACCTTTTCATATGAGGAATGAATTGGTATTAGGAAGTGATGGGTGGAAAATGCTATATCTCCTTGATGAATTGGTAGATCTCATGAGAAAAACTAGTATCTTGACACAAGGCCTTGAAATTTTTTTATTTGTAGTCTTGTCACGAGGCCTTGACTATTCGGTTATGATGTCTGACATTATGCACTCCATCATTATGAAATTAGCTATTTATATTACATGTTATTATTAGGATTGTATAATATCCATGTAAATAAGTAAATGGTATTATTTGATTTATATTTTCTATATTATTCTGAAGTTTAAGTTTAAAAGGATTGTTTTTTAGTCTTATACATTACCTTAAATATTTATGCTTATTTATGAAATTTTCTGCAATATTGTTATCCTTAATGAGCATTTAAGCTCACCCATTTCTTATGTTTCATTTTTCCCAGTATGTGAAGAAGAATGTTATGACAAACCTGAAGGGATAGGCTAAGGTATATGAGTGTGTTCTACAGAAAAAGAATGTTTTTTTTCAATTCATAATGTAATGTAAAACATATGTATGTATCTAGTACTTCCAAGGATACTAAACTAATCGGTCTTTTAGGACATTATTCCTTATATCATTCCATTGTTATGTAATGATGCACCAAATCTAGGTAACTGGGGTCAGGGGCTTTACAGTATCAAGGTTTTTTGTCCCCAGGTTAGTGTAGATACATACCAATAGTGAGGATTGGTTGGGAACTTAGGGAAATGATATCAAAGTGTCTCGAGTGTATATTTCAGGCAAGGGAATCCATTATTTTTTATCTGGATGATGTCTTCATACAATAGGACTCTAACTACCCACTTGTTGACTCGGAATATTGAGACATTGGTTATAGGGAACAATGATACCAGCATCATATATGACTGAGTCTTTTGACTATCCTTCCTGAGTCAGATATATATATATATATATTCTCATATAACTATGATATGTATTTATAGGATGCATTTCACATTGATATCTAACTTGGGTATTAATTTAGGATTGTAATAATTATTCAATGAGTGATGATGCATCATTTTAGTGATCATCTCACAAGATGTTTCATCTAAGTGGGATGGGAGAAACACATCTTCCAACCAAGAATCAAATAATACCAGAAGGAAAATCTAAAGATATATGTATGATTATCATGGTACATGAGTTATAGAACCATAGTATTCTTAGGTTCCATAGTGATCCAAATCCCCAAACAGTGGAGGATTATCTTGAGTTGGTGATCCAATGTTTTGGTCTTGTGTGGACCCTGACTGATCAAGTGGTTTCAAAATAAGCCAATACATTCCATGGATCAGTAGGGAACATGGGGTTTATAGTCATGACGACTTATGATGAGATGGATATGTCATGTTCTAACTTTCATAAGTTATTTTGTGTGAAGTGTTACCCCTTATTCTTGCACTCAGTTCATATCCATGAGATTATTGATTTGTAGTAGGTTAGTTTGATGGTTTCTAAGTATTTTGAAAGGTTCATTGACCTCACATGATACTCCATCAACATGGTTTAGGATAGATTCTTTCAGGTATGGAAGTTTGAGTAGGATCTCCATAGTGAAATCTGTGCCAGTGTAGTCCTCCTGTGAATTCCCACATGTACTGAAATTATAGAGTAAAAATTAGTGATAAAGATATTATTATCTAAGATTCGCAAGGAAAATGGAGTTGGTAGTAGGTTTCTTGGGGCTTAGTCATTTGTATAAACTAGTAGGTGCTAGTCGATATGGTTTCAGTGTAGGTGACTTGCACATGGCTGGACTCTATCCCATGAACATGGATGTAGAGTTTATAGAGGGGACCAGTCTAGCCCAAAGAGGGGATATGTTAGGAATGTGATGAATTAGGTCATATGGAACAAGATTTATCAACTTGTCATAATGATGAGGGAATAAATTTAAAAGATAGACCACTATGGTAGAGGGAGCGCCATGATCAGGCTTCTCCCAGGCATAGCCAAGGCACCCCCATGGTGGCTGTGCTAGAAGAGGAACAAGTGGGACTCTAGGAAGAGGAGCTACTAGTTGAGGTAGATATTATGAACTACTTTTACCACCACCTCTAGGTGGCCCATGCCAGGCTTAGGGAGTTGGTGATCGGGGCTACAGGAAACTACAGGCTACAAAGACTTATGACCCAAAAACCCATGAGATGATTCATTATATGATTTGTGTATTTTATACACTTTCTAAAAAACCTTTAGAAAATGTTGTGAGTAACTCATTCATTTATATATCCATTTTTTGAGAGATAAATCTCCCCATTGAGACCTTAGACCAATATATATTTCTAGATGTTCTGACTGGGTGTGATTCCTTGTTATCACTTCTCTATCAACAGTGTGAGATGGTGATCATAAGTTATAGTTTCTCGTTGGAAATACTAATAATCTTATTGAAACATTATAATTTCATATTCAGTATAGGCTTGTTTTCAACGGTTCTATCCGTTTTTTGACTACCATCAAAGGTGGGTTAGATTCCTTCAAATATATGGGACAAGATTCTCCTTTATGGGTGAGAGAGATCTCATGGTTGAGTAAGTGGACCTTGAGAGCAAGAAGGTTACATCCCATCACCCATTAATTGGCGAGTTTATCCCTTATCATGTGGTCTCTTCAGGCATTTGGATTCCTTCAGTAGTGAATAATTATATGAACATATTCCCCAAGGATGTATCGGGACTACCTCCATGGGGGGAGATGAAATTTTTCATTGAACTGAACCCCAAGACCGCATAAATATATTCTATAGCATATCAGATGGATCTTATTGAGTTCCCTATGCTAATGGTACAATTGGAGGACCTTTTAGTGAATGGATTTAACACACCTACTGTGTTCCCTGAGGAAGCTCCGATTTTTGTGTGTGAAATAGTTGGATGGGAGCTTGTGTATTTTTGTTGATCATCATCACATAAACTAGGTAATAATAAAGAAAACATAACCTTTATCAAGGATTTAATACCTCTTTGATTAGTTTAGAGGAACAATTTAGTTCTCGAAGATCGATCTCAGGTACGAATACCACCAATTGAGGGTTCACAAGGCTAATATTATGAAGATGGAATTTTGTAGTCTCTACAAACACTATGAGTTCCTATTGATACCTTTTGGTGTGGATAATTTCCTTGAAGTGTTTATGGATATGATCAACTGGATCTTTTAGCCATACTTGGACTGATTTGTGGTTGTCTTCATTAATTACATACTCCTTTACTCTACATCAGAGGATAAGCATGCATAGAATTTGAGTATGGTCCTAGAATTACTTTGGGAGCACCAGATTTATGGAAAACTCTCTGAGTTCTAGTTTTGGATCAACTATGTTAACTTTCTAGGACATGTCATTACCTTTCATGGTCCATTTGTGTACCTGTTGAAGATTGATGTAGTGATTTCTTAGGATCCACCTAGGAGAATGATGAAGGTGTGGAGATTCCTTGGATTTGGAGTGTACTATAATAGGTTATATATGACTTTTAAATGTAGCGGCTATTTTGAACACCTTGATGTAGAAAGGGAATCCATTTATCTGGATCAAGAAGTGTTGGGTATCCTTCAAGCAGTTTAGGAGGAGGTTTACTAGTGCTCCTATGTTGAGATTACCAGAGGACGATGTGAAGTACATAGTGTTTTTCGATGCCTCTATAACTTATTCCAAGTGAATGTTATTGTAGATTTAGGCAGTGATAGAATATGGGTTAAGGTAGTTGAGACTGAATGAGTAGAAATACTCTACTCAAAACCTAGAGTTGGCAATAATAGTCTTTACTCTGAAGACATTGAGGCACTATCTTGTGGGAGAATGATTATTTGCTTAAGAAGAACACTAAATTCTCAGGTATATCTTCACTAAGAGAGATATAAACCTAATAAAAGGGAATTATTTTGAGTTCCTACAAGGCAATGACTTCAAGATAGTCTATATTTCTAAGAAGTGAAAAGTGAAAAAATATTCCCTAAGTAGGAAGCCCCATTCATGCTTAGTTGAGGCGGTGTCTAAGTATCTAGATTCTTTGCAGCTAACCATGGTGGCGGAGAGGAGTATAGTTTTTATTTATTCAATGTGTGTGACTCCTCCATTTCTTTAGCATGTGAGAGAGGCCCTACTGGGAGACATTGACTATGAGGTTTTATGTGACCAGATATCCTCATATGATTCACCAGATAGATTCTCTAAAGGAGGGGAGCATGTCTTTTCTAGGGGAATATAGTAGTTATGTTCACATTGTGTGAGTATTTGAGGAGTGAATATTATACTTCATATTTGGATATACATCATGAAGTGGCAAAGATGTAAAATGAACTTCATCAACAATTTTGGTGGGCTAGAATGAGGAGGATCATAGATGAGTACATTCCTCAGCATCTCACATATTAGTAGGTGAAGGCTGAGCACTAGATTCTAGCAGGTTTGACACAAACGCTTGAGATTCTAAAGTGAAAATGGGATTAAATTTCCATGGAATTTGTGATGGGGATTCCGTAGATAGTGAGAGGCTATGATGCAATCTGGGTAATTGTTGACCAACTCATAAAGTTGTCACACTTCCATTCTACTAGGGAGTAGGGTTTGGTGAAGAGTTTGGGGTAGTTGTATGTATGGGGGATCATTCGACTTATTAGGATACCCTTGATGTTTTTCTCTGACCATGATCTGTGGATTATGTCAAAGTTGTGAAGAGGCTTGTAGGAGGCCTTCAGGACCCATTTGAGGATGATTACAATGATTTACCCCTAAATTTATGGTAATATTGAGCTGACTATCCTTGCGAGGAAGGATATGTTGAGGGATTATATTTTGGACTTCAACCAGAGATATTAGGATCAATTTCAATTGGTATAGTTTTATTATAATAATACCTATCACTAAACTATTTTCATGTATCCTTTTGAGAACCTATATGGGAGGTCCTTCTGGTCACCCTTATGTTGGATTGAGATTGACGAGACATCTCTTTTTGGGACATAGATGGTTTATGCGATTTCAGAGAAGGTTCAGGTGATCCAGGAGAATATACAGGTAGCATAAAGAAGGAAAGAATGTTATGCAGATTGATGTTGTAGGCTATTGGAGTTTTAGTAGCGAGACTATATTTTCTTGAGGGTCTCCCCACATTGAGAATTGATGAGGTTTTGAAAGGGAGTACAGTTATCTCTGAGGTTAATCAAGATTTTTTAGATTTTACATAGGTCTGTTGAGGTAATATACTACCTATCCTTACTACCATAGTTCGAGTGGGTGCATGACATCTTCCATGTGTCGCAGAAGAGGAGACACATGCATGATATGACACACGTTATTGAATAGGGAGAGATGAACATTGAGGATGGATCCACCTTTGTGCAGTACCCAAGGGGGATTAGGGTTCATTAGAAGAGGATCCAATGGGGATAGACCATTACCTTGGTTCAAATGTTGTGGAAGCATGGGAGAATAAAGAAAATATCTTGGGAGAGAGAGTGTCGTATGCAGAGCCAATATCCCCACCTTTTTGTTAAGCATGTTCTTTTTTGTGTGAAAATCTTTGAAGGAGGGGAGAATATAATGACACTGTTTTTTCATTTTAAGACTTTTAAATATATTAATAAATATTATCATATCCAAATTCTAAGAGGACATGATATTCCAAGGACCAGTCGGCAAAGTATTGATATTATAATTATATTAAATATATTAATATCACATGAGTGTAGTTTTCTTAAAATAGTTGATTAAATATTAAATATAGTCTTGGATAGAAAATCTAAGACCGTAGCTGAATCCAAAAAATTAGGTTTACCCTAGGCACTACCTAAGGTTGTTCTATGCTAGAAGTTTGATTGAGGAAGTCTTTGGCGACCCATTTAATTAAAATAAATAATTAAATATATTTATTTTACTTTAAATTATCATGACCTAATTGCCTCTATAATTGAAATTCTATATTAATTATCTAGGGTTAGCTGCATAAACCATGGGATAATTTAGAGGAGGTCTTAGAAATTCTTTATTGGATGATTATGATTAGAGGATTATGTATGATTAGATGAAGTAGGATTGAGAGGTTTTTAAATAAGAGGGTCTTATTCATTGTTCAAAAATACAATATTCACCAACGATCGATCCAATTTAAGGTAGAATTCATCAATTTCGTTTTCCAAAAATTAAATGAAAATATTGAAAATGTATTTAATTATATTCTTTTGATCTATATTTATTTGATCCCTAGCATAATCCCATTCCATAATTTGAATCCTTTAAATAAAATTATTATTAATCTACCGTGTTATCACCCCCAGATATCTATCTTATGAAATCATTATCCAAAAATGCTTGGGCAATGCATGTTTCAATTCTCTCTTATGAATTTTCCCCACCATTCTTTATGTTATTCCTCATTGGCCCATAGGTTCATGGTATGACATTTTTGGGGTGGTATTGAGAAAGATCAAACAATTAGTTTCAATGCTGTGGAGTAAAAAATTATCAGTATAGTGATATGTGGATGGATAAGGACGAGTTGTAGGTTGTAGGAGATGATTTTTTGTTATGAGAACTAGAGTGGAAATAGGAGTGAAGCCATGGTTTTATGAGAATACATGAGAGGGGGTGGGTTGCTTGAAATTGGCCACAAATTATAGTTCATGCTTGTAAGGACTTAGATTCACACTCCATGGTGCATTTAGAGGCAAAAATCCTAATGAAGATAGTGTGGAGAAACATGT
The DNA here is from genome assembly GCA_963277665.1 of Viscum album. NCBI lineage: Eukaryota > Viridiplantae > Streptophyta > Magnoliopsida > Santalales > Viscaceae > Viscum > Viscum album. The sequence continues at coordinate 1,812,420,581 of OY728148.1, forward strand.
GAATACGTCCCTATGATTCTGAAGAAAATTCAATTTCATGATGTGTAGTTCAAGAACACATGCCATGTAGTCCCGTAGTTGTACTGACTAGTATTTTAGGTAAGATAAGGATCAAAAATCATGTGGCCAGTCTAACCTATCTTGTGACTATCCTCGGGTGGCTAATCCGTGTGCCAAATGCACACGGACATAACCCCATGTGGGAGGAAATTTTGGGCACTCTAGGAGTACACAAGCATGCCTTGGGGTACATGGGCATGACCTAGTACCTAATAATGGATAGTTTAATATCCAAGTACATGACCAGGTACATGGGTATGGCTCGAAGTACAAAAGAACAACCAAGATCACACCAGAAGGCCCCGAGTAGTCAATACATGTCATTTAGTACTCTTACACACAGTGTAGTACTAAATTTCTAGCCAATCTATGCATTGGAGAGGAAACAAAAAAAGGCCAGGTGAGGCCACATACCATGTGACCCCTCATACACACCATGTTCTTTTCCGAGGATATTCCACCTTCCATAAATCCTTTGTATAGACTCATATTTTGGTTCATGACTAGCCTATATTGATAAGTCTTCCATGTATAACGTGATGGTAGCCTTTGTATTATATTTCAAGATACTACATGAAGTTCTGAGAGAATGAAGATTCTCCATGTGGATTTGAACCTATCGAAATGATTAGGCATGATCATTAGAGAGATTTTAGGGTTGGAAAACCCCCTTTCACACAAGGTTGCAGGACCCCATACTTTTTAAACTAGTTGAGTGGAACCCCATGATGCACTAGGGTGCTAGTCCTCTATACTCTGAGTTGTAAACCCCTATAGTACTAGGGCATAGGTCATATACCCATTGAGTGGCCCCCAGATGAATTAGGGAGTGTTTCTTCTATTTATACTTGTTGAGTGGCACCCCTATCATGTCAGGGCATGGGTCCTCCATGTTTTGAGTGGATCCTCCCTGACACACTAGGGCGTGATCCCTCTATCCATATTCTAAGTATAATACCCTAATCATTATAGGGAACTAGTCCTCTATCTATTGAGTGTAATCCCCTTATTATGATAGGGTGTGGGTCCTCTAATGAAGATTATGCCCCCTTGGGATATTGACCAGTGGCGAGGTGCAAGTCCTATACATGGTTTTTAGATAGAAACACAAGATGCTGGGCACAAATGATGAACCTTTGGAGCTAAAAGAAGAATCATCATCCTAGTTAGGGTCGTGAGATGGAGATCCCCTTTTTATTTCATTTGGATTTATTTTTAGAACACACACACACACACATTGGGTTTCATTTCCCTCTTACTTTGGTTTGAGCTGAAATTTACAATATCTTTATAGTTTTACCTTTATAATTTATGAGGCATCCTACTTTGTATGTTATAATCACCCCTAAATGGGCTTTGTTCACATGTGTTGTGTCTTATATAGACAACTAAAATTTTCAAGGTGACATTGGTGGGGCATAGTAATTCTCGGGTTCTTAGACCACATATGGTGGTCATGCTTGGATATTAGGAGTTGAGATCTCTTATATTTATTTATTCCAGTTATTTTTAGGTTGTGACTTCATTTCTGATTGGGTGATTATTTTTCCCCTTTAAAATTTGGTTTTATTCTTTCCTACTTTGATTTCTTCCTTAAAGGTTATTACATGCATGGTTTACTCATGATGTTACTAACTTTTATTATTCCTCTGCACAGTTGCAAGGAGATAGTTGGGTGCATGTGTATAGGTACAGTGGTAAAATGCCACCCATTCTACATTATTTCATCTAAGTGATTTTCTTAAGCCCCTGGACTATTGTAGGAATTCTTGTGGTTGTGAAGACTGGGGCTTCCAATGACCAAGTGAGCCCTAGTGGTTTAGGCCATTATACACGTACATTGATATATTGACCAAAACTATGATGCCATATGTTCATGGGAATTAGTTTACATTGAGAGGGTCATGAAAGATATGTTATTAGTGAATAATTCAAAGAAGTATTTTTCTATCCCATCTTTATAAATGTCGATATTTTATTCTTTTTATTGAAATGAAACCATCGATGTAAAATTTTATGCCCATAGTGTATGAACAAATTTATTTTTTATTATTAAAGAAAGATATATCGAGAATATATGTCGATGACAAAAGTATGAAATATGTTTGATGACATATCTAGAAAATGGTATTATATTACACAGTGAGCATTTGTATGTGGTTATCGACATTACAAAATTAAATTATTTCTATATGGGTCCCTTTAAGTGTTACTAGGCATTGATATTAGACTTTTGGAAATCTCTATTAATTCCATTGAGGAAGAGGTCAAGAGGTTTGAACAATTAGCGTCCCTTTTGATATCAACTAAATTCTATTTTAATTTAATTATTTGAATAAATATTATTCTCCAGATAATGAAATGATATTTATTTAGGATTTATTGATTTAATATATCCGTTCACCATTTTTTTGTGTGAGTTGAATATTAAACTAAATATTTATTCAAAATAATGGGAATATTATAAATATTTATTTATTTATCAAATGGATAATATTTATCATTAAAATTTTGGTAAATATGAGGGTGGAAGTGTGAACCAAGTGACCAGGTTAAGTGGGAATAATATATTAAATTTCATTTAAATAAATATTAATTAATTTATATAGAGAACTGATATTTATTTTATCATTGAGTTGAGTAAATTTCAATTAAATAATAATAATAATATTATTATTATTTATACATGGGATTTGATATGAATTTAAATAATAATAAAGTTAGGATGTGAAATTATTTATTCTCTAACCTTGCTCTATAAATACATGATTATATCATTTAATAGGGTTATATGTTTTTTACACAAAACACCCCTTCAAGATATTTTATCAACCCAAGAGAGGATATTCTCTAGAATTATCTCAGGAACCAAGAGCATCCAACATTACTCCTTCTCAAGAATGAAAGAATAAGAATCAATCTTTCAACCTCAAAGGATTGTGTGACGATCAAAGGGAGCGATGCAAGATGATTAGTACCACCACACCAACACTCAGAGGTATATAAATAATGATTAGAGATCATAGGATTACATGTGGGTTATCACTAGAGTTATTTTTCATTGGATCTTCCCAACAAAATTATGGTATAATCAAATGGAGGTTAAAATTATCAACAACTACTTTGAAGATTGAATTCCTATGGCCGATGTAACTCTTCTAATAAACATAATCCAAAATTTAATATGAAAAATATTATTTCTCTTTGTTCTAATGATCCTTGTAAATATTAATTGGATTTAATTAATTGTTAATGACATTTATTATCATATAAATTGTTGATTATTCATTAAAACTGACAAAAATTGAGTTGGAAATGATCTAATAGTCACTTTCACTATGTCTATAACCTTCAAGTGGTATTAGAGAAGTCCCATTTGAATTTATAAATATTTTTTAATCATTAATTATTATACTCCTTTACTATTAGTTTTCCATTTCAATAAATTCATTATTTAAATCAAAACATGGATAGCTCATCATATTTTCCTTCATTCACCTTTATATAACCAATAAAATGTTAATAATTTAATCAGACCAACTTAGGCTGACCTAAAACGTCACCCAAGAAGGTCATCTATAAGGCCTGAAGCATGTTCTTGATTTCCATGGGATGGAAAAAATCTCCTGGGTATCATAAAAATAAAATTTGGAATGATTTAACCCTCCAAAATAAATATGATTAGACAGAAGAGATTAGAGCATCAAAACATATAATCAAAATACATCATATATCAAAACAACCAAACCATAAAGGTAATATCCAACAACTGGATAATAATGATTAGATGAACGAAGCAGAAATATCATAAACATGGATCCCAAATCAACCCATGGGTATGTATCTACATGACTATATATCACCACCATCCCTAACCCATTGGAATACAACATAATGTAGAATATACTTCCTCTACATAAAGCACTTCCCATTTCCTCTATCCTAAAAAACAATGTCTACATATTCCCAAACACATATGTAGGGTGTGAGGAAAAAATACCAATAGGATTCCACTATGAATATATACAATATCTATCCATATATATCCATTAGTTATTATATAAAATAGAATTAAAAAACATTTCAATAGAAATCATTTCTCAGTGTAAAATCATCTTTTAGGATTAATTGAAAAAACATTACATATTCTAATAATCAATGAAATATGACATAACATATATTCATGAGGCATAATTAGATGAATAAAATAGGTTTTATGGATCAATATCCAAATCAATTTGGAAAATAAGTATATCAAATAAACATTCATGTAATGTATCCACAAAGCACTAAAATAAAATCCAAGACAAGAAGGTGTACAAAACTCAGGAACAAAATCAAACACTAGATGACTTAAGGGAATCCTAAAGTCTAGAAAACTCATCCACATATAAGGTAACCCTCTAGAAAAATTTTCTTATGGAAACATAACCTAGTGATAGCTTACTCCACTAAGGTTTTCTTATGTTTAGTTTTCACCAAACCCTATGGTCTCCCAATGTTCCATTTATCATAATTATGTTTCATGAAAACCTATGCCAAATTTTATAAAATAATTTCTATTGTAGTTATACACTACATCCATTATTGAAAAACTATTTCCAATTCATGACCATTTTTTAGGAATTTTATCAAACACGTCATGTGCGTAAAATCTAGTTTTCAAAGAAAATATATTTTGTAAATAATTACATAGAAATAAAAGATCATATCACCTATCATGGATATCAAACATAAATCCCATTATTTAAGACCAAAATTTCATCATAGGAACACAATAATGATAAGGGATATACTATAGGAACAAGACACCCACCTCAAGAATAGTGAAAACCCCATTTCCTACAAGAGCGGAGATAGTAGAGGAAGAGATCAGATCCAAGATAACCTCAATCCGGTGAAAACAAAATCAATTTTCCATGTCAATTCATTATCCAATGATTTAGTCTCATAAGTAATTAGATGCATGGATATGAACTAGAAGAAACAGATTAGAAAGAATATACCTCACCAGATTGTAATTATGGAAGATGCAAGATCGTAAATGGCATGAAGACCAACCAATGAGAAGAGGTAGAGATCCAAAATCATCACCAAAGAGCCTCTAGATCAATTGAAATCATATTGGGGTTTAAAAAGATCATGTTAGAGTAGTTAAATAAATATTTAAGGATAAAATGGAAATTAAGACCATACTTAGCCACACATCCAACAACGTTACTAGACAAATGATTCATGTGTACTGGTAATGAGCCTGTACCTATATGTCTCCACCAGATGGTCTATGGTACCTAAAGACCTACAAATTATCTTCTAACCTTCACCAGCAAGCTGGTGTCCTCTTTTTTCAACCAATAATCCTAAAATATTCTCTCATCTTATGAATGATTAGAAAAATAAAATGATATGGACAAAAGAGGATTCATACACGATTCTATATATGACTGTTTGACAATAATACATGATGAACATCTAAAGAACCCATCTTGAGATGCTATGTATTTTGGTCGGATAACATAGGATTACATGGCATGTAACCCAAAGGCACACATTGTGTATCCTAGTTCACTTCATCAGGATGTGTTAGAAATGTATTCTAACACATAAATAAATTGTATTTGACATCATTGCATTCTAAAAGTTGACCGGCCATACTGACACATAGCTTTCCAAACTACACACCATATGACATGCTTACAAGTTGTGTAGTCTACACATTTTCATTCTGGATAAAACTTAGTCAAAGATCTATTGTGTACTTATTACAAAATTCATGTGAATGAAAACTGTGAAACATTGAGGTCACTTGAAATGTACCTAGTATAGACACTGTATAACTAAATGTATGTGATGGGAATACATTCCCAATCCTTAGGCAATTATTGTAGACATGGGAAGAAGTCATTATATGACCTGTATCCCTTATACACACCATGTAATCCTTACTTATCTCTATGAAGTATACACAAAGCCAAAAATTATACAGTGTAATTAATTTGACATAAAAAGGAAATTAATCATACCATTAAACTTAATAAATATGTTTCTGTGTGTTATTAATTGATAATACACACCATGTGATTGGTTATTAATAATATTAAATTCATAATTAATTCCCATGTATAATTCAGAACAACATTCTGTGTATATTCATTACACATTATGTATTCTGCAAGAATTAAATACATTACACACCATGTTATTTAAATGTGTTAGCATGTCATTTATTGAAATTACACACCGCATAATTACATGACATGTTCTGTATGTTACATGTTCTATAAGTGTATAGTACGTGATGATGAACATACTAGGTAGTTTGGATAGGTAAATGTTGTGTTTTCTTCATGTATACATTTTGTACATAATTAATTTATTTAAAAGTATAGTATATGGGAATCTCAAGGATTTTTTAGATGGATACTGAGATAAATGAGTGAATGAATTAAAAAATATAATTAATTAATTTGAGCATTTATTATCCTAATTACAAATCTTTAAAATGAAGGCTAGTTTATTAAATTCATATTCATTGCATGTGTAGATGATCACAAAATTTATTGACCTTTGTATAGTTTGGATTTATCTAAATTTAATTATTGAATGGATGTTTTTGGATTATTATTATTAATTTAAAATAAGGCTTTTTTTTCAGACCCTCCTCTTATTATATAAGGACCCACATATCTATGGTTTCTTTTATGTAAACTGGTTAACCAATCCATTGGTTTCCCTAACATGAATGTGAGTAAAAATTATTTAAGGATGGTGATCCTAGGTGACTGAAGGTGGTTCAATATGGAGCTGAAGTGAAATCAACATAGGTGATACACAAGGTAAAGGATAACTGTTAAAACTCAAACCATTATTATCTAATAGAGTTTCTTCTCCAACGGTTAATCATTTTTTATTGTGAACTCAATAAAAAAACAAGTTGATAAATCACATGTTCTTTCCACATATTTTATTATATATTTTTAATGGTTATTTATTTTTGTTTTATTGATAATATATAGAGATCACATTAATAAATGAATCGTATAAATATCATTTTCTGATGGAACAAAATAAAAATATAATGCATACAGATTTTATTGATACATTGTTAATAACATAATTAAAATCCACTTAATATTAACTAAACAAGTAATAGGATAAAATATGAAAATTTATGCATAATAAATTAAACCCCTCAATAAAATATTATGTTAGAATAATGTTTTCATTAATTGATTAAGAATGGAACAATTGAACTAAGTATTGGTCTGGTCCTCATCATGACACTTAATTTTATCAAGGATTTCTTATTAAGGTTTTACGATGACTTAACCAAGTTGAAATAAAGATAAGTTTCCCTCACTAGAATTTATATATCTTTGAGGAAAGTGTTGAGGAAATTCAATTCAGGGCTACAGGATTTCAGAGTTAACTCAACAAATCTAGGAGTTTCAAACCCACATTTAGCAAGAATCCCTACCTAAATACCTTTGGGTAATTGACCAGGAACTCACTTGGGTTATGGGAAGGGAAATATAAAACCTATCCACTATAATTCCCACATTATTTTAAATTTAAAGTCCAATGGAGAGGTATATTGAGACTTAATAAAATAATTGGAGGCTTAATAAGATATATTTTTTTATAAAAATTCATCATAATAAAATGAAGTACTAAACTTATGCTTATATATTATTATAGAAAAATGGAAAATTCATTGAACTCAATATCATTTCCATAATTATATAAGAAATATAGTATCCTCTATGGAAGTGACTTCTTGGAGTGATATAGGTGGTTTCATATTATACTATGCCATGAATAAAAGTTTTACATGTTGAAGGCCCCACTTCATGATATTACCACTAAGGAGGTGGGTGACATGGAGATCTATATCTATAATAAAAAAATAGATGATGTTCTAGATGTCCAATGTTTAATTTCATCATCCATTAGTAGTGAAATTTAGAAGTCACATGAATCCATGGATGTATATATTATGCTCACCTATCTACATAATCATTAGCAAGAGAGGTAAAGATAAGAGTGATATAATATTTCCAAGGATATCTTTATAGTAAATCTTGGAGAGGTAATACAGGTTGTTCCTTACATAACTCATATGATTGGTTACATTGAGAGACTTGAGATTATTGGGATCAAGCTACCCAAATAATTATGTACAGATCTCATACATGCAACATAATCTCAGAGTTTCTCTATATTTGTTGTGAACTTTAATATGAAAAAAATGGGAAGAATCTCCTACTAATCATTATTCTCATTTTCAGGTTGATAAGGACATTTAGTGTTAAAGTAAATTTGTTATTATAATGAATTATAGGAAGGGAAAGGAAAAATGGCCTAGGACTAAAACAAAGCCTAGGCCTCTTCATAATTCCTATATATGAGGAAGAATATCAAGGGGAAATAAAGGGAATAAGATGATTTATATTTCATATGTGTCAAAAATGGACTCTAGAAGAATAACTAAACCATGATAAAGAAGAAAGGGGATGCTTTGAGAATGTTCATTATTTAGTAAATTTTTTCTTTTTCTATAACTTCAGTATTATATACAACATGTGATTCTCAAATTTGTATAATTATATGAAACAAGTAGATTTAGAAGATTTTGATGAGTTGAGGTGGATCTATGATCCCCGAACAAATCTAGTCTCACTGTAGTAGTTATTGAAGAATACCACCTCACATTGATAAATAGAATAATATTGGTTTTAAATAACTGTAATTATGTTATGTATATTCCTAACAACATTATTACTATATCCAATCGTAAAAAAAATGTTCATATATTTAAAAATTGAAATAAACTTTTCTTCATTTATAAATAAATAATTTTTTATTGTAAGACACATTTAAGTAACATTCTTTATATGTTGGATTATAAAATTTAAGTAATGAAAATTGATAATGAATATAGTTTGAATGAATGATATCACACCCAACTATGGAATCACCTCTTAGTTCATATAAATGAAAATAACTTGGCTAAATTATACAAAGACGAATATTTTGGTTATTTTGAACTAAAACCAATTTAAATATGTCATTATTGTTTTAAATGAAATATGACCAAAGATCAATTTAGTGGGAATGGTAAAAGGGCCAAAGAGCTTCTTGAGTTTGTTTATATTGATGTGTGTGGGCCATTTTATGTTAAAGTGAAGGGTGGATATTATTATTTTATATATTTTACTAATGAATTTAGTAGATATAGATATGTCTAATAAATGGGATATATAGTTAGATTCCTTTGAAATATACAAGGAATACAAGAATGAAGTTGAGATCTATCTTAGTAAAAATTTAAAGAAACTGAGATTATACAATGACATAAAATATCATAACTAAGAGTTTATTGATTATTTATCGGTGTTTGAGATTATATCCAAACTCACTCTTACTTATATACCATGATGGAATGGTGTAAGTGAATGAAGGAACCACACCTTGTTGTATAAGGTGAGATTAAATATAAGTCATGCAAGTATTCCACTATAAAATGGGGGATATGAATTATAGATAAAAGTGTACACACTAAACAAAGTGAAAACTAAATAGAGAAATAGTATTCCATAAAACATTTAGTATATAAGGAAATTAATGGTGTTTAACTTACATGAATGGGGATACAAAGAATGTTAAATAATCTTCATTTAACAAAACAACACCCTAAGTAAAAAAGTGTATCTTTACATGATACCCATGTAAACAAGGGGTTATTACCTTTATCACTCATTAGATGAACTAGTTATAGTGGTAATATGAACAATGTTCCTTGCAAGGGAACACATCTCTAAAATTTATTGTGGGAATGAGATAGAAATTGAGGAAATCAAGGATCAAGATACATAGGATTTGATACACGAACAAATTCTACAATGTCCTATGGAAGAGTATATTCGAGAAAAAAAAGAATAATGTAGGAGTAAAAGAGAGGTTAGAGGACTTGAAATATATGGTTTTATAAACTTTGAGGATGGTTACTCATTATTAATATATTATAATGATCCTATAACCTATAATGAAATATTAAGTGGTATAGAATCTAATCCATGACTTTGGAGATTTATTCCATGTAGAAAAACCATTTATGGATTTTGTTCGATCCTCTAGTGGACATAAATCCCTTCAGTTGAAAATAAGTATTATAGAAGAAATTAGGCACAAGTGGACAAAATAGTACCTATAAGGAATGACTAGTTATAAATGTTTTTAAATCGCATCAAGGAATTGGCTATGGAAAAACATTTTCCACAGTTTCTATACTAAAATAAATTATAAATATACTTACCATAGAATCATAACATGACTTTGATATTTGAAATATGAATGAAAACACAACTTTCCTTAAAGGGGAAATTTTGTAATATGTTTATATTACACAAACAAAAGGTTATGTGGATCCAAAGGATCTCCAAAAGGTATGTAAGTTGAAAGGATATATTTTTGGATTAAGAAATATTCTTGGTCATGTAAAATTATATTATATGTAGTTTAGGATGGATTGGGGCTTACGCTCTGAGGCGGACCAAGGTGTTGGGGCTTGAACCTCACAGAGGATTCCTACATACCATACCTTGACATGGATCAATGTCCCTGTAGTTTGGGTTGGATTGGGGATTACACTCTGGGGAAACCCAAGGTGGTGGGGCTTGATCCTTGTGGAGGCTTCCTATGCACCATCCTTGACATGGATCAAAGTCCCCATAGTACGGGTGTACAATTTAACGTCATGTGAGATGGGGTAATTTTCATGGTCGATGCTTACTCTAATCCCACATGATTCATGCTCGGTGTGAGAAACAAGAGGCAGGAAAGTCCTGACAACCACGTCGCGAAAGATGCGTCCACAGGAAGTGGAGAGAGGCTTAGGTGCGGGGCGTCCCAAAGATGTAACAGGGGCTTATGCATTGTTAGCAGCCATAGAAGTCGGGGATTACTCTACGATGGAGGCCTGAGGATGAAAAAAGCGTAGTAGGATAGGGATTTGGGACTGAATAAAGGAGGATCCCCATTCCCTATCATGCCCTCTGCTGGACTTGGGAACTGAAGATGAAAGGAGGAGTAGGGATGCTGCCTCTTGGAAGAAAAACTAGGGGATTACACCAAGATGGATTCCCTTCCCCGTGGACAAACGCCACTTCGATAAGGAGGATATCATCCCCCTGTAAGGGGTGATCCCATCCCCATGGAGATGAGTGGGCATTGAGAATGTCAAAGGCGGGGGGACTTTGCGTACGAGGCACGAGGCCAGGTCACAGTTTAATGTCATGTGATGACGACGATGGTGCTTGGTAGTTTAACGTCCTGCAGCTTGGACGAGGTGGGTTTTCTCCGCACCCCTAGAGATTACATAACTCGTACCTTCTGCTCCTTGTGGGAGGGAAGGGATCGAAAATGCCGTAGCAAGGGGGTGTTGTAGAGAAACCATCGAGGGGTCCACATTTGCGTGGCTATGTGAAGAAGAAATAGTCGTTAGCGTGCCTTTGCGAAGAAGCATGAAGAAAAGAAATGCAATGGGTGGTATCATCCAATGGAATTTGAGGTTACATCATACAAGCCTAGAAGGTCACATGAGAAAATGGTGCATGTTGTGTATGCCCAGGGCATGGGAAACACTCGCGAATAGAATCCATAAGAAGAGCATCGGGTGCCGACACAAGGAGGCACATGGGGAGCACCGAAGTGAGGGGGTCTCAGGGGATTTCATGAAACCTTTGAGGTTTTCATGAAATAATATCCCTGCATGAAAAATACCTGGCTGGCGCGCAATTGGTGATGCTGGTGCATAATTGGAGAAGGGGTTTTGCGCGCGACTAGAAGGATTGCACGCAAGGATTATGAATTGCGTGCAAGTGGTAGAGGCTATGCGCAAAGACATGGGTGCGTGCAATTTGGAGGAATTGTGCTCAATTGGAAGGGGTGTGCGCAAAGGAAGGAATTGTGCACAATTGGCCGGCTTGCACACAATAGAAGGGATTGCGTGCAAGGGGTGGACCCCGAAGGGATTGGAATTCAGTCTAAGTCGTGGGGATCTCACACGAAGGAAACCCCAGGGTGACTTGGTGCAAAAAGAACTGTATGAAAAGGCTATATTGCGCGCAAAAAAGACAAATTTCGTGCACGAGAGAAGGTTCATATTCTTTATCCCCCAAATGGAAGGGGGTCGCCTTCAATTTATAGGTGCCCAGGGGCACGAAAAACAGCTGGGTGTGAAATAATTGCGCGCTGAGGGTGGAATCGCGAAATGTCGACCACACAGGGTGGGGAGCAAAATTATTTCGTGCCTAGGCCAAGGCCCCTTCACAAAACCCAGAACTTTCCACACATGCCACATTTTTTCGCGCGCCTAGGAATTTATTTTGTGCGGCCTCTCCGGCCCCCCGGATGGGATCCCCATGTCCGAATATGACTTCGCTTTGTCGTTTCGAAACCTTCTTCTGCACTTGATAACTTTTCGGTATCTATAGTGATATACAAGACTATATATTTTGATGATAGACCTTCTAGTAGGAATTGTAACACCTGAGCTTCAATTTAGTAATATTTTCTTATTAATGAAACAAAAACATAATATGTATAGTTGTATTCAAGAATAGGATTAAAACCTAAATAATTTTTTTTATAAAAATTAATTTTCTTATATTAATTTCATTTATGAAATCAATATACCAAAATTAACTTCAAGTAAAATTTTAGTATTTTTCTGAAATAATTGATTTCTTATTGAATAGTGAAAATACCGATTTTTCAAATATTATAATTTATTTTCATTCAATAAAGTAATTTAAAAGTCCCATTATATTTTTTGATATGTGTTTATTGCGAAATATGATCTATTTTATTTATAATAATCTAATTTGAATAATATTTTCACTATTTTAGTATAAATATTTTTAATTTTAAAAACATACTATACTAAAAAATATTTTTCACTATTTTTTACAAATTTATATTAAAATTAATTTATACCACTTATGAGAATTTACTATTGAAAAATAAATACCATATTTTTAATGATGTGTTATAAATTTATTAAACACGACCCTTTTATTTTTAGGCATTATGAATAGTAACAGTGGTAAAATTTATCACATCAATAAAGGGTAAATCAGGTAATTAAGGTTAAAAACAGTGTGATAAAATATTAAAAATAAAAAAACAATTTAATTAATTCTATTGGGTGATCATATTTCATCCATGTCCATATGAGATTTAAAAATAGGGAAACGTTATGCCGCATGTCTTTGATTTTTTTGTTTTTAATATTTAAGTGAGTGATAAAGACATAAATTCCACTTTTCTTATTTTAATATCTATAATATTTTTTGATAGGGATAACTAAAAATTATGTTTAGTTATAAAATTTTATTTGAAATATAATTTTTTAGTCTATCTTAGTAATTTAGTTTAAAATTTTAGTGACTGAATAATTAGCTAAAATGATGATGCAATGAGGACACATTATTTATTCAATTTATAGAAAATTAAAACAAATTATTTTAAAAATATTAAACTTAAAGAAAATTTGATTAATTATAATGTTACATGAATTTTATTGATACATATGGAATTTTGGGGAATTTTTAAAATATCATATTATAATTCCATCTTTGTATTGATGTATTTAAATTCATATTATAGGAATAGTGTCAAAAATGACATTAATGATATTTTATAATAAATAATAATTTTTAAATGGTTTAAAATTAATAAAAATATTCTATTCCTAAAAATTAATTTCATATGGTTTATAAATTCAATCATTTTCCATTTATGGGTATTTTCTACTTTTATGGTAACATTATTGGCCCTTAAAAGGAAGAAAATGTTAAAATTGCACTAACTAACAAAAGGGTTAATAGAAGGTTAAAATAAAAAGATAAGGGTGAAAAAATAACAACAAATTGTCAAAATTTCATTTTATGAGAGTATTTTGACTCATAATAATATTATATTATAATTATGTCAATTTTTATCCATTTGAAAATAAAAAAATAATTTATATTAATTTAATACTTTAAGAAATTCCAAGAATTATCTTCCCCTCACTTATAAAAGGACATTCATTATATAAATTATTAAAACCATGATGGGACATATATATTGTAAAAACTATAAAAAATTATCTTATAAAAATCATTAGATAAGGTTTGGAGGTGCTGTTATTCCAAAAAGACCAACTTTAGGTCCTTTAAGGAGGATATCTAAAGGAACTTTTCCAAAGAAGTGGCAATCATCTTCACCAAGAAATTTCAATTTTTTATTCTTATTTTACCAGCTTTGATTGAGTCCTAATAATTCAGATATAATAGAAATAGTATATTTCATATAATTAAATTTTATTACATTTATTACATAATATTTATCCATTTAATTCTCCATCGAATGAGAACCAAAACCTTAACTTGTGTGTAAAATGGACAACCGTCTCACAAACTAATGTAATTTGTTTCCCTTTACCAACTCACTTGGATAATTATAAAAATGCAACAAATGAATATATAAAATATTTATTACACAATTATTCTCCTGGAATTATGATATCAGATATTCCTTTTTTACCTTCCAATCCAATATAAAATGATAACGTCACTCATGCATTAGTGTGGACTTCCTCCTCCATGAAGTGATGTGATTATTTTTTCATTTGTGATTTACAAGGATGTTAATAAGTATATATTTAATTAATATATAAGATATAAATTATATAAAAATGATAATTTACGGTTGAATTTTTATTTACCTTTATTTATTTTTATTTGTCAAAAATTGGTAATAGCGTTCATGCATATGTACGACCTACCGTCTCCATGAACAATGTAATTTATTTTTATTTACATACCTTTTTTAGAAGAATTTAAATTTATATTTATTGAATATATATGATATTTATATCATGAGTAAAAGTTTTTATATTATCAAACCATTAAAAAATTTTAATGGCTAAAACTACTGATTCAAAACATAAATGAAAAAAGTAGTTAACAATCAAAATAATATTAATAATAAAATATCATTAAAAATGGGAGATAAAATGTTTTTAATAGACCAAATAAAATATTATATATATGTATATGATTTTGGTAAGTAATTATAATAAATAAAAATTTATTATTTAGGATGCTGAGATAACATACTAGTAAAGTCGAACACATGGTAATAGATTTCACCACAATTTTCACTCTATTGAGACATATTTAGTAATATGCACCTATTTAATTTTATTTACAGTATATACAAAAATTTTGAGTTTCTTAATATGAATATAAATTTATTCATGATGATAAATTATTTTCTTTAAATTAATCTTTCAATGACAATGTTTACAATAAAATCTGATCTAATTTCTCTCCTTGATCGGGTATATTTATCTTCTATATCTATATTTTGAAACTTGTTTTATAAAAAGAAATATTATTCAAAAAAATTATTTATAAATTATATTTTAATTTATCCTTGAATCTTTACATTCTATGAACATAATATTTCAAATGTTCTCCCGAAAGGGGTCATTTTTATCTTTCTTTACAAAAAATTTAAAATGAATGTTTTTTAACATTTTTACGGTGTCAACGGACCATCACACTACAATAATGATTTTAATTTTTTTTATTCTACAATATTCAAAATATTTTAAAAATAAAAGTCCTTTTAGATAGTTTATTTTAATATGTCTCATCAATTTTCTTTTATTCTTTAACACCCCAAGCTTCCACGATACGCTTTCCTATGAATAATACAGTAGCGTGTGTTGTACACAACTTCAACTTCTAACACACACACCACAACCAATCAAACTAGCCGTTATGAATAGTAATACCCACTTTTTGAAAATTTACAAATTTTATATTTCAAAATGGACTTCATTTTTAGATTCGGAATATCGAAATTAGCATAGGGTTAAATTTTGGTATTTTTCTAAAAACATTCAATTTTTGATGAATAGTTAAAAAACACTGAGTTATAGTTTAAAACTGAATTTTTTTTCAAATAATTATTTATTTTATCTAAATTCAATTAAGGTAAAAATAGATACATAATTCCTATATCAGTTCAATGTAATTTATTGGAGTTAGTTTAGAATACTTTAGATATATAAAAATTTTATTGAACTTTTCACCGTCTTTTACCCACCTCCTAGGAGAATTTAAAAATTCACATAAAACGTAATTTTACCGCTTCTATGAGTGGAATTTTGAAAATCCGAGAGACAAGGTTAATATGAAGGAGTAAAATTTGGTTCAATGAGATGAAAATAATTTTTGGCGAATAGTAACTTTTTACTTTTATTTACCATGGTTAAAAGTAAATAGGGTAATTAAGGGTAAAAATGATTTTAATATTACCCTAACACATGTCCTAATTATATTGGACAAGTGTATCTCGACCAAAAATAACCTTAAAAATAAAATATTATCATTTAGGTCCACTTGGATTAGATTAGGACATTTATTGTTATTTAATTCAAAGAAGAGTTAAAAGAGTTAAAATCAAAGTTTATTTACTAAAACATTTTTAATATAGGGTTATACATAAGATAAATTCTATTGTAAATATTAATTAGAAAGATAAAACAATTTCATACATAATGGTATTTTATTTATAATTTTTATATATTAAATAATTTAATTTATTTATGACACAATGGTGATGTAGTAATTACCTAATTAATGAAATATTAAAATAATTGATATTATAAATATCAAAATAAATGTAATTTGAGACCTTTTGTGAATTACAATAATTTTATAGGTTAATATGACATATTAGGATTGGTTATATAAATTGTTTTCTAAGTAATAATGCTGTTATGAAATTATCCAAAACAAAATACCCAACAGTGTCAAAATTGACATAAAAGAGTTTTTAAAACAAATATTATATTATTAATTTATATTCTATTCCTAAAAATCTAAGGTTCTTCCAAAAGACTTGTATCATGAGAGGGGTATCATTAATGGACCACTTGGGTGTATCTTGGATGTATATAGTAAGTTTATTAACTATATAATGTAAAAATACAAAGTGACATGGTAAATATTAAACTAATTAACTAAGAGTTAAAACTAAACGATAAGGTTAATATAGTGAACCAAACCAATCTAAAACCTATTGGTTGAGTGGTTTTCGACCTATACCCCACTTAACCTTTAAATAATCCTCTTTGGAGCCATTTGAAACCGAATATGAATTTATTATAAAATAATATTTCTAGCTTTTCCAAAGGTGCCCCTCACCCCTCTTATAAAAGGGAACTACCCCTTCTCACTAATTCACACATTCAAAGCCTTTTGGCTCGGCCAACCCCTGCCCCAATACTCTCTCAACTTCCCTCAATTCAACCTGGAGGCTTTATTTTGATCAGAAAGCCAACCTAAAGATCCCTTTTGATCAAATCAAAAGGAAGAACCCAAAGAAGAGGTAATGTTTTCACCACCCTCTTTCAAGTTCCTTTCTTCTTCAACTTCTTTGTTATTACCATTATAAAATAATAAAATCTAGTATATTATATATAATGTGATTTTATTATAAATATGGTACAACCATATTCATTATTCTATCCATCCTTTGAATGACATTTCACCATACGTGCGTACGTACGGCTTACCGTCTCCACGTCATGGTGTAATTGTTATTCAATAAATTATTATTTGTATGGGTATAATAATGAGGTGTAATTCTTGTAAGTAATAAATATAACATGATAATGATTCTTTATATATGATATAATATCCAATTATATATTATTTTAATATCAAAAGAATGATATTGTCGCTCGTGCGTACGTACGGACTACCGTCTCCACGAACGTGATGAGATTCATTCCCATTGTATCCATTCAAGACTAATTCTCATTTAATGATTAAAAATACCTTTTAAGGACTTGATATCATTATGGATATTAATAAGATAAAACCTATCCATAACAAACACAACTTACGTAACAAAACATATAAAATAAAACGAGTAAGTTAACACCCGAAACAACGATAATACTAAGAAATTAATTACAAATCAATGGTAAAAGATCATATATGATATCATATTAATGTTTATGATTATTGTATAATTTAATAACTATTATTTCACCATTATACAGGAGTTTAACCTACCCTCAACTAAGGAAAAGTACAAGGTAAAGGTTTATTTCACAATCTCTTCATTATCTGAGGTTGTTTATAAGTAATTACCTATTGGGACCTCTTTATAATCCACATCCATGTTTCTTAAAAATGTATTTCAAACCACTCTTAATATTTAAAATACTATGGGATAAAGTAATTTATACCCTTGTTGAATTTTTATAAGAGGTTTATAAAGGAATCTTTCTGTCATTTTCCAAACAAGGTCCTTTTTAACCTTTTCGACAAAATTAAGGTAAGAATGTTTTTCTAACTTATATAGAGGGTGCGGCTATTTTCCGCCATTATAAAATCGTCGAAGCTTCCCTTATAAGCATATAAGAATATTTTCACATTAAATGTTTTATTTTATAATCATGTGACTTTTAAATTATTTAAAAGAAGAGATATTTCTCTCAAATAGTTTTGATTTCATCTATGTCAACATCCTTTGAGGGATTTTAAGATTATTTGAAGTTTATTTATTATGATACAAAACATCCATATTGTATTGAAGGTTTTGTGATATTTTTGACTGTGGATGTGTTATTTGTATACCATTCTTTGTTTTTGGATAATGTATAGAAATTTTTATGCTAGTTTTTATACAAATATTTATGTTATATTTAAACCTTTTCACATGAGGAATCTATTGGACTTAGTAAGTGATGGGTGGAGCCCACTATACCTCCCTGATGCATCGATAGGTCTCATTAGACAAACTTGTGTTTTCACACAAGGCCTTGACAAAATGTTATTTGTTTTCTTGGCACGAGACCTTGACTATGTGGTTATGATAGCCTGACAATACACATTCCATCATTATGAAAGTGGTTATTGATATTGCTTGTGATTATTCAACTAGTATAATATCCATGTGAATAAGTATATGGCATTATTTTATTTTATTTCTTCCATATTATGCTGAAGTTCATGTTTAAAAGGATTTTGTTTTAGTAATACATTTACTTAAAATTTTATGCTTATTTATGAATGTTTCCGTTATAATGTTATCCTTACTGAGCATTTGAGCTCACCCCTTTCTATGTTTTATTTTTCCCAGGATGTGAAGATGTATTTTATGAATGACCTACAGGGATACTATGAAAGGATAAGAGTGTGGACTATGGAGACTATATTTTTGTAGTTTTCATTTTATGATGTAATGTAAACATTATAAATGTATCTAGTTATTCCAAGGCTACTAAACCAATCGGTCTTTCGAGACTTGATCTTTCTTGTGATCATGCTAATGTTATGTACTAATGCACCTAATCTGGGCAACTGGGGTCAGCGCATTACATATTCCCTAAAAGACATGAATTTATTTCAAAACATTCATTTGTATTGAATTATAGGTCATCTTTTATATCTAACTAATTTTGGGGTTATTAAATTTCTCTTGAAACATTAAAATTCTTGTGATAATTGAACATTAAATTTACCTTAATTATCCATATTCTTTTTATCAAGGATATGATAGTTTTATAAACTTTATGCAATTTCTACATATTTTATTTAGGTAGAAAGTTATTTGATTGGATGGGAAATATTGATATTTTACATTCTTTACTCAGCACATAAATTTATTGATAATGAATATTTTATATGAATTAAATTGATAATTCTATATATAATTAATGAATTGTAAATATAGTTATGGGTGTGGCCCATAACTATATAGCTCCCTGATACATTGATATCTCTCATGAGACAAATCAGTTGGCCAAATCAAATGGGTTTCTGGTGTATACCTACCCATAAATTAAATTGCCTTGGAACATGGATTTAACGATATAGATATCACGATTTACAAGATCATGATGCCTAATTTTATGAATTTACTTCATTTAGAATTCATTTATTATTATCCATGAGATTATTTCATCGATATACTTCATATATGCATTTTGTTCTCAAGTTATTGATTAAACAACATGTGTTTTTATTTATTTAACTTTATATATTGATTATTCCTTATTTAATCATGATATATTCCATTATATGTTACCATTAATGATTATTTGAGCTCACCACTTTTTTCCCTTTCCCTAGGATATAAAGAATAATTTTTCGAATGAGTTTAAGGTTGCCAAATGTTTTACGATACTTTGATTTATATTTTATTTCTAATGTAAAAATGGGAATCACAAATGTATTTAATTATTTAAGACTTATAAACTGATCGATCCTTTATGTTGTTATCCCTTATATGTCATGAAAATGAAATAAAGTGACTATTGACTCTAAGTTACTAGATTTTGTGTTTTTTTTATAATTTTTAACATACATAAGTTTAGTATAAACCTTGTGAAATAGATTTAGGAAAGAATATAGTTGGGAAAAAAACCCTATGATATAATTTGGGGATATGTATAATTTTGTAATAATACCATAAATGTTTTGGTATGGTAGTGATTATGTTTTTTCCCTACAGTATATCCCAATCTGGATACTATAAGTTAATGTGGTTTTGGAATAGATGCATCAAGGGGTAATAAATTTAAAAATAGATGATTGAGTATATCTCATCCATTATTCTAGTGCATGGTGAATGATACCTTTCTATGAAACTGGTTTTACACTACTGATTTATATGATTTGGGTAATTAATGTTTTATTTATAAACAATTACGAAATATTTGAAAATATTTGTATGATTTAAAGATATTCCTAGAGAAACAAAGTTTATAATTTTTATATTAAAAATGCATAAATTTTCAATTTAGGTTAAGTGTCATCCCATATTTATAATTATATGTTGTGATTTAAAATTCATAATTATATGAGAGAATAATGTATATTCCATTATTTAGAAATGGAAAATGGAATAATGTATTGAATCAATAGTCATGGAAAATATAAAAATTTCCCTACTGAGTCAGACAATAAAATTAGTGTAGGAGTTAAGATGATTATGGATATATTAGGGTGGTTGACCCAGGTTATAACTAATAATTTTTCACATATGGAGAAAACTTTTGTTACACTGAATGATACACCTGTATTGGATCATTTCATGCAAAAAACTCCCCCATAATTTAGTGGAACTACTAGTCCAGTGGTAGATGAGTAATGAATTTAGTCACATAAAAAGATATTTTTGGACTTTTGATGCAATTCATGGGAAATTTTTATACTTTAAACATATTGCATACATAGTGATATTGATCAATGGAGGTCATTGATCTAGAATACCTGGGAGGAAGAATGGAGTGGAGGGATCTTAAAGTAACATTTTTTGAAAAATATTTCCTTCATGAGAAAAAAATAAAACGAAGAGAAAGCTCCATGGATTAAATAAAAATGAAGAATAATGTTTTGAAAATAATGAGGCTACCATTACATGACTATTTATGTATTCTATATATTACATACATAATATAGAAAGCAAGATTGACCATTTTTTTAAACATCTTAAGCTAAGTTTCCGAAGGGAATTGGTTTCCCAGATTTTGTTGTCATACGATGAAATAATTATATTTTATATAAAAACAAAGATGTAATTTTATTGATCTTATATATTCAAGGTAAATCAAGAGAATAATAGGTTGAATGGACACTAAGAAAAAATGAATGTGTTATAGAAGAAGATAAAAATGAAACAAATCCCATTGTGTTAAAATTATGGAAAGAAACATCATAGAAAAATTATTGAATAGAATGGGAGTTTGTTACAAAGGTAAATAAAGATACCAATACTATCTTGTGATTTACATATAAATAAATAATGAAAATTATTCAAACCAACTTCCCAATCATCAAGGTAACATACCATAGAAGGCTCTAAGGAGAGAAGGGTAAGATTATGCAATCACTATAGCTTAGGTTATAGTTCCTAAATATGTGGTGGTAGTTACTTTAATCATATCTTAAAATTTATCCAATGATTTATTTGGTTCTATATCTTCTGAATATTTAATATTTCCATGTTTTTAATGAAAATTAGATATTTCCTTATCACCATAAGAAGGGAGTAATTAGATAAAATTACTAGAAGAAATCTCATTGTAATAAGGATGTGTCAATAAGTTCCCATTATAACACATAAACATGAACTATTTTCAAACATTATTATTATACCTATGGTTGAATTTTATATCGTACTTGGTATAGAAAAGATTTCAAAATAATATTAAAATTTTTATTGTAAATACAAGGAAATTATGATTCATGATGAAGAGGTAGAATTTATTTTTTTAGAGGGGATACTTCATCATCTAAGTCATATCTAAATCTACCCCATGTATATTTTTTGAGATTATTTTGAAATAATAGAAGAATCAAACTACATATGGAAAATGTAATATTTATGTTGAGAATTTATCCATTATAAAGATATAAATTGATTAATTTATTGGGGGAATTACCTATACATCCACCTGAGTGTGAAGTTGAGTTTTCCATTGATTTAATCCCTGAATTAAGATATATATCAATGAATCCATATAGAATGGGCACTCTGTAAATAGTGGAGTTGAAGAAACAAATAGAAGAGTTGTGTGATAAGGGATTTATATTCCTTATTTTTTCACTTTTGGGATCCTATAGTGACCTTAATACCTGTAGACCGAAGATGCGGTTTAGTTTATTAAATTGGAAAAATATATAAAAAATCACATCCCAAAGGAGAAAATAATTTATTAGTCTTGGTAAACTAGATACATACATGACATTCAAATGAAATTTTAAAATATAAAATAAATATATAATTTTGATTGTTCTCTCTATTATCCCCCTTAGTTTATACCTATATATCAATCAAAAAATAATTCCAAGCGCCCTAGGGAAAATAAAACCTAAGAAAGGGGTGAGATCAGATACTAACTAACGGTATGCATACAAAGGAATCTATGAATAAACAAGGCATAATAAATATAAAAATTTAAATAAATCAAATACTTTCAATTTAATAAATATCTTGAGAATAATATGGTAGGAATAAATGATGATCAAATAATTCCCTAAAAATATTCACTTGATCTTGAAACTTGACCACGATTATTCTAGTTAATAGAACAATAACATGGAATATCAATGAATATATTTATAATGATGTAATTAATAATATCAGGAATCTTAAAAATATTTCAAATTCATTATTCCAAGATTTCTTATAATAATGGCTATGTTCCTATACATCTTACGAAAATGTGTAAGGACTCAGCCAAATAACGAAGCTAATTTGTCTCATGAGACTTACTGATGTATCGAGGAGCTATGTAATTCTAGGCCAAACCCATCACTTAATAAGTCCAATTCATTCATTGTATGAAAAGGGTTAAACATAATCAACATAAACAGTCGTATTGAAAGAATAAAATATCAAAATTTAATACTTAACCTAATAAATAAACATAATCATAAATCATCCAGAGTAACATGCTAAATGGTAATAAAATTGTACATCCCTAGTAAAACTGATCATAAAGCATTCATATAAATAATAAGTATGGTATCAATAAAACATATCCTTATAGGATCATAAGAAAATAAATGTTTTAGGTTCTTAATGAATATAAATTCCATAAAATTTACATTAAAAACATTTTTTAGGAAAATAAAATTTTCAATTTTAAAATACTTTTAAAATTAAAAGTTAAAAAAATACTTTGAAAATAATTTTATTTAAAAATTACCTTTGATTTGTTTTATTTTTTTTAAAATATTAGTCGTCATGATGGTATAAAATATATTTCATTTGTTACATGTTAAAATAAAGATTTATTTCACATTTTTGATAAATGAAAAATGAGCATTGGTTTGAAAATGACATGAATATTCCTTTAAAAACATTTTTTAAATAGTATAAATGGATAAAATTTATTTAAAAATTTATTTGGAAAAGTATAAAAAAAATTTATAATTTTTTTTTAAAAACATATATTTTGATGAAAATGGATTTTTGATCAAAGAGAGAAATAGAGTCAAATTATGTTAAAAGAATTTCTCAATAATTTTAAGTACCAAATACAATTAAAATGTTTCTATTAATTGATAAATTTCATGAATAATTATAGGATAATAAAATAAATTTATTTTAATATATAAAAATCAAATAATTTTCCCAAGGGATACTTAAACAAAAACCATCTCGAATAATTATGAGATTGTGAAATAAACCCTTTCCTCTTTGGTAACTTTTGAATTATAGGCCCCATAAAAGAAATTACTTAAAATTTAACTTTAATTAACATGAATATAAGTAGATTAATTATATAACCTATAAAAAGGGTTAGTATATACCCTACACAATGGAATAAGTGGTGATTATGGTGTAAACCTCAAAGAAGTAAAAATAAGACGAGAAATCCTTACCACTTGTTCAAATTTCTTCGTATGTGTTAAAACCTCCAATATAGTAAATATAGTTCTATTAAACATAAATTATAGATGAATAAAAATATATATCATACCATATGTGATTTAATTATAGTTTTTACCACTCATTTATTAGATTGTTTTTTTGTTAAAATCACTATTTTGGGTGACGATTACTTCATTTTTTATATATGTTAAGGGTTGGTAATTTCTATAATTTTAATTTGATCATGGTTAAATAATATTAATAATTTTAACCATGATATAAAAATCACATATATTCATTATATATATTTTTTATTATAATGTATAAAATTTTGAGATATAAAATGGATTACACCATTTCTGAAGATGGTAGGCCATACAAACACCTGAAAAATGTTTCAATTTTTCTCGATGGATGGAATGAAAGGAAAATAAATATTAATTAACCTTTATAGAATCATTATTATGATATATATATGTAATTTATATTAGTAAAATATATCCTTATTACCATCCATAGAAATATAAAATGAAACAAATTCACATCGTTATGTGAAGGTAGTAGTCCACACGTACGCACATGTGACATTATTTTTTTCCAATGGATTGAAAGGTAAGAATATATATAACATCCCAAGCCATTTAAACATATTATCACTTTATTTTAAGCATAATTAACCACCAAATACAGAACAAGGATCATAATTTATAATGTCTTCGGACGACTTGGTACATAATAATAAAACACAAAACCAAGAAAAACAATATTTTATTTAAAATCCAAAATGAGATCCTAAATTCTTTTGAGAAATTATTTATTTATTTGATAGCCTAGGGGATAAATTAACAAATTTATGAGCTAAAAATACCAGTGAAGGAATAAACATAGAAACAAAGCATAACACATGGGTTAGAAGGCATAACATGATGACATAAAAAGAAATAGAACATGAATTGAAATATGGAATCATAACCTATATAACATTGTATCAATTAATCATGGAAGAATATGAATTTTTCAGCAACATATAACATGAAAAAAACATGATTGAAGGCTAACTTCCAAGAATATATCTCATGGTTGATATGTCTCATAATGGAATCAAGTTTACTCCTTATCCCAAAATACATCTCATGAGACTAAACATTACCCAATGAATTGTATATCTATATAGTTTCAACCATAATAAAATACTCATTAATATGTGTGACACATTAATAATCAAACATCAACATAAGAGTTACCCATGAAAAGAAATTGGTATCGTAAGAACATCATAAAGCATAACAAATGGGAATATCATAATATTGTCCTGATAGAATGAATTTAAATAATACATGGACAATAATAAGGTCAAATAGGCATTGCTCATGATAAATCATGTTCAAATGAAGTTAATACATGTAAAAATAGTGAATAAGAAATTTTAAAAATGAGCCTCTTTAGGGTGTTTTAAGGGAAAATATTAAAGAGTCTTTAAAGAAAGAAAGTGTATAATTGTTTTCATAAAACCATAAATTAACTTATATAGTTTTTAATGATAAAAAGGGAGTTTTATAAAAATAATTCTGTCTTAAAAATTTCTTATGGAGTTTATTTGAAAATGGGTAAGAAAATTGGAAGTTCCCTTTAATCGGGCTTTCTTATCGAGAGAAATTTAAAAGGAAACCTTATAAAAGATGTATTTCCCCATAAACTAAAGAATTATTGAGATAAGTACATATTTTTGGAACATAAAAATATAATTTATGATGATTACATAATAATAATTAAGAATTAAATTATTGTATATAGTGTGATATCATACCCCAAAGGAAACACAGAGTTTCTTAGAGAATCCCTAACCTTTTGTACAAAAATGTTATACACTTGTACTTAATGTCCTGTATAATCAAATGAAACAATTTAATTAATTAATTTAGAAACTATTGAACCTTTATGTTTTTTTATAATTTTACTCAGTTAATTTATAGCCTTTATGTGGACTTATAGTGTTTAATTTAATCGTTTTGGGAGTGTTCGTTACATGATTTTATGATCGTTTCCCTTGAGTTTAACTATGGGAGTTCTTGTCAAATGGAAGAAACAACATTAAAGTGTAATTATATGATATTTATAAACATAAAAAATTTTAATTGGTCCCATATATCATTTTTTTAGACTTGATAATTATTCATTAGATAAAATGTTAATGATGAATGTTAGTTTAATTTGGTGTATTTTCAATCATCACGAACTAGTTTTGTTTCATTATTTAATATCTTGTATATATATTAGTTATAAAACATAAAGAAATTTATTATATATATATATATATGATAATATTTTTTTACCATAAAAATTGTTTTATGTATAGCCTTGAATTTGGTAATGAAGAAAGAAAAACATCATCCATGAAGGCAGTGAATCGACACCGCACAGATGATGTTTACATTTTTAGAATAAAAGACTAAGAGAAATATTTGATGATGGGTATACCATTAAGAAAATATAGTATATATATTATAGTAAATTTATCATTTTACTTTGGATATTTGATTTGGGGTAATTATAAGAAAATAAAATAAATTAAAAGAGAAAGAGGGAGGGTTTTACCACTTGAGTATCGTCTCCCTGAGAACATCCTTAAGGCACTTATAAATGTTATTTTGATGACCAGATAGACCCAAATGTGGTAAAGAGGTTTGGGAGAGTAATATGTCATTATAAAATCTTTATTCAAGGCTTATAATGTTTGAGGATAATTCGTGGTGAGGGGTGTTATTTATAGTGGGAGGAGAGGGGTGTTTTTGTTTATTTTATCCATTTGTTTATTATTTTGGATCAAGACTATCAATAGTTATGATTACCATGAATAAAAACATTAAATATAGTAGAGTCTTATATAATGGTTCTTACATCATCCTTATATCATCAATGACTCAAAAAATCATTTACTTACGTGTAATGTAAAATACTGTAAATTACTGTGTTTCATTATTCACCAAAAACTCAACTATTTTAGAAAAAATCAAAAAAATTAACCATAATTTTTTTTGACAAATTGAATAAAAAAAGGTATTCCATTTTATAAAAATAAAATTCTAAATATGATAATTTTAGTTTTTATATAAAATTATCATTTACACAAAAAATACAAATTTTAATATTACAACTAATTTTATGAAACATTCAAAAATTAATTAAGGCCTCATATAATTATATTATAATTATAAGAAAAAAAATATTAATTTATGAATCTATTTTATGAATATTAACATTCTTTTATAACATTATATTAATTATAAAATTGTAAATAAGAATTTTGGTTTCATAAAAATACCAACAATAAATTTATCAAATATTTAACATTTATTTACTTATTAAAAGATATAAATATATCATATTTTCATTTTTAAGAATCCCAAAATTTATTCACACTTTCATAGGTGAGGTTACTATTCTATTGGCTGGTTTACTATTCCTAATGGTCATATTACTATTCCAACGGTCAGGTTACTACTCCATCGGTATGGGTTCCATAATTTCTAGAGACCACTTATTTCATTCATTATTCATTTATAGAGTTTTTATTGTGTTATTTATGTGATTATAGGTGATTTATACTATATGCAATAATTATAATAAGGGAAATTTGATTAATAAAATTCATGGTTGTAACAAGTTAGATGTGATATTATCTTTCTAGATGTATATTTAGATAATAAATATCACACATATTCATTAAATTTTAACCTCAATACCTTCTATGTAAAGAGTAAGTGAAAAATAAGTCACATTGCTTCTCGAGGCGGTAGTCCATCATACACATGAGCAACATTATCATATCTATCACGAAATGAAAAGTAAGAAAATGTATATGATATTATAATTCAAGAAGTATAATAATATCATAAATATCATATAAATAAATTTAATCCATTATTATATTGGGCCATGAAAGGTGGTGATGGAAAATGAACTACATCGGTTCGCGAGGTGGCGGTCCGTCGTACACACGACCAAAGATTTTATTTTACATTTTATAGGACTGGAGATGGATATAGGTTTTGAAATTAACATAATAAAATCTGAGTATATATTTTATAGTAGTTTTATTATTTGGAAATATTTTTTAAATATTATAAGGATTTATATGAAGAAGTAAAATGAAAACACATAGTTAGAAACATTACCACTTCTTTGAGAAACATCTTTTGGTTTAACCAAAATCATTCTTAGATTGGATTTATGATTGATCCAATGCCTATATTATGTTCGGAGGAATTTAATGAATATATTTTTATATTTATTGTTTTTAACCAAATGTATTTGTAAGTGTTAATAGGGGATGATATGGGGTGTCCTTTTACAAGTGATGGAGAAGAAAAACATGGTATTTTTGAAAAAAATTAGTTACACCCATGTTTATAACATGTAAAATCTAAAAAAATGGTTAATTATCCAACAATAGATATTATTTAGTCAAAATATTTCCATAAAATGGGTGTTGTACAAGTTTTTAGGTCATTTTAACCCTTATATTTTTTGTTTAACCCCAGATAAACTCATTTTTACCTTAATCACGGTAAATAATTTTCACTATTTTTACTATTAATAATGGATAAAATTTATGTTTATATTATAATATAATATAAATTATTATAGTTTCAAATATGGAATCCATTTTAACAAATTCAATTAATAGAATTGGTAGAATACAATTCAAAATTATACTCGCAAGTGCCATTAAAAAGCAAGTTTCCAAAGAGAAAATTCACATAAGTATAGAATGTTTTAATATAAAAATTAAAATTAAAATTGGGTTTAAAGACTTAAATTAGTTAAATACTAATATATTTGAACAATTTTTATTTTAAAAACAATTTATAATATAATATAAATTTATAAACAATTTAAACGGAATAACAATTTTAATTGAAATTTGTATTTTCACCCATCATCAAACAATTAATTTTTTTTGAATATTTTAAATTTTTTTACAGAATATAATATTGAAATTTATATTTCAAAAATAAATTTTATTTTTTCAAGTAAATTTTATAAAAAATTTTGAAATTAATTTTAAATTATTAAAAAGCGCTCCTAATCTATCTTTCCGAAAAATTTTGTTTTTTAAAATACATTTCTTTCTATTTAAAATGGTTCATATTTTATTTCAAATAAATATATAACCATGTAATTTATTTTATACATGTTTATGAAATTTAATTTTCATAATTTATATTCTTATTCATAACCTCCAACTTAACGACTAGGTAATAATGGTAATTTTTTAAAAATAATATTTTAATAGAGTGTCACATTTTTTTTAAACCTGCTGTTCTGTGCATCTAATGCTATTCAAGAGATTCAATTTATTTAAAAATAAAAATATCATAAAGTATTTTGGTATTATATTTTATTTTAATATTTTTTTTGTGTGTCATACATACTATCAAACATGATGTTCCAATTTTAAAATCTCAGGGCGTCATATTCTCACTCATTAAAAAAATTGCAACCTCAAAATTTAATATTGATCTCAATAATCAAGTGTTTGAAATTTGAAAATTACATTCTTGAGATCCCACAAAATGAGAAGGGTTACTAATAATTCAAATTGATAATAGATAATGGTAAATAAAAAGGTCATCTGGAATAATCACATAACTTGGTTTCCTAGTATAACTTAGGTGATAAGTGAAGATATGGACATGCACGAAAAATGTAATTCCCAAATAACGATAGAGGGTGATATAGGTCCTTTATCACAAGAAGGTTATTGATCAATACAAAGTAAACAACCAAAAAACCATACATCTATGATGAGTTAAGGGACCATTTTATTCCTCACAATTGAATGTACTAGGATAACATTTATTTTTGTTTCAAGATCCTTTTCCTGGAGTTGAGGAATAAATTTAGTATCTAGGTTGGGAACATATGAAAATGTTATTACTTGATATATTTCTATTTCATAGGTATACTTTCATCCTTTTTTGGTTCTTTTTTAAATCCAAATTTCAAATCTTACTCTAATGAATGAATATCCAAAATGGATCTTTATGCCCAAATCACATTTAGCAAATTACTATAATGTCAATTCATTCCTCTTATATCTATATATTTTCAAAAATAAAATGGTTTGAACACATTATCCGACAACTACCAAATTTTAACTTAGTAAACTTCATATATAGTTAACCATAAGACTCATCCAAAATATGTCTCTCCAAATTCAAATTCAAAACCTTTTTAAGGAAGGTCACTATATCAAAATTATATTCCCATAATAATACAAAGTGGATATTAATGTCAGATTCCTAATATTTGTTAAATTTATCACTATAAAAACTTAATAAAAACATATATGATTCCAAAAATAAAATATCAGGTTGTTTAATATATTCCATAGATCCAAACAAGTAGTAAATGCCAGCAAATATAACATAAAACATCAAATCACTAACCAACTTCATTGTCACTAATACTATCCCATAAACATATAATTGTCATTATTATCTCAATATAGAGCACATATTATGGTTTATATTTACTTTTTTCATGTGTTTTTAGAAAAGTCCAACTTTCCACTGAATCAATTTTCTTAGTACCATTCAACACATGCTTTCAAATGCATAAAGAATTAAAAATTTAGTACAATCCTTATACATTTCATGATTCTTATAATGATATTATCATAGAGAAAATCTTTTACAAAATATTTCTTAGATCAAAATACAAAATCATATCAATAATTCCACTTCATCTATAACAATATCATAAAACTTACCTTGATCCCAAAACTTCTTCTGAGGTATATTCCATTGACACTTAAGGAATTAGTTGGAATAGTTTCTCATCTTCTTTATAGTTAAATAAATATACTTTGAGGGCTTCCCCATTACAATTAAATTCATGATAAATATGTCCTTTTTTCTATACACATAAATCAAGATCCTTTTTATTTTAGGCATTTACAAAGGTGATTCTTTCCACAAGTATCACATGTGGGAACATACTTCCTTCCATTATTCCATTTGTATTTTTTGATCCATCATCCTCTTCTTATATTACTTCTATTCAAATCCATAATAATTGGAGAATTACTTCTCTATATTTATAGAACATGATATTATGTCCTCGTATGATGAGAAAGTTTGGGAGATTATTTCCTTTCTAAGGATTGTCTTAAAGAAATCAATGAAACAATAGAATAGGTACATAGTCAACATCATACCTTCATAACCTTAGAAATTTAGCTTTATACATAGTAACATTTATCTCTTATTTCTATCTTAGAATCAATAACTGTCTTTCCATATCTACTAGTTTCTCATTAGAAAAATATTTTTCCATGAAGAGTATAGTGGAATCCTACCATTCCATGTTTTATATTTATTCTTCATCTAAAGTGTGTTGAATCAATAACCACCATTGATCTAAATATCTTGAGATATGATAAAATACCATGAAAAATTTCTCACATTCACTACTTCCCAGAGAGAAAAATATATTCTCTACTGAACTTATCCATTTATCAACTAAAAATGGATCTATATCCCCATTCAATAATGGATGTTTTTTGACATATGAAGTAGTCTAACATTGTTACACCACATGGTGGATCATCATGATATTCCATATGGGAAAGGTTATTACTCATAACTTGAATCAGATTCCCTAATATAGTTATAATTTGATCAGCTCCAGCTATAGATCTAGCTCTAGATTCATTATCATAACTAGGAGGGAAACCCCTACATAGAGTACATGGATTGATATCGTCCATATTTATTCTTTTACACGCCATTTCTAAATAATATAATGCACCAGATTAGATCATAAAATTACAAAACATAATGTATAATACCAAAACTGGTGAAACATTTAACATAAATTAAGAAATTCATTCATAACTAATATCATAATGATAAACATGGTTTCTTTGGGGATATATTTATTATAAAACACTTTATAATGGTTTATAAAGAAAATGTTAATTATCATAAGAATATCCCCTAGGTGTGGGAAACTTGGTGCGCTGTAAGGACTGTTATCATGCACCAGGTGATGGTTCTGTTAATCCCAATACACCATTTCCATATTTAGTACCCCTATATATATTTTTTATAGAACCATATCCACTTGTATTATCTAGGCAAGGATGTACTACTAGGGAAAACCACATAATATATTCTTTTCCAAATACATTATTATTTTATTATATACTTATCCTTAATGTATATCACAATGTTATGTTCCCTAATATATTTTTTCCTAAATCTAGTCTACAAGGGTTCTACTCAAATTACCCTGATACCAATTGGAGTGAACCCGATCAAAGTATCATGGTGCTTGTAGTTACTCTATTTCATTGGAACTAGATACAAGAAATAATTTCACAAAGGACAAAATAGTTGAGTAGTATTGGTAAACAAGATAAATATTTAACATTAACATTAATTTTTAAAACATGAAATACATAAATAATTCTATTTGATATCACCATTATCCCCCTTATTATATCCTTTCATATCAATGAAAAAACACTACTTGGTATCCTAGGAAAAATAAAACATAATGGGTGAGTTTAGATGCTCAGTAATGGTATGCATATAAGGAAAGCTATGAATAAATAAGGAATAATCAATATAGAAAGGAAAATAATTGAAACATGTTCTATTTAATCAATATATTGAGAATAATATGATAGTAATAAATTATTATCAAATAATTCGATCAAAATAATTACATTATCTTGAAATTTCACCATAAATATTATAACTAATCAAATAATCAAATATAATATTAATGAATGAATTCTTAATGATGGAATTCATAATTTTGAACATTATAAATATAATATCAAGTTCAAATTCTAATACATCTTACTATCAAGTCCTCATGCAACAACATCTTACATAAATGGTCAATGCCTCAACCAAATACGTAAGATAAATTGTATCATGAGACCTATTGATGCATCAAGAAGATATGTAATTTTAGGCCCCACCCATCACATAATAATGCTAATTAATTATTCATATGAAATGAGTTAAACATATTCAACATAAGTATTCATATTGAAAATCTAGCATATGAAATGTTAAAACATACCCCAATCAACAAACATAATCAAAAATCATCTAGAGAAATATGGTCAATGGTAATAAAATTATTTAACCCCAATAAAACTGATCATAAACCATTCAGATAAATAATAATTATGGTATCAATACAAAATATCCCCACAGGATCATAAGAACACTAAATTATTCATGATGTTGATGAATATAAATACAATAAAAATATTATTAAAATCATTTTTGACGAAAATAACCTTTTTTACTTTGAAAATATTTGTAAAACTACAATTTCATAAAATAATATGAAAATAATTTTATTTAAAAATAAAATTTTAAAACATTCACAATAATCATTAAATAATTAAGTGGTTATGACATTAGAAAATTCCATTTATTCCATACATGTTAAAACAAATATTCCTTTCACATTTTTGGTTAAACCCAAATAAGCCTTGAAGAGAAAATGTCATGAAAACTTAATAGAGCTAATATTTATAATAATTTTCATTTCTATTTTAATTATTTAAATCCCACTAATTCAAAATTTTGAGGTGAATATTATTGATTTTGTATTTTAGTGATGTTTTGTGCTTGAAATTAAAAACTTCACAATTCTAGAATTTTAACTGTTTTAAATATCTTATGTATTTTGGGAATATATTTTTCTTTACAGAAAAAAACTGAATGATTAATTTTTTTAATATTTTTATGTTCATGGGATACATATGTTCCAACTGGTTAAATTCTTGATTCTAATATTTGGATTCCCAAATTAATCATTCTTTGTGGAATGATTTTATGGACGGTAGGGTGAACCCCACATCAGCAATGGAGGAATGAATCCATACAAAAATGTCCAAATTCATTGATTATACTAGTATATTATAATTAAATCATTGTTTATTATTTGAAATAAATATTAGAGGAAAATTATCTCATTAAATAATTATTTTAATGAGTCAAACATGATTAATATGAAAGAAGACTTCCGAGCATAAAAAGTTGTATTCAGTAATTAAATCATATTTTTCGAACCACATGTTAACAAGACATTAAATTTTGAAAGTAAACATATAATTTAATTCCAAATAACTCTATAGAAGGTTTAAGAGGAAGGTTATACCATTCATGGGGAGAAAATCAGTCAAAACTATGACATATAGAAACTGTACAACAGATTTCCATACCCCCTTCTCTATATATTTACATATCCTCATCATTCAAAAAGAGAGTTAGATTGAGAAATCAATGGAATGGTGGATTTTGGGATATTTATGAATATTAAATGCATTTATAATATAATGGAGAATATGGCTGCTACTCATGTGATGTGAGGATAAGCACCAATTGGTTATGGACGACGACGACCGACTGACACTAACTTCTGAGTTGCATTGTTATTGTGTAATATGTTTATGAATTTCTCTTGACCATATATTTTTGAATGAATAGAGTTATTTTATTTATTGAATTTTTTTCAACAAGATTTTTTTGATGGTTATTAAATCTATGAAGTAAATTAATTTATTTCGATATTTAAATATATTTGGTGAGGTCTTACCATTGAGCTTAGTGATTTTTATTAGGTTTGATTTCATAGAAGTCTTCAAGTAATTAAATAACTTCTATAGAAGGTAAAAAAATCATATTATAGTATTGATATGATATATATAAATTTTTTTAGTTCAACTGGGGGTCCATGGGGAAATTTAGAAATTCAATTGAGAAATTATTTTAAATAAGGAATAGGGGAGCCTCTAAGAGGTTGAAGCTCATCCACAAATACTATTTTTGATATTGATGTCAAAAACATTTTTTTCCAATAAATATTTCTGTATTTATCTTCAATTTTATTTCAATTTTGTTAATATTTATTTTCTTTATTCAAAATTTTAATCAAATTCACAAATTTGTCTTCATGCAAGAACAAACAAAATAAAAGTTGCAGTTTTTCAACTAAAATTGACAACTCTTTAAGAGACAATCAAGGGACATATATATTAAATTTCTCTAGGGGGTAAATTTATTGATTGAGGTTTTAAAGAGAAATTACCTGACATAAACTATCACCATTATAGGGGAGGTTTCTTGAGTTGATTTTGTAAAAATTGTCCTTTCATGACCTGAAATTTTGACGAACACTTATTACATTTTGATTATGAAACTGATAGAACATTTTACTCTAGGGTTAGAGATACTAGAAATACCCTTGTCCAAAGTTATGAATCATCCACTAACATAATTATAAAGAACATGGTTGAAATTTCAATTCCCACGGCTGAAAATAGAACCATGAATGAATTTACATCATCATATGATGAAAATCAATAAAATCCTATTGAATATTTCGAGCAACTTTTGGGTTTGAAATAAAATACGATTTTATCTGAAAAATTCCAAAATTTAATGGGATTACATGTGAAGATCCACATAAACACATTCAATAATTTATTTATATTTGTGTCAACATGAAACCTCAAGGTGGTTATGAAAATGAAATAAAATTGATCCTATTTTGTTTTTCTTTTGAAGGAGTTTACAAAGAATGGTTTTTTATTCATGTTCAAATTTGATTAGGGATTATAATGAATTAAATAAAAATTTCCTTGAACTTTTTTCCATGCCTCAAGAACTGCTTCCATTCAAATGGAGATTTAAGGGATTAGGGAAACTCAATGTGAAACATTGCACGAGTACTGGGATTGATTTAAAAGACTCTGTTTTAGTTTCCCACACCATCATATCAGTGAAAATCTTTTGATACAATATTATTAAAAGGGATGGTGTCTTACTAATAGAAGCATGATTGACGCTACAGTGGGAGGGGATTTAGTTGAAAAAACACCAAATGCTGTTAAGAAAGTAATTTCAAGAATGGCCCAAAATGCTCAACAATGTGGAACTAGAGGCTATCTTCATGTGAAATATACCCAAGAATTACCCACTTCTAGTCTTGAAAAAAACATTATTGTGAGTCAAATTTACGATCTTACCACTATGGTGAGGTAGATGATGTTGTTCAACAACCCACAAACATCAACTAAACCGGAAGAAATATTTCAATTGAAATTCCATTATAGAATTTCCTCTTCCAATGAACATTTTAGTGACCAATTACCACAAATATAAGATCCTTTTATGACCTAAAATGCTGTTTTTCCTGGAAATCCATTTAAATAAAACTGAAAAAATCCATTTAAAACCAACCAAAATTTAAATCAGGGATGTAACAACCACTCTAACGAATTATTTTGGAAGCCCCAACAACCTAGAATATTCTTACAAGGACAATAAATTAATAATGTTCCAAGATATTTCAATGAGAAAGACAACACTCATTATGGAAGGAACTTTCATCCTACCCCTCCCACTTAGATGTTAGATACAAATATTAAAGAGGCAATGAGGAAACACCAAAAGTCAACGAGACAAAAAAATATCAACAACAGAACAAACTGAATACCTTGATGACTCAAATTAGTCAACTTTCCTCTAATGTTAATTTCATGAAAAATAAAATGAGTGGCGGTTTAACCTCACTACCCTAAGTAAACCTGATAGATAATGTGAAGGGAAATGTGAGTGCAATTGAACTTAGGAGTAGAACAAGATTCAATAACCCTCAAAATGAGAAATTTAAACCCACTGCTGAAACTGTTAATTAGAATACCACCACTGATGTAAATTTTGGAAATTCTAAATTTTTTTTAAAGGAAACAAAAAGTCATGAGATGAAATTATTTTTTAAAGAAAAAAAATTATTGGAAAAATATGTCTCATCATTTTTTTCTCTCAGAGCAGTGTTAAGAATATCCAACAAATAGTCAAACCACTACTATCTTATCCAAGGAGTGAACCACCAGTGAAGTCGAATGTCAAAAAAGAGTTGGATATGGAGGTTTTGGAAACTTTTAAGAAAGTTAATGTCAACAAAACTTTTCCTAATACTATGAAAAAAATTCAAAGGTATTCTATGTTTCTAAAAGAGATGTGTACCCACAACAGGAAATTCAAAGGATGTGAAAAAGTCTAATTAAAGAGTGATATTTGAGCCATGATTAACCATGATTTTATTGTCAAATATAAAGACCCAAGAACCTTTACCATTCCATAAACCATTTGGAAATGTGAATTCAAGGATGTTATGATTTTTTTGGGCCTCCATAAATGTTATGAAACATTTTATTTACTCAGCTCTTCAGGTTGGATAATTGAAACCATCTGGAAATATCACTCAACTTTCGAACAGAAGTACTATAAAGATTATTAAAGTTATAAAATATGTTCTCATTCAGGTGAGAGACATGATTATTCCTATAGATTTATATGTCTTGTATGTGGAAGATGATCGGTTTAGTACCCATACACCTCTCATTCTAGGGATACCGTTCTTGAAAATTGAAAATTCACTTATTAATTTTCACAAATAAACACTTTTAGTAGAGTTTGTGGGAGACGTTGTTCATTTTAATACTTTTCAGTTCATAAAACACCTAGTTGAGGATGATTCATCCCCCCAAGTAAACATGATTGATTGGTTTAAAATTGAGATATTACCTGATTTTTTCTATAATGCAAAACCAACTATAAAATTAAAAGATATAATTTTTTTTGTTGAATATAATAAAAAATTGGATTAAAAGGTAGTGTTTTATGAGTATTGGGATGTTGAGACTATTGATCTCATCATTGATGAAGATTCATTTTCTATAATACCTTGAACCAAATATTTGTCTCTCTAGAGAAGTTTCTAATTTTTCACATAGAACAAGTCATGAGGACATGGATAGTGAGCATCCTAATGGTCATCCTTTAAAATCTGGGGAATCACTGAATAATCATACTTGTGAGTAGTGTCCTTTAATCAATGAAAATACCCAACCCAAGTTAGAGTTGAAACCACTACCTAAGAACCTAAAATATTCTTTCTTAGGTGAGAATGAATAGTTACCTATCATTATTTCAAAAGATTTGTCAAGGTACTAGGAGAACCAACTATTAAGAGTCCAAAAAAACCAAAAGAAATCCATAGGATGGACTCTATCTTATATAACTAGAATCAGTCCCTTAGTGTGAATGCATAGAATTTTGTTGGAGGAAAATGGTAAACTAGTGAGATTATTTCAAAGGAGTCTGACCCAATACTTTTTGATATTTTAAAGAAATAATCCACCACCCTATTAGAAACTGGAATTATTTTCCCCATATATGATAGTGAATGGGTGAGTTTAGTCAAAGTTTTATCTAGAAAAGGTGGTATTACAATATCAAGGAAAGAATTTGGTTAGCATGTCCCTGGTAGTCTTCCAAATAAATGGATAATGTGCATTGATTATATAAAACTAAATTGTGTTACAAGGAAAGACCACTTACCATTGACATTCCTTGATAACTTCATTAAAATAATAACTAGTAAAAGCCACTATTATTTTATTGATGGATTATATGGTTATTTATAAATTTAATGTTCACCAAAGGATCAACAGAAAACCAATTTCACGTGCCTTTTTAGAACCTTTTCTTATAGGTGGATGCCCTTTGGTTTGTGTAATGCTCGTAGAACTTTTAAAAGGATTATGATGATAATTTTTCATGAATTTATAGAAACATACAATGATGTTTTTATGGATGAATTCAATGTTTATGTCTCATCATTTGAATGCTATTTAAAAAGTTTGGATAATTTTCTTGAAACATTCATTGATAAGAATATTGTACTCAATTATGAAAAATACCATTTCATAGTTGGTAAGGGGATTTTTATTGGTCATGATATGTCCCTAAATAGAATTCATGTTCATCAATCCAAAGTTGAGGTCATTTATTAATTTCCAAACCCAAAAATAGTGGGATATGTGAGATCCTTCCTTGGTCATGATGGAATTTATATGAGATTAATAAAGGATTTTAGTAAGGCTGCACTTCCATTGTACAGATTTCTCCAAAAGACACCCCATTCGTCTTTGATGAAAATGATAAACATGACTTTTGGGAGATGAAACAAAAACTAATAACCCCTCCCATTGTAAAACCTCTCAAATGGGAATTTCCATATGAAATCATGACTGTTTCATTTGACTTTTATCTAGGGGAAGCATAGAGTAAAATGTTGGAAAGGAAATATCATGTGAGTTCCTATGAATCTAGAAATTTAGATCATGACCAATAAAACTACATAACAACTAATAAATAACTACTGGCTATTGTCTTGGATTTAGATAAATTTAGATTCTACATGCTACGTTCCAAGGTGATTGTTTTCAAAGAACATTTGAAATCATATTTTTAATGAATAAACATGATGAAAACCCAATAATTTTGGAATGGTTTTTTCAATTACAGTAATTTTATGCTCAAGTAAAAGATAAAAAAGGAATTTAGAACCTTTTTTCTGATCATTTTAGTAGGATACCATCTTCTGGAAATGGAAAACTTCATATCTATCTAAAAATTAAATAAACCCTTCCAAATGATGAGTTGTTATCTTATTAAAGTGAAAGACCATGTTTTTCTAATATTGTGAATTATTTGGTTTTTGATGATGTTCCCCACTAGTTTTCCAAGGAACAAATTTCTTAACGTGTGAGTGATTCAAAGAATTATGTTTGGGAATATCCTTACTTGTGGAATTTTGGTAGTGATAAATTATTATAATATGCACTCCAAATTATAAATTTTAATAAATTATATATTTTTGACACAATTTGAGCTATGGAGGACACTTTGGTCCAAAAAGAACTGCAAGAGAAGATCTTGGTTCTTGTTTGTATTGGCCCACCATTTTTGAGTTGCTTTTGAATTTTATAGAACATGTAAATATCTTCAATTTCAAGGGATCATTTCTAAAGGAAGGAGATGCCACCATAACCTATTTGGTTTTGTGATGTATTTTATATATGGGGTATGGATTTCATGGGGGAATTTTACTAATTATTTTGGATATATTTACATCTTTCTTGTTGTTGAATATATATCTAAGTGGGTAGAGGATATTCTCATGAGAACTGACAATGCCAAAAATGTGTCCAAATTTGTGAATGGAAATTTGTTTTCATGATTTGGATTTGAAATGTTTCTGATTATAGATCAAGGTAAAAATTTTGGTAATAGGATATTTTAATCAATTTTTAAGAAACATAAAGTTTATCCTAGGGTCTCTACACCCTATCATCCTCAAACAAATGGACTGACTATGTTTTCCAACAGAGTAATCAAAAAAATTCTAGAAAAAACTCTTAAACCAAGAAAGTATTGGAGTTTAAGACATGATGATGCACTATGGGACTATACGACTTCATTCAAAACTCCAATTGGAATTTCAAAATTTATATTAGTATATAGAATGTCCCATCAACTTCGGATTGAGTTGGAGAACAAATATTTTTGGGATGGTTAAACATGTAATGTGAATCTGTTTTCTACTAGAAAATAAAGAAAATTTTGTTTGTAGGAGGTAGATGAGATCAGAACTAATGCATATGAAAGATTTGGGGTTTTCAAGGAATGAAAAAAAATTCTCTCATGATGGGATTATTCTCAGAAAAAACTTCAATAAGGGAGAAAATGTTTTTTTGCTTGATTCCAGATTGAAGATATTCTCCGGTAAATTTCATTCCAAATGGTCTGGACCACTAAATTTTACTCTTGTTTTTTCCTTTTAGTAAAATCCAGATTAATGAACCAGAAAAAGATACACTATTCACAATCAATGGGAATTGGTTAAAGCTGTTTAGAGAGAATTTTATAGATCCTATAGGGGAGGAGATCCATCTTCATGAAGATGAATACAATTGAAGCCATGTTTTTTCTATAACACCTTGGGATTTTATGAAATATTTTTTTGAATTAATTTAATGTTTTGTTATTTTTCATTTCACGAAACAATAAAAATAGTTTTTCACTAAGTCAAAAAATCCTTTCACATGGAACCATCTTGGAGTATGTTACACGCAGCACCGAAGTGGTGTACGTTACATAGAACAACAAGGTTATCGTACATTACATGAAATATTGACTTTCTTTGATGGATTGTGTAATACTCAAGACTGAGTATTACCTAAATATAATATATTATTAAAAATTTTATTGTAATGAGATATAACCTAGATATTAAGTTGATGGATATGAATATTATTTACTAAATTATGAAAATATGCGGTTTCCACAAATATAAGATGAATTCATATCTAAAGACCCAAAATTTCCATATATATATATATATATATTATTTCTATTGAATTATTGTGAGACTTAAAATTTCAAAGAAATGTGATTCTGAGGCCTAGAGATCCCAGAACGAAATTTTGAAATTTTTTAAGGTACGTTCAGTAAACATGCGAGTGGCAATTTTTATCCTTTGAACTAGTGCTCAGATTTAAAATATGAGGGAACCATTGGATTCGTAGCACTGAGATTCACTTAGGAAAATCATAACTTTGACTATCATGGGTCAGATAAAAGAGATAACTTTACATAATTCTTTGAAAAATAATAAAAAACTATTTGAGTTATTGTATTTTTCTTTAATTGTTGGGCGATGGTTGGCGGGACAATAGTGTAACAATGGTAATTAAATGAGAGTCATTTAATGACCTATTACTTTTCTGTGTAATGACAATGCTCATGTGATTTATTGGGTCATTAATTAAGGTTCGTTAATGAACCACAATAATGGACACAATATGGAGCTTGTTTCATTTTATTTAATCAACCCATTGGTTAATGATTTGGAAATCGTGGGGAAAGCTATGACGAAACTCCGATGACACCACCCTATAAAGAAGAACGGTGATCGATCAACGATCAGTGGAGGATTCAAACCAGACATCGACGAATGATGAAAAATGTATTCGAATTAAAATTGCTTCTTTCATCCGCAATTATTTCAACCAAATCTTGGTAGGTGAATTAAATTTTTTTCTAGTGTTTTATGATTCCTCCCATTCTGTTCTGGGAAAATACAACGAACGAGGATCAACCAACTAATGGGTTGAACCACGTCTTGTTTGTTCTTGTGGATTGTTGTCATGGGGTCTTAATTTGTGGATCTCTCTTTCTAAATGATGATTGTTATTACCCCTTGTTAAAACACTAATACGGAGGTCACTGGACAATTCCAACAAGTCCCAGAACCTACACCAGTCTTGAGTTTTGTGCATTCATCATGAGAAATTGAGCAACATGGCTTCAAGGCGGTTCTGTGGCCTTTACATGGAAGTTGGAAATTCGGGAGGCTCGTAGGCCTATATGATAATGAAAATGGACTACTAGAGCATCTTCGGTGGCGAGTGGAAGAAGCCATCAGTGCGACACCACTATCGTGACGGTGCCAGAGACCAGTGGTGGTGGCCGGCCCATGCGGGCCACATGGAGAAGTTGTTCCCAAAGGATCCATGGTGGGTTGAAGGCACGACAAAGACACGTCATATAAGGGAAACAAAGTGGGTTGCTTGAGCTACTCAGCTGGAGACAATGGCAGGCTCAAGAAGACCATTTCAGAAGGTGGGGCGGCACCCCATTGGAACCGCCAACAAGGAGAATCAAATGAAATGTGTCATATCCAGAACAACTGGTCCACATGTGGGATGGGTTTTCCATGTGTCCTGGACCTGGGAGACCAATAGGCTGACTGGAATGGACCCCTACTATACCCATACCCAACCTATCCCATTTCACTAAAACTAACATAACATAAACACCATGCATCCAATTGACATGCCATTTGTGGCCTGAGGACCCTTATGATGAGGTGGTCCTTTTAAGATACCCCATTTGGGTTTTGGTATAAGTTAGAGTATAGATGTGTTAGATCGGACTCAAATACAATTGGACCCTATTTATTCTTTGGATTATTTGTTATAGACTAGGCGTGTAATTGATGTGTCGTCTATTGTGTTGGAACCCTTACAAAAAGACGATCCTTTGTGTTACTTCTTCATGGGACTTTGTGGATGTAGAGTTATGACCGATGGTAAGAGGACCAGAGACTCAGAACTAAAGCTTACTAAGTACAGGAATTGAGCAGATGGTTGTCAAGTGAAGAGAATCCATCTGTGGATCGGCACAAGAATGACCCTCTATGGATATGTAGTAGTGTGAACCTCAGTGGATCAGAAATGGCATGAACCTTCATGGTTCAACATGAGAGAGACCCTCGATGGATCTGTAGTAGTGAAACCCTCTATGGATCAACAGTAATGGGACCCCTTGTGGATCAGAAATAGTACAACCCGACGTCAATCGGTAGTAGAGCGACCCATCGAGGATAAGCAATTGATCGGCCCTTTGTGGATCAACAATAGAGAAACCACTCTCGAATAAGTAGCTA
Source organism: Viscum album (assembly GCA_963277665.1). NCBI lineage: Eukaryota > Viridiplantae > Streptophyta > Magnoliopsida > Santalales > Viscaceae > Viscum > Viscum album. Next base: position 1,812,464,495 of record OY728148.1, read on the forward strand.
AGATACCCAATTGGATAAAATGATCTAGATTAAGACTAATCATCATTATTCATTTTATCTATATTGTATACCTAGTGTTAGCTGTCTTTTACATTATTCTTTGTGATCGAGATCATACTTTTCAATTTTTCCTTGCAGAATTCTGGGAGACCTTTGGGGTTCTCAGGGTTCTTACTGTGTATTTTTATACTCACCTCTACACAGGCTTTGCCCTCACCTTGTTGTGTCTTGTGCGGATGATGGAAAAATTTACTGAGACTTAAGGATCCAGGTCTAGATGGTGCTAGGGCTAGGAGGTGATTGATAGACGTGGTGAGAGGAAGTGACAATAGATGATGAGCTGTACATATCCTTTGGATAGGATCCTTGGTGGACGACCTTTGAGAACATTTTTCTCTTTTTTCTGTACTTTATTTTCAGTTGGGTTTTTATACTACTCCTTTTTTACTTTTGGTTCACACTTTTACTATTAGCAGTTCTACTTTGTGGTTTTCTTTCATTGTGTACCTAGTCTCTATGTGTAAAGGTTTAAAGTTAATGCCTTCCCTTTCTGGGATATGCCTTTCTAGTGCTAGTCATCTACCCCTGGCCCGTGGAAGGTGAGCTTGGGGTATTCATGGCATGGTCCCTGTGGGATGGGTTGTGACATCATAGGTTACCAATTAATTATAAATTAATATGAAAACCAATTGAATATAAAATAAAATATTATTATAGTCACAAATATATTTTAAACTAGTAAATTAAATAAATTACAATTGGTAAGTGATATTAATTTAATAAATATTTTCTATATTCAATAAATATTTTTTATATTCATCCAATTGATTTTATAGATGAAATAAAATAACAAACACAATTTTCTGCAAAAACGAATATTTTTATAAAGGTTTGTTTACCGCTTTATAGTGAAAACCCCATTTTAAATGAAATTTTAATAAATTTTTATAGATTTAACATGTAAAAATAATATTTATTTTTGGAAATTAGACATAAAAATGAAGTTAGGATAATGTTTTGGTATTTTTTCTTAAGGTTTCATTTTTTAATGAATAGTTAAAAATACTAGATTTTAATTCCAAAATTATTTTTCATTTAATTTTTTTATAAAAATAAATTATATTTTTAATTAGTATGATCATTTAGTTAGATAATAATTCTATAAATTAATATTATTTAGGCCATTAGAAACAATTTCACATTGAAATTGGACATAAAAACTTAGTAAACGTTTGGATGTTTTTACATTAAAAACCTACAGTGTCACCCCATGAGTGGGATTAATTTTATATTAACTTTTTTCACTTATGTAATTAGATTTTGGAAAAATGGATTCAATATTTGGAATTAGAATAAATTTTAATGTCTTACAAGGTCAACTATTATTGACCAAAAAGATTAGTGAAATCGAATAAAATAAATTACATTAGTAAAGAGAAAAATAAGGTTAATAAAGTAATAAAACATAAATATAAGACCCAAAACCACCTAGACACTTGTCAAAAACCCATTGGATGTCTATTCTTCAGCTGTAAAACTTAAATTATTGAGTTTGGTGGGTTTTATATGACTTTGTTTAGGAAAAAACATGGTTACACCTAACTTGTTTTTAAAAATTCCATGTGTGTACTTTCCCATCCCTATAAAAGGCCACAACATTTACCCACTTCCTTACACCTCTCAAGCCCCATGGATTACCCAAACTCTTCCAAAATAAGCTCTAAACTTCCCTCCCTTCCTCATAGAATCATTACATTGGGAATAAGACAAATCAAAGAATCGTTTTGGCATAAACCAAATGGAATTACTCGATTAAGAGGAAGCTTGTACGAGTACAAATAGAGTTAAGATACAAGGTAAGAGAATTTCATATCACATTTAATTTTCCTAAGATACATATTATGTTAAAAATTCTTTGATTTTGTGTGGTGTATATACTAACAATTATTTTATTATATGAATCTTAGAACTAAATTTATGGGTATTCACATGTCCATTTCATGATCTTCCTTTCATGGGGATTAAGTTTCAAAAGTTACCAAATCGGTTAAATAGTTTTGTCTCAATTTTCCTTATTTGAGACTTATGTTTTGATATGCACCTAAATTCTATATTGAGATGTATATAATTAAATTTACATGTTACATCCTAAATTTACTTCTTTTCATGATATTTAAACTTTCAAGTAATTTAATTTTATTACACGGAGAGTATGACCTCAAGTAACCAAGTTATAAAATTTTATTAAGAAAATCTCATCACTTTTCAAGATTGGTCATGTTTATGATTATTTTGATAAAATATTATAAACTATATCTCAGGAAAATTCATTCTTATCTTGTTATTAATTATTTATGCATGTATTGGTACCCATTTTCTACTCTTTGGTACATAAGATAGTCAAGAAAGTGTTTTTAAGAAATCCCAACCTTACCCCCTTTCGGCCAGAAATCTATTTTTTCAAAAAGGGGTTTCAAAGAATATTATACCATTATACTATAACATATAAATGGAATTTTTACCCTTTTTATATGTTACCAATATCTTCAAAGGAATATTCTTGTCACTTTTTGAACAAGGAATTTTATCAATCCTTTTTACTGTGAAAAAGGATTGTTGTTTTTACCTTGTACGACATGTGTATATTTACCTGCCATCATTCCATTAAAGAGTACTTCTCATTTTTAAAAGGTTAATCTTTAATAATTTTTTTAAAAAGTAATTTTCAAAAAATAAATGTTTTTAAATTTTTTTCAAACTTATTTTATAATTTTTCAGTGAAAATTGTTTTCAAAAATTTTTCAACCTTTAATTATTTGTTTTCAAATTATTTTCAAATAAATTAGTTTTAAAACATTTTCAAGCCTTTTTTTCATATGTTTTCAAGTAAAAATGTTTTAAAAACATTTAAAATATTTATTTAAATGTTTTAAATGTGTTTTCAATGAAAAAGGTTTTTAAAATGTTTTCATGCTTATTTTATATGTTTTGAAGGAAAAATGGTTTTCAAAACGTTTTCAATATTGTTTCTTAAATTTTCAAGAAAAATGGTTTTCTAATGGTTTTCAATATTCTTTTGTAATTTTTAAAGAAAAATGGTTTCCAAAAATATTTTCAAGATTATTTTTTAAGTTTTTACGAAAAAAGGTTTTCAAATGATTTCAAGTCTTCTTTATAAGTTTTAAATGTATTTTATATGAAAATATTTGTCAAATAGTTTTATGTATTAAAAATAATTTTTTCAAAGAAGAAAGGATATTTTCCTCAAGAAAATGTTTTTAAAGACAATTAAAAATTGTTTTCCATCTAATATGACATTAATTGATTCTACGAATTCCCTTACAGGAAATGATCTAAATGTTCCATTAATATTCTTTCTATTAATGTGTTATTCTTAATGTCCTGATATTTATGAAACCCATTTCTCTTTCATGAGTTATTTGATTATGAAACCTATTTCAATTTCAAAACTTATATACTTTTGAAACCCAATTCTTTTCATGGGTTATTTTTATGATTGAATGATCATGAAACCTGTCTCTTTCGATAGGTTATGATATGATTACATGTTTATAATACCCATTTCATATCATGGGTTAAGATATGTTTATTTATTATCTTGTGGTGCATGTATGTAAGATTTCATTATGAGAAGGGTGAGACCTATATATACATCCAATGAATTGGGTAAATATTTATATCTCATGTTATAGACTAAGATGGTCTTGCGAATAAGACTTGACTACCAAGATGGCCATGGGATGAAACCATGACTACCAAGATGGTACGAGGAGTGAAATAATGCTACTAAGATGGTCATAGAAGTTAACCATGACTACCAAGATGCTATTAGAAGGGAAATCATACTACTAAGATAGACATGGGAGTAAAACATTAAAACCAAGATGGTATGGTAGTAAAACCATAATGCCAATATGGCCTTGGAAGTGATGCCTTGGCTAACATGGAAATCATATTATATACTTACTTGTTTACCAAAGTTCCATGTTTTATTCCTATGTTACACTTTCATGGACTATTCTATTTATTTCATTATGATTCATGTCTTATAACCAACTAATATTTATTCCATTATTCATGTTTATGATCTTTAGGATGCAGGGTATGATCTTCTATTTTCATGATCATGTTATCATACCCTTATGCTCATGATTATGCTTAGATATCTCCCCTGTTTACCCTTACTAATCATATAAGCTAACCCATTTCCATGTTTAGTTCCCTAGGTTAAGAAGGTATATTGTTTGTATGATATGTCTAACAGGGGTGCTAGTATTAGAGAACCTAATAGGAGATGATATAGCTTGGTCATGTACTAGTGTTTACATTTCAAATGTTTTCAAAGTAAATAGATCAAATACAGTTTTACGCATTTGTTTGTATAATTTTTAAGTATTCCAAAAAAGTTATGTACTATTAATGTCTTGAAAAGTGAGGATTTATGTAGTGTCCCTCCTTTTCACTTCTGTTTTGTTATCTCTTTAATTTAATGAATATAATTCTCATATAATTTTTTTACAACGTGAAAATTTCACAAAATAAGTGTGGGGAGAGGAACATGTAGGGTAAATTAGGATTTTCATGATTTCCTTTTAATTTTTTTAGTTTTTCTTAAAATTTTGGGTGTGTTTATTTTCTTTTATTAATTTTAAATTTTTTTTGTATTTTTTTGAAAACAGTGATCTTAAATGATGATCATTTTCATTTTTTAAAATATTTCAATGAGTGTACTAATTGGTCCCTTGAATCTGAATATAAATGAATGATGAAAATGACTTTGTTTCAATTTCAATATTTTCGAAATTTCATTAAAATACCTCTGATTTTTGAATCTCATTCCACATATCACTGTATTTATCTTTGAAATTACATTATTGTGAGCCTTCTAAACCCATTATGACATCTTCTTCACATTCACCTATTTTATTGAGAGGACTAATCTTAGATTGTTTTATCCATAACTTGATTTATTTCTATCAAAAATTGAGGGATGGGGTAATTGTGATTAAAATGATTGAGGCATTTATTTGGATTTTGAAGCCTACTTTTAATGTGAATCCCATTTATGTTTAACATCCTAATATATTTGAACTTTCTTGAGACCTTAGTATCTATGTTCATTCTATTAGGTTATCCACATTAAAATTCCATTTTCCCTTTCCAAATTGCTCTCGAAGTGTAAATGCATGATATAGTTGAACTTATGTATGGGGGGAAGATGAATTTTGTTATGATACCTCATTTTCTGTTAATTTGGGTGGAGATTCAAAATTTTTATAGATATTTTTTTGGCTGTAAAATATTTTTCAAAGATTTGTGCCCATCTAATGCTATGAAAGAAGTTGGAGATATGCCTGTATGGAGATCTTAATGGAAGAAATTTATTCCATATCTGGATATTTACAAAGAAATAGAAGAAAAATGTCATTTTAGATACTGAAATATCGATATAATGGGATGGAAAAGAGATACCAATATCTGAGTTTCTTCAGAGTAGTGCAAGGAGGAGACCATATTTGAGTGAAAATTAGAATCATAACTTTTTTCTTAAAAAGAGCCAAACCCTCCTTATTCAACCTCATATTTTTTTCTCATTTGAAACCCACCGACATTAATCGACAAAACAACCTTGAAATTGTCTCATGATAATCACATGTTCCTAACACACATTAGATGGAGATGTAGAAAATTATCAATCCTGCGTTGAATCTTGCATGAGTTTGGATGAGAAAATCCTTATTGAAAATCCATATTTTTATGTTGATAGAAAATTAATGCAAGGTAAGTGTGTTGTGGGAATGTGAGGAGAAAATAAGAGGAAATGGATTGAATGATATGAATTGATAACATGAAATATTTTTTTAGAGAAGGTGTGATATCTTTTAATTTTTGGTGATAAATTGTGAAACTCATTGGTATGTGTTTTGAATTTACCTTGATTTGATTTTTATGCTCACTTTTCTAGATGTCCAAGATCTATGTGTCGGTAAATTGATAGATATAACATATAAAATATTTTTCATGTCTATTTTAATGATTTAAATCCCACCAATTTAATATTTTAAGTTGAATAACATTGTTTTGGATTTTAGGGATATTTTGAGCATGAAATTAAAAACTTCAAAATTCTATATTTTTAATTGTTTTAAATAGGTTATGTATTTCTGAAATATCTTTTTTGATCTGAATTGAAATAAAATGATTCATTTTTTAGGATTATTTTTATTCTTGGGATACATATGTTTTAACTAATATATGTCTTGATTCGAATAGCTGGATGCCCAAATAAATCATTTTTTTGGAATGTTTTCTCTAGATGATAGAGTGTACCCCACATTATTAATAAAGGCATAAATATATATAAATTTGTTAAAATTAATTGATTTAATTTTTATATAAAAGGTAAAAAATTTGCACGCATTCATGATAAATCTAAATGGAAACCCTCTCTCATTAAAAAAATATTTGAATGATTTAAATAGGAGTAATATGAAAGGAAACTTTTAGGTATAAATAGTTGGATTCAGTAATTAAATAATAACTTTCGTACAATGTGCCTAATGAATCATAAATTTTGCGGGTTAAGAGGGTATTTAATTATTAAAATCTATATAGAAGAGGATAGAGGGACATTTATCATCTCAAGAGTGTAAAATTGGTCAAAATTCTTATGGACAGAAAATGTATAACATATTTCCATCCCCCTTCTCTATATATTTCCATCTCTCCATCAATAAAAAAGGGGGATGGATTGAGAGATAAAGAGAAAGGTGGATATTTAGATCTGGATGAATATTCTATGTATTGATGTTGGAATGAAGAAGATGGAGACTACTCAAGTGATGTGAGGCTAGGAACCAAGTGGTTGCGGATGACACCAACTAACTAACACTCTCTTCTAAGTTGAATTATTATTGTGTACTCTCATTTTGAATTTATATTAAACTTATATTTTTGAATGAATGATTTTATTTTATTTCTTGAATACATTTTAATCCAAATTGTTTGGATGGTTATTCAATCTATGAAGTGGATTAATTGATTTCACTATTTAAATTTCTTCCGCAAGGTCTTTCCATTGAGAATCGTGATTTCAATTAGATTTGATTTCTTAGAGGACTTAAAGTAATTAAATCACCTATATTGGAGGGAAAAAAATAATATATTTATACATATATATACATACATATATCTATTAGTGTTCAACTTTGGGTCCTTGGGGGGAGAATTTGGAAATTCAATTGAGAATTATTTTTAATCAAGGAAGATGGGAGTGTCTAGGAGGTTGAATCTTATCCACAACTACTGTTTTGATTATGATTTCAAACAAATTTTATTTCTTATTAATTTTCTATATTTATCTTATATTTTATTGAAATTTAGTTTATATTTATATTCTGTATTCAAAATTTTAATCAAATCCAAAAATTTATCTTCTTATAAAAAGGAAAAAATAAAAAAGTGACAGTCATGTAGCTCAAATTCCAACATCCTTGAGGTACAATCTAGGGACTTCTATATTGCATTTCTCTAGTGGATAAATCTTTTTGATTGAGGTTTTGTTGAAAAAACCCTCACATCAAGATTCCTTTAAATTTTTTTGTAAATAGTTAAAATGTGTAATCATGTATTATATAAATCATTTTTAAATGTATTAAATAATTTTTGAATTTTTTTTAGAAAACATGAATTTTGATGAAAAAAGATTTTTGACCGAAGAGAGAAATAAAGATAAATTTTATTAAAAACATTTTATCAACAATTTTAAGTTCAAAATAATAGATAAATGGTTCTATTACATGAAAAAGTTCATGAAAAACCATCGAAGAAGAAAATAGATTGATTTTAATATATAAATATAAAATAATTCCCATAAGGAAGACTTAATCAAAACCAAACCTGAATAATGATGAAATTATGAAATAAACCCTTACCACTTTGTTAAATTTTGAATCATGTGCCCCATGAAATAAATAACATAAAATTTAAATTTAAATACCATGAATATAAATAAATTCATGATATAAAATATACAATTGTTTATTATTTACACCACATAAAGGAATAAGTGGTGATTATGGCATATATCTCACGAAAGTAAAAGTGAGATCAGAAACCCTTACTAGTTGTTTGACTTCCTACATATGAGTTTGAACATCATTTATAATAAATATGGGTTAATTAAAAATCCAATAAATAACCATAAAAATATATATCATATCATATAAGACTTACTTATGGTCTTTTATCACTCATTTATTAGCAAATCTTTGTTAAAATCACTATTTTAGGTGATAATTGCTTCTTTTTTCAAGTATGTTTTGGTTCAGTAATTTCAGTAATACCAATTCGATCATTGTTAAATCATATTAAAAATATGAATCATGATATATATATCATGTATATTCATTATATATTTATTATTAGTAATATATAAATGTTATAGATAGAAAATAAATTACACAGTTCATGAATATACTAAGTGGTACATATGGACGAACGCTATTTCCATTATTCACAATGGACAGAACAAAGAAAAATAAATATTAATTAAATTTTAAATAATAATTATCATTTTATATAAATTATTTATATTAATAATATCCATCCTTATTATCATCCATGTAAAATATTTCACATCGCTACGTAGAGGCGGTAGTGCACACGTACACACGAACGATATTATTATTTTCCAATAGACTAGAAGGTAAGAACTCGTATTTGATATTATATTTATAGAAGTATGTTTAGATAATAAATATCACATATATTCAATAAATTATATCCTTACTACATTCTATAAAAAGTGTAAGTGAAGAAAGAATCACATCGCTTTGTCAGGTGGTTGTCTGCCGTATACACGAGTGATGTTATCATATATCTCATAGAACAAAAAGTAATAAGGGATATGTTATATTATAATTAAATAATTATAGTAATATAAAAAATTATCATATAAATATATTAAATCTATCATTACATTCATCCTTGAATGGTGGTGATGTAAAACGAACTGCATCGGTTCACAAGGCGGTATTCCCCCATAAACATGATCGACAATTTTGTTTTCCATTTGATGGAAGTTGATATGAATATAGGTTATTAAATTAAATTAATAATAAATTAGTATATAGTAGATACTTGTGTTATTATTTGTGTATATTTGGAAAATTTTATATGGGTTTAGAAAAAGAAGTAAAATGAAAATGCATAGTTAAAAATATTATGTCGTGTTCAAGCAACCTCTTTAGGTTTAACATAAATCCTTAATAGATTAGATTTATTATATAAATAATGACTATAGTATGTGGGGAGAGATGAAATTAATATATTTGGATATATATTTTATGAACAAAATGTATTTTGGAGAGTTAATAGGTGAGGAGAGTCGGTGTCTTTTTATAAGTAGGGAGAGGACAAAATTTGTATTTTTGAAAATAATCAATTACAACCATCTTTTTATCATGATTAAAGACTCAAAAATGGGAAATTAGAAAACCATATATGTGGTGGGGTATAAAAATGTTCATTCAATGTGTTTTGGACAAGTTGGTTGGCACGAACCAGTCCGGGTCAACCCTGAACCGGTCACCCGAGCCGGTCCGCGGGAAGTCTCGAGGGGCGTTCTCGATCCCCCCGGGATGGAAACTAGTGCCAGGAATCATGTTTTAATCATTGGGAATGATTTTTCCCAAACAAACCAGGATCCGTAAAAGAAAACAACTAAACAAAACAGACAACACTAACAACATAAAAAAAACTACACAACAAACATACCTCCATGTGACCTCGTGGGTCAGCATCGAACGAAAAACCAATGTCGCTCCAACACTGAGCGACTTAAACCAGAAAACCTAAACAAAGGGAAACCTACAATTGGAATGGTAAATGATAGGCGTGAGTAAAAAAAATCTTAGTAGGAAATCTAAGAGTAACCAATGCCCTATGCCCTTAACTTTAAAAAGAAAACCAGTCGTGCTAGTTTGAAAATAAGGCTCATTTAAAATAATGTTTTCAGCCTTTTCAAATTCAAATAACAGGGTTCTAATTTTAAGGAAAAAATTTCATTTCCCATACATTTTCAAGGTAGAATTCCAGCTTACTTTGACATTTTAAATTGAAAGGAAAACAATTTACTTCAAGGTATGGTTTTCACAAAAGAGGGAAACATGCATTAAACCTCTGAAAATAAAATCACTCCACAAATACCAAAAGCATTATCAAGCACCATGTTCAAAACCCCTAAGGATCATCTAGATCGTGTGGGGCCCTAGAACCTCACATCTCGGTGTAAAAGTAACCATAACAAATATCCAATTTCGTGCATGAGCCATTAGTAGGAGATCATCCATAACCTAGTGGTCCCCATCATTATCACATGTTTAGTTAGTGTTGTTGCGTCAATCCAGCTAAGTGAAACTCGACTGGAGCCTCTCCCGTATGACTAGTACACTATTCTAGTCTTCCCACCTAGATACCTCGGGTTTTCCATGTGCCCTTTTTCAAATGGTGGTGAGGTTTTATTAAATGAATAAAAATGAACATAACACTTTCTTTATCCAAAACTCACTCAATATCTCACCACCATTCTCCCTCCATAAGTACATTCCCCTTTTTTTACACCATGTAACACATCCCACGAATAATACACTAACACAAACATCATATTTCTTGAATTAAAGGGGATGTCTAAAGTGGGGTTTTCCATTTTATCAAACCAATTTCAAAGTGACAAACGGGCCTCATCACCTTACAGGGAATTTTAACATTTTTTTAAAAAAACACTGTTTCCCCACACCTTTATGTTTCAAAAATCAATTAGAAGCATCCTCGTACAACCAAGGTAGTGCATGTTTAAATAATGCTTAAATCCGCACTTAAAATGAAGAAATATTTTTATGAAAATCAAACCATCCTCAAAACCCTTTTTTGAAAAACACAAAAAAAAAAAAAAATATGTCGTTAAAATTTTATAACAAACCGGTCGAAATACCACATGACTTTGGAAATACTCATTTCACATTCAAAAAGTCTAAGAAACCAATTTTCAAGAATCACAACAATTTATTCACAACACATAAATACATATATATATATATATATATATATATGTAAAAATTGCATATGGATTAAAGATAAAGGCAGAAGACACTTAAAAAATACCAAGCAGAAATGGAAATTCTAATTAAAGGCAGGGCATAGGGAACCAACCTTAAACACGAAGCTCAAATGACGGCAGCTCGAACTCACTTCGCACTACTTGTACACACACTACACAATAACAAAAACTTAAAACACATTAAATACACTTAAACACAATCACCAACAACTGAAAACAACCACAACGAGGTCCAACGCACACCAGAAAACATTACCAAAAACTCGAATATCACAAAATCTCCAAATTAAAATTGAATTGAATCAAAATAATAAAAATATCTTACCAAAAAAGTTGAAAAACTCACCACCTTTGAAAACTAAATCCATAGAAATCATCAATTGGACCAACCAATCCACTTTCACAATTAGGCTACTGGAGAGGGGTCACATGAGGCGGTGTCGTCAGTGGGGGCCGGAGGCCACTGACTGACATCGGGCTTACCAGAAAATGGTGGGAGGTCTCCGAAATAGGGTAGGGGGAGCCGAAACGGCGCCGAACAATAGAGGCGGGTCGTGCGGGGGGTGCAGGAGTAGGAGTAGGGCGCCGGAGGCCGGGTCGCCAAAGGAGGCGGCCGGCGTGCAGGCGGTCACCGGAGGAGGTGGTCGGCGGGAAGGCGGGGTCGCCGGAGGTTGGGAGGCCGGGATGAGGGGACGATGGATGTGGTGGGATGGTGCGGCACAGTCGATACAGCGGGAGGGGAGCGGTGGAGGCCAGGGGTCGCACGGAGGCCGGGGGTAGTGCAGACGCTAGGTGTGCGGGAGCATGGCTGAGAGGAGGCCGATGAAGAAGCGGGGGATGTCGGAGGTTGCACGGGCAGGCGGCGAGTAATGGAGGTCGAGGCGAGTGGAGCTCGGCATGACGGTCGAGAGGGGAGCACCGGAGCGACGGGGTGACGCGGAGCGGTCGGGAGGGGAGGGGGAGAGAACAGGAGGATGGGGGGGGGGACGAGGAGGCGTCTGGGAGGGGATAGGGTTAGGGGGGTTATAAAATACATATATATATATATATATGATGATAATAATAATAATAATAATAATAACAATAATAAAATAAAAGGAAATGGAAATATCCCGACACCAGGGCCAACCGCGCGGTGACCACGCACACTAAACGACACAAAGTTTAATCTGGGGCTCAGCCCGGACCTCAGAACTAAGAAAAAAAAAGAAAAAAAATTAAATAAAACGGATGGTGTGACAATTCTCCCCACCAAAACATGGAATTCTGGACCTATACCAAAACCATGAACACTAGGGAAAAAGAAGACTCTGCGAAGACATAACCCATGAAGTAAACCCAAGAATTATCACTACGTCGTTTTTCCCAAAGACACTTAAATCTCTAAATGAACACAGTCAAATCGAGATCAACTCATGCATGATATAAACACACATTTAAGAAAAACGCATGATCCAAAACACCATAATCAGAAAAACGAGACTGTTTGGATTACAAACGAACACACTCATCCCAACTTCATGACAAAAAAATGAACCTATGAAAATGAAAAAACTTTAACAGTGGAAGAATGAGAATTAAAGGACTTTTAATTCTTTTTTTTAACACTGAACACAAAAAAAAAATGAGGCTTCACACCCCAGTGAACTCTTGACTGTGCGAAAGCTCCACCCTGAGACCTATGGCTGGGGCTCTGATGGCTGAAGCATCTCCTGCCTCATAGTCAGGCACTGTCATTCTCCGATCACATCATCCTCTTCATGTGACGCTTCTTGAAAAACTTCACCAGATGATCTAGACACCTGTAATGATGACACATCATTGAAGGGGTGTGAAATGATGACTTTGTATACCTTAAATGTCCATATTTATGGTACAACATTAGACGGTCCAACAAACTGAAAGTACGAGCCACTAAAACAGACTCTTTGGAAACAGATCCATCTGACACACTCTGATCGTTAGATGGGAGACCTTCACGAGCAACTGGATACGATGGATTGCCAATCATCTATGCTCTGGAGACCAACTCAGCTAAAAAAACCTCATGCACCAACTTCTCAAAAGTGATGCTCCAAAAAAGGGAATACTTGCTCATTGATCTCTGGACGAAGACAGCTTTAAAGACATCCAATGTCATCCCAACTTACCATGATGGCGGGGTGAACCACTCTTACTCGTCCAGAGCTAGACCTTCGAACCAACCCAAAATGGCATGTACTCTAATAGCTTCGGGAGTTCCCAATACTCAGAAGACGCGCTCAGCCTCCTCAAATCACTTTCTATCTCAAACAGACCCTGATCACCGTGAAGTATAGTAAACGTCCGATAAGGACCAAAAACTGGGCATGACTCATCAAAAACTCCAGGTACCTCTTTGGGCGGCATTTCTGAGAAATGTATAAAACACCAAGCCGAAACTGATATCAATCAAAACAACATAAATAAAACTCCCTCATCCAACAATAACCAGCTCAAATCCAAACAAAACAAACACAACCCCAAATAAAATCCGCTTTCTAGAATCCCATTTTCATTTTAGTTTTCAAAACCACCTTCTTTCAAGACCACCTTCCAAATACCAATCCACTTTCAAACCAAAATCACTTTCCAAAAACATTTCCCATTAAAAAAACCAATTCAGAGAACAAGGTCAAACCTCTTATTTCAAATACACACCCAGGTAATCCCATGAACCATTGCACATGTCTTCATCTACTTTCCATTCATACACACACCAACACGCACTTCCCATGCATTCTCACACATGTGAAAATGTTCATAAAGAGGTCATGAGGTTTCACCCCATACCATTTTTGACCAAAACCAAGAAAAAAATGGATTTACAAATCAAGAGCTTTTAGTTTTTAAAAACATTTCATACATTTAAAGTCCTTTAAAAGAAACCAGTCCCATTTCCAAAAACTCTTTTTCATTTCAAAAATAAAATGCACTTACACCAACCAGAACGAAAACAACACTCAAATTGCATAAAACACCAGAGTTAGGGAGTAGTAGTCACGATTAACTTGGGAACATGTTAGTGGGCAGGTCCCAAGTAAGTGTCGACCACCTAGAGGAATTCAAACCGTGTACCCAGACTCCATATGGGTCACTACTCCATGTGAGATCACGCTGTAACATATTCTTGCCTCTGTTGTCATCCCTCAATTCAAAACAAATCATGACAAGACAAAGACTCAATTCCCGGACTACCCATGGTGACTAAAGGTGTGGAAAAGTGAGAGTTCATGACTTCCTCCCCGTACCTACCTCTCGAGTCCCGACAGTCCTAATCTCCACCTACTGGACAACCCAAATAACAAGGGCCTGCTCTGATACCATTTTGTCACGAACCAGCCCGGGTCAGCCCTGAACCGGTCACCAGAGCTGGTCAACGACAAGTCCCGAGGGGCGTTCCCGATCCCCCAGGGATGGAAACTAGTTTCGGGCATAAAGTTTTAATTGATGAGAATGATTTATCCCAAACAAACCAGTATCTGTAAAATAAAACAACTAAACAAAATAGACAACAATAACAACATAAATAAAAAACAACACAACAAACGTACCTCCATGTGACCTCACGGGTCACCATCCAACGAAAAACCAACGTCGCTCTAACACTGAGCGACTCAAACCAGAAAACCTGAAAAAAGGGAAACCTATAACCGGAATGGTAAATAATAGGCATGAATACAAAAATACCCAATAGGAAAGCCAAGAGTAACCATCGCCCTATGACCATAAAATTAAAAAGAAAACCAGTCATGCTAGTTTGAAAATAATTCTCATTTAAAATAATGTTTTCAGCCTTTTCAAATTCAAATAACAGGCTTTTACATTTAAGGAAAACATTTCATTTCCCATACATTTTCAAGGCAGAATTCCAACTTACTTTGACATTGCAAATTGAAAGGAAAACAATATACTTCAAGGTATGGTTTTCTCAAAAGTGGGAAACATGCATTAAACCTATGAAAATAAAATCAGCCCACAAATACCAAAAACATTAGCAAGAACAATGGTCAAAACCCCTAAGGTTCATATAGATCATGTGGGGCCCTAGCACCTCACGTCTCAGTGTAAGAGTAACCATAAAAGATATCTGTTCTCATGCACGAGCCACTAGTAGGAGATAATCCGTAACCTAGTGGTCCCCATCATCATCACATGTTTATTTAGTGTTGTTGCGTCAATCCAGCTAAGTGAAACTGGGCCGGAGCCACTCCCGTATCACTAGAATGCTAGTCTAGTCCGCCCACCTAGATACCCCAGGTTTTCCATGTGCCTTTTTTCAAATGGTGGCATGGTTTTATAAAAAGAACAAAAATGATCATAACACTTTCTTTATCCAAAACTCACTCAATTTCTCACCACCGTTCTCCCCCCTTAATCACATTCCCTTTTTTTACCCCACGTAACACATCTCAAGAATAACACACTAACACTCACATCACATTTCTTAAATTAAAGGGGATGTCTCAAGTGGGGTTTTCTATTTTAGTAAACCAATTTCAAAGTTCCAAACATGCCTCGACACTTTACAAAGAATTTTAACATTAAAAAAACACTGTTTCTCAACACCTTTAAGTTTCATAAATCAATTAGAAGCATACTTGTACAACCAAGGTAGTTCATGTTTAAATAATGCTTAAATCCTCACTTAAAATGAAGATAACTTTTTAAGAAAATCAAACCATCCTCAAAACCCTTTTTTGGAAAACAAAAAACAAACAAACATGTCGTTAAAATTTTATAACAAACCGGTCAAAAGACCACACGCCATTGGAAATACCCATTTCACATTCAAAAAGTCTAAGAAACCAATTTTAATGAATCACAACAATTTATTCAAAACACATATATACATATATATATATATACATATGTATACATTGCATATGGATTAAATATAAAGGAATAAGACACTAAAAAAATACCAACCAGTAACGAAAATTCTAATTAAATGTCAGGGCATAGGGAACCAACCTTAAACATGAAGCTCATATGACTGCAGCTCTAACTCACTTCGCAGTACTCGTACACACACTACACAATAAAAAAAACTTAAACACGTTAAATAAACTTAAAAATAATCACCAACAACCCAAAACAACCACAGCGAGGTCCAACGCACACCAGAAAACATTACCATCAACTCGAATATCACAAAACTTCCAAATGAAAATTGAATTGAATCAAAATAATGAAAATCTCTTACCGAAAATGTGGCTAAACTCGCTGCCTTTGACAACCACATCCAGAGAAATCATCAATGGGAACAACCAACCCACTTGCATGATTAGGATACTCGAGAGGGGTCACGTGAGGTAGTGTAATCGGTGAGGGTTGGAGGCCGCTGGTCGGCAGCGGGCTCGTCGGAAAAAGGTTGGAGGTCGCCGGAACATGGCAGGGGGCACCGGAACGGCGCCAGACAGAGGAGGCGGGTCGTGCGGGGGTGCGGGAGTGGGGCGCTGGTGACCGGGTCGCCAGAGGAGGCGTCTGGTTGCCAGGTGATGTCGTTGGAGGTCGGGAGGCAGGGACGAGGGGACGCCAAAGGCGGCGGGATGACGCGGCGTAGTCACCGGAGCAGTGGAGGCCGGGGGTCGCGTGGAGGCTGGTGGTCGCACGGAGGCCGGGGGTGCGGATGTAGGGTTAGGAGGAGGCCGGTGTGGGAGTGGGGGACGCAGGAGGTCATGCGGGCAGGCGAGGAGTGGTAGAGGCTAGGGTGGGCGGAGCCAGGTGTGGCGGTCGGGAGGGGAGCGCCAGAGCGGCGGGGTTGTGTGGAGCGGTCGGGAGGGGAGGGGGAGAGCGCAGGAGGAGGGGGGAAACGGGGAGGCGGCTGGGAGGGGATAGGGTTAGGGGGGTTATAAATAAATATATATATATATATATATATATAATAATAATAATAATAATAATAATAATAATAATAACAATAACAATAACAATAATAAAATAAAAAGCAAGGGCAATTTCCCGACACTAGGGCCGACCGTGCGGTGTCCGCCAACTGCATGGTGACCACGCACACTAAATGACAAAAATTTTAATCCGGGGCTCAGTCCGGACCTCATAACTAAGAAAAATAAAATAAAAAAAAAGAAAAAAATTCAATAAAAAGGTGGGTGTGACATTGATAGGTCATTTTAACCCTTATCTTTTTAGTTTAACCCTATAATAAACCCATTTTTACCTTAATTGTGGTATTTGATTTTTTCTATTTTCACTATTCATAGTAGTAGAAAATTACATTTAAATTATTATATAATATAAATTATTATTATTAAAAATATTGAATCCATTTTTTATCATTCAATTCATATAATTATTAAAATCCAATTCAAAATTATACTGACAAATGCGATGAAAAAGAAGGTTTCTAAGGAGAAAATTTGCATAATTATAGAATGTTTTAATATCAAAATTCAATATGAAATAGTTTACAATGAAATAAATTAGTTAAATTTTAATATATTTTAAATATTTTTACTTTGAAACCAATTTAAAATATAATTTTAATTTATAAAAAATTTAATATAAAATACCATTTTCAATTAAAATTTAGTATTTTTCACTATTCATTAAAAAATAATATTTTTAGGAAATTTTTAAAAACTCACCCAAAGATAATTATGAAAGGTATATTTAAAAAATGAATTATTTTTTTAAATAAATCTTATAAACTTTGTAAAAATTAATTTTAAATTTCATGGGTAAAGCATGACTAATCCGCCATTTAGAAAAATATAGTTTCCAGAAAACATTTTTTTCTCTATCAAATGGTTATTATTATATTCCTAATCAAAGATGACAATTGAATTTATTTTATTCATGTGTAAAAAATTTAATTTATATAATATATTTATTTCTACCCATACTCACCAACATAATAGTTAGGTTATATTGGCTATGTTTAATGGAATATATTTCAAAAGAGTGTTTCATTTCATTTAAAATCAATGTTACTTGCATCACAAGCTACTGAATAGATTGAATTTATTTGAAAATAAATTTGTATATTATATGGGTGTTATATTTTATTATATGTTTTGTTTCATACAAGATATCAAACATGATGTTACTATTTTAAAATCTCAGGGTGTTATAGAGCCCCTATTCATTTGGTTAAAAATAAAGATGGATCTATGAGGTTTTTCATTGATTATAGGGAAAACAATGCAATTATGATAATGAAAAGGTATATAATAAATTTCATTAATGAAATATTTAATTTACTTCATAGAGATCAGTATTTTTCAAATATTAACTTTTGTTCTAGGTATCACAAATTTTGAGTAAAGAAGAAAGATATTTTGAAGGCAACATTTGAAATGAGGTATAATCATTATGAGTTTATAGTAATTCTATTTGAATTGACTAATTAAAACTCGATTTTTATGGATCTAATGAATAGATTATCAAGAAGTTTCTTGATAATTCTATTGAGGTATTTGTTAATGATATCTTATTTCATTTTAAATCTATTAGGACCATGAGAATCACTTGTGGATCATTATTGAGACTCTCCTAAGAAAAGAGTTATACAATAAATTGAGAAAGTGTGAATTATGGATTTAGAAATATTATTTTCTTGGACACAATTACTCTAATGTTGGAACCTTAGTTGATCTATCAAATTCAAAGGCAATCAAAGAAAGGCATACACCAAATAACATAACCAAGTCATGTAGTTCAAAAATTTTCCCAATTGGAAAACCCATTAACCAATAATACATGTAAAATAGTTAAGTTTTATGAAAAAATGAATGTGAAGAATATTTTGAATAATTGAAAAGGATGATGTTTTTAAATGATATGATTTTGAACTACCATCAGGAATTTATGGATTTGTGATAAATAGAAATTCATCAAATAAATTACTTGGTTGTGTCCTTATATACGAGGATAAATTTATTACTTATGAATATAGGTAGTTAATGAATCATGAATAGAACTATCCAAATAATGGTATTGAGTTGGTATTCATAATATTGTATTTGAAACTATAGATACATTATCTATATGCTGAAAGATGTGGGATATAAATGAACTATAAGAGCCTAAAATAAATATTTTCATAGAAAGATATCAATATGAGGAAAAGGTAATGGATATCACTACTCAAGGATTATGATTTCTCAATACACTACCACCTAGGGATGGAAAATTAGGAAGCATATTCATTAATAAAGAGAGATCATGGAGTTATTGAGGATTAATATGGATCCTATGATCTTGGATCTAGTAAATATGGATATGAGAATTTTTAGGGAAGGATAGAAATCAATCTTTTCAAATGATTGACAAACTATATTTATTAGAAAATATAAAAAGTTATCATACTGATTATGAGAATTTTAGAAAGAAAATTAAATCCTTAAATGATGGAAAATTGATAGACTTCATATTTGAAGATGACATGCTAAAATTTGGAAAGAGGTTATTTGTACTATATATACCTAATCTAAAAAGGGAATTATTAGATGATACATATAGATAAAAATTCACTGTAAAGCATGGTAGCACTAATATTTATTGATATTTGAAGGAAAATTTGTGGTTGAACAATATAAAATGGGAGATTACTAATTCTGTGTCAAGATGTTTTGTTTCTAAATAGGTGAAGTCTAAGTGACAATATACTAGAGGATCAATGAAACCTCTACCTATTCCTATGTGGAAATTGGATGAAATTACTACGGTATTTATCACTAGATTACCAAATAATACTATAAATAATGATAAAATATGGGTTATTGTTGACCTCCAATCAGAATTTTTACATTTAATTGCTATAATAGAAGATTTACCTCTTGAGTGTGTTGTACGACTCTATATTAATTAAGTTGAAAATCTACATGGTGTAACTCTTTCAATTGTGTCTAATCATGATCCCCCGATCTCCATTTAAATTTTTGAGAAGTCTTTGGAAGGCTCTTGACACTAAAATTCATTTGATCAACACTAAAAATCCTCAAAATTATGTATATTTTAAAAGTAATATTCAATTTTTATAAGAAATATTTAGTTTATTATATATTTATTTTTAAGGTATGTGGGATCGATATTTACCTTTAGTATAGTTTTCCTTTAACAATATGTTCTATTCAAGTATTAAAAATTCACTGTAAGAATCATTATATGGAAAGATATTCCAAACTCTAACTTTTTAGATGAAGTTAGTGGATGGAAAATTGTAGTCCCATAACTACTTTAGGGGACATTGATAAAGTTAAAGACAATTCAAAATCATATAAAAGCAGCACAAAGTAGGAAAAAGAGTTATGTTGATAAACGAAGAAAAGAGTTGGAATTACAAGTGGGAGATCACATTTTCTTGAAGGTATCTTCATGTAATTATGTTATAAGGTTTTAAAATAAAGTAAAACATATCCATAGGTATATTATACCTTTTGAAATTCTATAAAAATTGGAGATATGGATTATTGTTTGAAAATTCAATATAGCCTCACTAAAGTACATGACATGGTTCACATCAATTTATTAAATAAGTACATACCAGACACAAAAACATGCTCTAACATATGAGGAAATAGAATTGGAACATGATTTATCTTACTATGAAGAGCCTATATAGATTTTGGACACTGGGGAACATGTGTTCAGAAATCAAATGACTTGATTGTTAAAGGTACTTTGGAGAAATCATAAGGTTGAAGAGATGAAATGGGATATTGAGGAAATTATGATGAGTAACTTACCTAATATATTCATGAGGTGAAATTGTTAAAAATTTTAGGAGGAATTTTTTTGAAGGTGAGAAGAATGTAACCCCTGATATTTAATTATAGTAAGTTTTCTAAAGAAACAACCACACAATAAACAAAGTTTTATTCAAGAATATGATTAAAACCTAAATTATAAAATTTTATAAATTTAATTTTCCTAAATTAATTTTATTTCTAAATCATCATATCAAAATAAAATTAGGATAAAAATTTAGGATTTTTTTTAAATAATTTATTTTTCAGTGAATAGTAAAAATAACAATTTTTCGAATACGGTCATTTAATTTAATTAAATCAAGTAATTTAAAAGTACCATTATATTTTGGAATTTGTTATTAATGGTACATATGATCTATTTTATTTATAATAATCTAATTTCAATAAAATATTTTCATGATTTTGATATAAGTTAACTTTAAGGATTAAAAACACATTATTTTAAAAAATATTTTTTGTTTCATTTTATGCATTTATATTAAAATTAATTTCATATAATTATAGGAATTGAATCTTGTAAAATTGATATAATATATTTAATAATGAGTTTTAAATTTGTTATATAGTTCCCTTTTATTTTAAGGAATTATGAATAACCACCGTGGTAAAATTTATCATATCGGTTAAGGGTAAATCTGGTAATTAAGGCTAAAAAAATGCGGTAAGGCATTAAAAATCAACCAAAAATATTAATTTATCATATTTTTTGAATGTATTTCATCCATTTATTTCAAATTTTTTAAAATATGGAAATCTTGTGCCACATGTCTTTGATTATAACCTTTATTATATTTAAGTGAGAGATAAATAAAAAATGCAATTTTTTCTTCTTTTAACATCTATAAAATTTCATTATAGGGATAAATAAAAATTATGTTATATTATAAAATTTTATTTAAAATATTAATTATTTTTTGACATGGTAATTTATTTAATATTTTTAGTGATTGAAAAATTAGCTTAAACACTAATACAATGTCAACACAATATTTATTCAATTAACAGAGAAATAAAATAAATTTTTTTATTAATATTAAAAGTAATAAGAATTGGATGAATTATAATGTTACATGAATTTTATAGATACATATGAAATTTTAGGGAAGTTTTAAAAGAGTATTTTTAAATTACAATTTTGTCTTGTTGTATTTCAATTCATATTACATGAATACTGTAAAAAATGACATTAATGATATTTTATGATAAAAAATATTTTATTAAATGATTTAAATTTTATAAAAATATTATATGCATAAAAATTAATTTGATATGGTTGAGAAAATAAAACAGGATCCATTTATGGGTATTTTTACTTTTATGGTAACATACTTGACCCTTAAATGGTAGAATCTTTAATATTACAGTAATTGTAAAAAGGGTTAAGGGGTGTTAAAACTGAAAGATATGGGTGAAAACATATCAAAAATTGTAAAATATTTATTGGTTGAGATTATTTCAACTCATAATCTTCTAATACACAAATTTTACTAATTCTTATCCATTTTTATATAAAAAAATAATTTATATTAATTTAATACTAAATGAAATTAAAGGAATTCCCCTGCACAAGATCCTTAGCCCAGTTGGTGAGGACTCGCATAGTGCATCCAAGAGACCCGAGATCAAATCTGGGTGGAGGAATATTTCTAGGGGTACTGTAGCAGTACTGTAGCAGGTACTGTTAGGTACTCTAGCAACCGGAACTATTCATCCATCTGGGCCTTCGGGCCAACAGTTTGGTCCTCGGGTCCTGTTAGGATTTTGGGCCACCCAAGGCCTTTAGGACAGTTGTTTCTCAAGGACTTCAGGCCAACTTAAGGCCTTCGGGCCACCCCAAGGCCTTCGGTCCACATGAATGCAGGCCCCAGACACACTACAAAAAAGAAGCTGCCCCAGATGAGGATGTAGAGCAGGTGCACTCACCAGAGCAGAGCCAAATGGATTGTCAGAATAAGAGGGTATGACTATGCCATCTGTACCAACCTGTGCTTGCACGGGAAGCCTTTCCAGACAGTCATTCAATGGTGGAGAGATACTATCAAGATGCAGATGTTGGGGAGGGGCAGTTCCTTGTCGATAGTCTGGTTGAATTCCCTAAGACTTCGAGTCATTTAATATTTTAAGCCTACAGTCCATGTAATCTCTGAGCCTACAGGCCTTGTAAGGGTTCCCCCTCATCCCTTGAAAGAGGGGTTATCAAAAAAATCAATAAAAAATGAAGGCCTTCAGTCCATTCAGGTCAGGTTAGAGAATTCCCCTCCCCTCACTTACAAAAGGGAATCCCTTTTATCACATATTAACACAATTTTGAGCGATACATATTTACAGAAACCTACACAATTTTATTATAAAAATCATTATTTAATTTTTAAGGTGTTTTTATTCCTAAAACACCAACCATATCTCCCTTAAGTAAAGATCTAAAAAAGAATTTTCAAAGAAGAGGTAATCATCTTCATTGAGGACTTTCATTTTGTATTCTTATTTTTCCACATTTGATTATTTCATACCCCTAAAATATAAATACACCATTATATAACATATATTGAGGTGTTTTTATGTTTATTTCAAAATATTTATCTATTTCATTCTCTATCAAATTTGAAACAAATCCATCACTTGTGTGTACCACAAACTACCACCTTGCGAACCGATGTAATTTGTTTTCTATTACTGTCTCACATGGATTGTGATAAAGATGAAAATAATAAATATATATATTATTTCTAACATAATTATTCTTTTAAAATTTTAATATTACATATACCTTCTTACTTTCTAATACATTGTAAAATGATAACGTCATTCATGCATACTTGTGGACTACCACCACCACAAAGCTATGTGATTCATTTTTCATTTATGATTTAAATGGATTTAAATAAGGATATTTTTAATGAATATATAATATATATATATATGATTTAAAAATGATATTGTGAAGGTGAATTATTATTTACATTTCTTTTTTACATCCATCGAAAAGTGAATACAACATTCTTGCATAGGTACGACCTAACGTCTGCATGAAAAATGTAATTTGGTTTTCTATATCTAAATTTTATGGAAGAATATATATATAAATATATAGAATATATATGATTTTTATATCAATATTTTTTTGGAGGTGATAGAATAACGAGAAATATGCAATGAGCAAATCTTTTTAATAAAAACATACCTGAAAAATGAAGTAGTTAACTACCAAAATAATGATAATAATAAATGATTATTAAAAAAGGTGATAAAACGTTATAAATGGATCATATATGATATTATAGATAAGTATAGGGGTATTTTATGTAATTATCATAAATCTAAATTTATTATTCAGGATGTTAAAAGAACATATGAGGCAATTTGAATAGGAGGTAATAGATTTTGTGTCAATTTCCTATCTATTAAGACATATTTGGTAATATACATCAATTTAACTTTATGTGATATATATAATGATCATTTGAGGTATTTAACATGCATATTTATTTATTCATAAATATTAATGATAAAATTCAAGTTACTCTTTAAAGCAGAATTTTGATATGAAAATATGATCATATTTATCTTCTTGATCACGTATATTATTCTTCCATATCCATATTTTTACAAATTGTTTTATGAAAATCTTTTTCACAAATTATTTATATAAAATATTTTCAGTTATCTTTAAATTTTCAAATTCTATTAAATTAATCTTTCTAATATTTTCCCAAATGGGGCCACTTTAAACTTTCATTACAAAAAGTCAAAAGTATTGTTTTTTTAACATAAATGATGTTAACAAAGCTTCCAGCCACCATAAAGAATTTTGAAGTATTTTGATTTTTTCTATAAGATTTAAATTTTTTAAAAAAGAAAACTCTTTTGAGAATTTTTATTTTAATATATATCATATATTTTATTTTATTCTCTAAAATAACTGAATTTATGTCAAAACTTTTATTTTTTCAATATTGAATGTCATCTTTTATCAATTATTAATTTCGTGCTCATTAACTTTCTAATGAAAAATTAAAATTATTGTGATTATTTGAAGTTTAATTTTCCTCAAATATCTATATTATTTTTTTCATCGATATGATTATTTCATAAACTATATATCATTTTTACGTACAATGTTTTACTTTGAAATTTATTTGATTGACTCGGGAAATATTGTTATTAGATATTCCTTATTCATTAATGATTTTTTTTGATAAATAATATGTTTCAATAATTAGACAGAAATATTGATTTATGAGTAATTTAGTAGATATGAAATTATGGGTGGAGCCTAAAATTATATAGCACCTTGAATCCATCAACATGTCTCGTGAGGTAAATCAGTTAACAAAATTTAATGGATTTTTGGGGTATACCTACACATCGATTAAAGTATTTTGGTGCAAGGATTTGTTGGTATAGATATCATGATATCCGAGATAATGATTTCAAATATCTTGATTCTCCTTCATTGATAATTCAGATATAATTATCCATGATATTATTTCATTGATAATATCAATGGATACATTTTGTGCTCAAGTTATTGATTGAAGGAATAGTGTATTCAGTTATTTACATTCCCATATTGATTATAACTTATTTAAACATGAATGCTTCCACTGTATGTAACTCTCACTAATCATTTATGCTCACAATTACTTTTTTCTTTCCCCATGATATGATGAAGAAACCTTTTAATTAGTTCAAGGGGGGATAAATTATTTCTATTACAACATTTTATATTTTATTTCTAATGTAAAAAATGGTATTCATGTATGTAAATAGTTATTAAAGACCTATAAACTAATATATACTTTTTTATGTGATCCATTGCATCTTATTGCAGTGTAATAATGTAACCAAAACTCCGGGTTACCAGAGATGGGGCTGTTATAGGAATTACAGATGTTTATGTGCCAATGGAAATTAGTGACTATGAGAAAGTGTAATGATCTACTACAAAAACAGGCTTTATCAGTGCTCAAAAAGGGATTTAACAGCACTGTAGTGCTATTGCAGGGGGGGCCCCTTTATTAGTGCTTTTTTAGTTCTTCTAAAGGTATACATTATCAGTGCTAAAAGTGCGCTGATAAAGGGATCCTTTATCAGTGCTAAAAAGGAGCTGATAAAGGATACCTTTATCAACGCTAAAAAAGCGCTGATAAATTGTTTCTTTATCAGTGACTTTTGAGCACTGAAAAAGGATCCCTTTATCATCGCTAAAAAAGTGCTGATAAATTCCATACCTGCTGTAATATAAAAATCTACCACAGCACACCCAACCATGACCTACAAAAAAATTCGTCATATCAACAAGTATATCAATACAGAATTAACACATAATTCATAAGGTAATTTCCTAAAGTATACCCATACACTATTAACACATAATACAAAATTTAATTAAATATATAAAGAATTAAATTCCGAATTCAAGGGGTTGGGAGGGCTGTTCAGGGGTTTGGGGTGGCTGTCCAAGGGGGGTAGGGGGTGTCTAGGGGGTGAGGGTGTCCAGGGGGTGGGGGTGTCCAGGGGGTGGGGGTGTCGAGGGGGATGGGGGTGTCTGGGGGGATAGGGCTATCCAAGGGGGTGGGGTGGTGTCTAGGCGGGGGTGGTGGGGTCAATCCATGGGGGTGGGGTTGTACAAGGGGTGGGGGGGGGGTGTCCAGGTGGTGGGGTGGTGTCAAGGAGGGGTGGGGTGGGGCATCTAGGTGGTGGGGGCCATCCAAGGGGATGGTGGGGTGTCCAGGGGGTGGGGTGGGTGTGGGGGGGCTATCCATGGGGATGTCTAGGGGTGGGGTGGTTTCCAGGGTGTTGGGGGGATTTCCAGGGGGTGGGAGTGTCCAAGGGGTGGGGTGGTGTCCAGGGGGGTGGGGTGGTCCTGGGGGTTTGTGGGGATGTCCAAGGGGGTGGGGTGGTGTCCAGGGGGTGGGGGTGGCTTTCCAAGGGGGTGGGGTGTCTAGAGGGTGGGTTGGGGGTGTCCATGTGGTGGGGTGGTGTCTCGGAGGGGTGGGGGTGTCATCCAGGGGGTTGGTGGGCGTCGGGGGGGGGGGGGGGGGGAGGGGTGTACAGGGGTAGGGTGGGGTTGGGGGCTGTCTAGGGTGGGGTGGGGGGGGAGCTATCCATTGGGGTGTCTATAAAGGGTGGGGGTGGTGTCCATGGGGTGGGGTGGGACTGTCCAAGTGTGGTGGGGTGGTGTCCAGGGGGTGGGGGTGGCTGTCCAAGGGGGTGGGGTGTCTAAAGGGTGGGGGTGTACAAGTGGTGGGGTGGTGTCTAGGAGGGGTGGGGGTGCCATCTGGGGGGTTGTTGGGTGTCCATGGGGGTGGGGGTGTCCAGGGGGGCTATCCATGTGGGTGTCCAGGGGGTGGGGGTAGGATGTCAATGGGGTTGTCCAAGTGGGTGGGTGGTGTCCAAGGGGTTGGGGGAGGCTTTCTAGGGGGTATGGGTGTCCAGAGGTGTGGGGGGGGGGTGTCCAGGGGGTGGGTGGTGTCTAGGGGGGTGGGGGAAGTCTAGGGGGTTGGTGGGGCTGTCCAAGGGGTGGGGTGGTGTCCAGGGGGTGGGGTGGCTGTACAAGGTGGTGGTGGCTGTCTAGGTGGTGGGGTGGTGTCTAGGAGGGGTGGGGGTGTCATCCAGGGGGTTGGTGGGTGTCCAGGGGGTGGGGGTGTCTGGGGGGGGGGGGTGTCCAGGGAGTTGGGGGGATTTCCAGGCGTGTGGGTGTTCAGAGGGGTGGGGCCTGTCCAGATTGTGGGGTGGTGCGCAGGGGGGTCCAGGGCATTGGTGAGGCTATCCAAGCGGGGTGGGGTGGAGTCCTGGGGTTTGGGGTGGCTGTCCATGGGGGTGGTGGTGTCTAGGGGGTGGGGGGTTGTCCTGGTGGTGGGATGGTGTCGAAAAGTGGTGGGGGTGTCCAGTGGGTGGGGTGTATCTAGGGGGTTGGTAGGCATCCAGGGGGTTGGGGGTGTCCATTTTAAACAAAATTGAGACACATTGAGTGATACCGGCCAAACCATTCCTCATATTAATGAAGTTTTGACTCTTACATGTCACAAATGACCCATGGATCGTTCCCCTAAAGTATCAACACAATCCAAATGCATTTGGTCAGATTTCCGTATGTCAGTTGTTTTCACTTAAGATTCTGTCCATTTTAAACAAAAGAGAGACATTTTGAGTGATATAGGCCACACCATGCCTCATATTGAGGCAGGGTTGACTCGTAAACATTAGAAATGACCCATGGATAGTTCCCCTAAAGTATAAACACATTCTGAATGCATTTAGTTAGATTTCAATACGGCTGTTGTTGTTTTCATTAAAATTTTGTCCATTTTATACAAAAGTGAGACACTTTGAGTGATACCAGCCATACCATGCCTCATATTGAGGAAGTTTTGACTCATAAACATCACAAATGACCCATGTATCATTCCACTAAAGTATCAACACAATATGAATGCGTTTGGTTGGATTTCCATACATTAGTTATTGTTTTCACTTAAAATTTTGTCCATTTAAAAAAAATAGAGACTTTGAGTGATACCAGCCACACCATGCCTCATATTAAGGCGGGGTTGACTCTTACATGTCAAAAGTGACCCATATATAATTATACTAAAGTATCAACACAATCTGAGTGACTTTGGTTGGATTTCCATATGTTAGTTTTTTCACTTAAAATTCTGTCCATTTTAAACAAAAGAGGGACACTTTGAGTGATATTGGCCACACTGTGCCTCAAATTGAGGAGGTGTTGACTTGTACACATCAAAAATGACCCATGTATCATTCCCCTAAAGTATAAACACAATCCTAATGTTTTTTGTCATATTTCTGTACGTTATTTTTTGTTTTCACTTAAAAATATGTCCATTTTAAACAAAAGAGATACTTTGAGTGATACCAGCCACACCATGCCTCAGATTGAGGTGGGGTTGACTCGTACATGTCAAAAATGACCCATGGATCTTTCCCCAAATGTATCAACACAATATTAATTCGTTTGGTTGTATTTCTGTATGTTAGTCTTTGTTTTCACTTAAAATTCTGTCCATTTTAAACAAAAGATAGACACTTTGAGTGATACCAGCCACACTATGCCTCAGATTGAGGCAGGGTTGACTCGTACATGTCCAAAATGACCCATGGATAATTCCCCTAATGTATCAATAAAATATGAATGTGTTTGTTCATATTTTCGTACATCAGTTGTTTTTTTCACTTAAAATTTTTTCCATTTTAAACAAAAGAGATATTTTGAGTGATACCAGCCACACCGTGCCTCAGATTGAGGCGGGGTTGACTCGTACATGTCACAAATGACCCATGGATAATTCCCCGAAATTATCAACAAAATATTAATGTGTTTGGTCAGATATGAAGGTATTTTAGAGATTTTACTATTTTTTATTATCCAAAGCCCAAAGAAAAGTGGTTCATCATTCTTGCATGTTACAGGTGCATTTAATCTGTTAAAATGAAAAATGACTCATTGGATAAAGTATGTTTTATTTAATACCATTTAATTTTTCCTACAAACATTTACACACAAAAATGTTTCATCTTTTAATCCCCTTAACCCGTCCCAAAATTGACCTCTAATTGTACACATCCCCAAGTCAGATCTTCATGCTATTTGTGTACACTCTTCCATCAGGTATGTGGCCCATACATTTCTGAAAAAATCTATATCGTCTTGTGAGTATGAGGCTTTTTTACAGTCATAGCATTACTAAAAATTATATAAATAAATAATTAATAAATAATTTAAATTAAATAGTAGTTTTTTTGAAAATACCTCTTTAGGGATGCTAGTTTGTTGGTGAAAAATGATCTCTTTCATAAATTTACAAACTCAATAACCGAAATCATTATTGTTTTTTTCTTTTGGACACTAAAAAATTTGATCAGTAGAATAATTATTAACTTGTGTTGATATGTGTTTGGATAGTAAAATTTTATGTATATACCCTAATATTTTTCTAGAAGTAGTACTTGCTAACCTCCTTAGTCTTATCCCCTATCCTCATTCATTTTTTAGACGATATTGATTAGCAAACCTATCATAACAGAATCCTCAGTAAAAGATAATATAAATTATACTAATTGATGTTGAGACCTAAAACGGAGGATGTAGTGTCTTACAGATTCACAAACACGATCATGTGTGGCCGGTTTATTGGATATCCTTGCATTGAATCTAGAAAATAAATATTTGGAGTATCCAAGTTCACCACAATTAGCAGCCAATGTTTCCTAAAAACACAAAAAAGAATAAGTAATAAAATAAGTGAAAATTTAATTGATATTATTAAATCATAGAGTTTTACCCCTGCATGGTTGGTATTAGGAAGAGTCTATCATCCGTAATCTTACTTTAAAATGATTTCAGTAAGCCGTTCACTATTTCATTCTTTTTTGATGGAACTAATTTAGTTAGTTGAGTTGATGTGGTATGAGGAATAACGAGTCCGAATTTTGGCTCATGGGAAAATTCCTTCAACTGTTTTAATATATACATCTTTCAGTAATATAAAATGCATTTATTCATAATTTTAACATTAAATCAAATTTTAGAAAATCAATTCATGAAAACATAACTCATATATAAATTTACAACTGTTACTCATATCCAACCGTATTCAAGGATCTCATTTACATTTTTAGAAGCAACAAAATCTTTAATTGCATCTCCATATATATTATTTTCAAAAAACTCTATATGACTTCTACCACCTCTTAGCTTCATATCCACATGAGTCTTCAATGCTAGTAAATGTGGAAAGGGAACATGTGGTGTTATTGTGCTTTTAGTATCTCTTTGGGATCGGTTGGATGACCCTTTAGATTCTTTTGAGCTGACATTTCTTATCACCCTTCCCTTTCTCCATCAATAATAACATTCATTGGTTCAGACCCCTTTTTCATTAATTGTTAAAGGTTTAGCTTGAAAAAAATAGAAATAAATACCTATTTGTCCAAATATAGTTGTATAAGTTCTAATGGACATGAAATGAATGTCCCAATACCCTTTTCGATCGTATGAATATCATCGTCATCAAGTTGAATAGGTAGATCTGCATTTGGCTCATGAGCTATAGTAATCGTCACTTTCAGATGATCTTTCGGAAGTGGTCTATTATGAAGCTTTTCCTCTGGGATGTTTAACACCGTAGACCTCACTACAAGGTGATAGGTGGGTGCTGATAGATATATATCACAGTCATTATCACCCTTTCGAAGATCAGTATAGGAAAAGTATAAGTGTTTGTCTGATTCACATTTCATGGGAACAATTAAAAGAATATTGATTACCCCGGTTGAGACAGTTCTTTGAGGGGAATGGCTCGCCTCAAAGCTGGTGGGGGGTGGGGCGGGATCTTCATGTGTTGGTTGTTCCTGAGTTGTGTCTTCTCCTTGCTTCCCACCCATAAAAGTTTCTAGCAACTCTCCCTGCCATTGAAATCATTCTTCAATAGTTTCTAGTCGTTCACTCATTTGTTTCATTTTTTCATCTCTATCATCCGTTTGTTTTTTTCTCATAATATACTTAGGGTGTCACCCCAAACATCGCACCTCTGACACGACTGTATTGTTCTGGCCGCTAAAAAGTCGTTGATAATAGGTCTGTATCCGGTACAAGAATAGCTGATTCCTATTACTATCAGATATAAGAAAATAACTAATTATTTTTATTTAATAGTAATTTAAAAAAAATATTTTTATCGTGTCATACTTACACATATTTCCCAAACTTTTTGTGTGTTTTCACCTACTAGATTCCATTACTTATTCACACGTGCCTCGTTCCATAGAACTTGATGTGGGATGGAAGTGTCTTTGGTTTTAGACTCATCAATCTACATATAATTATATTACGATAATTATGATGTTGTTTCTTGTCACCTAACAATATTTCTATAAATTTAAAATAGGTACCATTTTCTTTCTAGTGAAGCATACCCCATACTTACTTTATGATCTGAGAATGTTGGTTTTGAAGCATGTTCCTTATTTTCAGTACTGAGTTCATTTTTCATAAATATAATATCGATAATCAAAGTGATGAATATGCGTATCCTCAAACAACATATTATCAGCCACAATGTACCTGAAACTTATCATCCCCATTATGGACAAAAATTCATCCCATGCTTCTTAGGATATCGGGTGAGCATATACAAGGGGTGGGTGCAGGTTTATTTTACTTTTGGAATCTTTTAGGTGACATTTTGTTAAAATAGTGCGAAAATCTTGATGACACCTTCCTGCAAGCCTTAGTATATAATTCTTGTGTGAATCATCTACTATAAATGTACTCTTCAAGAGATTGAGAAGATTAAGACACTATTTCATTATTTTATTTTCTAGTAAATTAATGAAATAATATCATAATGTTACCGTAATTTCTTCCCAGATCACAACCTTCAGCCCAGACACAACATGGTGCCATGAATCTATGTCAATTGGCAGGCGTTGCCGAGTGACAATTCTAATTTAACTACTAAAAATTTCTTGTTGGGATTCACATGTGGGCCTCATGCATTCCATCTGACATCAAATTTTATGCCTTTGCTTTTCGCCTTAAGAACTGTGGCTAACACCGTCAAACTACGATGCACCAGTGTTTTCTGCAACATCAGTCCTTCATCCCCGACCATTTCATCAAAATAAACATCATCTATATGTTAATATGAAATGAAAACAACACCATGTGATGTGGGTTGTTGGACCTCAACACTAGGAGAAGCAACATGTTCAAAAACTTGTTGTTGCTCTACACTATGAGCAGCCGTAGCAGCAGCAAAAGCAGCAACAACAGTAGGAACAACATGAGAGACTTGTTAAGCCTTGTGGTTAAGTGAACCAGAACGTGCATAAGTCATTATCTGCAAAAGTTATTGAACAGTTAATTTAGATTAAATAAATTTATTAATGATAAGATAATTACATGAGATAAAAAGATCTATATTAAAAAAATATAACCTTTTTATTGAACTCGCTTTCTTTTTTTCAAAGGATGAAGGGATTTGAGACCTCTATATATTATCCAAATACCTTCATTGTGGTCCCCTATAAAATATAAAACATCATCTACATTGGGACCACTATGAAATGATTGCAACGTACCACTGGAAGTATCATCCTAAACTGAATTTTCAGTGTTCACATCTTTTACTTTCTCAAACAGCTGATCACCTGTTAGTAAAGATGGTGTCGTGCATTGTTCTAAAATTACATTTAATGATGTCTTCCAAGATTGTTACTTATGCCGATGGTGTAGAAATATACGATGTCCTAGAAATACAGTTTTCAATGAATGTTTCAACCTAATTGATTATGTATCTTCTTCGCACATGGGACACCCTTGAGTTCCTTTAATGCTATAGCCTGACATATTTCCATAAGTAGGGAAATCATTTATATTCCAATACAACATCACTCTCAACGTGAAGTATTAACTTTTATAAGAATCATACAACATAACACCTGAATCCCACAATAACTTCAAATCCTCAATCCAAGGAGACAAATAAACATCAATATCGTTACCTAGTTGTTTTGGTCCTGATATAAGCATATATAACATTATAAATTTCTACTTCATGTATAACAAGGGTGAAAAGTTATAATTTACCAACATAAGAGGCCATGTACTATGAGTGCTGGTTTGAAAACCAAAAGGATTCCCTCCATCTATAGATAATGCAAGACGAAGGTTTCTCGACTCTTTTCCAAATTCAGGATACTCATGATCAATTATCTTTCATTGAGGAGAGTCGTCCGAGTGACTTAATATCCCATATTTATTTCTTTTATCTGCATTCCATGACAATTTTCTTGCAGTTTCTTCACTTACATATAGATGCCTAAACTGTGGAATGATTGGAATGTACCATACATCTTTCGTAGGACTGGATTCATCTTTCTTGTATTGAGAAGCACCACACTTTGAGCATTCTATAAGTGATTTGTTCACATTTCTGAATAGTATACCATCTTTTATACAGGCATGTATTCTTTTAGAAATCATACCCATTAAGTAAAGCATTCATTTAGCTTCAAATGTCCCGTTTGGGAGCTCATTAACTTTCAGGATCTTGTCATTCAAGAGAGAAAGTAGTTCCATAAAACTGACGTCACTCCATTTGTTGCATGCTTTTAATTAATATAGCTTTAGTACAACTGAAGATGCTTTATATTTAGTGTGTCCAACATACAATGATGTCTTTGCACAACTCTTTAAATTTTCAAACAATTTTTGGAAATCACGGAGTCCATCTTTAACTATCCTTTTCATTTCCTTAATACAATCTTCGTCATCATTGACATCTGTAATTACATTCCCCATACGATATTCTTCATTATCCATATTTGTATTCAAATATGATGATCCATAAAACATAGTTTTATCCCATCAAGTAGCTACATTATCTTTTTCGTTGTGTTTATTCCAACATTTATAACTATGATGTATTCCGTGATATATCAAATTTTCTTCCAACTCCTCTGGAGTAATTAGTCTAGAATAACAACAACGTAAACACTGACAAAGGATTTGAGAATAATCCTTTGCGTGATCGTTTGGAAGCTTGATGAACTATTTTACTATGTTCTCATACTCTATTGTAAAACTATTAGCATCCATCCAATATTTATTCATCTCTATCCTATTTGAATCTCAAATATTAGTATATATGATTCAAATACACAAAAAAAGACTTCCAAATACAGTATAATAGAACCAATTCATTATAAAAATAATATTAATAGAGCCTACCATATACCTACAAAATAATTGAAAAAATTAGGAAAAATAGTTTCCTCCACCTATTTCTAATAGTACTAAAAGAAAAGTATAACGAACATAGATCGTACCTCAAAACACTCCTGGAGCCTCTCGGTAAAAAGTCTCTAGTGACTACAACTATCTGAGATTCTAACCACTAACTTCCCAATATAGAAGTGGTCTACATAAGGGTAGTAGTATTAGAATCAAACCGATGTTCCATCCACCTCATGATGCTCCCGATCTCCTCCACCACTTTAGTGTTGTACATACATCCTTTATCCAGTTCCTTCCTCTGCGTAGGCTATTCATCGACTGCCTCTCTAACTGTAGCATGAATGTTAAGAAAATACAATGTGATATGTCTATACCCATCACAATCATATTAAATTCCTTGGAGTAATGGGATATCCTTGAGGTACCTATGAATGATAGTGCCTCCTGAGATGAGACTTCCATCACACACCTACCGTGGGTGGGTGCTGCTAACCCTACATCCTAGAAGATCACTACCTTAAAAGATTATGATATCAACTCAAACCATAGGCATAATCATAGAACACTAATATATCCATCCAAAGCTTAGTATTCCATGTTGAATTCCCCCAAACCACTAGAGGTCATTTTATGAATTGATCAACATAAATTAATGTATTTAATAAAAAGAGTTGAAATAAAATCCAACCAAGTGAAAGACATTTACAATCTCTTGAGAATAAATTGATCCCCCATAATGTAATCGGGTTCTCCATAATATAGGTGTACTTAACCAAAATCACTTGGCCTGACACCCCAAGGGTAGTTATTTACTAGAGAAGTCTCCATTCAAAATAACAATCTTGATACCCATAATAGGTATCAGGGAAGAATCACTATCTACCCAATGAAGTGCATGGTGTCTCCCCATTTTCAAGAAAAAACCCTTCTAGACTAGAAACTAGGAACAACTGGTCATAGAGGTTCACTATGTTGACACCACCCTTAAATTATCCTTGAAATAAAGGAAAGATGTGTGGAATTTATCATTTAATGAAGTCAAGAAACATCCCACAATCCTAAAAAGAATTTACCACCCAAATACAACTGCTCACATGTTCATACCACTATCTAAACCCAAATAAGATGCTTAAATTCGAGAACAAAACTACATAAAAATGTTCCAGATTATCACCTTTCCAACAACCAAGCTGGAAAAACTTATACAAAACCATTTATTATAATTGATAAGCGCTTTAAACAATTATAAATATGTTTTGTAAAGATAAACCCCAAGTGAAGTCACACGTGGACTTATACACAATCAACTGTGATCAGTTGTGAGCACTTTTGAATAAGTGGTGTCAAACATAAACTATGTAACCTATAAACACTTATACAAAACGATATTTCATAAATGGTGTCACACACTTTTTTTAACTATAAAAAACAACCTACATAAATTATATACAACTAATAATGAACACTAAGTATGTGGAAAACGGATTGAGAGCTACAACCGAGGAGGAATAAAACTGAAGAAAACACTACGAGAGAGATCCCGCCCAAACTGAAGCCAAGTCCAAGTATCACAGCCAATTCCTGATAAATTTTATCTACCTCTCCATTACTCTAGCCTCCCTATATAACAACCCCCATGAGTCCCATCCCAAATTAGAACCTTCCCCATAAACACAATCATAAATAGAATCTTCCTCATAAACACAATCACCAGTACATCATGACACCCACAAACTGTAACCAATTAATAATGAGGTGGGTACTATAAAAAATCTTATTTTTCATGAAGGGGTTTACCAAAAGACCAATTTACCTTGTATAGATACACTCACCAGAAGGATGAGGAAAAAACTCAACATTAATAGAATATTCATGTATAATAAGGTCTAGCTTGAGGTTTTCAGAAGAATATCAAACCGTTATACATATGATTCCTGGTGAAAAATAAATTCTAGTTCCAAACATCATAAGGACCCATGGGGAATATTAAAAAAGTTATACTTTAGTTCAAATCATCTTCTAACCATGTATAAGAATCCACTATGTGTGTCATTTCGTGACATTGATTTTTAGAAATCTACTTCAGTTAGCATCTAATTCAAGGGTGGTGATCATGGGGAAGAATCCAAACATCACCCAAATGAAAAATAATCTCAAACAAATGATCCACCAAAAATAAACCTAAAAGGAGAAGTGAGATACTTACCTAGAGTAGATCGTACCCGCGATGGATGGATAGAAGAAGCGTCAAGCAGTCAGGGAGCCTTCTACGCTACATTGGGAGGGGAAGGCGCGACCGCGAGGGAGAGGAGCACGGGAGGAGCCGCCACTATTGAGAAATAGAGGAGTATGGTTCATTGGGAGTCCAGTAGAGAGGAGGAAGTAGGGTTTGTAGGGAGGAGGATCCACATAAGGGGTTCTAGGGGGAGGAGAATGAGTAGGGCTAGTGGCAGAGCTCCGGCAAAGAGAAGACCACAGAGGGAGGGGAGTTGTCATAGGGGTACAACACTACAAAGGCTTGAGGGCATGATAAACAGAGGATATTGTGCACTGGATTTTATAAAATATGAGACTATGGTTTTATCAATGCTAAATTTTTACCACTGATAAAGGAACCCTTTATCAGTGCTTTTGTAGTGATGATAAAGGCATTTATTATCAGTGCTTTTTTAGTGTTTATAAAGCATACTCTTTATAAGCACTAAGAGAAAAGTGATGATAAAGGGATTATTTATCATAACTTTTCTAGAAATGATAAAGAATCTCTTTATTATCCCTAGAAATGTTCTGATAAATAATAACTTTATCAACACTAAAATTTGAGTGCTAATAAAGGGTTCTTTTATCAGTGCTTTTTTCTTAGTGCTGATAAAATGTGGTGCTTCCCTTGCCCATTTTTGTAGTAGATCCTTAATATTTAATAATATTATTAATACATGGTATGACTCATGTAATTTTATATACTGAACAAAATCATGATTCTATATGTTCATTGGAATAAAGGTACATTGGGTGTGCCACGAATGATATATTGTTAATGAATAACTCAAGGATTTTTTTCTTCCACCTTTGTAGAATTTTATATCTCATCCCTTTGATTAAAATGAATCCATTTAACCAAATTTCATGGTCGTGATGTATTTTAAGTTTTATTTTATATAGTCACAGAAATACATATCAATAATATATTTTTATGACAAAATTATGAAATCTTTTTAATGATATATTTAGTCAAAGGGATTATATTACACATTGAGCATTAGTGTGTGGTTATCAATGATAAAAAATTAACTTCTTACTCTATGGGATTATTTATGTATTTCTATATATTGATATTGGAATGGAAGAAAGCCTATCTAATACCATTGAGGAAGTGTCCTAGAGGGCCACACACTTAGTAATTCCATTGATCTCAATTGAATACTATTTTAATACAATAACTCTAATAAATATTATTCTCCACACCGTGGAATATTATATATTTGGGATTTATTTATTGTAAATATTCATTTACCATAATTTTTTTGTGATTGTAGTATTAAATTAAATATTTATTTGAAATAACATGAATATTATAAATATTTATTTATTTTTCAAATTAATAATACATATTATTTGAGGTTTGGTAAATTTGAAAGAGGAAGTACGAGTTGAGTTATCGAGTTTAATGGGAGTGATATATTAAATTAATTTTAAGTAAATATTAATCTGTTTATTTAAATAAAAGATATTTATTTATTCATGAGTTTTTCACCTATCGAGAAAATAATATTATTATTTAGACATGGGTTTTTCAAGAAATTAAGATAATAATAAAGGGATTATGTGTAATTATTTATTGTCTAGCCTAGATCTATAAATAATATGTTATATCATTTACCAGGGTTAGATGTTTTTGTTCACAACAAATATCTTCTAGAGATACTCTCAACAATAGTGTGGATATTTGCTACAATTCTCTTAAGAAATGAGATATTCCACCTTACTCCTCTAATCAATAATAATACATAAAGAATTAATCCTTCAAACTTAATGGATTGTGTGGTGATCAAGTGGAATGAATAAATAAGGATGGTATGCTATGATAGTACTCATAGTACCATCGAAAACAGTTCAATATTATATGAGTACATATGGATTTCCAATTGAGAGATTATACTTTGGATCCCCTCAACACAATGATGGTACAATCAAATGTAGGCTTTCATAATCAATATATTCTTAAAAGAAAGAATTCACAAGACTGATTTAATTTTTCTAATTAATTTATTTATAAATTTAACTTTTAAAATATTCTATCTATTGGTTTCAATAATCATTTTTTAATATTTATTATATTTAATTAATTTTCCATGAAATTGATCACCATGTACATTGAATATTAATCATTGAAACTTAAAAATTTGAGTTATCCATAACCAAATAGGATTTTACACTGTATAATAAACCATCAAGAAGGTTTATATTAATTAGTACCATATCACATATTGATTGTTCTAATGTGTAACTATATTTTGATGATTTTTATAGTAACTATGACATTAAAAAGGTTATATTAACTTCCTCACTCTGATGAGAACTATAAAATAATATGATGATATTCTTAACCTTAGTAATATGGTCATATAACATCATCTAATGGGACACATATGATATAGAATGGTAGGTGAAATTACACATAAGTGGATGAGACTTCATCATATAATGTTCACACTTTGTAGTCTCTAATTAAAAATATTATGAGTAAATAACCACTAGTAGGTATTCCATATGTTTTCTATCATTGGATATTATTTTCTATGGGTGTTTTTTTATTATCTTTGGTATTTAAGATTATTATTAATGTATTTCATGAGCCATATATTTAGATTTAAAATAGTAAATAGTGACGATAGTTTTTCATAATAAGGTTAGGAATATTGGGTGTGACATGAGTGATATGTTAGTTCTAAATAATTTTAGGAAGTATTTTTCCCTTATATATTTATAAAATCTAATATCCTAGTCTTATGATTAAAATGAAATGGTGGAACTAAATTCCATGGTCATGGTCTATGGATGAGTTCATTTTACATAGTTAAAGACTTATCAATCATATAGGTTGATGGTGTGAGTATGAAACTTTATGGAAGAGATATCAATAACAATGAATTATATTATATAATTAGTGTTCATATATGGTTTTCAATATTGAAAAATTAACTTATTTCTCTATGTGTTCTTTTATATATTAATAGATTCTGATAATGGAATTCTATAAATCCTAATGAACTCCATTTAAGAAGAATCCTATAGGGACACACACTTAGTATTTCCATTGATCTCAATCAAAGGTACATGGAATGAATCCAGTTCATTACTTCAGGTTGAGTCAAAAATTTATTCCAAAAAATCACACAATAAATAGTATGAAGCATCATTATATTTTGGGTGTGGACTAACCATACAGGAAGAAAAAAATTTTGGACTCTACACCATGTAACACATGTACATGTCATGTAGTAGACATGTTTTAATGGTGGAAACCACAAAGTCAAAGATGCATCATGTATTTTTGACATGAAAGATGTGACTAAGAGGTTAGAATCATTGAGGTCACACTATGTGTATTTGGAATGCACACCACGTACCTAATTAATGTTCAGGATGACAGAAATTCCCAATAACTTTTTGTGTGTCTAAGACATGGGAAGAAGATGTTAAATGGAGTGCATCCCCTATATATAACTTGTAACTGATGCCTATCTACACATAGTATATGATCTACTTAACTACATGATATGACTAATATATATATATATATATATATATGATTTATTCATAGTATTTCATTAAATTATTTGATAATGCATATGGTAGGTGTCCAGTTTTCCAGGAATAAGTGCTTCATAGGTTTTCAAATAATAAAGGAAAAAAAGTGCAAAAATGGACAAGTACATATCATGATGATTTATTTCACATCATGTAACTAAGGATCACAACATAACCCAAGTCATGATGCCAATCCATTACCATTCCATGATGTAAGAAGGAAAAATCCATTGCACATCGTCTACACCCTAGACATGTCATGATGACAGTCAAACCAGATAGAGAGAAAGCCATGAGGATTCCATGAAAAATCTTGCTGGACATGGGGTACACATTGTAAACAATTAGTACATGTCATGTACCTGGTCAAATATATTAAATTTGATAGAGATCCACATGCCATGATAGAGATCTAAAATCTATAAATAATGACATGGATCGATGTTAAACATCGTGTACCTGCGTTACATGTTGTGATGAAAAATTCCTATATAATTAGTGAAGCGGCAGAGCATTTAACACAACTTTTGATGATCTCTTCCTTTCCCTCTTGATTCCTTGCAAATCCCTTCACCCTTTCCCCTTGAAAAATCTAAATTTATTCATGTTTTTACATTTGTATTTTTTCAAGAGCTGTGGAGCTTCTTTTCATCAACGCTTTCTAATTCCTTTCCGCATTTAGATTCAATTTCATCCTCCCACTCAAGTAAGTGTTTTATTTTTAATTTACATTGTGCATGTTTGAATCCCCTTCATTTCCACCCCAAACCCTATCATGATATTATTTCAAATAATTATCATGTCAAGCATTCATTTTTATACTTATTTAATTGTTTCTCCTTCCCTAATGAGTAGCTAAAATTCTTAGTGGTAGAGATCAAGGTCGATGTCTTTCCATACCATAATAAATCTTTAATTCTAAACATGGAAAACCTAATTGAATTAGTGCTTATTATATAAACCAATGGTCCATCCCATTTGTACAAATGTTACCAACCATGGGGCAATCAAGAAAATGACCATATCCTAATTGGATTAGACTAAGCTACGATCACTAGATTAGAAATCTTTCTACCCAATGAAGACAAACATAATGCTCCTATGATGTCTCTATTTCCTAATCATAGAATAGTTACTTCCTAGTTAGATCTGGGAGGATACTACTGAAGTCAACTAGCGATCCATGTTTTCTTCATAGACTAAGACATATGAACTTTCCAAGATTATAATTTAAAGAAATATTCCATCCATATACTGGACTTGATCCCAAACCTTATTTTATCATTTAATGTCAGCATAAAGTAGAAATTAGATCAATTTACAAAGAATGAAATATTATAGAAAGGACTACCCATATGGGTCTAGAAACTAGAATCTACCAATAAAATATCATTCTCTATATGGATTCGACCCTATAGTACCACTACACCATGACCGTATAGTTACTGAAAGTTTGGGACAAAAGATAAAATCTAATTTGACCCAATACCTAGAGTGAAGTAACGATTCTATTTAGGTATACATCAAATTATGGTGCTATTGCCTAGGAGGAGACACTGTTTTGAAATAGGAACTCTAGTTTTTAAACCTAGGATATCCTTTCCCTCATCCCTTTTCTTCTTTCACTTATATATGCCCTTATGTCTGTAACGACCCAAAATTTTGAATAAATTTTGTTTCCTAACTTTGTGTGTTATT
Source organism: Viscum album (assembly GCA_963277665.1). NCBI lineage: Eukaryota > Viridiplantae > Streptophyta > Magnoliopsida > Santalales > Viscaceae > Viscum > Viscum album. The sequence goes on from OY728148.1 coordinate 1,812,506,661, forward strand.
TTATTTCATACTCAACAAAACTATTTCATTTAATAAAATTTGTATAATTAAAATAAGACCATTGGGTTTTGATTGTTATATGACCGTCGGTCAATAAGACTGTTGGAAACTAAATGTTGTGATTATTGTCTAAAAATACAAGTGATCTTGATTAATTAATATAGATTGAAGATTAGATGCCCCCATCCAGTAGTCTCAGGCCGATCGAAGCCCATATAAAAGAACTTGAGAAGGAGGTAGCACCTTTGGGCTTTGCTCTGGACTAATCCCAAGCCGAACTTCATCGTGTGAACCTGGAACGGAATGGCCGTCTCGAGAAGTTCAAGCTTATATAAATCACTATTGGGCTATGTTGGCTGAGCCTCCCCAAGATTCTATCACCCAAGCACACCTTACTCTTAGGTTCTATGCTAGTGTTATAAGGGGCTATGTACCAAGACCGTAACTGCCTTGTGTAATCCTTTGATTTAAATAAAAATTTTGATTTCTTCTTTTGGTGGAGTTTTTGAATTTTCAAATGTCCGGATAAATATAGTATGTGTATTATTGATTAATTTTTGAAATAGGATATTATAATAATATTTATCTAAACCTTAAATAATTAATAATGTGTAATGATTTTCAAAAAAATGTCTTCTACAGTTATGTTCAGTAAGAAATTTAGAGTCTAATAAGATCAACTTAATTTTTGATGAATAATAAATTATAAATATTGATTTTATGCTTATGATTAGTAATGTGACCAAATTTATTAAGTAAATTCACTTTAGAATGTATTAATAAAATTTAGGCACCACGATTAAGTAATGTGATTAAATAAAAAAGGTAAATAACTATTTTAGAAATTTTTGGTTATGTCTTAGTTTTTTCGGGTGAATAGTGTTTTTTATTTAAAAAGATAAATTAAGAATATTTAGAAAATTATTTTCATAAAATGGAGTTCATTTTTGAAATCAGAGCATCAATATTTGGTTATGGTGAATTTTTGAGATTTTTCTGAGATAGTTAAATTTTCAATGAATAGTATTTTATTTAAAAATTAAATTAAAAATATTTAGAAAATTATTTCCATAAAATGGATTTCATTTTTTTAATCAAATAATTTATATTTGGTTAAGGTAAAATTTTGGTATTTTTCTGAGAAAGTTGAATTTTCAGAGAATAGGGAAAATATAGTTTTTGAGTTTCGGGTGTTTAATGACATCATTAATGATGTAATAATTATGAAATAATTCTAGTCAACTTATGAATAGTAATATAAGGTATTAGGTGTCCTACGTAGGCAATACCATGGGAAAATACCATGGGAAAGCCCATGGTTTTTCGAAAACCACCGATGAGGTGTCCCTTGGCAATTAATGCTTTGTCCCCTCACTTCACCTATAAATAGCAAGCCTTTCCCTCATTCATTTCATTTCCAAATTCCCCCCAACAAACTTATGGTCTATTTACCTACCAAGGAGTCCTCCCAAGGTTCCCCCAAGCCTCCCATGGTCCCATCCTTCAAGATTTTGAAGTTACTCTTCAAGGTAAGGGATCCCACCTTTCTCTTTCTTTTCAAGTACAATTTTGTATGTCATTTCATTTAAGCCCCAGGTTCTTATATTGGGGGATGTTATTTTATATTTATATTAATTTTATATTCATGATAATATGATTATATATCCCCTCTTACTCTCATCATTTCATTTTATGAATTTTTAAGTGGCGTCGTTAGGCTGCCGAATTTTTGTAAGGGATCCATCCTCTCTCTTTCTTTTCAAATACTCTTTTGTATGTCATTTCATTTAAGCACCATGTTATTATGTTGGGGGATGTTATTTTATATTCCTATTAAATCCATTTTCATGATCATATTATGATATATCCCCTCTTACTCTCATCATTTCATTTTTTTATTTTTAAAGTGACGTCGTTAGGCTGCCGAATTTTTCATAAGAGAAATCTTATTTTTATCTTCCTTTTATGTTTTTCATTTCATATATTATGTTGTTAAAATTTCATTACCATGATATTATATACTTTATATTCTGTCCCTATACTATTTTATGGATTAGTTATGAGTGGCTGAACCATGACCCTTCTCTTTTCAATGTTTTCTAAAACCCTACAACATAGTCGTTATGTTGTTGAATTTTCGTCTCCAAGTGTCTCTCTCTTTTTCTCAAATTATTTTATTTTATTATGTTAATGATAAAAACTCTTTATTCTATAGGTGTATTCATATATATATCAAAATGTTCTATTTTAAATTCTGGGATTTAAATACATGAGACCCGTTTCCCTTTTCGTGGGTTTAAAGTGATATAAAGATCACCTCTTTAAAGGAGTTTTTAAAATGTAATGAATATGAAATGAAACCCATTTATTTTATGCTATATGGGTTATTTATGAAATAATTGATGATTATATATGTGGTTTACATGATAATAAATATAAATTAAGGGTGCACCCTGATAGCGCTCCAATGCTTTGAGCAATGTCTAAATCTCTAGAGATGACCATTTTAACGATACCCTGGTGAATAACCTTGGTAGTTTTTTTAATGATACCTTGGGGATGGACCATGGTGCCATAGAAATGATTGTCTAAGTTAAATGTTGAAGCCACATATTCAAGTTATGAGACACATTATTTTATTATGATATGCCTCATGATCTCTTTCTCATGCCATAAAGTTATTTATCATGACTTTATTGATGTATCTCAAGTTCACATGTAAAATGATTCTCTTGTTTCCCTTACTAGGCCTTCTGCTCACCCTTTCCTTTGATGTATGTTTCAATGTTATGAGATGCACTAATGAACTTAGAATGAAAACATTAATAATCCTTTTATGTGGTCTATAAGAATGTTTTATGTTGTTCTCATGTTATATATTCCTGATTTCCAAGACACTAAACTTTAATGATCCTATGTTTGTAAAATGTAATGAAATGTTATGTAATAAAAAGGCGGGATTCTATAGTTGGTATCAAATTATAGTTTATTTATTTATGGAAATTAGGATATGAAAACTTTAAGAAGAACCCTATATAAAAGTTTAAATATAGGAAATATTCCTGGTATTTTGGTGAGTATTGAGTAAATCGTTTATCAAGAAAATACATCCCTGTCTGGATACGAGCAGGTAGAGGTGGCTCTGGCACAAATGTACATAGGGTTAAAAATGGAAAAAAACACATTGAGCTAGAATTGAACGGGAATAGGTACACGATAACGAGCCTTGCCGCACTCTTGGTTATGACACTCTAGGGGGATATGTTTGGTTAATCACAAGATTTTTATGAATCATTATTAAGGAATTATAGAAAAATTTAATTTGTCTAAGAATTAAGTTTTAAGACATAAAATACTTTTTAGTTAAATGAATCAAAAATGAAATAAGTTTCTCACGAAGGATTCATTATTGTACAAAATTTTCCCCATCCTCTAGAAATATGTTGACGTATTTCCTGAGGAGTTACCCATACCTCCCCCAGAAAGAGAGGTAGAGTTCTCCATTGAACTCATACCTAGATCTCATCCGATGTCAAAGACCCCTATTGGAGGGAAAATATGGAGTTATAGGAATTAAAGAAACGACTCCAAGATCTTTTGGAGAATGGGTTTATCCGACCAAGTGTGTGCCCTTGGGGAGCACCAGTTCTCTTTATGAAGAAGAAGGATGGATCGATGTATCTCTGCATTGATTATAGAGAATAGAATGAGATAATAGTGAAAACAAATACTCTATTCCATGAATTGATGACTTATTTGACCAACTTAGTGGGACACAATTCTTCTCTAGGATTGATCTTTGTTTTGTTTATCATCATTTGAGGGTGAAGAATGATGATATTCTAAAAACTTCCTTCTAATAAAGATATGGGCATTATGAGTTTGTTATTATGCCCCTCAGACTGACTAATGCACCTGCTATTTTTATGGATCATAAATAAGTTGATTTTGGAAACTTATGTTTTATCAAATGGATACCCTTTGTATAGGAAAATTATTTGGTGATTAAATGATAAAGGTTATTTTAGACAATGTTTTCTCTTTTGGAGTAATATATGCTTAAGGGAAATAAAATACTATCAGATTTAAATTTAGGAGGAATGGTTGGTTTTGTTTAAGAATTTATGTATTTGTTGTGTATATATGGTGATTTGGGTTATTTCTGGAAAATGATGAACCTAGTATAGAGAATATGTGAATAGGATAATTATACTTTAGTATGAGACTTTAACAGTAGTCGATGTTATTTGGAGATAAATGTTAAAATTTATTGGGGAAGACTATGTGATTAAATCCTTCTGAGTTTTGGGTTCCAATATTAGTTTCGATTATTCTGAAGAATTTTAAGGATGGTTGTGTATTGAATGGTCTTTCTGGAACTTTGGGTACTTTTGTTGAATTTTGGATATTAATAGTAATATTTCATTTTATATAGGATTATCCTTTTAGGGGATTATAATATCTTATACTAACCTTCTTAATTTTAGTTTATGGATAAAGAAAAGGGAAAAATATGGTTATTCTTCTGTGGATTATGTGATTCTCTCGAAGATGATTCTTGTGCTTTTGATGAGACCATGTTTTTTGAATGCTCATTGTTTAGAGAAAATATTAGTCTTGGTGGAAATTTATTAAGGGATTAAACTATATTTGAAGGTAAATATATTTCCATATGTTTTTATTCTATATAGTAAATGAATTCTTCAAAATTATAAAATGAAACGTAAAACAAAAATGTTGTTGGTTTACATTTCCTACTGGGTAATCAAATACCGTTTAACACATATAAAGTTTGTGATCTTCTTGTGGTTAATTTTCTCCTAATCATGTTTCCTATCACTCTCCATCATAACTTGACCCTTTTCTTTCTCTTCCATATTCATGTTTTCTTACATGGAATCCTAGTATAGGTTAACTCGAGTGACCATTGTACTTCCATTTCTTTCCTTTAAAGTAATAGTTTTACTAACTCTTTTCTGATGTGGGACTATCAATGAAATTTCCATGACCAATTTTAAAATTGCGAGGATGCAATTTCTTAATGGGGGAAGATTGTAACGACCCAAAATTTTGAATAAAGTTTTTTTCCTAACTTTGTGTGTTATTATATTTTTTACTCAACAAAACTATTTCATTTAATAAAATGAGTATAATTAAAATAATACCATTTGGTTTTGATTGTTATATGACCGTTGGTCAATAATGTTGGAGTTGGTGGTCTAGAACCAACTACATTGTACTTTATTCATTAATAAAGGCCTTATCACATCTTGATTGTTCTTCTGCGTGACAATGCATGTGATAATGTCCTAAGGACAGCTGTTGCATTAATGGGTCATAGCGGATCCCTGCTATAATGAGAACCCAGAAGTGCCGTAACACTGTTATTGAATATATGTTCTATGGATGGATGATATTATTTGAGGGACACAAATAATAAAGGTTGTTAGGGGTGAGGACTCATAAAACTTTAAGGCACCTTCTCATGTTGTGTGCCCTTGGTAATATCCAGGAAGATATTATGAGAGCGAGACCCGCCAGTAGGAAATCCACATTTCATAGTGTCATTGGATGTTCCTATCTGTGGATGTGTGTATTGGTACTTAGACTTTAAGATTTTATTAATGGCTATTAAAACTCACACACTTATATGTATTGACGAAAACTGTGACGACACGCTGTTCGCAGCGAGGTAGGATACGTTGGGTGCGTCACGAGTAATACTGCACTGAGAGATAATTCGAGAAAGGATTTGTCCCTTCTGTTCCATAATGGATGTAGATATCTTAGGCCCTTTGATGGAATTGATATAGCCTAAATAAATTAATGGCCATGGTAAGGTATGGGCGAGGTCAATTCTGGAAGTCAAAGAAAGAATAATCGAGCACATGGGTTGATGGAACTATCATGCAACCCGCTTGATTAGAGATATCAAGACAAAGAGATTATATTACACGGTAAGAGTTCGTAGGAGGTGACACGTCATTGCGACGTTAACTTCTTCTTCTATGGGTGCCTTGGCCTATTTCTAGACGCTAACCATGGAATTTAGGTAGGCTCCGCTTAATGCCACTGAGAAAGAGGCCTAGAGGGTCACACACTAAGTGTGTCCATGTATCTCAGTTAAACATTATCAAGTTAAATAAATATTATTCCTGACTGTGGTTTAATAATTATTTTAGGATGCCTGATCGCATTTATTTCAACACAAGTTATTCGAGAGAATATATTATGGGAGAAATAATATATATTTATTAGGGAGTAATGCAGTTACATTTATTTAAGAAATAAATAGTCATTACTCAAGCTCTAATAAATATGGTGGAGGAAATAAATAAAATGAAAAAATAAAAAAGTACACGCAGTATATATTTATATACATGCCGTGTAGTTTGTTTTCCAGGATTCGTGAGAAAATATTCTTTGTTTAATTAAATGATATTAAATGTAATATGTTGGGCGCATGTCAAGTAATAATGATGGTTAACTGTCATTATTAAGACATGGGGTATTACTAAGAATTAAATGAAATGATTAAATGCTTTCGGGAAATTAACTCATTTTATTATTCTATATATTATAATCCCAATTACATTATTCTCATAGAGACAGATCCATTGATGTGCACAAAGAATTTGGAAATACTCTCAAGCCAAGAGAGAATTCCCTTTCCACCAAGAATGCTTTCACGTTATGAGGGCGAGATCCTCCACCGGATCAAGGCGGTTGAAGGCGGAAATCGCAAGCGAAGGCTCTTCCACGCTAGCACCCAGAGATCCCTTCGGCGATGTCCAGAGATACATGGAGGAGATGTGGATCACCATTAGAGGAATCTTATACTTGGATTCTACAAAACAACGACGGATCACAGGATCGTGACCGGAGACTCCAACGAAGAAATAATTTCATCGAGGATATTCTTATGAATTAATTAAATTAATTATAACCAACGTATGATGATCCTATCACAAGGGTTCCAGGACTCTTCTTTTCTTTTTTGTTTTTCGTTCTATTCTGAAGATTCGGCATTTTAAATTGTGATGGATATCAGATTGAACGTTTTTTAATGTTAATATTAAAGTTGGGAAATCCCACCAACGTGCTTCTGCTACACCCAGAACCTACAAGTGGTATCAGAGCGGTCATATCGTTGATTATAATTATTTAGTTTTTCGTTGGTAATTTATGCATTTAATAATTTAGTTATTTCAATTCAGGTTTAATCGTTCTGGAAATCTGAATATCGAGATCTGTTCCTCCTCCCTCGTTTCTCGTTAACCTCACAGAAACGAATTTTTCTTTTAATTTTGATTAAAATAAAATAGAGGAACTCATTCGGAGGAGCCAAACGTTTCTAGCCGTACAAAAACAGAGTATAGGGTGTGTATTCGGAAGTAGACGCCGTGTAGTCTAGGTTCAATGCATTGAATGATCCACCAAATCAGGCCGTTTATTGGATTATTTCAAAGAATTTAAGACACCATGCGTTGACCAGAAACAGGTGGCACACGGTTTTCGGATTACACGCCGTGTGGTCCAATGAACACGGCGTGTATTCCCTTCGGGTTAGGGTTGGGCCATGTACCCCGTACACGGCTTGCCCGGCTGGAAACCATGTAACGCAAAAACTCCATGGTGTGTGTCCCACAGAACACACCGTGTACTCCGAAATTTTTTGAAGTACATAAACATTCCATGTCCCCAGGCGTGTACGTAGGATGGATGGTGAAGAAAAGTACACGCTGTGTAGTTGGAACTACACGCCGTGTACTCACCAAAATTACGCAGATTTATTAAAATTTATTATTATATTATACAAACCCTTGAGACGTGTACCATGGTGTAGGCGTAAAGCTGAGGCACAACATGTGATAGGTGTTTTATATATACGTGTTTAATTTAACATTTGTGTAATACATTAGAATTCAATGGGTTGCCTCCAAGGTACAAGTTACATACAAGGATAATTTTAAATGAATTTATTTTTTTTAAAATTATGATGGCTGAGAATATCAAGGAAATTCAAAATAAGGATTTAAGATAAAAGGATTGATTAATTAAAGATAATTAATTGATTCGAGCATGATTTATCTTAAACAAGAATGATTAAATAATTGAATTCTAGTTTAATTTATGTATAAATATCGTTTCATGTATAGATGATCATGACCTAGACCGAGACCTTGGTATGTGAATGGTTTCTTTTAATTAATTTATTTAAATTAAATTTGGTGGCCTGCGAGCCATCTCCTCATTAATATGTAGGGCATGCGCGCACAAGGATTCTTTTATGAAAAAACCTCTTTTACCCCTCATCTGCATGTGAGATAAATCCATATTTAAGGGATGGAGCTCCCAAGATAGTGGAGGCAGCTCAAGTAAAGATCCAAGGTGAAACCAATCCAAGGAGATACAAAGGTGGACAGGCGGAAAGTGGTAAACACGAACCCGAAAGGTTCAAGGTATTTCTCCCCTAGGTCTTGGGTTAGTTTATCAACCGCTAGATAAACTAACCAATAGAAAATCTCATGATATACCATTTATTTTATTTCTGTCAGTTTCATGGTTTATTTATTTTGGGTGTGTTGTCACGATCACACAATTAATGAATTAAACTAGCATGAACGATAGAACTAAAATAAAACCGACTTATACGTAAATATTATCTTAGACATGGTTAATCACTTAAGTATATCCCCCATAATATTAACAATCATGTAATCAAAGATAATAAAATGGAAATTTACGTATAACGGATAAAAGCCCTCAAAAGAAATATTAAGTCGGTATAGCCTTCCATAATCTTGGTTAGAATCGAACCATAGTTCAAAGTTCTTGACCAACCCTAGTTGGGGTGCTTTCATATATCGGGGGATTATAATTCAAGGTTTTGGGTTGACTTGACATTGTTCACATCAAGGGTTGATTGCCACAGTAGGACTTGGTGTGACCAAGAGGCAAAGGTTGAGGAAATCCAAAATAAAAGGATTTCAGGATTGGGGAGTCCACTCAGCGGATCAAGGAGCTACGAGTTAATGCAGTTGGCATTTAGAATGCCTACCTAAAACCCTTCAAGTTTCTTGACCAACCCTAGTTGGGGTAATGCGAAGGGCAATATGGATCCTTTCCACTAGAATATTTAGGCAACAGAATATTCCGAAATCAATGATGAGGGATATTGGATTTCGATAAAATAGTGGGAGACTAATAAGTATTAATTTATTTATTTGTCTCAATTTTTGTAATAAAGTACTAAACCTTTGCTCATATTAATTTATAGAAACGGAAATAAAATGACTTCAAACATATCATTGCACACCATACTCGAAAAAGAAAACCTTCTCACTGGCACCAATTTCCAAGAGTGACAGAGGCGTTTAGGCGTCGTCCTTCACCATGAAAGGAAATTGTATGTGCTAGAAGAGCCTATTCCAGTTGTTCCTGGGAAAGAGGCTAGTGATGAGTAATTATCTCTCTACATGAAACACATGGATGATGCCATAGATGTCCAGTGTTTCATGCTATCATCCATGTCTAATGAGCTCTTTAAGCAACATGAAAACATGGATGCGTATAGCATGATGTCTCACCTTAAAGATCTCTACCAAGAGAAGGCGAGATAGGAGAGGTATGAGATCTCCAATGCTTTGTTTACCACGAAGCTTGGAGAGTCTGCGCCAGCTGGGCCTCATGTAGTCAAGATTATTGGCAACATTGAATGCCTGGACATCTTAGGGATTAAATTCCCGGATGAGTTGCATACAGATCTCATCCTATCATCACTGTCCAAGACCTTCTCTAACTTCATTGTCAACTATAATAGGAGAGGCAATGAGAAGAGTCTATCAGAGATTTTGACCTTGATTCTCCAGGTAGATAAGGACATGGGGCGTGAAAAACCCGTGGTCCTTATGGTGAACAAGAAAAGGAAGGACAAGGAAAAGGGGCCAAAGACTTATAAACGGTCTGAAGCCCCCGAGCACCGTCCCTCCAAGAAGGGGAAGATCCAGAGGTAGGGCAACGAACTGGAGGAGGTGTGTTTTGCATGTGGAAAGCAAGTCCCCTGGAAGAGGAACTACACCCAGAAGCATGGGGATGCTAAAGGTGCGTTCATTATCGAGTTCAATCTTTCTATTTTTACACATTGGGTATTAGATATAGCTTGTGGGGCTCACATCTGTATTCAAATGCAGGAACCAAGTATATTTAGAAAGATCGCCAGAGGAGAGGTGGATCTTCGAGCTACCAATGGCGCAAGGCTGGCTACATTGACTATTGGCGACTATCACCTCTCATTGCCAACTGACATGATTTTGGTTTTACAAAACTGTTATTTTGTGCCTAGTGTTACCAAGAACATAATTTCTGTATCTTGTTTGGATATAGATGGATTTATTTTCAGGTTCTGAAATAAGGGTTGTCTCCTTTATAAGAACAATGTATGTTATGGTATGGCACATTTGAATAATGTTTTGTATGTATTAAATTACGAAAACCAAGTGTTGGCAATCGATAACGAAAAAAACTCACATGACTCATACATCACCCAGTTATGGCATCACCGCCTTGGTCATGTGAACGAGAAGCACTTGACAAAGCACTGCCAAGATGTCTATTTAGACTCTACTGAGCTAAAACCACTTGATAGATTTCACACTTGTTTATAAGGAAAAATGATCAAGCCGCCTTTTGGTGGAAAAGGTGAAAGGGCCACAGAGCTTCTAGGATTGGTACACACGGATGTGTATGGACCATTTCCAGTAGAAGCTAGAGGTGGATATTCTTACTTCATTACTTTTACTGATGTTTTGAGTAGATATGGCTATGTCTACTTAATGAGGTATAAGTCAGAGTCCTTAGAGAAATTTAAGGAATTCAAGAATGAAGTAGAGAATCAGCTTCGTAAGAAGATAAAGAAGCTTCGATTGGATCGATGTGGAGAATATCTGAACCAAGAGTTCATCAATCTTCTATGGGAGTTTGGGATTCTATCTCAGCTCACTCCTCCTTATACACCACAGTGTAATGGTGTTAGTGAAAGGAGGAACCACACCTTGTTGGACATGGTGAGGTTGATGATGAGTCATGCGGATCTTCCATTATCCTTTTGGGGATATGCATTACAAACTGCAACATACACATTAAACCGAGTACCAACTAAGGCGACAAATGGAATTCTATCCGAGTTATGGAATGGAAGGAAACCCACTTTGTTGTACACACATGTATGGGGATGCGAGACATTTGTTAAGGCCTTCTCAGGCAACAAACTAGCACCCCAGGGCACGAAGTGTATCTTTATAGGATATCCCAAGGAAACGAAAGGATATTACCTATATAACCCTCAAGACAAGAAAGTGACTACCGCAAGAAAAGTCGTCTTTCTGGAGAGGGACCACATCCTCAATAAGGATAGTGGGAGCAATATTGACTTAGATGAAGTTGATGCTCAAGATACACAGGAGTTGCTACAGGAACAAGTTCCATAAGTCCCCGTGGAAGATGTTCTAGAAACACAAGTACTGTGTAGGAGCTCAAGATAGGTAAGGGAACCAGAGAGATTAGGTTTTCTAGTCACAAAGGATGGTGAATCGTTATTATTGGGCAATGATGAACCTCTCTCCTACAAGGAAGAAGTAGAAATCTCAGAAGCTACAAGATAGCTAGAAGCTATGAATTCTGAGATGGAATCCATGTATCAGAACCAAGTTTGGGTTCTGGTCGATGAGCCAATTGATGTAAAGCCTGTTGGATGCAAATGGGTATTCAAAAGAAATCTAGACATGGAAGTTAAAGTTAGCACGTATAAAGCAAGGATAGTGGCTAAAGGATTCAGATAGCGTCAAGGAATTGACTATAATGAAACCTTCCCGCCAGTTGCCATGTTTAAATCCATAAGAATCATTATTTCCATAGTAGCTTACCATGACTACATGATTTGGCAGATGGATGTCAAAACAACATTCCTTAATGAGAACCTTTAGGAAGATGTCTATATAACACAACTAGAATGGTTTGTGACACCAGGTGAAGCCAAACGGGTTTTCAAGTTGCAGAAATCCATTTATTGATTGAAGTATGCATCCAGGTCATGGAACATTCGATTTAATGAAGCCATAAAGGAATTTGGTTTCATTAAAAATGAATGTGATCCATGTGTTTATAAGCGGTTTAATGGGAATACGGTCGTCATCCTAGTGGTATATGTTGATGACATATTTCTTATTGGAAACGACGTACCAGCCTTACAGTCAGTTAAGGACTGGTTGAACAAGTGTTTCTCCATGAAGGACTTAGGAGAAGCCGCCTACATTCTAGGGATCAAGATCATTCGTGATAGATCCAAGAGGATGCTTGGACTAAGTCAGGGCACATACATTTACCAGATACTAAAGAGATTTAGTATGGAAAAATCCAAGAGGGGATTGGTTCCAGTGTCACATGGCTTACATATTTCTAAGAAAATGTGTCCCCAGATACAACAGGAGAAATATAGGATGAGTAAGATCCCATACGCTTCGGCTATAGGATCCATCATGTATGCCATTTTATGTAACAGGCTTGATGTATCCTATAAACTGAGCATGGTAGGCATATATCAAGCAGATCTAGGAGAACAACATTGGACTGCTGTTAAGACTATCCTTAAGTATCTGAGAAGAACTAAGGATATGTTCCTGTTGTATGGAGGAGACAAGGAGCTTGTCATCAGAGGGTATGCTGATGCTGGTTTTCAGACAGATCAGAATGATCTGAAGTCGCAATCTGGATATGTTTTCTGTCTCAATGGAGGAGCTGTGAGATGGAAGAGTTCAAAGCAGTCAGTTGTCTCTGATTGTACAGAGGATTCTGAGTATATAGCGGCTTCTGATGCAGCCAAGGAAGCCGTCTGGATTCAGAACTTTGTCCAGGAGCTTGATGTGGTGCCTAGAAGTAAAGATCCAATTACATTGTATTGTGATAATACTATAGTGGTGGCTCTTGAAAAAGAACCAAGGTCACATCAATGGACAAAGCACATACTCTGGAAGTATCACATCTTGAGGGATTTCTATCAAAGGGGTGAAGTTGCAGTGATCAGAGTGTCCACGGAAGAGAACGTGGTGGACCCCATGACTAAAGTCCTATCTCAGTAGAAGCATTAATATCATGTGAGAGCTAGTGGGTTAAAGGTTTTTAACAGTTGGCTCAAGTACAAGTGGGAGTCTGTTGGTGTTGGTGGTCTAGAACCAACTACATTGTACTTTATTCATTAATAAAGGCCTTATCACATCTTGATTGTTCTTCTGCGTGACAATGCATGTGATAATGTCCTAAGGACAGTTGTTAAATTTATGGGTCATAGAGGATCCCTGCTATGATGAGAATCCAGAAGTTCCATAATACTGTTCTTGAATATATGTTCTATGGCCAGATGATATTATTTGAGGGACACAAATAATACAGGTTATTAGGGGTGAGGACTCATAAAACTTTGAGGCACCTTCTCATGGTGTGCGCCCTTGGTAATATCCAGAAGGATATTATGAGAACGAGACCCACCAGTAGGAAATCCACATTTCATAGTGTCATTGGATGTTCCTATATACGGACGTGTGTATTGGTCCTTATACTTTAAGATTTTTATTAATGGGTATTACAACTCACGCACTTGGATGTATTGATGAAAACTGTGACGACACACTGTTCGCAGTGAGGTAGGATACGTTGGGTGCATCACGATTAATACTGCATTAATAGATAATGTGAGAAAGGATTTGTCCCTTATGTTCCATAACAGAAGTAGATATCTCAGGCCCTTTGATGGAATTGATATAGCATAAATAAATCCATGGCAATGGTAAGGTATTGGCGAGTTCAATTCCGGGAAGTCAAAGAAAGAATAATCAAGCACATGGGTTGATGGCACTAGCATGCAACCCACTTGATTGGAGATATCGAGAAAAAGGGATTATATTACACGGTAAGAATTCGTAGGAGGTGACACGTCATTGCAGCGTTAAATTCATTTTCTATGGGTGACTTTTCATGTTACTAGACGCTAAACTTGGACTTTAGGCAGGCTCCACCTAATGCCACTGAGAAAGAGGCCTAGAGGGTCACACACTATGTTTGTCCATGTATCTCAGTTAAATATTAACAAGTTAAATAAATATTATTCCCGACTGTGGTTTAATAATTATTTTAGGATGCTTGATCGCATTTATTTCGACACTAGTTATTCGAGAGAATATATTGTGGGCGAAATAATATATATTTATTAGCGAGTAATGCAGTTACATTTATTTAACAAATAAATAGCCATTACTCAAGGTCTAGTAAATATGGTGGAGGAAATAAATAAAATGAAAAAATAACAAAGTAATCATAGTTTATGTTTATATACACACAGTGTAGTTTGATTTTCGGGATTCGTGAGAAAATATTGTTTATTTAATTAGATGATATTAAATGTAATATGTTGGGCGCATGTCAAGTAATAATGATGGTCAACTGTCATAATTAAGACATGGGGAATTACTATGAATTAAATGAACTAATTAAATTCTTTCGGGAAATTAATTCATTTTATTATTCTAAGTATTATATTCCCAATTACATTATTCTCATAGAGACAGAGCCATTATTGTGAACAACGGATTTGGAAATACACTCAAACAAAGAGAGAATTCCCTTTCCACCAAGAACGCTTTCATGTTATGAGAGCAAGATCCTCCACCGGATCAAGGCGGTTGAAGGAGGACATCGCAAGCGAAGGCTATTCCACGCTAGAACTCGGAGAACCCTTCGGCGACGTCCAGAGATACGTGGAGCACGTTTGGATCACTGCTAGAGGAATCCTGTAATTGGATTCTACAACGCAACGACGGATCACATGATCGTGACTGAAGACTCCAACGAAGAAGGAATTTCATCGAGGTAATTCTTATGAATTAATTAAATTAATTATAACCATCATATGATGATCCTATCTCAAGGGTTCCGGGACTCTTCTTTTGTTTTTCATTCTTTATTCTATTCCTACGATTCGATGTTTTAAATCATGATGGATCTCAGATTGAGCGTTGTTTAATGATAAAATTAAAGTTGAGCAATCACACCAACGCGCTTCCGCTACGCCCGGAACCTACAAATAATACCATTGGAAACTAAATGTTGAAATTATTATTTAAAAATACTAGATATCTTGATTAATTAATATAGAAAGAAGATTTGATGGCCCCATCCAGTATTCTTGGGCCGATCGAAGCCCATCTGACAGAACTCGGGAAGGAGGTAGAACCTTTGGGCTTTTCTCTAGACCAAACCCAAGCCAAACATCATCATGTGAAGTTGGAACGGAATCGCCTTCGTGAGAAGTTAAAGCTGATAGAAATCAATACTCAGGCAATATTGGCTGAGCCGCACCAAGATTCTATCACCCTAGCACACCTTACTCTTAAGTCCTATGCTGGTGTTATAAGGGGATATGTAACAAGACTACAACTGCCTTGTGTAATCCTTTGATTTAAAAAAAATTGTGATTTCTTCTTATGGTGAAGTTTGTGAATTTTCAAATTTCT